>CM036593.1:19639173-20839173 GCA_020745705.1 Hemiprocne comata
GGTCAACAGGGGAGGTCCCAGATGATTGGAGGCTGGCTAATGTGGCACCCATCTACAAGAAGGGCCGGAAGGAGGATCCAGGGAACTACAGGCCTGTCAATCTGACCCTTGGTACCAGGGAGGATCATGGAGAAGCTCATTTTGAGTGAGCTCACATGGCAAGTGCAGGTCAGCCAGGGGATCATGGCCAGCAGGAGTAGGGAAGTGGTCATGCCCCTGTACTTGGCCTTGTTGAGGTGACACCTCAAGCACTGTGTTCAGTTCTGGGCCTCTCACTATAAGAAGGACATTGAGGTGCTGGAGGGTTTCCAGAGGAGAGCTACCAAGCTGGTGAAGGGTCTAAAGAACAAGTCATAAAAGGAGCGGCTGAGGGAACAGGGGATGTTTAGTTTGGATGAGGCTGAGGGGAGACCTCATTGCCCTCTACAACTAACTGAAATAAGGTTGAAGGGAGGTGGGTGTTGGCCTCTTCTCTCAAGTAGGAAATGGTCTGAAGTTGGGGCAGGGGAGGTTTAGATAGGATATTAGGAAGAATTTCTATACTGAATGAGTGGTCAGGCATTGAAACAGCCTGGCCAGGGAGCTGGTTGAGTCACCATGCTTGGAGATATTAAAGAAATATGTAGATGTGGCACTTCAGGGCACAATCTAGTGGCCAAGGTTGTGGGATTTTTTGTGTGTGTTTTTTTTGGTGGACTGTGTGTGGTTGTTTTTGTTTGGGGGCTTTTTTGTGCTGATGGTTGGACTTAGTGATCTCAGAGGTCCTTTCCAACCATGACAATTCTGTGATTCTGTGAATATATTTCATATGTGGATAATAAAGACCTTCTTATGCAGGTATCTGTTCATTAATCACCAAACTGAAAATATGGATCACAACAGTCATACAAAGCATAAAAAAAGACTTTAGATTAATTTTGATTGTTGCTGTATCCTACTGTTTGTCACCTTCATTGCGTAATTTCAACAATAACAAAAATAAGTTGGATTTTTACCATGATTAAATGTGTTAATAAAATAGCTATCGAAAAAGAACATCCATTATTCCCCTCTTTCAAATTAAAACTAATAATAATTTGTTTTGTGGGTAAATCTGTTGAATCTGTGGCAGTCTAAGAGAGTTGCTGCAGAATGACCACAAGCATTAATCATATGCTTTACTCCAGTTAAATGTTAGAAACATTGTTTAGAGATCAGAAATGAACACATTCTGTGTAGAGTGTTTTACAGTCTGGGAGAATTAATCCTTTTTTTTTAACTGAGCACTTGCAAATGCTGCTGATACAGCCACAGCAATATAGGAGTTTTGAGATGATAGAGTTTGTCATTGAGCTACTTTTGCTATTTGCACCTACTTAATTAGTAATAGATGGGAAGCAGCATTCTGACCTAGTTATAAATCTCCGTGGGTACATGTATATTTATGGAATTCTTCTTTGGACTAGACCATTAGACAGTGCGCAGTAAACGAACTTTAAATGATTTAGCAGTGTTGGTTTCTTGTCAACTTTCACAAACACCTCTGTTGAGCAGAAATATTTATAACAGGAGCACCAAAAGTTAAACTAGTACAACTATCCTATAACATGTCCAGGTTTTAAATTTTACACACCTTATTGACATTTTGAACTTGCAGCTCAATATTCTATCTAGTGAACTTTTACCTGTGATGAGACTCCTATTGATCCACGCAACATCTAAAGCTGTTCTGATCTTTAAAGGTCTTCTTTTTGTATTTACTTTTCCTTCTTTAACACATATTAAATCCTTTCGTATTGTCTGATGCACTAAACTCTCCTAACCATATTACCAATCTTAGGATGGATAATGCTTTTCAGCCATACTAACTGTCTAAATTTATAAGCACAGCTGGTGTTCCTCCCTTATTGCTTTATGGTGCTTTCCTGTGGATTTTTCTCTGATAGTATCTCATCCTTACATATCAGAAAGAAACCTGAACATGAATCCCAAGTATACAGAGAAAGGTGCCTCTCTGTTAGAAGCCTATGATTTTTTTACAAAAGTAAATCTTTTCAGCTGAATTGTATATGTACATAGATATCTATACAATACTCTCTTGTGAACACCTGCAAATAGTTGAGTTTAATTAAACTGCAGCTGTTGCTGAATGAGAACAGAGATTTACCAACAAATATGCTAACTTTACACTGTCTTTCACTGTGCATTTTTTTTACTCCCAATTATCTGTTAACATTTTTTCTAATGGTAGAAACATTTTGAAATAGTAGCTGTATAATTAAGGACTAAAAATCAAAGTGCCGTATAAAGTGGTGGGCATGCAATGCAAGTAATGGTCCTCCCCAGATGAAGACCTTAGAGAGTAATGTATATGCAAATAATGTCAGTTTACTGAGCACCTTGAAAGCCAAATTACTCATCAGTAGACATTTGGGAAAATGAAGAATATTCATTGATCAAGTAATGCAAGCCCCTGTGTTACACACTATCTTGCAATAGGATAAACTAGCAATTAGGCCTTTTCCTAATAAGAGGGGGGAAAAAAAAGAAAGAAATAAAACTAAGAATAGAAATAGACAATACTGATGCTAGAGCCAAAACGCAGCAGAAAATTATTTGCATTTATAGTGTGCAAACAATAAGCTAAAGCCAGTTGGTCTATACTGACCGTCAAGGACTATCAGTAGCCAAGGAAATTTAGAATAGTTTCCAACCAATCATGATCTACAGTTCATTTCCAGGGAAACCTTATTGCTGAGAAACCAAGCAAAAGAAAATTTGCTATGAGGTCTTCCATTTAATTTAACCAAAAGCTATTTTAGACCTTATCTTTCCAACGTATCTCACTCTGAAATCACCACTTTTTGCACTGCTTGGGAAATGATACCTTCAGCAGCTCAGATCCTTTTATTAATCAATTTTGATCAATTATGATTCTTCAAACATTGAGCAGTAACATACACAAAGGAGATGTGTAATGTCCAAAACAAACAGAAGCCACTAATACATTAACTCAACACATTATGTACTGAGAAGCTACACAGTAACTGAGAAGTCCTGCAACTTAGAATCTCAAAAATTAATTTTGATTTTTTAATAGGAAAGTCTGTTTAAGTTTCTGACACCTATGAATAGATACAGATACGTAACAAACTGACATACGTAAAAATATTACTGCCTCAGAAGATTAATATAATAACACAATTTTAAAAACAAAGAAACAAACCCAGCAGAAAAAAACAACAACCAAAAAACCAGTATGATTTGGAACAAAAACACAGAACTAGATTTCTCACTATGTTTTAGCTATCAGACTTATTTGTCAGTAAATCCTATAGTAAAAGAAAAAAATACTTTATGTTCACTTCTTTCTGTGGCAGACTCTTGCCATTTTCTGTTATATCTCAAACAATTTATGACTGCTACAAGAGCTGCTGATTAACATAAATTAATACTTTCTGTGTTTTCCAGCAGATTCAGGTGTCAGATCTACAAGCCCTCTGAGGAAGGACATAGGAACTCAAATCTCAGAGTGCAGTCTCCTAATCCCCGTAACACCACTGTTGCTCTCTCCCCTGAACTGAGGCAGGAGCATAGGTGAAATTCAGTGTGTGTGTGGTGTGATGGACCATAAAATTATTGCCAGGAAGTTTTCCTACACTTCCAGAATTGCTCAAGCTCAAATGGTGTTTCTTCAAGCTTCCCAATTCTGAGCTAGAGGTTAAACTTGTGGTTGTTCAGAGGTGGCTGGCATTCCAGATGGAGAAAACGCCTCAGAAAATACATTTGAAGCTCTCCTCAACATTAGTCTGAGGTGGAGGTAGTGACCTTCATAAGAGGAAACACCCTCTTTCTATACTTGCCTTTGCCTGAAGAGTTTCAAAATCATGCTTCTGTCTCTCTGGGGAGTGGCATAATCACCAGGCAGGTGCTGGACAGATGTAATTCCTTGGCATCTGCCTATACCACACTGTTAGGGATTTTGAGATCTGCTGCTTCACAAGCAGGGAGCCATGGTCTAATTTAGGAACTACATCACTCACTTGGAGGGTTCTGGTCCCAGAGCTGTAATGTGAAATATATAATGAGTGCAATTAAGGCACAGTCCCCAAGAAAGGACAAAGGAAAATTTAACCTTCATCACAGTGAGAAAGGAACTAAACAAGATTCTTCTCTATAGCCAGTGCCAACCTGCAGGATGAGGCTACCGGATGCTAGAGGAGTGCTCAGCACCAGGCATGAGCTGCTGGATGAACAGTGCATTTCCAAAAAATATGAAGGAACAATAAAAAAAACCTCCAAAAGCAGAACATTTGTATCTAGGAGCCTTGAATAACGCAAACAGAAGCATCTGGGGGACTCAAACATTTTCAGAGTTAAATGTGAACTACAACTTCCTAGTGTCTTCCTTTTCATTCTGGATGTCTATGCTAGACTAAAATCCCATTTTAGTGCATGTACATCTCTTTTTGACGGTGGTTCTAACTGTGCTTGATACTTTATAGTTTGAAAAAAATCACTTTGCTTCATATAATATATTTATATAATTAACTAAAACATTAACAATTAATTTAATGTAGATATTTTTAAATACCCCGAAGTTTAAACATTTAGATATACAGCTACATTTTTTATTGTTTTGCTTTCTGCATTATCTGTTTAAGCACCCAGCTGCTTAAGCACAGATTTTCTTTCAATGCTGTACAGCCAACTGCTGAAGCCTCACTGAAGCTGGTAGAAGTTCCGCACATGCCTGGATACTGTGTGGATCTAGTTTGAGATTATGTGTTTCCTTTAGTGCTCTGCAAAATAATTATTGCCTTCGTGTGCAGAGTAGCAGTGCTTACTATGCTCAAGAAGGTGAGACCTCACTGTTCCTACAAGCAGTTTGTCCTTTGAGGTTTTCTCTTGCACTTGTCAGTGATTGAGCTCTCTAGTGCATTGTGCTGGGGCACCTTCTGCAGTTCTTATTAGAATCCCTTTTCCCCTTATCTCAGGGACAAACTCTCAAAGGAAATGTGGGGGGGTTTTAGCCTAAATAGTCCTACATAATGAGACTGGGTTTTGGCATATTGAGCCATCATACTGAGGTTTTTATGTACGTTAATCCAACACACCTTTTAGAGGAAGTAATCTTTTGTTTGCAAATTGTATTAACCGAATAATAAGGGTAGACCATGAAATAACACTAGAAAATAAATTGGTTGGTCATTCTCAGCTTTTTGACTCCTGTTTTTACCCTTTTCTTCTTTGATCTATTATAATTTACCCAATAAGCCAAGCTCACAGAGTATTTTTTTTCAGAAACACTAGACATTTCAAGTTTTACATATTTTACATGTATCTTTTGCTAGCTAGGGAGCTCATTAGCAGTGACTTCTTGTGGTGAATAAAATGCCACCTGAGAGTGTAAGAACTCCCTAATTCACAAGTTCACATTCCTTTAAGAGGTCGCTTAACCTTTAAGTCAACTGCAGCATATTAAAATTAAGGTGTTTTCAGCAGATAACAGATTATTCAGTTGTATTGGAATTTCCAGATTATGCAGTTGCATTGGAATGTAGCTGTTTAAAACATTGCCAGGCATGAAATTCCAATAGTTAAAAGTCTGTGCAAATGCTTCAAAACATAAGGGTTAAATTTGGGCTGAATTAGATGCAATCTTTGAAGGGAAATACCTCATCATTGTTTTGACTACTGTAACGCAAATAATCAGCATAATATCTGGAATTAATAATAGTATCCCAGACAGCAAAAGAAATGAGCAGGAATTGCTTTTGTTTTTCAATTCACAAACATAATTTGTGGAAGGTGGCAGACTGACAAGCCTGGGAACATAACAGCAGAGCAGCTAATGGAACTGCAAGTTCCCTAAATCACTGAATACATCTTTGTGAAAAATTTCTTTGGCAGGGCAAAAAATCCCAAGGTTTGAAGTGTTTCTGCAAGTTAAAAATGATTGATATTGTTGCTTCTGAGTTGTTCACAGAACCATTTGGCAAACTTTTGCTTTTAATGTGCAAATTCCTGTCCAAAAAAAATTGTGTACACTACGTACTCAAGTTAATTTGCTTGCTGGGAAGCTTTGCATGCTAGAAAAAGCTTCTTCTATTTCCTTGATTGGTCTTCTGACATCCACATTCAAGAGAAGTCTTTTCCATTTCATTTGTTAAAAATAGGGCCACTGCAGTTTAGCTGAGCTTTTACTCTTGCTAAGTATTTTGATTCATCCTCATGCTAATGGAAAGAGACCTAGTATCTTGATGTATTTGAAAATTATTTGACTGTATGGGTTTTGGTTTTGTTGAGTTTTTAAATTATAGGGCTCATGGTTATTTATATGTATTGGAAAATGAAGCTGTATTCTCACACTGTTTATCTTGCAGGTGAAGTAGAACTTTAGTGCTGCAAAGAGAAATCGATAACTCTGATCTAAACTCACACAGACATACAAACCATTACATACAAATTCTACTTTTGCTTTCAAAATTTTAATAATGGTAAATATTAAATTTGAAGCCAGTGCACTTCAAAACAGTTTTGTGAGGGCCATTTCTACAATGGCTTCCAGACCTATGTTTAAACTTGTAATTTGAGCATATTCATGAAAACCTTATTCTTAGTGAGAAATTTGTGATGGGATCCAGAAACAGATGGAATGCATGAATTTTGACCGTGATGTAATTTTAAACCAAATATGAAACAATCTGAACACATTTTTTTCCTTTCTTTCAATACTCTAATTGCATCAGACAGTTAAAGGAGTGTGCTTCAGTGAAGCACTTAATGATGATCATGAACTATTTTGTGCTGCATTTCTTTTTAAAAAGCTAATATAGCATAGAAATAGAAGTGAACATTTTTCCTAAGCATAATGAGAATGTTTTTGCTTATGTTGTCTGAAAGTTTCTCATTTATAACTGAAATAAAACCTAAGCTATTGACAATAACATAAAAAGCTTATTTAATTTCTGAAACACTTTTCAGTCATTGTACTTCAATAATAAATGGAAACGTCTGTCACTGCATAAACCTAGTGAGAAAAATTTCATCTCAGATGTTTAATTAACACCCATAATTTGTGACATTGCTCCCTTCAGACCAAAATCAACTTTGTGATATTAAAAAACATTACATTAATGAAACATTATTTATTGCACCTGTTACTATTTAAGGAAATTACATACTAATTTATTGTAAAAAGATTTTTTTTTCACTAAAACATTCTGAGTGCTTAGATACAGCTTTACATCATCCATTAATGGAAAGTGGAGTTCTTGGTATTATTTCAGGTGAAGAAACTACATTCAGGAAGTTACTGCAGAATGACAGCATAGCTATTTGTTCACTAGTGAATACCTACATTTAAGACAAACTAGCAAAGATTTTTAGATTGTTTCTCTTTTCAGAGACCCATTTTTTGTTCAGCCTATGAAAGAACAGCTCTGGTAACTTGCTGAGAACTGAAATAGGACATTTGAGAGAGGGAAGCTGTGGGCTTCCTGGATGCAAACCTGTCTGCCTTGCCGTTTGATGATATTTCAAAGCAACTGGAGAACTCAAAATCAACAAGCTGGCAGCCTTAGCTATGTTTCCTTAAGCATACCCTTCCCAGTGAATTATGAAAAGAAAACAACTAATGCAGAAATTATTAAGTAGAAAAAGTACTTAAACCATTACTCCAACCACAATCTGAGAGAGATTTCTTTGCAGATTTTAAGTGCGCAAAATACCAGTGCAAAGAGTTATGCTGTCCTATCCCTAGTTGACATTTAAAGACATGGGGAAAGGTCGGGGGGGAAGAATTGTTTTTTACAAATTTATTTACAGATTTAAAGTAAGAGATATCTATTTGATTATTTTTTGGCATTATATTTTTTCTCTATCTTTAAGAGTCTCTGTTTAAAATCGGTTATCTCAAGAATACATGGAATTCTGACTCCTCTCAGATGCCTCTAACATTCAACTCCATCTTTCAATATTTTCATGACATTGGAGAGTATTTTATTCTGGCTGCTGTGGGTGAAAGTGATAAAACCTATCTTAATTTGTTTTCTCAGAGATCCTTGGTAGGTTATCTGTACATTTGAAATTTATTTCTGCACGCATGTCCTTTTTCTCTGTAGGATGTCACTGACTGTGTTTTTCATCCATGTCAATAGTCTTCCTGGATCTCAAAGTTAGCACTTGGCTCAAGGGTGAGCAGTGAGAGGTTCACCATATTGTCCTGGAACCTGAGGAAGCTGATGACCCTCTGGTCCCGGCAGGTAATTTTGTGTGCAGCAGTCCATAGACCCTTGAGGTTAGAAGCCTCTTAATTGGGCAAAGGTTGAGTACACTTTAGTTTTGGTTTAGGGCATCTCAATTACCTTTAGTGACCTGAAGATAATCTGTCCTATGACCAAGCCAGAAAAAAAGTTGATTGAGCAGTAAGAAAAGCAAAGAACAGTAAACACAACAACAAAAAAAATGTTGAGCTGGAACTACTTAATGCTCCCTCCCAAGAGGATAACATTCACCACAATGTATGTTAAACTTAAAGGAATATTATGTATTGTAAAACAAGCTAAACTTTTTTGATAGTGTTTGAATTTAAGTTCTCCATTTTGGTAAGACAGGCACAGACGTAAATCCAACACCATTTGTAAGTCACATGCAAAAGTGACATAGCAAAAGTCAACTCTACAGAAAAGCTCCAGGAAGAAACACAATTATATCTTTTTTTAATTACTTTAAAATAGTATTAAAGGATTTCAACCAATATTGGCAGATTTCCTAGCTTTCCTGAGTCTTTGTGCCATCAAAAAAATACATAATTTCCATATTATCCTTACAATGTACAAACATGTTCTACTCAGAGAGCAAAAAACCCTCTACTAACACTGTGAATTACCAGGCAGGTTTATAAGAAGGTCAGGTCAATATATTCCATGACAAATAATCTACAAATAAACTATTTTTCCTTGGAGAAACATTATGTGGAGAATAGGAAAGAATCAGCTATAGCAAAGTTAAAGACATATTTATGAGGCTGTATCAGTAGCTATAAGTTCCTTTACTCATGTGGAAAAGACCACATAAACCATTTGAGAGGTGGTAATTCAGAGAGGCTTTCCTTGACTTTACCAAATTAAGCAGTCTAGTTATTGAACACCAGGCACCATTTTTGTTCTGAAAACACATCCAGTATCATGTGTTTCCCCCCCATGAAAAGCACAGGGTTTTTTCAGGTGCATAAGACCCATTTTTGTTATACTGCTTTGAAAATATACATGCATGTAAGCTGTGTATATCAGAGAGATAATGGAGGTGGATTAAGAGAGCTGAAGTTTCTATGCTATAGAAGAAAGGAATTTACTGTCTGCCTTAGTATATGACCCAACTGAAAGGCATGGGAGGTTGGTAAAGTACCAGCAGCTATTCAAAATTAAAAAGAAAAAACAAACAAAAAACCCCCCAAAAACCCAAAACCAAACTACCAAAAACTTTTTTTTTTCCTTTTTAAAGCTGAGTATCTCAATTTGTCTGAAGTTTTGCACACCAGTTTATATTTCACTAGCTAAAACCATAAATAAAGCACTATATATTGTTAGAATGTATTATTAACAATAGTTAGATTGCTTACATATATCTTAATAACCTTTAAGAAAAATCTTTACTTCTAAAATAACCTAATTGATTTTTCACTTTTCTGTAGATAAATGTTTCACCACAGTCCCAATACGTCTCCTATTACAAGTGGCTACATATACATCATATATTCTTGTTACTCTCCTTCAGTTCCAACTATATTGGTTACTACTGACACATTAACAAGGGTTGGTTGCAAAAAGCTCATTTTACTGCTGTTGACATGCATGTACAGTTATGTGGGTCTAGGACAATTGCTGAACACCAAGTCACTTTCACTTGTATAAAATCTAATCTGGCAGGACTGCAGCTGTGAACTTGGGAGAAGATTCACCTTTTTCTCAATAGAGATGACTCTCAGATATGAAACAGGGAATTTTGCTGTGAGGCTCAGCTAGAATTTCAGGTATGTCTAGGAATGCAGACATCTGGAAATCTGAGGGTGCTCTAGATGGGGCTGACACCACTTTCCTTGGCCCATGAAAGCTCAGGCTATAATTATACTTGAGCATAATGCTCTTAAACCTATTTACCCTTCAGATGTTCATGTTTTCCCTTTTATTATTTTGCAAATTACCAATTACTTCCTTTCAAAATATATCTTCTTGTCTTATTTATTCTTCGTTGCTTTTCTCCTAGAAACACTGCAAGAATTGGTTTCAATAGGACACACGAGTGCTTAGGTACTTGAATCATTGATTGTACAACACTGCCATTTTATCACATCATTACTGTGAGAACATATCATGATGCCATACATAGGCAAATGTATGTAAGTAAAAGAGTGAGACTATACAGGAGAATGTACAATTCATTGGGTGCTACTTCAAGTGATGGTTCTGTTCTTTCACAGAATCTTTCTACTAAATAAGCAGTTACTAGCATGGAGATAGTAATTCTATTCACTTTCATATACTGTCTGTAGAGGTCAATAATTATCAATAAGGATTATTTATTTGTCTGAAGGTGAAATATATAAAATACCATTATTTTAAAAATTATGCTTCCCAGGAAGCACACTAAGCTTTATATCATATTATTTTTATATCAGCTTTCTAAATTTTGAGACAGAGACTGAACCCTTGGGAGAGAAATGCATGCCCATATAGAAAACAGAATTAAGAATGCATATGATAAAAGAATAATAATTCCCAGTTGCTTTGAAAAAAAAACAAATGATCCACTGATGCTGCTCTAGAAGACTGGCTGCAAAATAGCTGTGCACTTGTCACTGCTTGATCCAAAGTGCATGCAAGCAAACTGGAGATTGACTGCTTTGAATGCACTTTGGATCAAGCCATTATTTTGTCTCCATTATGGCTACATTCTGCACAAGCAAAGGGGGAGTGCAGGGTGGAGAGCATCCGACATTTATCATTCCCTGTGTTGATAGGAAATTGCCATTCAAGGATCTGTGTTCATTGCTTTCTCTGCCACTGATTTTCTAGTGGATTTTTGGGAAGACAGATAAAACATGTCTAATGTCAGTTTGCATACACTTCTGTCTTCTTTCCACCACTAAAGTTTGTAATGCAGTCTGTAGTCCTGGATGGGAAAATTATGCAGAAGTACAAAGTAGAATACTATGTTTTGCTCAGGTGGGATTTGTGAGCTTGTGTGCTTTTAGTCCTAATGTCAATAGCTCATTTCTTCCCCGTAAAGACAACATTCTAAGCACTTTTTATATGTAGGTGTTTGACATTCAATATGCATTTCTTTGTTCCAAGAAGAATATCTCTTAAATTCCCTAGTTAAGCTTTTACTTTTAAAAGTCTAGGTTAATACAGTATCTCCAATATTCTTCCAAATAAGATAACAAAGTATCTGTCCCCAAGATAGCCTTATGATCACCTAAAAACATAAATTTACTTCAATTTTTGTCTAACTTTCACTTGTTAAAATATCAGTAAATTCAGAAGAATAGTAAAATGTCTAAGTATTTTGGATCTACCCTAATTTGAAGATTAGGCTGGGTTCCTTCTGATGAAGTAGAAGATACTAGTAGACACTGCAAGCACTAGTTTAAAGAGAGCAGTATTTTGATTTTCAAGGAAGCACAGGTAACATTTCCATTCTTTCTTACTCTTGGAAATGCCCTATTCTATGCTGGGGACTCACAACAACCTTGCTTGAATCTATTGCAGTTGGAATATGCTCTCCCAGGGGTCTCTCATCTACTGTTGTGATCTCCTTTAAACCATATCATTCCTTGGTCCAGGCCTGTTTGCACCATTCAAAATCCTTGACAAAGGAAGAGTCTGAAGTCATCGCCAATCTTACTGCACATCTTCTTCATTTACTTCTTTATAACTCAGTTTTACCCAATGGTTTTGGGTTCTGTTTTTTGGGTTTTTTTGCTTTTGTTTTTAAATGTAGACATTAACCCGGTATAAATCTAAACCTCATAAGCTAAGCTCAGCCTATTGTGCTGTGTTTTATTTCCAAGAGTTTCTACCATGGTATACGACCAGGATAGATTTGGTTTGCTACAAACAGGTGTGAAGTGAAGGTATGGTATCTGAGATGGAATAGAAGATTATGATCTTAAAATGTCAGCAAAGTAGATTTATACTGTGGTATTTAGTGGTGTTGTAATAATATTGGCTATGGTAATAGTGCACCTCATTGTTCTTATGACTTTAATCTGCAGAATGTGACACCACAGTTAAAGCTGGAAATTGCTAACAGTGCCAGCCCAAGCAACACCATCAATTCTGACCTTACAAAGTATGCCTAATAGGCTCCCCCTCCCCCTTTTTTAATTTAAAAAACCCTAACTGCCCATTGATTACCTTACAAGTTATACATGAAATGTTCTGAGTGGAGTCATGGATAGTGAATGAATCAGCTTGAAGAGGGCTTTGGAAGTCAGAGGAGTAGATGGCCATCTCAAGGACACCCACTTCCTGAAGGATCTGAGTGCCAGTATAGCTCACCATTATTTTTCTCAGAATACTTGATGTGTCAAAGTTCTCATGGCATTTTTTGCAAAAAATAAACAAATAGATAAATATGAGTAAAGGTCCAAAATACTTGGGGTTATGAATTACCTTAACAATGCTAGCTGACCCAGCAATACAACCTTGTGTGCTGAGAAATGGAATGAAGCAGTGATCACTAAAAATAAGCAGACTAGGGTTTCTTCTGGGAGGTGGGAATACTTTGAAGTCAAAAGTCAACACAGCTTATGATCAGATAGCATTTTTATCTTCAACAAATTAGAATGGAGACTAGTTCCTAAGGATCAACAATAGCTTTCTAAGAAGTAGGACCTATAATGCAATCACTTCACTGGATGTAAAATATATTATTAGAGCTGATTAAGAAAGTTTGCTCACAGAATGCTACCAACAGTACCTCAGCCAGCATTACTTTCAGATGGTACTTTTTCAAGTCTTGCTGGTGCTGCAGATTGCAGACTAGTGACACAGCTATGTAGGATGCAGTACAAGAAGGAAGTTAAAATCTTTTAAGATTCTATATTTACAAAGGGTTTAATATACTACTGCAGTTTTAGTGACCAAGACCAAAAATGCAGATCTTTATAGGTCCTTATTGCCTCTTCTTCATCTGGAAGCATTTAAGCTCCCTAACTGCACAAATTTCTACATTACATTTGTTAGAGTTTACACTTCTGCCATAACCTACAAAATCAACACTGCAACAATGGGTGGAAAGCATTGCTTTGCAAATTCCTGCTTGCCAGACTGTCATTAGCTAACCTCAAGCACGTTTACTGTTTTCTGTACAGTTACACAAAACATACGAGTCCAGCTGCCACATAATCACTAAGCTCCTGATGGTGAGAAGCCCTCCTAGACCACAGCTACATTAAAAGCAAACAAACAACAAAAAACCACCACACACACATCAGAAGCCAAGCATTCCTCTGGTTTATCTTAGCTATAAGCACATCGGCCAAAGTAACCCAGTAACAATCCTAAAACATCAGGCACTACAAAAATAAAAGTAGAAAAGCTTACCCCTGCAATAGCTTAGCAGTTAAAAGTTAAATTAGGTAGTTTCTGTGGACCTGAGTTCATAACCCTCCCTGTTTTGGTCTGACAAAGGGATTTAAGTGCAGTCTGTCACCCTCCTGAGAGCCTACTGTAACCATTAGGCTATAGCACAGTCCGAGGTTAATCTTTCACTCCCTCCAGCTGACATTATTCCATTTGGTATAAATAATTAAATGAAGAAGGACGTGAATCTCGCTTTCCCACATGATTGCCTTAAACACCAGGCTATAGAGTCAATCTCTCCTCTCTTCTTTTTCCCCCAGGTTAATTAATATTTAATTGTTTACACAAAGTGGAACAGTTGTAATAGGAGAGAAATTTGGAGAGACAGAATTCCCAGAAAGCCAATACTTGGGACAATTCCCTGAGAAATCAGAGAGCTACCACCACCTCCCAGTTTGAAGTGAGAGAATCAAGCCTGCCTTGTGAGTTAGGCAAGAGCCCCTTCTAATTTTGAAAAATGAAGCATTACTCTTAAACATACATTATGTTTTTTGTGAGAAATGAGCAATGTGGCTTAGGCACCAGACTGCAAGAGATGGCCATCACTTGCAAATCCTAGCTGG
The DNA here is from genome assembly GCA_020745705.1 of Hemiprocne comata. Classification (NCBI taxonomy): domain Eukaryota; kingdom Metazoa; phylum Chordata; class Aves; order Apodiformes; family Apodidae; genus Hemiprocne; species Hemiprocne comata. The sequence continues at coordinate 19,653,368 of CM036593.1, forward strand.
AGGAAAGGGCATTGAAGGCTCATGGAAGAGCCTCATGTCTATTTTTAGCACTTCCCATCACTTATCTTTCCTGGTTTGCCATTTGGCTCTTTGCCTTCTGTATATCTTATCTTCAGACACCTAATGCAGCACGTATTCATAAAGCTTGAAGACACTGAAGCCAGAGTGCCTGACTCTGTAACGTGGGCTGATCTCATGAGGTATAGAAAAAGGCAGCCAAAACCATTTGTGATTTATAAATCAGTCTTCAAAATATTTGCACTGAAAACTCCTTTGAATTTTCCTTCCTCAAAGCTTTCCTTGAATTAGATTTGAATTCTGGGGCAGAGGGCAATACCAGTGGGAGTAAAGCTGTTTTATGGGATATTTTACAATTCAGATTGATTTTTCTGTTGGACACTTTAGTAGAGCTGCTACTGTCAGCTGTTCAGGAGTGAATGTTTTTGAGATGTGGAAAACAAACCCCTGCAAGCTTGCAAACACTTTGTTGTTTGCCCCTTAGGCGCATCTGGCAGAGAGACTGCTGCCGCTGACATGAACTCTCAGGTCTGATCTCACTGCTCCCAGGATGAAACAGTTAGGTAAATCTGATGTGAGGAATCAGGAGTCAGCTTGAAACACAAGGAGAACTTGTCTTTTTCTGTGAAATATTTCTATGAAGACCAGAAAAAGTAACCACGCAGGGATTGGATTGGATTTTTTACAGAAGGGACCAGTGAGCTGTCTTTTCCCTCCTACTACTTTCATCCTTTCTTTTTCTCTTTGATAAAGTCTGTAAATATGTCAACTAATCTCAGAAAGTAGTGCACAGAAGACTCATTCAAAAAGGTAAAAAGGTCCACACAACTCTTTTGTCTTAATATTATTCACATGTCTCATTTTCTCCAAGTTATTTCCTAAATCCTTTGAATGTTCTCTTTTCTCATTTTTTCCCCAAGCCAAAAAGTACACCAAAGCTCAAGTTTTAAAATACAAGAAAAAGGTTTGTGGTATCATTTACTCAATTTGGAAGGATTGTTGGCCCTGTGAAGAGAATTATAATCCAGTGAGTGTTGGGGGGAAAAACAAAAGAAAGAAAAAAAAAAAAAAAAAAAGACATATATTCTGAGATTTAATCTAACTGATGCTTTTTCTTTGGTTCAAGTCTGGCCATCAATTAATTCAGAGGCACAGGTGATTTGCAATTAATCCTAACCATCCTAATCCAGTCATTTTAGGAAGCCTTAGCTTCAGCCCCATGTGTGATGTTAGACCAGTTTCACAAGGTCTTCCTCAAAGTCTCATATGTTTTTGACCCTACCAAAAAACAGAACAAAACAAACAAAAAAACCACACCAAAATCCCAACAAAAAAATAGAATATAATTTCTGTATAAAGCATTCATGCTCAATCCTATCAGGCTTGCTGTACTGAAAGAGCCCAATCTACTGTCCAAATTTTCAGCAGACTTTATGGCAGTTGAATGCTGTTACCTTCTTGTGAGAGCTTCCTCTAAACTCAGATCACTTTAATCTTGTCCAAGAAATCATTCCTCATTTCAGGTGTTCTGAGGTCATATCCTCAAAGTTGGCCTCAATCTATTCTGTCATTTTGCCTACAAATGCTGACCAGATCTGCCTTACTCAAGTTTTTGACTCTCACAGACAAGATATTCAATAATCACTTTGAGTTATTCGAAGTCTATGAAAGCTGTGTATGAGCAATTTGCTGACAGCTCCATCATTTCCCAGAATCTCACACCTGATAAAAACCCTCCCATTCATTCCAGTTTTAAAGAAGCTTTCTGGCAATCCAGGGAGCAGAGGGCCCAAATTTTCTTCTCTAGCAAGTGCCCAATATCTTGTTGTATTTTGGTTTTGCTGTCTAAAAACTCATTCTTAAGAAGAGAATGGGGCCTTCAGTGAGGCAGAAAGTTGCACCATTTGACATGTCTATTGACCCAAAACCTGGAGGAAAGTGCCTTCATCTCTTGCAGGTTTGCCAGATTTAGCTGTAGGTTTTCTGTACGAGCCTATTTCACCTCACCTACTTTGTTTTCCCTACAAGACAAAGGGCTTTAGGAACAACATATCAAATTCAGTCAGCCATACTTTTGTATCTCTTGTATTAAATACCATATTATTTTTGTCTTACTTTTTAAACTGTGGATGAATGGCAGAGATGCTCCTGCAAACTGCAGCACTTGCCCTGGGTATCCCTGTAATTCTGGCACAACATTGCAGGGCCACTGTTAGCAGGCCCAAAATACAGCTAGTGCACAGTTAGCTGCTTATAATGCTTTCAGAAAGAGCTTTCCTGTTCCTTTTCAGGCTCCACCTCTCCACAGGAATGTTTGATCAAGACCTCATCTCCTTGGTTTAATTCCCGACCTAGTCTTTGGGAAGACTACAAGGCCTGCCTTGCCCTTCTAAACAGTACTACTTTGCTGGACAGTGCTTTCTGTATTTACCTCAATGATAGGAACTGTTTCAACCATAACAGGTAAGGCAAATTATTCCTACAGCCTATCCTAGATAGCCTATTCCTACACAGCCATAGGCTAATTATTCCTACATAGCCCATCAGATCTCTCCCACTAGGTTTACACATACAGTAATTATTGCATAGAATTACAAAAATATGGGATGGAAATATTCCTTACATCTATGAAACCTAATCAAATTTAGAAAAATGAAAGCATATAACTATATGGCCCCTGAATTAAAAAAAAAGAGGGGGAAAAAAGAGGAACACTGAGTCAGCAATAGAAAAGTCAGTAACTCCTGCATTCCTCCACCAGCATTGGGGAAGCAAGAATTCATTTCACAGTGCTTCTTCCCTATCACACTTTCCTTTATCTTCCTCTTCTCACCTCAGCACTCATATCAGTCTCTTGCCTTTCAGCACTCTACACACACTACATTCCTTTAGGGCAGCACACAATTCCCTTACCTGTTTTGACAAGAAATGCACATTGAGTCACATGCCAGAGGCCATGGTTACACAAAAGCCACAGGTCAATAAAGATCACTTACATTTCCTATGAGCTTTTTCATCCTCTTTTCCCCTTATGGGAGTCAGGGCCTCAGAAAGGAAAGAAAGAAATGTCAAGAGCCCCTTTGTCAAGTGCTTAAAAAAAAACAAACCCCAAAACCCACCATTGGCTGCCTCCCTCAATCTCTTGTTACCTTGCCTTAAGGAAAGTGGCCTTTTTCTCTTGGCCTTCTTCACCTCGAAAGGGCTCTTCATCCCTTCAAGAAGTTGGTCACTGACTTATCTTTCTCCCTTGATGATGTACAAGAAAGTAGAAGAGATTAGTCAGTATTCTTTTAAAACTGTCTTTTACAAGGGAGCCAATAAAATGATCTTCATTGTATCACAGTTCAACATATCTGACATCTGTTCTGCAATAAAATTCACTTCATACATATGCTTCTTCAAGCTCATACATATGCTCCCCACAAGCATCCCCCAGCTGCTCTTCTGAGACATTCTGGAAACATATCTATAGTATTATGCTAGATGTATTTAAGTAGATTTTCTCCTTAGTCTAGTAACTACTTTGAGCAGCTCTGCTTGGCAAAGATAGTACCATAAACGACACTAGGGCTGCTTCAATATCTCAAGAATTTGCTCATTTTCTTTAGGAGTGAACCTCAGGAACTATGTTCCTTGTTCTGTTTCAGACTTGGTTTCCACAAACCTGGAAGAAATCATGTTCCATTCACACAAATGCATGTGATAAATGAAATTATTCTTAGCACATTGAGTACATGATTCTCAGAATCTTTAACAGAATACAACACTAAGAACTGAAATGAGTCAAAAAAGAGCTTCACTGAACCTTTAACTCTGAGGATTATACATTCTGAATACCAGATATCAGTAATGCAAGTCATCAGAAAACGTGGGCAGTATCCACCCTAATATTAATTCTCTACAAAAGGCACATCTTTATTATCATGTTGAACTGGAAAGCAGTACATTTCTGAAGTGGTCTTCCCAGGTTTCTCTGCTAACTGTGATGTGGTTTCCTCTTCTGAAGGCATTTCAAAACACATGACCTGGATTTCTCCAATAAACTGCACCAGAAGACACACTGCAGAAACATTCCCAATGCACTCCAGCTACAAATGAACATAGAAGTAGTCTAATGTAAAGATACTTAAGTGTATACAGTGCAAATGTCCACATTAGCAGTTTCATTCTATAGAACTTCTCATATTAGTTCACTCTATTTACTAATGCAAACATTTTTTGTATTTGCTCTTATGGACACCTTTTGGTCTCATTCACATGAGGGACAGCACAAAACACACATGTAAATAAATTTGTGACAGCTGAGTTGAACCTGGCACACAAGGAACCCACTCCAATATTTGTAGAGTGAACTTCTGCCCAGGAATATCCGTTTAGCTATCCCTTGATTTTATTATCCCTTGGTTTCATAGTCACAATAGTGATGATGCTAGTTAATGTAGTAGAAGCCATATAATTTTTTATGTTAATACCCTGGAAGCACAGTCTGCATAAGTACCTCTTAGAAGCAAAGTACCCACTGGACAGGAAACCTGAGTTTCTACAGCTTCATTACACGTATTTTAGGAATGAAAATTATCCTCAAAGCAGACACCAGTTTTTCCTCTTCTATCATTCCAATATTTAAAATTCAGCACACCATCTTGGGAATTTAAAAAAAAAACACAAAGCCCACAACAAAGTCCCATCTACTATGTGGTACTTTTACATAATTTTGGTAGGCATATCAGGTGCTGAACATCAGAAATACCAGCAAAGTACCTAATTGTCTCACATATGAATATCTGGTGAATAAAGATAGGTAGGATGAGCACAGACTGCTTATGTCCCTATCACTCCCATCAAATTCTCAACACGAAATAGCACAACTAAAAATTAACTTGGATACTTCACAACATACTGCAGCATAAAACATTTCCTCTACATAAAAGGGTTTTGAGACTTCTACAGTGATGTCTCAGATCAGACCTTCCATCTCCATGAGAACAAAATATGTGGTACAATCATGCCATACCTGTTAGCATGCATCTCTATCAGCAGCTAAGTTTTCAAGGAAATTCACAAGAATTTATTTTTTTTTTTAATTGAAATGAAGACACATTCAATATCAAACAATTGTCTCAGCCTAGAAGAGGGGCATTCTCTCCTGTCGGGGATGTGAACAAGGTGAAGAAAAAAATCTATAATACTTCCCAATAGCTCTTGACAGGAGATAGATAGCAGCCTGAGGAGACAACACTAGGAAGTCTGCTGAATCATTCATCCAGAAAAAAAAAATTTCTTCCAGGAAAAAAAAAAAAAAAGAAAAAAAGAAAAAGTCTCTTTTTATTTTGAGCTTGAGTATTTTATTGTCATTCCAGCCTGTGATCTGAAAATACAGCTAAATCTATGGACAATACAATAGATTTTTACAAAGTATTCAAAATGCAAGAGGACAGGAAACACTACGACACACCAATCATGTACACCATCAAAACAGTCAGAAATAAACAAGTTCCAGCAAGTCAGAACATGTATTGAGCACACTGGATATTTGTTTCATACTGACCCATTAAGAGGGAAAGATTATTTCCATTAAAACAGTCGTGATTACTCCTCTTTGGAACTCTGCCTTGACTTATGGGTCCTGTGATAGTTTACCAAATATAATACCATCTCCTAAATAATGAAATACCTTGTTATCCCATATCTGTTATCTACATTGCAAATTTCCTCAGATAACTGAAGTCTCAATTATCTGGAAGACAGGCTGTCCCATAAATTTTTAGCCTTGCTACAGATACCAAGACATGAGCAAAGAAAAAAAATGCAACATGCTTGGGGAAAGGTTAGTTAAGTTTTGTCTTGATTAGAACCAAGTGTCACTCTCTGTTAAGACTGGCTTCAGTAGGGAAGGACATCCAAGACTGCATCACATCCAGCTCTGCAAAATGCTGGCTTGAATTTTACAAGCAGACACAGAATAAGATGAGAACAGGAGTGTGTGCAAAAAAGGTACAGGGTCAAGAAGTTATGGAAAGTATTCCTGCAGTTTATTCTCCCTAGCCTTATGGTTTGATTAAATAAGGTTTTAATACTCACCCATTTAAATGTTTATTTCCTTATTTTGAAGAAAAAGGAAAAGAAAAACAAAAAAGGAAACACAAGTCTTGAGACAGTGAAGATGTTTTCTTCAAGGCTGCAGGAACAGGCAGTTAAAGGCTAGGCTCAGGTTTCTAGAACCTAGGCAACTATGCCTATTTCTACTAAATATAGTCCCTACTATACTTCCACAAATCCCAAGTAACTCAATCGATTGCAGTTGTAAACTAACGTGAGGTCAGATGTGTGACCAGTAGGTCTCTGAACAATCCTTTACTTGAAAGGTAATGGAATAATTTCATAAATTGTTCCCATTTGATTCTGGATCAATTTAACAAAGCTACTTCATATTGTTTATGTATTTTTTGATCAGGGAAGGGAAAACTGCAATAAGTTTTTATTCCTAAGGACCTTAAAAACCCAATATTAGAGCACCGTGACTAGTAACCTCTATGCAATAAAAATCTCCAGAGTAGATCTTCACACAAGTTCAGTTTTTAATAATTGCACCATAATAGTCACACCTTGTTAGAAGGACTTTTACAAGGAAAAATAATTTATTTTTAAGGCCTCCCACCATTGACCTCTAAGTCACAATACCTTAAAGTTTGCGATTAGTCTGTTTCAAGAGATTTGTGAAAAGTGATCAGAGGGAGTTGTGAGTGGTACAGCCTATTAAGGCAATTCTGGTTTTATTATTTAAGAGTTGTCATTGATGCACTAGAATTTTGAATAGCATTGTTAAATTTACATAGATAAAGTTACAAGCAGTAGTTGTTAAGTCTTTAATTCATAAACATTTCCATTAATGTTTATGCTATAAACACTGTATACACTTCTTACTCACTGGACTGCTCACATAAAATTGATCAATCTAATTGCTCCCTGAGAGGTTTACCTGGGAATTTGCCTTTTCTTGACACTCTTAGCATTGCTTTCAAGGGCTTTTGATTTAAGACTGATTGGAACAGACAAAAATGTATTTAAGAACCCAAAGGGTTATCCATTGTTTTAAATCAGAAATGTGTCAAACAACTGCAATCCCTTGATCCTATCATTTTATACTTCATAAGGGTTCCCTTTTGAGAAGGGCTTAGTGACCCGACATATTTGGAAATGTTCCTTGACAGAACAAAGTCTTTGAGGATATAAATCAAAACTACAGCTGCTCCCCTAAAAGCTGCCAGTGATAATAGTATCAGAAATTGGATTAAGTAAGTCCTGTTGAGATACAGTATGTCCATTTCTACATTCAAAACACACAGAAATTATCAGAGAAACCCTTATTCCAAGAGTGGGGAACAGATAATGAGGTATAATAATGCTTTCCAGCATACAGGAGCCCAGCTCAGGAACTCTTCCAGAGTAGAACTCCTCTTGCTTTGTGTAAACCTGACGGTACTTCTTTGAATAATGTAAGCATAAAACCCTAAGATATTCCAGAGTGGTATGAATAAAACCTAACTGTGATTTCATCCAAGAATGGATAGCAAACATATTCATCTGCTCCAAAAATAGTAATCTGTGGTATAGCAACAAAGAAGAAAGAACTTAACACAAAAGCGACAAATACGTAACTTAGGATTTCCAGGTGACAGTTTGTTTTGGCTCCCTCCTGATGTACTGTTTTGTTTTTCAGAAAAGGGCTGCAAGAATGTAGCAGTGTTTAGTACTTATTTACATTGAAGGGGAAAAATGTTGACTCCTAAAGACACAATGCTAGACTAGGGCTAAGTTTATTCTCTTTAGTTTCATAGGAGAGTTCACTGCTACACTAGTCTCAGTGTGAATCGATTTTTTAGCTATTTCCCTGTGCAGTTGACAACTACAACACCACTGTCGTAAATAACACAGGTTTGGCCATTACCCGTCAGTTTTATTTTTCTTTTTACCTTGTGTGATCCTATTTACACAAGAGACAAAGATTTGGGGGGAAAACTCTGCTCTGATTTATATCAGTTGGAGAAATGATGAGAAGCTTGTTTATGTGATGTATTAAGACATTTCTTTTTATTTTTATTGACTTTGTCAGAGTATTATAGACATAATGGATAATAGATTATGATTATAAACACTTAAACATCTAAGTCTGAACATCAACCACAGTTAGGAATACAGGTCCTGTGATCTCTGTGCTGGGTTGTGCCCATGAGAGATAGGTGTACAGGCTACACTTGGCTTCCTGCTCACACAGCTACCAGAGAAGGGTTGGATGTGCAGCACATGGACCATACAGATTGTTTGCATTGTATTCATGCCTAAGGCTGATTGCCTCTGCACTAGAAGTAATTTCGCTTGTGTTAAGGAACCTGCTGTGCTCTTCTAAGATGAAAAAACAAGCATCAAACAAGTTCATAAAAAGTGTCCATGATCTGTGTAATATTTATAGCTGGAAGTTTTAGGATAAAATAAATAAGACAGATATGATATCCTTTACACCTTTATTTGTTTAGTATTTATCAGAATATATCAAGCCAGGAGGATGAAACAGGTTGTTATCCTTAGCTCTCATGCATGCTTTAGGCTCGGAATTGACAAGTTGATAAAATAGTAATTTCTGAAAGCATGGACTATCCAAATCCTACCTTATAGCTTCAGGGTCACAAACCAATTGTTCATTCGTTACTCAAATGGAGACTCATTATTCTGACTGAAACAAACAGAATTACTTGTTCATCAATTCAGAAGTAATCTATTTTTTTATTTACCAATATATTACTTTGCTGAGTAAAGAATTATCTTTCCATTGTTTATATGCCTGCTATTTAAGAGGATTATTATTGTAGAATAATCATCTTGCTTTAATTACCAGCAGGAGAACCACACCATTTTATTAACGTTAGGATTTATGCCAAGTTGGAAGCAGAATGTAAAACACAGAATCAGTCAGTAGCTGACAACAGCTTTGTTAACACTTCTTCAAAATCTTTACTGAGGAAAAAAAAAACAAACCAAAACTAGAAGCAGAAGATGAATATACATTTTTTTAAAAATAACTCAAGCAGTCTCAGCAAACAATATTAAACATAGTCTTGTTCTGTACATACCTGAAGCACAAAATGCACACATATCTTTTCTTGATTTCTAAGAAGCCAAAGCAACAAAATCTTTCCCTGGATGAGTGGCAGAGGTGGTGCTGCAAACTGCACTGCCCAGAGTAGGAGCACAGCCAGCCTGCACTCAGCAACCCAATCTCTGCCAACTTCAGACTTCAGGGCAAGAGGAGGAAAACTTCAGCAGCCCTCAAGAAAAAGCCATGGTTAGGTTAATGCTGATTGCTAGCACCTGCACAAGCAGTTTGGTGAACACACTTGCTTTACTAATCCTTCAGCTTATCTTTTTAAGGTAATGGTTGTATCATCTAGGAAATGTGGGTCTCATTCTGTGCCTGACTCAGCTCAGGAGACCACCCTCTCCTCTGGAGTGTTCAAATTGGTGTGGTCTGTTTGATGTATCTGCATCACCAGTTACAGGATCAACAGTGAACAAAAGCAAATTCTAAACAACAGGGACTACAGTTAATATGCTTTTTTTTTCAACTGCTAACCAAATAAGTCTCTACTACTATTGCCTTTAAAAAGAATAAACGTTACCAGCTAGAAGCAGAAATCCAGGTACATCCATGGATACATCCATGATAACATCCTATGATATTCTTTTAAAACATAAAAAGTAATGGGCATGAAGGCTTGGAACCTTTTAACAAAACATATTTTTTTCCTCTTTGTTCTTTCTTGGTCTGGTTGTTTTATCTAAGTCTTCCTCAATCATTTGGTGTTTGGAAGGGCATGTGGAATCCAGGATTGATATCTGACTTTCTCTTTGTTTCATGTTTGTGCAGTCAAATCCCACAACAACCTCCAAAACAATGAGTCTTCTACCTCTTTTTCCAGAGCCATCTAATACATACTTTCAACTAAATATGAAAACCTGATTATGTTAATATTTCAAAATGTTAAGAGAGATGTTTACCTCACACTCAGAAAATTAAAAGGATTTCTGTTTCATAAAATTAGGAGGTTTCTAATTCCTTGTTATTGTTTATAAATTACTAACTGAATGTTAAAACTGAAGTTTGTTTTCTAACAAATGTTTTCCTTGAGCTTGTGCTTATGGATTTGTTACTTTATGGTTGCTTATGATTGCATAGATTTGCATGTGATATATTAATAAAGAAAAAAAGAAGTGAAGCATTTTTTCTGATTTAAAAAAGTTTTATATGATCTTTGCAAAGAGATAGAGGATTTAGAACTTGTAATTCAAGGTATGCTGTATTTTATGGTGTAAGCTAAGGTCACCTTTATACTCCTGATTCAGTCCTTGAAAATATCATTTTCTGGGAAAGTCTCTTTAGTAGTAATCAAGCAAACCAAAGGTATAATGAAGAGAGCTGAATAAATAATTCACACTGAATAATTTACTCAAATCTTGTTTTGAGTACTGGAGCGTCAATGAACAGATTCCCTGAATTTTATTTATTCAGAAATACTGAATATATACTGTTTTTAACTGATTACCTCAAAAGTTCAGTAAGTGTATATGATTTTAAAAAATCAAAGTCATAGAGCTAAACTACAGTTAATTGTATAAACTCTGTACAATTTTTTTCTGATTCTCCAATAAATCAATAAAATACTGAAGCAACTGTCATTAAAAGCAGAATTTTAAAAAATAAATAAATAAAAAATCCAGTATATTGAACCTCTTATCTAGTATGTAAGAGTATGGAACTTTAGGGAAAAAAATACTGTCACCTTTTCAGACACTGATGCCCTTAGTCGAGAACACCATCCTTGAAAGAACAGGAAACAGTAAAATTCACCAGTGCAAGGTTAAAATTTGGTACTCTCCTGCCACATCTCACATCGTGCAGGTGTCCATTTGCTTTCTTCAAAAAGTGCATTTATGTTTAGAATAGAATAGAATAGAATAGAATAGAATAGAATAGAATAGAATAGAATAGAATAGAATAGAATAGAATAGAATAGAATAGAATAGAATAGAATAGAATAGAATAGAATAGAATATTTCAGTTGGAAGGGACTTAGAAGACCCATCTAGTCCAACTACATTAAAATACCTTTGTGACAGGGTTGTGAGGAGGAAGAGGGACACAGTCATCCTCTCCTTTATAAAGCATCTTGTATTTTCATTTCTTTGAAGTGGTTAAATTTATCTTATGTTTTCTTACATTTAGATATATCTAGACAGTGCTTTACCTTGCACAAATATGTACAAGCTACCTTCAACACAGTGGAGCAAAAAGACTTGCCTATGTCCCCAGCTGGATTTTGAGCCTACACTCAGCTCTCTAGCTCAGCAATTATATTGCAGTTGGTAAACAGATTAAAGCTATATGAAGTTTTGCAAGTAAGTTACTTCTACTCAGCCATTAAGCTACAGACAAACACCTGCAGGTTTAATGTCTTGGCTTTCTTATGCCAAGAGATACAAAACTGAATGTTCTAGCTTTTAAATATGGTTCTAAAATAGTAATTATTGAACATTACTACATCTTTCTCCTACAGAAAATCTTACGGGTTGTTTAGTTCTACAGAGAGGTAACATTTTATTAAAATTTATGGATTTCTTCTATATGTGTCAAACTGATACCCTGTGACAAGACCCTCCCTTCTACTTATTAAATTATATAGAAATGGTTTTGCTAGAAAAGTATGAAATGACAATACCAGTAGATCAGGTGGTGCCAATACACATGGAAGTAAAGAACATTTTCAAATGACTATGCTGTTACCTTTACACAGTGATAACAAAATGGATGCTAGCATTCAGCTGTTCAAAATACTGAGCTTTATTCAACACAGAAAACCATAAAATAAGGTTTCTGTAGTCCTTGCTAAGGCTTTGGAATCCTAAAGGGATGTTCTAAATAATGTAGAAATAAAAACTACCAACCATCTGGAGTAGAAGCCATGCAGAGAAAACTTTACGGTTAGTTCAGGTTGAATTAAGATTATTGTCTTTAGCCTATTTATCCTTGGAAATATTGTGGTTTTGTTTATTCAAACAAATCATATAATAAAAATTAAATACTCAAAACTAGTCCATACAGAACATTGTCATCATTAGGGCTATCTTTTCCCTAGAAAATTGGTTTTCATTTGGTTTATTCACCAAGATATATCATGCCCTTCCCTTGGATAAAGACTGACAGTTAAACATAGGAAACTGTATGCAACAAACACATTTCTCTTTCATGTTCAACTTCTAAAACCAAACTAGCCAGAAATGTATTTGACGACCACAAACTTCATCACATATAATTCAGCTACTGTCCAAACAATTAGACAACCAATAAAGTGACAAAGAAGGGTAATGTAATGAGATTGAAAATGTTCTTTAATATAAAACTACAAAGTTACCCTAAAATGGGTCCCAGTATTACAGCAAACTTTGTCAGTCCTTTTATTTTTGCTTCATGTATGTTCAGTGCCAATTTGTTCAATTCTGCATGCTTTTGAAAAATATTTCCACTGACCTAACTCTGAATCAGGAGGTAAGGCAGTAGCTGTGGAGTTAGACACCCCTACCAATACTTCTGTGTGTGTGCTAAATGAAACAGACAGGTCTCCAGGCAAAGCAGTTCAAGGCTGATTTCTGCAATGCTTTCTGTAACCCCTCAAAAAAAGTTCTTGAGGCTTACAGTATATTCATGCATCCGTGGAAGACCAGTCAGAACATAATATTGCTTTAAGCGGTATAAAACCAAAAAGAGTTCCCTAAAATTTTGTTACCAAAATGTGCTATGTGGAAGAATACTTGAAAACTATCACGACGCTTTGTCAAGTTTGCTTTAGAGAGTGCCAAACTGAGGTGTGGGCTGCAGTGATTATACTGTGTATGGGGAAAGACTTGATAACAATGAAATAATTGAAAATTAGTTCTCTGATATTCAGGGAACTACTCTCTGCTCTGTTGTGCTGCTTTCAATCCAGTGTAGCTGCAGGGTAGTCAAAGGACCCACATAAAATAGATCCTGTGGAAAACACAGCATTTTCAACAACCTTTGCAACTTGATGTCAATTGCAGTTTCATCATTGCCTGAACCTGCAGCCATCAAAGCCAGTTCAGCCGTGTTTTCAGCTCCCAGAAGTGATGGAGAAAACAGTGTCTGACCCACTACTGAAGAGCTGCTTTTGATATTTGGCACTGCTAAAGATGGACATGGTAATGAGAGAAAAGAATAAAGCTTCCCACTCTGAGCGAAACATTTGGGGCACTTGTCTAATCAATGCCTCAACTGAATTCATTAAAAGAGCCTGAGCCCTCTGAGAAGACTCAGATGTGGCAAGATATTATCACGCTTGAGCAGTCAAGGAGGTGTTTTCTATTTTCTCTGCCGAGCACAAGAAAAGGAATTTGCAGAAGTTCACAAACAATAGTATGTGTGTTGCTTTCTCCGGCATAAACATTTGTTTTTATCATTTTGTTTTCAGATAGCAGAGGAAAGCCCAGCTGGGAGATAGGCAGGGAGTCAAACAGAGGAAAAGGGATCCCTGGAGGGTTAGTGATGTTCAAGCAGATGGGGGAGGAGGGAAGAGAGAGCAGGAGCAGATGGGAGGGGGAAGAGACCAGAAGCAGAGCAGATGTGGGGGTGGGAGGGGGCTAATTTTGGTTAAAGACAAAGGAGGACAAATATGAATTAAATTTGTAATTTATATTTAGAATCTTATTTCCCCCACAAACACACTTTTTCCTGTCTTATGCTAGAGGAAAGTGAATAGCCTGTAAAACATACAATATAGAGCAAAATAACATCAATGTCACTTGAGCAAGCACTGGAAAGTGGATCTGTAAGAGTTTCTCAACCATGAGGTTTTGCCTCTAAAAAACTGGAAACTGAAGGTTTCCACCTGTACTGTATTGCACTGCACAAAGTACACATTTGGAAAGATATGCAGCAGCAAAACAATAAAGAGGAGACTTATGTAGATGGGTAATGAAAAAAATATTTGGCTTTCCTCAATTAAGGAGGAGTTATAATAAAATTTGGCTCACACGAAGCCATGAGTGAATTACACACGGGTCTTCCCTAAATAAATAATAAAAAGGTATAACCCACATTTACGTGCAGAACATTTTCATTTCCCATGAAGACACCCTCTATATTCTGTCTGGTTCTATATTTTAAAGTTATGTTTCATTGCTGTGCTTACTGGCAGGGTGTGTAGGTTGTGAGTGAAGTCTGACTGAGAATGCTGCAGCTGAAAGTTAATTAGTGTGTTGGCAAGCTGTCAGCTAGACTTTTGTCTGTGTGCTTTTCATACAGAAATGAATGAGAGTGGATTCCAGAGGTGTCTGAGTACAATTAAGTATCTCACCCGCTAAAATAAATATTTTATATTACTGTATGCTTTTAGGAATCAGCCAGAATGTATCCTCTGATGGTATTTTCCACTGATATCCTTAAATGTAAATACATGTAAGTAGGTAGAAAAGTTGCAGTGTAATTGCATCTGTTTGGTGAAGCATAAAGGGCCAGATTCTGTGTTAAACACATTTAAACACAGAATAGTTCTGTGTAATCTGCAAACCTGCTCCAGGTTTGCAGAGGAATACTGGAGATCAGATTCTGGTCTAGACTAATTGGGCCTAATTCAATTGCTGGTTATACAGCAGCTGAGTGTAAGTTGTTAAAAGGAAGTTTCCAATTCTGCATTGAAGAACTGCTAGAAATTTTGCAATATGAAACAGCCTACACGTGGTAATAACCTTTCACCCACAGTAATGAGTAGACATGTGACAAAAGAATGGGTAGATTTCACAGCCCAAAATTCAAGTGGGAAGTCTGGAGTGGATGCAGCAGGAGGGCTAAAAGGGTGCTACAGAATGGCAGCCTTGGTTCAGGCTGGATGCCACTTCCACGTGGACCCTGCCTATGGCTAGGTTTCATCTGACCAGGGACAAAGAGCAATTTCTCCATTTGCCCAAAGAAGGTGCTCCAGATACCTGGAGTCCTCGTGAGATGATGGGCACACACCAGGCCAAACCAATAAAAGGCAGTGCACTCATGTCTCTCCTCTCTCCTGACTTGTTTTCTGTTTGACTTTCCCTTACTAAAAGGCCCAAACAGTTCCTCATATGTTCCTAACAGAACCTCAGGTTCCTCAGGTTACGGCTGGGGCAATTACTGTGGACAGAAGCAGTGTCAGAGGGTCAGCAGCCAGATTATTTCCTAGAGCCTTCACAGACCTTGGCCAGTTACACTGGTGCTCCCTTGAGCCCTCTACAGCAGCTGCCCTTGCAGTTTAGACTCCTTAGTCTATTGGTGGTTGCAGAAAGATCTCAGAATAGATTTTAGATTTTGCTTTACGGTGTATTTTATGTCTTTTTGCCTACTGTCACTTACCTTGCAAGTTGCAGAGTTACACTTGCAGGACAGGTAGTTTCATTGTTTGGCTCATCCTCACTCATTCTGCATAGGATGATCTGACTCCTCCCCCTGTCTTGCACAGCAGCCATACAGAGGACATGATTATACCCCAAAACTGGTGTCAGCTTCCATGTCTGTGCGCTCCCTGCAGGAATTAGGCTTAGCTCCAGAAATCACAAAACAAAATTATCTGTCTTTCCTAGTCTCTAGAAGAGTATTGTCCTGGGGTATGCAGTTATGCTTTAGGTATGCCACAAAGAGTGCACAAATAACCCCTGTGGAATCAGAAATTTCTGTGAAATGTAAAGATTGTGCTACAGCCCACAATCTAGGCCTAGTGTTGTTTGTCTTGCAACCAAGATCCCCAAAAATCTGCTGTGTCGAGCCACATCTGAGGCCCTAGAAACTCATGACTTCCTACCACAGCACCCAGAGGAAACACTGGCCTTCACAGAGCAGGCTGAGTATCTCTGTGAGTAGAATTAGATTGTTCTGAACTAGTTTTATTACCCCCTGAAGGAGCAAGCACAGACAAGACAGGTGAAAAAAAAATCTGCTGCAGACTGGAATATTATCTGAAGGCAGCACAGGATACATTTTCCAACAAACCTGAGTATCTGTTGCACAAAATTCTGTTGTACGTGGTCCTGGTGCTGCAGGGCAGACAATACATAGGAGCCCAAAATGGGAACTTTCCAGTTCCTTAAAATGACCACTAGTATTCAATTTAATTTTTTAAACTCTTTTTAATATCGTAGCATTATTTTTATTAAAAAGTTGGCAAACTTTCTGAAACATCACAGCAAAGAAAGTCACTGAAACACCTAGCCATAAGGAACTCATATTCTCTTGGGTGCAGTTGTCCTCTCTTACTGTTTGCAGATTAGCACAAAGACGAGGCTCAATGGTGGTCCCTTTCTGAATCCTGTTTCTGCTTTGTTTTGATATTCAGTATGAAAGTGTCAGCTCAGGTTGTCTCTAGTTTTTACCTGAAGAAGGAAGGCTCCCTTGTGCCCTGATCAGCACACACATGTGTGAAGTTTAGAGTATTAGTTTATATATTTTTTGAAAGGATGTAAACTATTTGGAATAGAAATGGTTCCCAAGAGTTTGTATATAACCCACAAGGATACATATTCATCCCTAACCCACTAATCCTGCAGTTTTGATGGCTTAAAAGCCTACTACTTTAGAATTCTTTCTGTCTGTATCCCTAGCTGGTCCTTAATTTTTTATCTTCTATATTTATGCATACTCCAGATCATGCGTTGGTATACCAGGTCTTCATTGCAAATCGATCCAAATCTGTCCGGCTCCAACTCCATCAGCATAAAGCAAAGCATTTATTTCCTGTCCATCATACATACTGCTGAAGCAGTCATGACTTCCAAGCTCCAAAACACATCAGCACATAAACTAGTAAGTGCAATTTATGAGAACAGATTCATCTCTAGCAGCATTGTATTAAACAGGAATGTTTAAGTCAGGGCAGCTTGTCCCTCCAGATTGTCAGTCACTTCCAATCACAATAAGAAGTTAAAGCGATTTAGGTAAATATAAGAGTTTCTTTGTTTGAGCCTTTTATTTTAATAAACGTTGCCAAGGTAGAAATGATGCCAACTGAGAACTGGTCAGGGTTTGCCAGTTTGCCTCAGCTGACCCCAAACCATAAGCCTCTGAGAGCACTAAAATAAAGAGACTATTGCTAATGTTGCTGAGCTTTCCAGAGGGTCCTAAAGAGACCTCTGTTATCTTTTATAAACACAGAGAAGATCTAATTCAAGTGCCACAAGAGGGGCAGGTTATCTTCATTACATGGATGAAGGATTGGACACATAACAGCCTGGAGGATTGATCCTTCTCAAAATAAAAGTTACAGAGTACTTTTTGGTATAAGCACCCTGTTAGAACATGTTTCACCTCAAGTTTAAAGCCCATTTATCTTGTGAAGAGCTGGAAATCTGCAATCCTTGTCGTCTAGCTGGCATGAAGCACAAACTGCTCAGCAAAGCTGCTGAAATTCTGATCTAGAATAAGCTTGTGAATGAGTCATGGACAGCGTTAGCAGCTTGTTGCTTCTGGTAGCTGCCATCACCAACTGCTCTCCCCTTTTTTCTTCCCTAGTCAATGATTTGGCAACATGCAGTGTATTTTTTCTCTACTTACCTGCAAAGATAGAGGTGCCATATGAAATAGTGCAGCAAAGGTTAAAGACAACATGCTTGCTATTTAAGAGAGGTACACAACCATATAATAAGGCCACTTTATCAATGTGCAAGCTTGGAAGCAACTTAAAGCTGCTTTCTAGAGATTTCTGTGATCTCATCCCTGGCTGTGCACCTCGGTTTTCTAGCACCTGAAGTCTGCAGCCTGAAGCTGCAAATGGGCAGCTCTGCAGCCTTTACAAGACCTTCTGGTACCCTGGGACCTCACTCCTGAACATCTTGGACATTACGTCCCAAACACCACATGTGCAAGAAAACTAGGGAGGATCAGAAAGCATTTGATGCACAGAGACACACAAATGTCTTGCAAATCTCTACCAGTCTCATAGCAAGGCCAGGCACTAGCTTGGCCCTTGCTCATGATGCCTGCTGGGGACCTACTCTCTATCCCACCTGCCAGACTCATTTCTACCCTTCCCTACCTGTCCTGAAGTTGTCAGTGGTTTTGGTTCTGCCAGTCACCCCCACGCACAGCCCCAAGATGAGACAACAAAAGTGACAAGGGACCAGTTGCCAGCCTGACCAGGCTCTCACCCAAAGTTCAGAGCAGCCAATAACTCATTGGACATGGGTGCAAACAAGAAACCTTATGACTTGTCAGGAAGGGCTAAGAAGGACCAAATACCAGCCTGTGCAGGACTATTTAATAAACCCTTTAACAAGGAACACCCCAAAGACCCCTGTGCTGTGCAAGGGCAAGTCTGAACACACAGCATCCTTCCCTTCTGCTTACCTCATCCCGTTTCTACTTCAAACACTTCTCTGCTCTGAGTTTCAGGGTAGATTTGCTACACTTTGAGAATGACGCTGAGAATAATATGCTGAAAAAAGTGCAATTTTTATTATGGCATTATTGCACAAAAAGCCTAAGAACAATTTATATGGTAGACAGTTTACTATGCCTAGAAAATGCTGCTACATGCTAGTTTTCGTAAGTTCTTTCTTGTCAGAACTTGCTTGAATGTTGCTGTGGGCCATGAGTAGCAAGCATTGCTCTTCCCTGGGCTCTGCAGAATGAAACACCTTGGAGTGTGACCTTCCAGATGCTCTCAGGAAAGCAAACAAAACAGGTCAAGACAAACCAGAGAATGGATTGACGCAAAAAGGAGATGAAAAACTGTCATTGATCCTAAAACTCACACAATAAAATTTGTAATAGCTTGACCCATGTAACCAGGCAGACAGTTTTAACAACTTTCTTTCCCTTTCCCCAATTACATTTACACAGATGCTGTAGGAAATGAAAGAATTTTGGATAGAGAATGAGAAGTTATTTAAATTTCTCATGTATATAGTAACAAACCACCATATACAATTATTTTATCTCTTAGTTATCATGGTTTTAGCCAATAACCAGGTGACAGATGTTCTGTTATTCCCCCACTACCTTCCCAAGGGAAGACAAAAAAAAGAGAATAAAACAGACTTTAAGGTTGGAAAAAAGACTAGAATATGTTTAATGACATAGTAATAATGATGGTGAATTACAAATATGTAAATATGGAACCCACTCCCCTCAGTTGGCAATTACTGGGGCAGCCAAGCTGGTTCTACTCAGGGAGGCTGGAGAAGGTGACCTGTCTTAGTAAACAGTGTTCCTCTCTGGCAAAAAATCAGGATGCAGAAACACCAACAGGAAAGGTTACAGAGCCCAGCACAGCCAGCACAGCAGCCAGAGCGGGGCTCTCTGAGGTGCCATTTCATACTGAGCACCCTGGGCAGGAGCGCTGTGATTGGTCTGCTTGGGTCACCTGACCCATCTTCTCCTCCCCACAGGCGGGGCTGCTGCCCCCAGTGTAACTGGCACATTAACAAGCTACTGGTGGGGTCTCAGGAAAGTTGGGCCATAGGTAATTTTTTATCCTAGTTCTCTCAAACCAGAACAGTAGTGTTGGTAAAGTCTCTGAACTTAAAAACTATAGTGGTTTTGGTTTTGAGCTATTTTGCCCCATTGTGTTATTTTAATACTAAGAGCCTTTGTTTTCACATATAGTTCAGTCCTTTCTATCAATTGCAGGTGAAACCACAGCTGGAATTAGAAAAGGTCAAGCCACCAGATTGTCAAAAGGTAAATAAATGTTCTCTTCCAGAATAGTGTTTTATCTAGCACATCTAGCGTTCAGAAAATCTATTTGTGCATGCTGTTTGCAGGGGCTTACTTTCGTGTCAGAGCAAATCAATGGCTCCCATCCCAAAAATTCAAGTGAGAAGTTAAAAAAAAAAATGTGGTTGAGCCCACTTTTCAAAGAGCTGAAGTCATAGAGCAACAGGTGAGGACTGTTGGCTTTACTCTGCTGTTCACAAATAAGATACGATTACGTACAATGAAATGAGTTTTTATGCTGTATACAGGGAGTGGAGTTCACTTTATACTGTAAAACTTGAAAACAGTCAAAATCATCTCACATTTCTTTTTCATCTCCCTGTGTTTATGTATATGGGTATATGAATTTTACCAGGAAAAAATCTTGAAACTAGAATATTTGGATGGAAAAATATATTCAAATCATAAATTAAACAGGAATAATTTTGATCACTCACTTAAGAGAGATATATTTACATTTTCAAATGCGATGATTGATTTATTGAAGTAGCATGTGTTGAGCCATTGCCAAGGAGCTGACTGCTTGCTCAAGTTCCTATTTCAGCTTGTGAGCACTCATGAATGAACCTTAGAATTTTGTTTTCATTGCTGGTCAGTACTATCAATCTTTTAATTCTTCACAAAGTTCTAATTACTGGAAACACTTTTTGATTAATATCCCCAAGGCTTACAGTAAGTGAAAATCAGTATTTAGAAAGGCTAGTGGATGCAATCATCCCATTAAGGCATGACGGAAAAGCAGTGTTTTTCCTGTTTGTCCTTTGCTATCAATCTGCTTATTGTAATAGCTCTTTTATCTCTGTCTGTATTTTATACTCACTGTACTCTGTAGCATTTTTGCACTCAATGGCATTGGATAAATCAATACTTTTGATGTTTGTTCTTGTCTTGATAAATATTCATAAATGCTATTACCATACCGATTGGAAAGGAAAATACACACCAGAATTAGTCAAATTATTTTTTTAAGTATTTGCTTCTTAGAGTGGCTGATTCCATATTTGGTCTTTAGCCTTTATGACTGGTTAAATCAGTTGACTCAAAAGTATCCAGAAGTCTGTCTGAAGGCTGTTTTTACTGCAAATTAAAATATACCTATATTTTCCTAGTGTCTGGCCAGCTCTATTACAGGGAAGATGCTAACATGACACACTGAAGCACACACTTCCCCATGTGCACCAGAAAAGTGACACATTTTCAATGAAAATTCATCACATCTACAGGAAGGCTGAATAATCAAGGTCTCTGCAGGGCCTTCTTTAGAGACACACAGGGAGGAAGCAGTGCCCTCTTTTCCTGTCCAGAAGACTCAGATGGATCCTGCACACAGGAGCCACGGGGCACTGCAGGCTGGATCCATCCAAATTCTTCTTCTAAATCCTCTCACACGGAACTAGTAGAAAATAGAACAGACTGAAGATTAAAAATATCAAACACCACTCTGTTATGGCAAGGGAAAGTTTCTGATAGGAATTTATCATTATTGAAAGAAATTTAAGTCCAAGAAGAGGGGGAAAAAATGTTATAAAATGGGTGACTGGTTGAGGTCGTCTTCTCTCCTATAGATACTTTGCAGGTATATGCATTTAGTAACAACAACTTTGGTTCACTTCTACACACAATCTAACAGATGACAGTGCTATGACTTACCCTGGAGACTTGTACAAGTTGAAAGCTCTAGCCTTGTAATTTATGTTTAATAATTTAACTCATTAATAACATTTTAGATTTGGATTATTGAACAAAAGCATGGAGATTTCTTAAATGAATATTTAATTTTTATTCACCTTTTATAAATTTTATTCACAGAACATGTTTTTAATTGCCAACAATAAAAAGTAGAAAAATTACCAGTAAAGAAAGTAATTAAGAAAGTGTGGTTACAAAGAATTCATGGGTTGTTTTTTTTTGCTTTCTCCCAATCAGAATAATATGCAAAATTAATGTTTGACTTGAGTTTTTTAAGATGATAAAACAACCTTGTCATAGGAGCTTCAGCATTAAAAGCTGGTATCTCTGGAATATAATCATTATATTTAACTGAGTCAGCTTTAAAGATCTGGTGATTTTCATCTGCACAGCTTCCGGCTAATTTATCTGCAATAGCACAAAATAACATAGACTGATTTTCATAGGGAGAGTTACCTTCTTTACTTCCTTATTTTCTGAAAGCATCTCTCAAGCTTTTCCTGCTGTGGTTCCACCCAAATGCTTGAGTTTCTTGAAGACCAGTCGAGTCCAGCTTCTAGCTATTTGCAACATGGTAAATGTCATCTTGGCTTTGATGCTTGGGGTAAAAAGCTGAAATCTCTCAGAAATTCTTATGTATATATCATACTTTTGTGGTTTTTTATTATATATTTGTTCTCCTGTTATTGGAGAAGCTGTTGGTTTGTGGTTATTTTCCTGAAGATTTTTTTTTTAATTTATTCTTGTCCTTAGGATGCAATCACATCAACCTTTGCAGAACAGTAGCTTATTTTTAATACTGGTTCTCTGAAGGTATTATTTGACTGAATTTCAACTCTCTGACCTACCTTTCTTTAGAATTTATAGACACTTTAATTTCCACCTTTTGCCTCAAGGTCCTACATTTTTAGCCTTACTTGGTTTTAGTTTCTGTAATTCTTAGAAATTCCTAGTCTCCTAAACACTGAAACAACATTTAAAAAGAAACTCCGGAACAAATCTCATCCTGCAAAGTTTTGCACCAGTGTTTGCAACTAATTACTGCTAAACTAAAGAGCTTGTGATGCAGTATGCCAGAAATCATGCATATATTTTGTGGGTATCCAATATGAGCCACATATGTGCGATTTTTATTCAAGTTCCCTTCTGTCTAGCCAAATTATCAGATCATTATGGCTCTCTTGTCTGTTTGGGCTCCCTTCCAACACATTCTGTGTTTGTATCCATTTTTCCCCTACTGGTCACTTACTATGCTGGAGGCTATTTTTAGTATTCCTAACTCCTCGTTTAATACTTTTCAAGTATGCAAAACACTGCTGCTAAGAGCAAGGGAATAATCTCTTCCCCATATCCACTATGGACAAGACAGAAAATGATGAGCTTAAATTACAGCAATGAAGATTTAAAATAGATAATATGGGGAAAAAAATGAAGTCAGAGAATAAAAAAATCTTTTCCAACAGAAAGGAAGGTTAGGCATTAGGATAGATTGCTTGGGGAAGGTATGGGATCTGTCACAGAAGGTTTTAAAAAACAGGTTAGACAAACATCTGTCAGGAATGGTTTAGGTATAGCTGATTCTGCCTTGGGGCAGAGGGAATGGATGCAATGACCTCTCAAGGTCCCTTCCAGCCTTATATTCTATTTATTTCTAATCTTTTTTAGGCTGGATTTGGAAGGGCTCTTCAATGCACTCTTTATTTGCAATCGATGGTCATATTTCTGTTCATAATATACAGATGGGGTGTTGCTGTGAAGAAAGATTAATTCAAATAGAAATTATAGCGAGGAAAACGTGGATTAATTAGGAAAATGTTGATTAAAAACATAATTTAAATGCAAAACAGGGAAAGACTTTTCAGCAAAGTTAATAAAAACTAACAAGAAAAAACACAGAAAGCAGCACTTGAAACCATTAATTACATAAGGGGCTTCAAAAATTCATTACACTGTGCCACTTGGCCTTGTTGCAAATCGTATTGACCCTTCAGCAATGAAGTTGATCCAGTCCTTTCTACTGTAACTCCTCTTAGGGATTAGGAGATTTCAAGTATTTTCTCTTGCAATATTCAGTCCTTGATATTCTAGAGCCAAAGTGAATTAATTATTCCCATAAAAAGAAACTTGAATTCCAAGGAACCCAGTACATATGTAGCAACCACAGAGTCAAAAAAAATACTTTGTGTGCTTAGTTAGAATCAGCTGGAGTCATGTAACCTTTTCGTTACCAGAGCATCGTAGCAAAAGGGTTTATTTTTATTCCTCATGGGCTGCTGTTGGAATTACAAAGCAAAGCTCCTATTGGGCCTGATGGAAATCTGTTACATCCTCTGGCTTCCTGCAGAGCCTGTGATGAATGCTGGCCAAAGTCAGCCTGAAAGTATTGTAACACGGTTGTGCAAAACAGTTCCTCTCACAATATGTCTGCTGGGGGCTTCCTATCCATCTAAGGAAACCTGTTCTTTTCTCTCAGAAAGCCAGAAGGCATTCCCATTGGCCAGAAACAACAAATCCAGTAGCAGTTGGATCTGCTAAATTTATCCAATTTTCTCTTAATATACTGCAAGTATAACTCATTCAATTCAGATATATTTTAAAGATATTTTAAATATAAATTAGATCATGTGGAAAGCAGTTTAGATGTTTTATAAATATTTATCATTGTAACATGCCATACTTCGTATTTCAGATTAAAAATTCACAAAGCTCAACATATTTTTTATCTCAATCATCTTGTGAGTTGTCAGATTGACTTGTTATTTATTTATAAGGTCTGGTAATTGAGCCACATACTCATGCAGGTGATTGGTGAGCCAGGAAGTGACAGTGCAACACGGCAGCGGACAAATGTGCCGGTCACACATGAAGTTCACTGCAATATGCTGGCAGTTTTATTAGCAAGCACAGAACTCTTTCGTGCATAGATACGTTTCTGCTGACAACACAGTGGTTCTCTTAATTTAATACAGTCTCAATGATGAAGAGAACATGTGGTTTCCCTGGATGCTTTGGCTCAACCCAGATGTTAGGCTTTTGTCTGCATATTTTGTAGCTCAAAGTTTGTTTGAGTTTTTCCACAGGCCTGAGAGCCCAGAGTAGCTCTCTCCAGACCCTGAAAACTGAATGTTATCAGTGCAGATCCCTGAAAAATTTTGAAATAACTGTATGGAATGGTCCATTTTGTTTTATTTTACAGTTTGGGATCTGCTTTTTGTCTCTTTTCCTGTATCTTCCTTGAAACACAATGTAAAGTTGCATTTCAAGTCTTCGAGGTACTGGAATGTGCCATTGATTTGTGTTTCACTGAGGTAGCAGGTGTGCCTAGTACTCTTGTATTAAACACAGTACAGACAGAGTAAGACATTAAAATACTTCTATCAGATTTTAAATATATTAGAAATCTGCTCTAATGCTGACATAGTAACTCCCTTTCAGGTTCACCTAATTTTCTGTACCTAATTATGACCATATTCTCATGCATTGCTAGATGGCCAAAGAGCCAGGAATCCAGATATTTATTGTTAATTTATTATTTTTATGTATTGTCAGTTCCAGATATGCATATTATAATGCCCTCTGTTCCTCTTCATGCAAACGCTGGACTTTGTGGTTCATGAACTGTTGTTCACTGTCAGTGACAAGGACAATCCAGGCTGTGGACAAACTGGACATGCACAAAATTTCAAACCTAATAATTCTTAGACACTGTTGAGAAGATTGCAAACCAATGTTTTTCAAAATTGCATAGCCAAACATTAAAATAGCATTTTTCCCAGCATCCAACCACTTCTCTGCAACTGAAGTACTTATAAATATATATATGTCTGCACAAATAGGCAGTCATCTTTGAAAAATAATGTTTTGTTTAATACGATTGTGATGTTAAGATTTTTCGAGAGAAAATAGAAATCAGTTTCTTTGAAGAACAGTTAAAAAGTACATCTATGATGGTTTTCTCCTCTTTTTGATTCTTTGAAGAAGGGAAGTAATGTATTTTGCTGTGAGGGTCAAGTGTCCTCTGGTGTAGACTTTTCAGTTAACATCACATATAGTAATCAGATATGTAGATATTTCTTCCTCTATAAGCAGGATATACTTCTCCAGCACATCTACAGGATCTGTTCTATTTAACTACAATGGGTATAACTGACCAACTAGATCAACCTGATAACTAGAGACATTATTACTGCAGCTATTGAGAAATTGCTTTGGTGTTCTTTGCTAAATTTCCTCTAACAGGCACATGCAGCACACTAGAGACGTAAATGCTTTGCTTAAATGTATGTTTTAGTCTAGATTTATTGTTCACCATATCTGCTCTTCTTTCAAAATTTTAAAGACTAAAGGAGAATGATAGGCCCTTGGTGTAGAAAATCATGCTGAAGCAGAAAGAAACTCAAGGCTGCAAATGTTATCTGGCAAACATGGCCCACAGGCTCAGTGTTTATAACCCTTATTCCAGCGCATGCTTTGCAGTATACTTTTCTGGCATACATTTGTGGAGACAAAAAAAAAAGATAAAAGATCAATAGCTTAAAACAATATACTGAAAATTTACCCTAAAGCACAACACGTAACAGAAGACTCTTAAATCTGTTCCTAGTATTTAATATTATTTTGTTATTTTGTCCCTGGTATTTAGAAAATAAACATGCTCATGTTTAGTGAGGGTAAAAAACCAGTGTGTTCATACCACCCAGTTCTACCTCATATGTACCAGTTATTAGTCTTATCTGTTCCTTCCTTTTCACCTAGTGAGCACAAATGTACTTTATGAATTTGTTGGCTCTTTAATATTTTTATAAAATTTACCCACTAAATAAAACAACCAAACAAAAATGTTTTTTTCAGAAAAGCACTCCACACAAATTTGTAAATCACCTACAAAACAAAACAAAACATTCTTTTCTGTATCTAATAACAAAAGATTGTTTATATATTATTTATGTATTCCTTACTTTCTATTCAAAACACTGCAGTTACTGGATTAAGTCAGCATTTTATAATAGTTTGCCTGTTTGGCATGTAAGAGTGAGAGATAGAGATGTTTCCTCTTTCTCCTGCCTCTCTATGTGTCTCATCCAATGAAACTAAGATCACTGTTTAAGGCTTTTTAAACTGTTTACCTAATGTTTCTACAGATTTTCTACAGATTTCTCATGGATTTACATGAAACCTTCAATGTAAATAGCAACTCACAGAAAGTTATGAGATTTCCCATAGTTTTCTGGTAGCCTAGAAGTGCTTATTTGGGGATCATCTATAAACTTGAAGGTGAAGTTATTGAGAAATTGTGCCCCAAAATGCTTACATCCATCAAATTTGGTATGAAGCTCTGTAGTGTTTAATTCTCTACTTCATAGGAAAATCATTAGTAATGCTATACACATTTGATACATAATTCAAGTAATTCTCATGTTATCTGCCAAAAAGACAGCCAGGAAAAGCACGCTGTTTGGCGGGAGCAAACTGGCTGAAGCTTGTGTGTGTGTTCCTAGAACAGTTGAGGATTTCAAGGGTGCACAAAAAAAAGAGGGTGAATAGCTCCCAAGCTTTCAATTTCTTTCCAAAAGGAGCTCCAGTGCTGAATTTTGAAGAGATTATGCACAGCATCTTAATATTTAGTTATCAGAATACACATCAGAAATAGTCATCATAGCCAAACTCCATGAGCTACATTTGATTATTCCCTGTGTTACCAAGATTTCAATTTGTGCTGTAGTTTGACTGCAGTCAACTTACCACAGTATTACATTAACAGTGGTTATAGTACCTTAATGTCCTGTTAGTGGTTTCAGGTGAGGAAAGCATATTTTAAGAATTATTTTAGCTCCAAAGATTCAGATTGGGCAGATGAAAATACTCCAGAAGTGAAGGCAGTATGACGAATGAAAGATTTTTCTAACATACCATATTTGAAGAACCACTTTGTCCCTGCTTAATAAAGAGATGTTTCTGCATTCCTAACATTAGAATAGGTAAACTTTGCCTGCCTAAAAAGATCTGGTATTTAGTGTCCACGTGAAGAGTAAGGATAATCATGCACAAGTAAAAGCACAGATATGTAGCATTTTCTTGCAAGACAAGATATCTAGTCCATTACCACATTGTTAGTTCAAGTAGGGTCAAGGCTTACACAGAAAGGATTATATAATTACTTTGGAAAGGTTTGATACATCCATTATAATCCACTCTTAATTGATATTTACCCACTTTTCTATGCTACTGAACAAGTTTTAAGAAGGACTTGAATTAACAGATGATGGTGATTTGGCAAATAGGCATTGTGAAGGTGTTAATATTCTTCTCAGTAGTGAATATTAGCAAGAGTAGTAATTTTAAGAATCCTGTATCCTAAAAGTAAATCACTTGAAAATTCAAAGAATAGCACTACTACCCACTGCAGTAGTCTTCTCAAGCAAAACTGGAGAACAACTTCCTTTTGAGAAGAAAAAAGTTATATTAGAGTTAGAATAATTTTGAGAATAAATTAAGAATTAATTTAAAATATTTTTAAATTAAAAAATACAATTATATTGCAAGAAAACAAGGTTATTACTCTCGTTGGAAGGTAAGAGGAAATCCGATTAAGTTGTACTTGGCTGGATGATATAATATCTTGATATCTCTTAAAGGTATCAGAGTAAAAGCTATGCAAGAAAGGAATGCATACAACTTCAAAATTTTGAACCCACTTATTTAAATTTATTACCTGTATATAATGAATTCCAATTAACCTGTTTCTGAGTCACCTCAGAAAGGATAAGGAACTGAATTATTTTTATATCACATACTGGATTCATTTTTCCAGCTGAGTTGAAAGATGGACAGATAAATACAGTGAAATGGAGAAATGTCAGGATCACAAGTCACAAATAATTTTGAAGCCCTCCTAAATCTGAAATGTTCATGAACAGTTAAGTAAGTAGAATAACCTGACAGTAGTATTTTTCTTTTTTCTTTTTTTTTTCTCTGAAAGAAGCTCAAAGCATTGCGAAGGATTTTATAATTCCTGCTGATGTTGTTTTTCTAAAAATGTGTATAGATTTCTTCTACCTCAGAGATTCATAAGTGTTATTAAAAATGAATGGCAGGCTTGATTTAAATTGAAATGTCAGATGGTTGGTTTCCTACTAGTTAAAAACTAATAACACCTACATAGGAAGTAAGCTAAATTTAAAAAAAAAAAAAAAAAAGTTTTGGGGTTAAAGATGATATGAATAACAAACCATAAGAATTGAAATGATATCATGCATATATAAAATGTTTTTACACCCACATATGGATTTAATAATTTAACCCCATGAAGGGCCAGGTTGACTTCTTTTGTTCATAAATCATATCGTACTTCCTCCTTTGTTACTCCTGGTCCAGCATCACACCTCAGAGGGTGAGTATGTTAATTACACCAGCTCTCCTGTGGCTGCTGCAGTCCCTTAGCATGCTGGGGGAGTAGCAAGCACAAAGTAGCACTCCCTGAAGACATTGAGTTGCCTCCCCACTGCTCCTGATAAGGGCCGGAATCAGACTTTGTGACATCAGATCTCTTTGGGCAGGAAGGGTCACTGCGCAGAGCCCCCCGAAGGGCAGAACAGACCCCTCAGTATTTAGCTACCTTCACACTGCGAATATTTCTGCTAAAAGGAGCCGAGTTAGAGGACTCGTGTCCCTCTATATCCAACTTTTGCATTTTAATAAACTGATAGGATTATCAGTACTAATATGTTCTAAGGTGGAATTTAGAGCAGCTTGAATCCTTAAAATTTGGGGACCAATTTTATTACTTCAAAAATTAGAACTGCCACTGCTGTACAGTCTTCTTTAAGAAGCAAAACCACCTCTGTGTGTTGTGATTTAAAAAAAAGATCCTCAGTGTATTCACCCCTCGCCACTCCCCGTTAACCCAAGGGACCCTGTACACCTTCCTCAAGGGCAGCTCTTACACAAAGACTCCAGGAAAGGGGAAATCTGAACATAGACCATTTGAAGGCAAAACTACTCTAGTACTTAAAAGGGTACAGCTCAGAGTACAAGAGTGTGAGATACTGCAGAAAGTCATAGCATTAATGTTCACCAGGCTTCCAAGTATTTAAGGTTTAAGAAGTAGGTGTGAGACATCACATGGTCTGTGACCTGATTTTTTCCCAGTGCAAGAGAAATGATGCTGCATACTCGAAAGACTTTGAATGCAGGGTGAAAAAACAGCCTCTTCTAATTATATGTGTTATTCCATGGATAGACAATTAATAACTTGATCTGCCTCAACCTGATATTCTGTGATATTTTACACATATATCACCAATTCATACACTTTTAAAAAATATTTACAAACCAAAAATTAGTTTTAAATTAGAAGCAGATTTTATGCAAATATAAAGAATATAACCTACTCATGGTAAAGCATACAACAAGAATAGCCTTAAATAACATATGTGCACTGTAAAAAATTGTTTTCTACACAGAAAAAAAAGTCTAATAGATCCTAAATAACACCTTTATAAACTTATCCTTCTACTTCAATTTCTACCTAGAAGAGAACAGGATTAGAAGTCTTGAAGTATAGGTGACAGTTGCTGAACACTGAGTATTACTACAAAGTACATAATATTCTACTGGAACTTAAACAATAATTGTTGTTTATATATCATGTACCATTATCTTAGCAAAACAATTCCATAAATGAGAAGTTTAAATAGACAAAGACATTAAAATATTATTTTCTATTTAAAAAGTAGTAATAAGGCTGAAAGAGCAAAACCCTGAATGACCTCATAACCCCTTTTAAACCAAAAGGGCTGTGCCCTGCTGAGCCCAGTTTCAGAAAATATCCCGTTGAGACTAATTGAAGGTAGAGTAATAAAAAGGCTCAGGTCAGCTGTGAGTTGTGTGCATTGAGGATACAATAAATAAATAAATAAATAAAAATCTCCTTTCAGGTACTTAGGGCAAAGAAAGAGGGTGGTCTGGATTTGGTCAGCTGCGATGATCTTCAGCCTTTTCTTTTAGGAGAGTTGTGGTTTATTTGTTTTGTGTTATTTATGAAAACATTTACGGTTTTATTACAATTTTAGGGAATTCCAGAGTTTGTCTTTCTATAGCATAGCCTATAGCCTGCTTCTTGCTGAAAATGAAGACTTGCATTGCATTTGTTGCCAGCTAATACATAAATTACTGAGTGCTATAAACAGATGCTCATATTATTTCTGTTCTTTTTTATCGCGAGTTATAAATGACTAATTCTTCCATTTTCCTCATGAGGCTTCTGAGGTGAAAGTTCTCCTCTCTAGCTGATCACATTAGACTTTGATGTTTCCTTGTGAGGAACAGAACTACTTTAAAAAGGCTCAGGTCTTTCTTCTGATCTTTTCTAGATATAAATAAACACTTTTTTATTCTTAAAGTCTGACTTTACATTTTTGGTCATAAGATGGGTAGCTTAAAGCCAGACTAAATGAAATCCCTCTGAAAAAGAAAGGCTCTATAGGAGCTGTTAAAAGTTCCTTCAAAGATAGTTTTTTGTCCCCCTTTTCTTATTTATGATTACCTGTTTGGCTGTTCTTCCAGAAAGGAAGTTTAGCTGAAAATGAGCCTTTATTTCTGAAGCCCCAATGTTTCAGTGGGTTTCTCATTATTGTACTACATTCTTATGTTTTCATAAAGATGGACAACAAACTCATATCTTGCATGAGACACCTTTGTGGTAAATATAATGGCAAAAAAAATTGTACATCTCCCTCCCCTGAATAGAACTCTTGGCTGAATTATCAAGACTGTATAAATTACTGTTGCACTGTAGAACCACATCAGAATAGTAACTTGCCTCTATAGGTAGGAGAAAAAAATTGAAGGGTAACCTGACAACAGCAAAATATTTTAAAATTAACCAGAGATTTAACTCTGAACTGATAGAGCTGGCTTTAGTGAGTTGGACTATGAGAACAGGAAAATGGAGTTAGTTATCCCTGTAGCTCACAATGCAGAGACAGAAGGGCAGAAGAGACTGAAGGGAAAAAGTTTTGTATTCTAAAGCTTCCTACTGCTTAACGGTTCAATATATTGTATTGAACCAAGATATTCTGAAAAACTCAGTCTTGTGATATTTCAGGCCTGTTATTTACTGAGCATTTGCTGATGTGGTTTTGTTTCCTAGAACTGCATATTCAGGTATCTAAAAGTGGTGAGACTTAGACTGCATTCAGGTTACATCAGCATATCTAGTGAAAAAGTCTTTTAAGGAAAGAAATGTATTATTTCACAGTAAAGGATACAAATCTGCCTCTTGATACATAAGTATTAATTTTAGATTGTAAGCTTACACTCTCTTCAAGTTCCGTGGTGGATAGCAGGCTCTGCATAGTGGAACAAATTCTGTAATACCTTCACAAGGCTCCTATCCCTGAGGAGCATTGATAATAGGGAGATATATACCTTGCTTTTCAATTAGGGGAGCTGAAACAGGGTCTTTAGAAAGTGGTGAACCAAAAAAAACCCAGCAAGCAGAAGCAAAATGGGAAATAGTAACTGACCTAGCTGTGCAGCAGACCCAATTCTTTATTCCCTTGTTTTATTGCTCCACACAATAGAAAATTAAGTTGAATGTGGATTTTTATTCAACAGACCACTATATACATAGTGTCAATATTCAGACAACTTCAGTATACACATTACTGACATTATTGAAGAGACGTTAATACATTTTTATCTTGATCAATTCAGACTGATTCTAGTTTACTTTATTTGGGTCAGTTTGCAGATGACAAAAGGATTAAGGCAAATGCAACTGGAAGCTTTGCATCTGATGTCTGTATTGTAAAACATCCCAAGGCAGTGACAGTTTCTAATTTTCCCTTGTAATAGTTAAAACTTTATACCTGGTTTAGCTAATTAACAAATATTTCTATCCCTTCAGGGTTAGTGCGGATTGCTGTCATGGCAATATCTTTCAACTAAGCAATTTGCTTGAAATGAAACCATTTGTTTTTTTTTCATTAAAAAGTTGCCTTTTTTTCTTGTCATAATAGACAAGAGCGCACTTGTTAAGGGAAGGTGTCCAACTTTTTCATAAAGTAGTTCAAGAAAAACTGGATATTAAAGGCAAAATCTTGAGTAAAGTTTTGGCTATTAATGGTGCATTGGTCTGCTCCTGGTAGTGGCCTACTCTTCCTTGGATATATGTGGTCTTAACCATCCTTCAAACCAGAGCTACCCTAAACAGCCTTGACCAAGAGGCCCCACATTCCTCTCCTTTTCCTTTTCTCTGTGAAGAAAACATTCAGATTAACACTGCAGAAATAGTAGTACAGAATAAGGTATCTCATTCTTTCATAACTTGCTATCTATCACTCCTTTCTTTTACAGAGAGGTAAGAACACCCTAATCCATTCAAATAACATTGGACTAATATAACTGTGTAGAATTTATCTATGTTGTACTATTAGAATAATTTCTTTTTGAATGCTTTATTGATTCTTTGGCCACCAGGGAAAAAAAGTGGCACTGGAGGTAAAGAGTGCTTGACCATAAAAGTACCTTATCTTACTCTCAGATAGTGTTGTAGGTGGTACTGTGTAAACAAGATAGCTACTTGGCCTATTACATTGGGTTATCACAAAACCCTTAATTTATCATGTTTGCATGGTAAATACTGGAAGCTGTACAGCCATGCAGTAAGAAACTATTGTGAAAAT
The DNA here is from genome assembly GCA_020745705.1 of Hemiprocne comata. NCBI lineage: Eukaryota > Metazoa > Chordata > Aves > Apodiformes > Apodidae > Hemiprocne > Hemiprocne comata. Next base: position 19,686,566 of record CM036593.1, read on the forward strand.
CTTATAATGAGACCAAAAAGAAAGAAAAGCTGTAAGAAAGAAAACATTTTTTATGCCTATTGTGCAGGTAGAAAACTGAAAAATACAGCTCTGATCATTTGAACACCTGCTCTGGGAGGCTGCACTCTTCCTTGGCTATCTCCCTCAGTGACCTCATTCATTTGCTGCTGAAATTGGACAGGACACTTCTTGTCTCTGAGTGTCTGTTTTCTGCTGCTTCACCACTTCTGTTAGCTAGTTGGTCTTCAGTAAGTGAATTTTGATCTCTAGGGCCCTGTGAAGAACATAACAAACTGAAACCGTGATTGACATCCTGTCATCTAGTGGTAATGCTTCTTGATTTGCAGAATAACTTACTAAAAATGGCCTTTGTCTAGATGTGAGGGTTTTTTTTTTTTAATTGCAGTGACTTACTTAGCATCTGAGTTTTTACCTCATTATTCCAATAAATCATTTCTTGGAGGGGTACTTCTGAACTGTCTCATCAAGTAAGCACCAAACTTGATTGGAACTTACTTGGTTTATTTATCTCTTGAATTTATTTTCTTTACACAGAATCCCTCAGTTCTTATTCCTTGCATTATAAATAATTTTCTCTCTAGATACCTTTTTCTATCACAGCATGTTTACTTAACTTTCTTCAGTATGAGCACTAACTAGTACCTGTTTCTCTTCTTGATATTACCTTTGTGATTTCCAAACATTTCTTCAGCTATTCTTTTAATTGTTTCTGGCAGGATAGTCATCCATATATCAAACCTGCAAAACAAAATTTTGTGCTTAAGGTCCTATGGCTAAAAATTAAGAGTTAAATATTGTTTCATAAAGCAGATGTACATTTGATTATATTTTGATCATTTTTAAAAATGTGTTTATTTTTAGATCAAGATGTATAACTTTTCTTAATATTGCTCTGCTAATTGTTTTTACTAGAAACTGTACCTGTACTCAGAAAAAGTCTCTGAGCAACTTTGTATTCAGATTTTCTAACACATTATCTGTTTTTACTTACATTCGTGTTTGGCACATATATCAAGAGTCCTACTTAAACGCTTCTTTTCCTCAACAATATTCCTGACTGCTCTTTTATGCATCACCTTTATCTCCCCTTTATTCTTGGAGGGGAACTTGGCATCAACACTGATTTCCCCTAGCTTATGATCAGGCAGAGGTCTTGTCCTTTTAGTTTTTAATTATTATTTGCAACCTTGTGACTGTATAGTGTATATTGTCTCTGTCTGTTAAGTCAGAAGCACTGGATGTTGATGTAGTGTTGGTTTCCTTCAAATGTAAAAATGGCCTAAAATAATTACTTTGAGATTTTAGTTCTTTCAGTTATCTCAGGTAGGGTAGGTCAGAAGTCTAAAGACAGCAAAACAATTAACCCTGTCAAGATTACTACCCCAGCAAAATAGTCTGCCTTAGTATACATCTGAATAACTGAGAGACACTGTTCCTTGTACCAGAATCCCTGGCTGACAGCTTCAATCTTACAGCTACATTAGAGGATGCTTTTGCACAGACTTCTGTGTCACCACAGACACCCTGTCAATATTCATGTACAGAAACTGGCTAGTGTATGATGAGAGGAATGTGACTAATGAAATGACTAACATGAAATGTGACTAATTTTCTTGAGAAGGTGTCAATGATAATTTTTCTGCTTTCCTCCTCTCGCACCCTCCATTGCAATGGCTAGCTCAACCAGCCAGACTATTTAATTTCTACACCAATTATACCTTTTATTCCCTCTGTATCTTGAGCACACAAATGCCTTTGGTCATCCAAACATTTGGTCCATACTTTGAGATTAAATCAAAGTTATAATGAGCAGCAAATCAAGACACTTAAATGTGTATTTCAGTTTAACTGAAATACACAGTCAAACTGAGATCCAACTTATTTTACAAAGCAACCTTATAACTGTTTTGAACTACAGTGTATGATATGATTACAACTCTGGTAGTTACAGACAAATTTTAAACTAGACACAGAAGGTATTTTCCTTTTTTTATTTAGGTGGGCATTTAATTTCAGCTTCACAAAGACCAGGTTTGGCATGTAAAGCCTGATTCACTCATGGAGCTTTCATGCTATCACAACTTGTGGAGCATCAGGTTGGTTGTTGGTTGGACTTTAGAATGCTAAAATTGTCATTTCAATTTTTTGGCATTTCCTTTTAAATTCTTTTTAATGGTGTGGTTACACTGGCCACAGCATAAAGAAGAAATCAGGATTTGCATTTAGAATGCTGTAAAATACTGTATTCTTTTGGGTATGCTTACAAAGGTACCATATACCCACTCATATAAATCAAGAATACTGAAAGCAAAGCAATTTGATTAGGTACTAAATTCAAAATGTTACAAGAATGTGGTCTAACAGCCACTAGAAACTTAAGTCAGGCTTCTTATATGGCACTGTCTAGAGCAGAAAATTAAAATGACAGGTTTAAGAGATAAAGAAAATCTTGTTCTTATTCAGCTTCAGGGTTCCTGCCAGTTTCTCTCTTATGAGATGTAATGTAATATTACATACACATCTACTATAAACAGTGAGACTTTTATAGATATGTCAAAGGATACCATTTGATGTGAAATAAAATAAATTACAGCCTTGTAAAAGTTCTGTAATTTACTCTCTTATAGGCATTTCCCCCTGAGAGACATGGAGCAAAAAGTAAAGTCTATATATTTTACCTAGTGTATAATCAAGGTAATAAACTATAGTTTTCAATTATGGGAGATAAAAATGCTGCCTTTAGCCAAACTAATGAACAGTGTCATTAAAGCTTATGGAATTTTAATTAATGAATATCTAAAGTGTTTAGAGCATTTCATTTCTGGATAATAGATCTCAGTGACATACATGTGAGTATGCAACTGTCCCCTTCCTCTTTTGCTCTGGGTTACTTTCATCTTCTTTGGATCTCAATGTTGCTGTAAAAAGTTACTCTTTTTTCCTCCCTTCTTTCTCATCTGACTCAATCACTACTTGATTTCCTTAAAATTATGAAGAAATGCCACTTGAGGCTACAATAGATGTATGCAGACTTCCTCTAAAACAACACAACCTCCTCCCATCTCCTTCTGATAAGGACATCAAAAAAACATTTATGGTTTAGAGATACTTGGCAAGTAAATGCATTCCTTTTGTATCAAGTTTTATGGCTTTTATACAGCCAGCATAGCCCATATAATCTCATACTCATTCTGTACATACTTTTTTTACTGGTATTTTCCTGCATACCCTCTTATAATTAGGGACTAGGCCCCTGAGGGCCCAATTAGCCAACATGTGAATGTAATTATAACCCTTAAAATGTTTTTTTTCCATGTGTGTCTGTGATATGACTTTGACCATGCATAATGTGAACCTACTCACAAGGAAAGTTAATCCTCTAATCATTTGTAGAGAGAGCTTTTCTCAGATTTATAGAAGGAATACAAATGGCTTTAGAACAATCATACTCTGGATAGTATAGTAAATATGTAGAGCTCCTGTGGCAGTACTGCAGAAATAATCCTAGTTTCAGAGTTCTTTAGTACCTCCCTATTTCCATCAAACTGTAAATCCTGTGACCCTGATAATGTGTCAATAATACCTGTATTTACTTTGCTTCTGGGATTTTAAAACTTTATTTAAATATTTGAGATTTAATCTACACATTCTTTCAATGTTTCTCTGAGGCAAGGAGTTACACAAACTCCCATTCTCTGGCTCTAGAATGTGGCGAGTGTAAAACCCAATTTTTTAAAATACTATTCCAAATATTTCCTGGAATTTGTTTTCCTAACATTATTTTTTGTCACTGTCTCTGACTTGATGGTAACAAATCTCCCAGGCATCTGGATATTTTTATTTTACTTCCCATTACTGGTAAAACCTTTATTGAAAAACTTTTCACATTTTTTAAGGACAGTTACTGAAATGAACAGTAAACATTAAGTTGCATGGACAAGTAAGTCTGATACAGAATTAGAAGTCTTCTAGGCTAATAACTAGTTACATATTTTATGCTGGTTTCCTTGCTACATGTCTGCAAGATATAAAACCCCACAAGAAAATAAATCTCTTCAACATTAATATCTAGCACTATGTTGGTAATGTTCATATTGGATTTGACTCAGTAAGGAAAAAAACCATGTGCCAGCTGAAAAGAGAAATTACAATTATTGTTTGGAAAGATGTTTGTCTGAATACAAATCTTGTACAAAACGCATGGAAACCCAAATAAATCAAACTCACGAGAATGTATCGAAGCTAACCATCTTATATTGAAAGCTTAATTGTCAAAATGGCCTGTTATTGGGTCTTTCTTGTCTGTATGGTTTGGGAATTTTTACTTCACCTCTAAGGACATTTAATCATACACTTCCAAGTCCCAGAAATATGTAGCTGTTTAAATTGACTCCTCTGAGGTGTAACAGGCTGGCATAATGGGAGAGACTTCGAGAATCAAAATTACTTAGGGTTGGCACCTTCCATTTTCATTAAAAATGAAGCACTAGAGCAGATGGGCTTCATAGATATTTTTAAGATTTACGTGCCAGCCCATGGGAGGGCTCCAGTGCAAACAGTTCCTTTACGGAGTCAGAGTATGCTAGGTCAGGGGAGGGGACCAGGCAGCCTGATTGTCACATATTAAGATCCTTTCGTGCGTTTGGTGGTGTTAAATTTCGTTCTGTCTGTACAAACAAGTCATTTTAGTGGGGGAAGCTTACATCTCTCATGTGCTTGTTCTGTATCAAATGTAAAGACATAATAAAATAAAATGCACTGAAATAAATAACACTCTACAAAGTAAGGTTTTTAGTCATGTCACATCCTGGCTGCAAATGGCATGTTTGGTCTCAGGATTAATTTCTCAGTTTGGCTCTATGCTGAAGCCACTGAACAGGATGGTGATATTGTCATTGACTTCAGTTGGTGTTAGAAAAATCAGTTCCCTCAGTGATAAAAACTTCTTTTCAAGGCAGTCTACCAGTGCATGCCATAATATATAAACAAGGGAAGTATGGAGCCATTTAAGAATAAATTGTGCCTAACACTACACTGAAAAGGCACAGCCCTTAAAATTTCTCTTTATATTACTATATAAAGAATTTTTTTCTTTCCTTGATTTAATTTATTTAATGATTTATGCCAACTAGAGTCCTTCTGTATTTAAATACTAAGGCTATCGGGAATCCTTGGGGAGTTTAAAAATGTCATCAATTTTGACTGTTAATTCTATGAGTTCCGTTAAGCTTTCACATTAGATACTTACCAGACTGTTGCAACAGGCTGAATCTGCTTGCTGTCTTCAAGGTCTGACAAAAAAATGCCAGTGTCACACCAGTATGTCTCCAAACATCCTCTTTGCTCACCTCTTATGGTATGGGCTTTCTGCTTTACCACTTAAACATTCACGTTCCATTGGTATTTGAGTAAAATGTCTAAGAAAATCATTGGTCTTCAACGCGTATCTGGATGCAAGTCTCAAAAAAGAAAGCAAATAACCCGTTTTCTGATCACTCAGGGATATTCTTTGGGTCCTCATGGACATAAGACTTTCTTGTGCATCTTGGCCTGTATATTTGAGCCTTGCAGTTTTTAATTTCTGACCCTTGTTCCACAGCTAAACAATGTTCCTTCATCCTGGTGCAAAAGCAAGACTAAAATTTCTCCTTTACAGTCCCAAAACTATAAATCCTGCCACAAGTCTTTTTCTCATTGTTTTAAAAGGTGCTTATGTCTTTCTTAACTTCCAGGGTATTTTTTTTCTGTCTTTGGAAATTGGAGGTGTGGGAAGACAGCAACTTACGGCAGACAGGCATGAGAAAATCAGCTCTCCTGAGGAGGATACCTTTTTTCCAAAGCTGTTTCAGTTTCTGTTGACTTCTATTAAGATTTAGTAGCAGATCAGTGCTCAGATCTATGCAGGTTTATAAGAGCCTTGTCTGTCCAGTCAAATATGTAGTTGAACATACTTACAGAAATAATGTAATATTCTAACTTTGTGTCATTACTTCATTAATTCTATATAGGTTCCCTAAATTACAACAAATATAATCTGCACTAATGACAGGGGGTTTTTGTGCTGCAGGACAAATCTATTAAGAAATTAATAGAAGACACTATCATGTAGTATCTTGCTAGTCATTAGATCTTTATGATATTAGGCTGCCTGTAAATGAGATGCTCTATGTCCTAGTTTAAACAGTTGATATATTCTGGGGTTCCTAAGCTGATTAGAAACAGCACTTGTAGCTAGGAAGATTTTTAGCTACTGGACGAAGACCAAAAATGTGTGCTTATGTTTGCTGTCTGTCACGGTTTGGCACCGAGTTGGAACACTCTCGATTCACCCCTTCCCCCTCCTACCCCAAGGAAGGGAAAGAGGGAGAAAAATGAGAAAGAGAGGCTTTCTGGGTTGAAAAGTGAAACAGATTGATTTTAATTCTTAGTGATAAGGGAATATGTATATATTTGTAAAGGGATGTGCAACACCCGATCCCCTCCCTCCTCCCCCAGCTCTCACAGCAACTCTTCTCCCTGGTGGCTCCAGCTGAAGGGGGGAGTGTCCGGGCGCACGGACGGGGCCCTCGGGTGTCGGCTGGGAAGAAAAATGGGAAAAAAGAGAGAGAAAGCCAAAGAGAGGGTGATAGAAGTGACAGTAAGCAGAAAAGTGAGTGCAAAAGGCAACGAAAGGCTTGACTTCCGTGATGTCTTAACCTATACTGAAAGCCAAATAGAGAAAATATTATGAGAAGGGAATATTCTGATTTGCTGATCCTGCCTTCGGTCTAATCTGCTCCCCCATGGGGGGGACGCTGCAGAGAGTCAGAAGTGACCTTGGTTATTATCAGTCCACTGGCCTGCTAAAAAGTTCACTGAAAGAAAAAAAAATCAGCAAAGAGCTTCACACTGGCTCAAACCAAAACACTGTCCTTTTGAAAATATTTTCATCTATATTACATTTACTTTGTTCTCAGGGTGTTTTAGGGTAGCCGTGTTCATTAAACAAAATGTTAAGTGCTATAAAACACATTGCAGAGAAGCTGGAGTATTTACAAAAGGCTTGTAATCTAAATATGTCTGGGAATCACTTACTGGAAGATAATAGCAATAGTCATGACACAGTTTGGCTTTGATAGTGACCATTTGTCATTTGTGCTACCAACCTCACTGACACCAATAAAGCAAAGATCCTGCCTCAATATTTTTTTTTATACTTGGCTATTTCACTTAACTTAAAAAAAACCCAAAAGCAAACAAACAAACAAAACAACCATAATCAAACAAAACAAAACAACAGCTGAAAACTAGGGTCTCAAGTTTCTTTAAAGCATTATGACTGAGAGCCACTTCTACATCTCGTGTGGGATTTTCTCACAGTGGTCTGCTATGGTGTATTTCTTGCAGTATTTGGTCATGTCTAGCAATTTTGCTTCCTGTATGTAAAATTACAGGTTTCTTCACTTGGCTGCTACAGAGCTTGTTTGTATATCTGTGGATTCTCCTCATATTATGCAGTTGGACCAGCAGCATTAACTGTAGCAACAATATGTCTATCAAGAACTGAGGAATCAGCAGAAAAAGCAACAGCAAAAGCCAGTTATTCATCATAATCATCATCATTAGCAGAAGCATAGGATCCAGAATGAATTCCTACAGGACTCATTTGTTCTAAATAGCCAGTGTTTTTGATAGGCAATATGTTGTTTTTGTAAGGTTTCCTCAAGCACTTAGAAGGAGCAAAATTAATCTGTTTTGGGTAGGGAGGTTCTTTAGCTTTTTTAGGGTGCGGTTGTTATTGTTTGAAATTAGAATTGGTATTTTCATTCCTTTTATCCAAAAGGTCATAATTTCCGCATGCAAAAAGACAACGTATGAACTGGTGCTTGTATATTAACAGTTTTGTGTAATAAAGTGCTAATTTTAGGGAATGGAACTTGTTGACACTGAACTTACTTAAGAAGTGGAGAAAAGTAGGATCCTGAGTGCCTTGAATCGCTATCTAGGGAAGCCCTTCTGTCTTCAGCTATGAAGAGATCTTCACTGTGTTAGATGTTACTGGTAATAGTGGAAGTAAGTGTCCCCCCTTTGCATTAATGAAGTTCTAGCTACGCACAGAAGGACAAATTTTATGGGTGAAACTGTTTCAACAACACACATAGCCTGTAATGTAAAAATAGGGCTCAGCATAATAAATTCTAGGGTATAGTAAGACAAAACAAAAGAAGGAAAATGTCAATAGAGCTGAAAAATCGACAACACTTACATCCTAATTGAGGTTTCAGTTGCACAAAAGGTATAATAGTAAAGAATGAAAAGTCACTGAAAATTTACTTCTAATCATTAAAACACCTATCTTACTAATGTTAAAGTGTAGTAAATAAGCAAATAGACTCTTCTGTGTGAATTAAGTGAAGGATTCTCCCTAGACTGCTAGATTGCAACAGTCCTTAAAACACAGACAAAATAAACAGCAGTTACCAGGGAAGAACCTGACTGGAAAAGAGAAACCCACGCTGATTCATGCTGCTGCAACTGGCTCAGCTATCTCTGCTACTACAAAGCAGCCCTTCGTTCAGTTGAGTTTGGCTGCTTCTGACATGGCATTTCTTTGTTCTTATTTTAAATAGGGAATGTTTTTTATATTCAGAGCTGACTTTGACTTAGAACATGGTCAATGCTCATTCCTCCCAAGGGTCTGCATTGTTTGCCTAGAGTTTTCATTTCCAGTTTTAAAATTCATAGAAACACAACACCTACAAATATTTGCTGCTACAAATGCACTGCAGAATCTCACAAAGTTTTCTTTGGAGTTCACCATGGACCTGTCTGTGGTTAAAATAAAAAAAATACTGAACTTAATTGGAGATTAAGAATCAAGCCACTGTCCTTTCTACTGCAGAGAAAGGGTTTGTAGTCTATTAATCCCAGAATGTGCATGCATAACATCTGAATTTTTTAAAGCGTTAGCATTAACATTTCAATTACTAATGAATACTTACGATCTATAAATATTTATTAAACTAGGTTCACATGTTTTCAGTGTTTTTTGCTCTGGCTGGGCCACAGCTTGTCAAAAGGGACCTAGTGAACAAGTGTTTCCCAGGTGTGAATACTAGTCTTTGCTCAAAGTAAGCAAAATTTTAAGTGCTACCTGTCACATGCCTACAGGGTCATACCATCACACTCTTCTAGATAAGTGCGTTGGGATCAAAGACAAAGTACCTCAAAAATAACGTTCTGGAGGAGTAATTTAAAATTCTTTCTAAGGAAAAGGATCATATCTGATAAATCCTATCAGCTTCCTTAATATTAGCTGCTCTTAGAATTTAAAATTGAACAATTTGTCAACCTCCTAACTGTGAATCACCATGTATCTTGTGTGATCTTATTTACACACTTTTCAAAGAATAACAGTTGAAAAAGACTTTCATCTATAACAACAAGTTATATGAAGTTAAATATTTAGGAAAGAAACTAAACAAACACAAGCGATTGAGTGTTCTTAAGCTCTGATATCTGAATACTAGAGAGAATTCAATTGTTGAAAGCGTGGAGAATAAGAAACATGATGAAAGTGTGTTCAGAAATAATGAAAGGTGTAGTGGACACAACACTGATTAGCTGTGCTTTCTTCTCTGGTCACATACTTTACTAGAGTAAGGGGATCTTTCTCAAATAAGTTCACAGCAAAGTTAGAACTTAATTTTTTTTACGTGACTTATAATCTATTAGCATCTAGTGCTTTAACTACTTTCATAGAATTTAAAAGTAGTTTGATGGCTCCATGAATTTACACAGCATAGACAGCTGTACTGAAACAAACAAGTAATATAAACAGATGTCAGGAAAAAGTGAACCACATGTTGCAGGCCATTTAACTGCCAGATTATACAATCAGACATGGATACTCCTTTAAGAGAACTGTATTATAGTTACCTAACAGGAAGAAAAGTTTTCTTTCACTTTGCTATATGCTGGTCTAACCCAGTCAAGGTTTTTACACAGTACAACTTTATAAATCCCCTTTATTATCATGTTTTTAAGATATCTCTTTCATTTCATGTGTCTGAACATGCCATCAACCTTCACTGTCTTTAGTAATATGTAGATACTTTTCTCTGTATATACAGGTAAAAATTGAGGTGCAAAAAATTACTAGCTTTTTAATTTGTATTTCATAGTCAAGTGCTCTTTTATACTGTTCCTTAAATATGTTAAAATAATGTTAAAAAATCTAAGTTTGCTGTGGAGTTCATCCTTAGTGAACGCAAAATTAAGTAGTACTTCAGAACTGTATTGCTAGTGAGATCCCAACTATAAGCATATACAAACAGTGGTAAGGGGTATCAATCTCTTTTAGCATCATAGCTATTTCTCTTCTGTTTATGTTCTTTTCATTTCACTGGCTCATAAAATAGCAGTGAATGCTGAAATCGGCACACTGTGGAGATCAAATACTTTTTTTTTAGATTTGTATGCCAAAAAATCTGAAACACGCCTCTTAAAACACAGGGATTGTGTCTATAAAAGCTCCTGTTCCTGAATTATACCACAGAGATGTAAGTGGGTTGAGTGAAATGAAATGAAATTAATTATTATGATCAGTTATGTTTCATATGGGAGTGGCCAAGTAGCAACTATTTTGGTAGATGAGGTAGAGGCAGAGGAGCAAATGCTTTTTCTAAGCTTCTTATCATCTAAATGGATGAGATGGAAAATATGACTGACGGAAAAGATTTAGCACAAGCGAGTGCACATGGAGATAGTAGGAAGTGGATACAATTTGCTAAACGTTTTTATATGAAAAGAAATTAAGGATTTTATCAGGAGGGGATCAACTCAAAAGAACATGCGAGAAAAGTGAATGGGCTCTGTGAGGGTGAGGCAGAAGTAGAGAAAATGGAAGATGGAGGCAGCAAGGCAGCAACCTGAAGCACAGGGACTGTAAGGAGACTTCATGCAGTTATGCCTGTTTGCCTGAGGCCACCCAGCTACTTGTTCTCATTTGGGCTTTTGTTTAAATCTGGAGGGAGAAAGTGGCAAAAGATGCAGTGAGTGAGGGAGACATCACCTGGGTTCTAGTTAACAGGGGAATTCTTTGGTATAGCATCAGCCATAGGCAATAGGGGGGAGTGGAAGTTTTACAGAAACATTGATGTGTCTCTAATTTATGCATTTTTCAAGGATATGTGTTCATTAAGTGGTCTGCATAAACAATCTGTAAATGTAGCTCAGCTGTCTCTCCAGGATAGTACAGGCACTTTTCATTGGAGAAGCCTAAGTGGTTGCAAAATATATACCTCAGAAATTTTGGAGATATCTTAGCTAAAGCTCAATGATGTTTTACTTTCAAAAGCTGGAAAAGAAACAGAAATAATAAATGATATAGTGAGCTATCCATGGGTATTTGACTAGAAAGTAGATTAAAAACTTAAAATACTGCTGAAGTTATCAGGGCAAAACAGAGTCAAATGTAAGGGCTGAAACCAGCCAAAGCTTTCAGTATCAGGCAGCAGCATTTTCTCGGGAGCTAATCTATGCCTGTTGCATTTATCATTTAAACAGCTCTAATACTACAACCAGTGATGATATTATATCACCTAAAGAAAGGGGGATAAAATCTTAGAGATGATCATTTATCTGTCTTCTTTTCTTCTTTGAATGCCATTTGCATTTAGCTCACATTTTATAAGAAAGGGAAAGCAAAAAGGGGACAAGGTTCCAAATTTGACATCAGTCTTTCTATCCCCTCTTTTTTTCCTTTTGTTTTCTGCAACACTGTTTTAATTTTAGAAAGAAATTCTAAATTGATATTTAAATGGTGGCAGGGCAATTCTCATTCTCTGCCTTGTGAAACGGTCTCTGAAATGTACAATTATGCTGTCATCTTTAGCACTCCACATTGGACAGAGTTTAATTATTAATGTGTTTCCCTCAGAGAATGACTCGATCATGTCACAATTCTAGACAAATACAGCTAATGCAAAATCATAAAATATTCACTTGAATACTGCTGAACTGACAGGAAATTAATTCTATGAACACTTTTGATATTACCAGAAAATTAGTTTCAAACGCATAAGACTGAAATAAATGTGTTCATAATTTGCTCAAGGGTAACGCTCATCTTGCAATCAGTTGGTGTCTTTTTATAAATGTTACAAGTATTCAACATGGCTTTATGATAAAGAGGACAGCTAATGTAATGTATTATTTGTAGACAGTATTTCCCTTGTAAACAGCAGGGAGTGAAGAATTACTCTCTCAGAAATATTTAAACTCTAGAAATATTCTGCAATTTATCATTTTGTGGAATCAAAAATACACCTGCTTTTGAGCAGTTCCAGGAGGGAGCAGGAGCTCAGGAATTTTGTAATAATGACATAATAGTTTTTCACATCTAAATTACTGGGTTGAGTTTCATGCCAGATTGGAAGTGGCTGAAAGTCATTACCACTCTGAAAGTTGCAACCAATGTAGTCAGTGGAAAAGGATCAGGTTTTCCTTACAGGCAAATCTCTTTGTAGCAAATGTCACTATTATAGTGTACTCTCCAGCTGGATGAATAAAAATGAAGATTAATTGTGACAATTTGCATGAACAGAAACAGCAAGTTCAGTTGTTGTTACTTGTGGCATTTCATTTGCTAGAATCTGGAGAGCCTGAAACCTAAAGAAAAAAAATTTCCAAGAAAACAAATAATTTTTGGTCTAAAATTTCAACATGTACATACATTATGTGCTTTCCCCATTTCCTGTGTCTGTTTTTAAATGTTATTTCTGGTCTGGTTTCCTATTTGATTAATCATCCTGACTGATGGGTTATCTTCTGGAGGGGACAAACACGTGAGTGGACTACTTGTCAGTAAACCAGGGCCAGAGATTTTATCTCTCAGGCTACTTGGCAGATAATCCTGAACACCAGTTGGGCCTGGCTCAGGAGTAATTTTCATTTAGGAAAAGGTATTTGGAATAAATATTATTCACAATGAATAATTTAACAGTTCTCATGGGCATCTTTTGAAAGTTTCCTCAGAGAGGCCTAGGATTAAATCACCATGGAGACTAAATTGTTTTTCAGGGCTAATCCTGCATTCCTTTTTGCAACACTAGCCAAGGTTATGCAAAATGTGGAGGATGAATATAGCGGAGCCACATTAAGTGGGAGAGCTGGTATTATAACCAACAATAGTGCAACGACCATCCCAGATCCAGTGTGCTGTTCTTAAAGTATACAGAGTGATGTGCCTTACCAAAATGTTAAAGAAGAGATGATCACAAGGGTATAGAAGTGGGTTGTCAAGTCAATTGCTTTAGTATTTCATAGAAGAAGGTGAAAGGGTTTTTCTGTCCACTGTTTTGAAGAGGTACAGCAGAGGACAGGAGAGGGAGGACTGTTTCCCAATGATGTCATGTTCTATCAACAGAAAGCCCAAATATATATCTATCCATGTTTCTGGAAGACATTTCAATGTAGAAAAAGAAGTACCTTCAATTTTCCAAAGTCGTTTCTCTGAAAATTCCCCAAACACTACATCTATGTACAAGACAAGATCTTTTAACATTTTGGCTGCAGCATTTGAAACTGGAGACTAAAAAAAAAATCCTCAGAACATCTTTCCTGCTCTGGCTGTGTGGCTGCATAATAAATACACCATTAAAACACATGGCATCATTAATGAATACCAGTGGACTGCATGGTTTAAGTGCTTAAACTTTTTACTAAAAATCAGAGGAAATGAGAGTATTCATTATGCTATAATGCTGCTTCCTATAATGACAAATAGGACTAGTTCTTGGAATTAAGACATCTGTAGAATAGGGAAAGTACAGTACAGTACTGAGAGTATTTGCACTATGTGGGAAGAAAAGTCCAGAAGATTACATGGTAATTAAGAAGGCAGACAAGAGACAGTAACTACCTCTAGCTGTAATTTGGTTCACTAAGGTTTTTCAGGTAAAGCTGTCACAGAGTAAAATTTAAAATGCACACATCATGTGAAAGCAGTTTACATCCTAAAACACACTCCAAACAAATACCAGCTTCTCCTGAGATTGTTTTTTCTGATTCCAGATAAGCTTTTCTTACCTAACACCATGTCTGTGCAGTAGATGCTGGCACTTTCAGTTAGGAGCTCTCAGATAAGGTATGAAGAAATAGGGATTTAGATTCTGGTCCACACTAGATTCCATAGAAAAAGTAAATTATTAAACATCAGTCTGTGGATGTCAGTGAGAGACTCACTATATAAGAACATTGAAAGTAATAGACAATTAATTCTGTAGAATTTTTGAATTGAGAGAGACAATTTTTAAGAAAATACAAACCCAAACAAACTTCTTCCTCCTAAAAGGAAAAAAAAAAATAAATCTGGAGTGGCTGCTTTGCTCCATGTTTGAAGCAAAGCCTCTGTAAAACCAGAAGAAGATATCTGAAGGTGATTATATGAGGCAGCAGGTAATAAAGGAATAAGCTGCTGTCCACCAGACTAGAAAAACAGGCTCTTACTAACTTCAGCCATCACTGATTCATCTTCCCAAACTCACAGCCAAGTGAGTGTGATTTCTAGGCAAAGTAGAAGGATAAGGTAACCCAGTCTTCATGTTCTTGAGGCTTCATAGTTGAATGTGCTTGTCACTCTACTCATTTTATACCTCCAAAATATTCCTCAAATATTGAAATGATTTAATTCTAAGAATGGGTTTCACTAAGAAGTGAGGAAAATTTCCAGTTTATTATTTCATAAAGTTCTGGGTGGAGATTTTTTTTCTAACAGGCAGTATCTAATTTTCAATGAGTAAACTGAGTATTATAAAACATATGAGTTCAAGAGAGTAAATTTGAAAATTACATGTTATATTCAGCATAAACTCTCAGTGAAAGAAAAGCTTGAAGTAATGTTAAGCTATTCTTTTGTTCCCATGTCATCTAAGTTTATGAAATTAAATGCATATCACAATTCTGCTTAAAGAAAAAAGAGAAATTAGTCATTTTGAAAACTTCCTTCAGATTTGGAACAATACTGTATTGAAAGAACAGAGTTTTAAAAATAATTATATGAGGTGAAAAAAAAAAAAAGAATCACTAGTTGGATTGTATTTAGCTGTCTAGGGAGATAAAAACCTCCAGTAGGATGAATTGTCATGTTGCCATGTACTTCAGGCTGGCTGCTCCTGGTAGAGACAGTGTTTCTAATTTCATTGTACTGCAAATCTTTAAACACTCTGTAGTTCCTGAGACTTGCAAATCCATAGAAAGTGCTACTGCTCATGTAAAATTATTCTGTATTGTAATAGGAATGAATATATTTACTTAGAGTGCAGGTATCTTCCTAGTAAAATGGGATTTGTGTTTTAGGATGAATAGATTGTATGTATGTATTTTGTATTTTCCTACAAAAGTAAGTCTCAGGACCTCGATGCTTGCCTTTCATTGCTTTTCTTTCCCCTTTACCATTACTGTGCCCACCCACCCCAGTCCACCCCTGGCTCTTTTCATATCTTGTTTTCTTTTAACTTCTTTGGATTTCACTGAGAATAAACTTACTGGAACAAATGAGACAAAGCTGTGTATCACTCTGCCAAGCACGAAAAAAAGAAGTTACAATACTGAAAATAGGGAACAGTGTATCATAAAACTATTACCATAACTAAACATTCAAAATAGCATATTATTGAGCTGGGAACACCAAACAACCCCTTCCAATCTTTTAGACAAATGAGTAAGCCTGTTTATGAGTTTTTGAACTAGTTCATTTAGCAGATTTTTACTATATGCACTTGGTAACTTCCTTTCTCATTGATAAGATCTGCATAAACATCCTTCCAAGTGATGCTTTTAATTACTTCTATTTGTTCAGAGCCTGCAGGCTACAAATTCAATGCTGAGTGACTTGTATTAATGGCTTGTGATGCTCTGAGGATGAGTCTGAACAGCAGAAATGTCTTGGCCTTTCCATGATTTGGCCAGGGCAAGATGCTGCAGAGCTAAGGATGACAGGCTGTGCAGCTGCTCCTCATTGTGCTGCACCACCTCAGAAATGCCAGCCTTTCCACCCTTCTCTCTCTCAATAAATCCAACCCAAGCTGAAGCTTGAATCAATATTACACTGAGACTTTTAGAGAAAAAAAGAAAAAAAAAATTTGTTTTTTAAAAAAAAGAAGAAAAAAAGGTATTTTATAGAACAAGGCTTTAATTCCTTAGCCCAGGTCTGTTTATTCATTTCCCTACTGTCTTGTGTCATCTTTTGGTAATTTTCTCTCTTACAGTAGTGTGACTTTGTGGTCTGCTCATCAATTTTATTGCACAGTTTAAAAATCCATGAAGCAAAAATAAGATCTTTACAGATCACCAAGGAAAAACGCCAGTCTCTGCTGGAGTCCTCTGACATCAGTACCAGATGGGATTTCAGCATAATGGTTTCAGCAGAGGACCAGGGAAGGCATGACATGGGTAGCATTAGTGGAAGAGTCATTAAAGGCTTTATTCCCATGTAAGTGACATGCCATAATTTTTAAATACCACCAAAATGTGGCATTTTAATGGCCCAAAGAAAGTTTTTTATTCAGGAAAAAAAATTGCTCATTTCGACAGTATATTTCCATAGGATGCTCACTTACACCAACATGACTGAATTTGTAGATTGCTGTGCTCATAGCAGTAATATCTATGTCTGAGCATTTATTTTGCAGCACATTCCTATTTTTATGGCACATGATTTTATGAGGGGCACTGTTTTTTGAAGAATTAAAAAACCTCAGACCTCATCCAGAAAGGCTGGCCCTGAGCAGCTAATGTGCTTCTTTTAATAGAGTCTGGGGGGGGGGGTTTCTATTGTTTTTATAGAGTAACTTAAATTGATTACTTGCAAATATAAGGAGAACATTCCTGTCCTGATCTTTCTTTTTTAATACAGGAGAAAACTATAAGAAAGAGTAACAATAACAAAAGTCTACATAGAAAATTGTGATTATGTATGTACATAGTTCTCCTTATGATGGCTGTATCTGAACAAAAAAGACCTGTCTTAAACTGGTAGAAATCTCAACTGCCTTATTATAAGGCCAGCTGGGAATATTTTGACAGAACATTTTATCAGAGATTATAAAATGCCAATGTATCCGAGCAAAATGTTTTACGGAAGCCTGACAAATTTGACAATTTTATTTCAGGAAGGAAAAGACATTCTGTTAAGGTCAGAAAATTTTGTTTTGACACTTTCCAATTGAAATGTTTGGCAAGGTTTTTAAATTATTTTTATTTGAAAATTTGTTTTGTATTGAAGCTCAGTCTTCAAATCAGAGTAAAGAGAGAACGAAAAATTGTTTTATGGAAAGTTTTGAAAGAATCATCATTTTGCTCAGTATGGTACGTGATGAAAAACACTGAACTTCTAGATAGACATTTGCTTCTTGGGGAATTTCATATCAACTTCAAAGTACCTGGATTAATACAGCTGAAGATTTAATTCTCCTAAAGCTTCCTTTATACCAAAGAGACAGAATTTCCTGTATCACTAGGGAGCAGTAAATAAGTAACAGCCAGAAAAGATGCTAATTATGATTGCTACAAAAAAAGAGGTGTATGAATGTATGTGTGCACCCATGTGTGTGTAAATGTAATTCTACAGCAGATCAACATCTTTTGTAGAACTTTAAGAGTGGAGATTGCCTTTGAATGTCTTAGAGTAAGGAAAACTTGAAAGGGCGTGTAATACTGACCATCTTTTGCTATAACTTAAACCTATTGGAAAGAAAGATTTTATTTAAATGGTTTGTTAAAGCTTATTTTATATGAGGGTGGAAGGTTCTGCCAATGTCTCTTTAATGGGTTATTAATATGGCCACTGCTGTCTCACTCAGAGAGCAAACTGATGGGAGTTCTCTGACCAGTGAATGCACTGTAGTTTCTGTCCCAGAAAGCTACAGCAAAATAAGTTATTTGAAACAGTGTTCTACAGTTTCCAGAGCTGTACTCGAGACTGATATTTCATGTGTTTAAAATACTTCCCTCTCTACTCTTCCTGTCCAAAAAGCCTTTACGATGAACTTGTTGAGACAAAAATGAGCTGAATATTGCGACAAATGCAGGATGGAACTGATAAAAGCAGAAAGCATGGTTTGTGTTAAAGAATGAAACACTATAAATTCCATTCATGTGTGTTATCTGAAAAGGCAATTTTGAAAGCAGTAAAAATCCAGCATCAAGTATTAAAATATGTCTCTGTTATATGATGCTCCCTCCCATAGATGAGTCTGTTGCTCCTTCCTTTCTACAGTTTCCCCCTTTCTTTGGAACTAGTGAGGGGATAAGAGTAATTTTTTGTGTTTCAGAAGGCGTAGCTTTGTCTTCCTTTATATAGGTTTCCAGACTATACTTTCTGATCTTTGTCACCTTTTACCTCATGCCTCCCTTTCACTTTTTCACCTCAGCCTGCTGCTTTGCTTTGTGCTTTAGGCCTGTCTCTTTTCTTTTACTCCTCACAGATCTTCCTTCTTTTTTCCTGATGTCACCATCCCTCTCTCTCTCCCTCAATGCTTTCCCACTTCTTTTAGTGCAAACATGCCTGGTTTTGATGCACTTGCCATTTCTCCTATCCCCCACATTGGTGATAGATGTGTAAAATACTGTTCTCAATAAATATAATCCATAATAATAATTCAGTTAGATATAACACTACTGATCTGAAACCATTTTTCTGGCACAACAATGGAAAAAGTGTTTCTTGCATAAATGGGGCAGGAGTTGTCCTACTTTTTTCATAGCTGGCATTAAAATCAGAAAAAGCTCTGATTTGGTTGCAAGGTAGATTTTTCACAAGGAAACACTTTAAGTCTTCCCAGGTTATGCAACTAAGTTCTTCAGCAAATGTAATTCTCCTTCCAGGTGTCTCCAAAACTGAAAAGGGAAGAAATCTACAATTTGGCTTGGAGTTGCACTATAGACTACCATATATGTGTGTAAATAGCTGTTTTTATAGAAAGTTTTAGCCCTTTGAGACTTACTCCAGATTTTAGATTACTGACCTTTGGGCACAATTTTAAAATAAAATATAATCAGATGGATTGTCTCTGTTAGCTTGCAAGAAAAAGAGAGGCTAACATATCTATTAAAAAATCACAAGTTCCATGATTACTATATAGATCAATGCTATGTTTGGAGGCAGCCATTAACACACCCTACCATAAAAATATGCACTATTCCATAAAACTGCTGGTCTTCACACATTCCTAAAATGACTGAGATGGCAATGAATTGTCCTTTAACTATGGTCTTTGGAGAATTGAGGATGCTGCAGCAAATTAATAGACTGCTTTCTGTATTCAAGGATCTGTAGTGGAGTCATTATCTAAAGGCTTAAAATTCCATTGTGTTTAAAATTAAGCAAATTGAAGCTGCTTTGGGAAGGAAATTGCAGTAACTATTTTGAAGCATGCAGCATAATGGTTTAGGACAGGAGATGTGAATGACTGCCTCTATCTTGAACCACGGATTTAGGCTTCAGCACAAAACAATAACTACCTTCACTGTACCCAGGACGTAAGATCTGAAACATCAGAGGTGCTTCTTATTTAGTAAATTTAAGTAATTATGTATTGTTATAACTCTTATCTAAAACACCAGAAGATGCTAGGATGGTGTTAGTGTCCACTAAGTGTTACTATATTTGCATGTTTATGGAACCTGAGAGTAAGGAGTGCAATGTGTTGTGTTGGATTACCTGCATTGCTGCTCACTACCCTTGTAGATTCTGTATGAAAACTTCAGTAACTTTTAACTTCTGACCTTATGCCAGGATCACAGCTTGAAGCTCTTTAGCTGTGAGATACTGTTTGAATAAATATTCATGCTTTATTTACAACATAGTTTAAAAAAAACAGTGCTATCTTTCTTAAAAGACAATTATTGGAGGACAGTAGTTATTACAAACTGTAGTCTACAGAATGGCAGTCACAATTGATGTTCCAGCTTTCTATGGATTTTAGGAGGATTTTATTTAGGGCTTCTGTGGCTGTCTCAATAAGCATCTAACTTAGTGAAACTAGGTACACGACTGAAAAAAATGTTATTTGAGAAAGTGTGTTTGAATTAATTATTTCAATACCTATAGTTGATACTGAAATGCATGTCAGTTCCTGATTAGGAAGGAGGGCTGTTGGAGGACATGACAATGTGACTCAACATAATATAGAGCTGAAACCTTTGGGGATTTACTCCATGCACTGCAGATCATTGAACTATCATTTTTGTGATGTTAAAATAATAGTTAATTTGATTTTTAATCTCAAATGAACATCAGCCATAATAAACTAGCTGCTAAAAAAATAGTTCATAGATACACTGCAGATTATGGTGGACTTCCATCTGAGGCAGAATATTTTTACTCCATTCTCTGCCCCTGCCCTTGGGTCTGATGATGACCTTATGGACATATTCAGAAGTGTGGTGCTAGACTCAGTGTCTATAAATAGCTAACCTATCTTCCCAAGGGAGACAAACTCTAAAGTAATTTGAGAACCCAACCATTTACCGGCACAAGCATAATTATGAGAGAAAAAGTAGCTGGGGGAATGGAAACTGATTAATATACTAGTTCATGGACTAAAATCATAATTACTAGATAAGAAATAACCAGGTTTTCATTGTTCTATTTTATCCACTAATTTATGATTACTCCAGACAGTATTAGAGAGAATAGCAAATTAAATGGAGAAACAGTTCCTAATGGGTGAAGCAAAGAAACATGAGTTACGATACGTAGGAACTCTGCTAGATCTGTTTCTCCTTACTGTATAACCTGCAGTGAATTGTTCAGCTTGTGTTGTCCTATAAAGTTGGTGCTATCCATCAGACTTTGTAAAGTGAACATTCTGTCATGAAAGTCACTCCATACGGGCAAATGCTTGGTTTTTACAAAATAATAGTACAATTTCTTCTCTGTTATTTCCCTCTTGTTAATGAAACAGACTTCTTTTCACATGTTGATGTGAATAAACTCTAAATGGTGCTGTTAATGAGACAGATATATGGATTTACTCAGAGGAAAAATAGGTGAAGTAATAACCATATTCTGAGCTAAGTAACTGCCCCAAAAGGGTTTATTAAGCTGGGTTATGGCTCTTAATAAGTTAACAGAAAACTCTATTCAGGTTATTAATGCACTGAAATAACTGATGACTGGGATACTTGTGAGAAATATTTGTGTTAAAATTGTTGTGTAAGGAGGTTATAACTAGAGGAAAATTTTCATGTGTTTGGATAAAATAAGCTGAGATGGCTATATTTGCTTTGATTAGTATAAAGGAAGGTGATTAGTGAATCAGAGTGCATGGTTGTACAGAGTGGTTCAGTGTTTTGAAACTACCATACAGCTTTGTCTGCAGTTGAGTAGGTTTACTTGCCATCAGTTTGGCAGCTCCTAACTCCTTTTAGTGCAATAAAATTATGTAATTCATTAATATAGACCTGGAGACAGTTTTGGTATTGAAATAAGCACTTTCGGTTCACATACGCAAATATTGAGAAAAATCTTATTTTAGTTCCATATACATTTTTTTCCCACATTGGCTGCACTTTCCCCCTGATGAGTGGGTGTTTTTTTTGGGATTCCCAGCATTGTGGGCCTATAATACATCACGGGGAGGAGGGTGGGAATGGCCAGAGCCGCCCTGGCTCTGGAGGCAGAGCAGGTGGCTGTGACACACCTTGGAGAAACACTGATGCTGCTCAGGCTTCCCATTAGGGATACAGTGACACACCTCTGAAGCTAGGGGCTGCCAAAAGCATCCAAAGACGTCTTGCTGACCTGTGTGTGTGCTGATCCTCCTCTTTTCTGCATGTGTGAGATCTCGCTCTTTGACAGTCTTGACCTTTCAAAAGACTCATTCTTTCAAGAACACCTGCTGTAATCACAGTCACAGTCAGACAGTCTCAATAGAGTGTTTTAAAGAGTCCACTTGACCAAGGACCAGAAATAGTAGATATTTTACCAGTTTATTATCTCTCTTGCCAATAGACAAAAAATATTTAGACCTTTGAATGAGAATCAGATTGAGAAACATGATATTACTGCTTTATAGGCTATGACAAACTCACTTCTTACTTGCCATGAGCTACCAGGCGTCTGGCTGAACTTTCTTATTTTTTTCACTGATGACCTAAGCAAGGAGAAAAATTTAAAAGCAAAACTGAATAATTACCACATTCTTTGTCTTGTTCTTTCATATTAAGCCCAAAACCTTTTAAATAATTGGGAGCTTGGGTGCTGAAACACAAATTCACATAAGGACATTTGTATTTTGTGTTCTCTTCTCTTGTCCTTCTTTTCACTATGCAACTTTCTAGTTCCCCTTGCAGTCAGCCTTGCTGTTTTACATTGTGGTGACTTTAAACAGAACATATTCAACTTACTGCATAAAATTTTACA
This sequence comes from Hemiprocne comata, assembly GCA_020745705.1. Classification (NCBI taxonomy): domain Eukaryota; kingdom Metazoa; phylum Chordata; class Aves; order Apodiformes; family Apodidae; genus Hemiprocne; species Hemiprocne comata. The sequence goes on from CM036593.1 coordinate 19,708,995, forward strand.
ACTTACACATTCCCATTTATATCTAAAATTTATTTCCTTCAGGCTGGATGTACTGAACCTCTTGACACTTATTACAAGGAATATCAACTGGCATTAAGAATATGACCTGTGATAGGGTCAAAGATAAATATATAGAAAACAGGAGAGTGTGTCCCATGTACGTACTCCCTTAATGATCTCAAAGCATTAAGAGATTCCATGTGAGGAAGAGGAAAGGGAAGAGCATGTGTGGAAGAGAAGGATGTCCTCTGTCATAAGTTATGCCTACTTTTTGCATGACATTCTATGTCCTCTAGCCAAGAAGATCATTCCTAAAAAAACGATGTCAAAATAACCCCAGTCCAAGATCCAAAACATGCTAAAAATTACTTGCAAAGACAGAATTTATGAAATTACTGTGCTTTATGCTCCACTTTTTAGGAAAGGAAGAAACTTCATTTCTTGTATTGGTTACTGGTGGTGTACTTCTCACACTGATGTTCTCATATTAGACCAAATAACTAGTCAGAAAAAAAAGTAGCTCTTTTGAAGATTGAGTAAGAATTTCATACTAACTGACACATAATATCTTTAGAGTCCTTATTTTATCATATAATTATATTCCATCCAACATCAATCTAGAGTAACTTACAATGTATTTCAAAGAATGAAACTGAAATGACATTGCAGTGGGGAACTATCATTCACTCTCATAGGCAGGGCATTCATGTCTGGTCTGTAGTAACTGCCTGATGGTATTTTTTATAGAACAGGTTCAAAATAGACTATGGGCTACATAGAAAAACACAAAAATTTGAGCTCAAGTCTAACAAGTGATTATTCATGATATGTCTTCTCAGACAGAACAGAACACAAGGTGGCCTTGGGAAGCCTATATTCATTCTACCCATTTCTAGTTCTTTCACCAGCCATCTAGAAGAACAGTTTATGAGCAGACGTTGACAGATTCTTGCAAATTAGATAGGTTGTGTATATCTTGGTAAAATCAAATACTAATGGGTTTTTCTTCCAAAACCGGACTGGAAAATTGGACAGAAATGCTTGAACTTTATACTTCTTAATTGACTTCATTATGTCGCCTCTCAGCAAGATTAACCATGGGAGCAAGATTTTGTGTGATTGGATTTGTTTACAGTATGTTTGCATGTCACATTTTGAATCTCATATTGACATACCTCCCACAAATACCTTCCAAATATATATAGCAGTGTATTTATAAGATTCCCATCTAATGGATCCTTTTGTATCACCATAGTTTGTTATGTCTCTGTTATAGGTCAAACCACTTAGGAGTTTACTGCTGCAGTGGGAACACCTGCAAGCAAAACAGTTTAACTGCAAGCTTTTCTATTGCTCGGTTCAGCTAACAAGCTGCTTTTAAATGCCTTCAGACAGCAGTGTAACACTAGTGGGCTTTTTTCTGTTCCTCCCCTTGGGAAAATATTTGAGAACTATTCATCAGTTATTAGGATTCTACCCTGTTGATGCCTGCTGTGAAATCCAGGGGAACTTGGAGCAATGTATCTTACGGTTTCTCTTTAAAAAATACAATAATACAATTATTGGAGACATACACCTGTAGATAAATAATGATATGCCATGACATAAATCTCAATTTTAACTTCCAGATTTGTCAGTTTTCAGTGTTAATATCCTGTATACATTTACAGTGCACATTAGGATGTTGCAGTTAGCCAATCTTATTAATAAAATGCGTAACTGCAAATAAAATCCTTAATTTTCACCGTCATTTTAAAATCAATTTGTTCACCATGAAACTTCTCTTAAACTATTCTCTACTTTTTACAACACTGAATACACAAGTAGAAGATGCAAATGTTGAAGCCAGTAATAAACCATTTGTTTACAAAGAAATTTTGAAATGTAAACTGCATTTCTGAACGTCACTGTCTCTAAAATGACTCCAGTTAGACATCTGTAAGTGTGATTCATGCTTCAGAACTGCTCACCTCACACAGAGTGATGTACTGTCACTATTTCATTCATTCTAAATGCAGTATCCATAAGGGTTTAGAGAGTAGACATCACCATAAATCAATGTTATTGGACTGTATTTTCAAACAAAACATTTTACAGACATAGACATCCCACATTCCATACTGCTCATGAAACACTTGCATGAAGGTCAGCTAAAGTCAGCAACAAATTATGGATTCATTTTCTGGAGAAATAAAAGATGCCCATATATTTTTTTCTGAGTACACTGAAAGTACCTTAAATCTATGCAATATTTCTGTGTAGAATTTCTAATGGTCATAAGAGGTTTGTAAGGGCTGTAAAAGAAACAGCATTAAGGAGACATATAAGCACTTGAGGTCGCCTTTTCTGATGAAGCTCAGAAGGAACTCAGACACTGTGCTGGACTATATCACCACTTTGTAAAGCATGTAGAAATATTAATAGCAGTAAAATTCAGTCCAGTGTGAACTTTGATTCATGTAAAGACACTTATAAAATATGTTCCTTACAAACATAAAGAAAATCCAGTTAACTTAAATATGTGGTACCCTGTCAGTTCAGTGACTCCGCTATATATAAAAAGCAGGCCTGTGCTGTCAGGCCTGAGAACTCTTCCCTGCTTCTGCAACATCATGTGCTTTGGTTGCATCTGCCTTTGTGTTACATTGGGAAGAACCCCTTCTGCTCAGGTTGCATAGAAGGGCTCCGTGGATCAAGAAGATACCCAACCAGCCCTTGGGGACCAGATTGTGCTGCACAGCATTCCAACCTTTCCAACCTCCATTCTGCCCTGTCAATGGTTATCTGCTCTTTTTCAGTCTTTTTTTTTTTTTTTTTGGTTGGTCTTTTTTCTTTTTCTTTTCTTTTTTCTTTTTTTTTTTTTTTTTTTTTCTTCTAGTAAAGATACCTGGGGAGGTAGGGGTGGATCTGTCTCTCTTGATACCAAGCTAGGTTAAAAGTAGGCTTTTGTCTGCTTGCCTATGTTTTTCTCTAGATTGATTGGGGATAATGAAGAGATGAACAAGCTGATGTGAATAGCTATTTCAGACACGTTATCCAGTCATCCCAGAGTATTCCCTATTATTATTTAGCAGAACATTTCTGAGCATGCTAGCCTGACAGCTCCTGTCTTGGTCTACATTGAGCAATGAATTGGAACTTCTGCTGTGTCGCCCTAATGCAGAAGTTTGCTGGACCAGAATCCAATTTTTTTTCAGCTTTAATGGTGCTTTGCCCTGATGTTTCTCACTGGGTTACTCTGAAGATTGCTTTGAAGTTGCTAAAATAAGGACAATAAGGTCTTAATATTAAAAAAACTTCTTAATGTACTCAGATATACGTAAGAAAATCCTAGAGCAGTAAGTGTGAATTTCTAAAGCTTGAACTAAAAGACCTACTCTTAAAGCTAGTGAATATATTGATGCTGTCATTACAGGCTGCAAGAAGGTTACACAATGAACACAGTCTGTAAGACCTTAGGTTTGTATGAGAGAGACAAGGGAAACCAAGCATGTCTCTTTAAAAAGGGCAAGGATTCACTTGTGTAAAAACATCATGATGTGTACAGAGCCATTAATACAGGAAATCTTACAAATATGCTGACCAGATTTATTTTTTTTAAAGTGGTATCTCAAACAGCAGTTCATGAGTGATCCCTTTATACATTGAAAGCTTTTTGATGTAACAAAGTAGAATAGTTTTAAACAACACTGCTATGGATCCAATCTTGGCAGATCAGTATATATGCAGTTTTAACAATTTTTAGTATGTATTTATTGCAATTTTTAATTTATACACACACTCTGAATACAGATTGGAGAACACAGAGTCTGCTTTTCTTCTACTAAAGGACTTTGATCCATCTCTACAGAGTTGAGTACAGATATTTATGCCAGAACATAGCTTAGGAACAACCTTCAGTTTTAAAAGCTGTTTCACTGGGAGAATCCTCAGCTGTCTAGTTAATTTGGTCTTCCCAGAGCAGAGGTCAAAATCTATGCTTTATAATTAGGCAAAAGAGAAATGTCTTCTTGTGTGCAACAACTAATACTAAAACTTCTTGAAAAGCTCTCAGGTCAGAAAGTCATCTCTCAGCCATGGGAACATGAAAAGTGTAACAGTATTTTCTCTATCTTTGCATTCTTAACCCAAAATTATTTGTTAGGTTATCTTGTAACACTAAAGAAACACCAGCAAACCAAACCAATTTACTGTATAATAATAGTTTTTTTAAAAAGCATTTACTATAAGATGAAAATCTCTTCCGTATAATGAAATGCATAAACTGTAATTTAATGAATGTTCTGACTGGCATAATACATTATTTTTGTAAAGAATATTGCAGTACACTGGAGTACAGGAATTTATCATATACTGGAATTTATATGTTACATAGTGATGAAATCCATCTGTTAGGTGTTCACTTATACCACGTAACGTAGTGAAAGCAGCCATCATCAATCACACATTACTCTAATCCTACCTCCATATTCTACTACTCCTGGGTCATTGAAGAAAGGCAATGGTAATGATCAGACCTGTAATTACAGAGAAAGTAAGTATACTGCATCCCAGTGAGGATAATGCTGTTTACTTTCCATCTCAAGATAAATTGGGTATAATCAAAATGCTAATAATGAAGAGCCAGCTACAGAGTATTTGCTGTGGACAACACTGCTACACTCAGGTATTATTCTAAATTATTCTAAAAAAACAGTCAACATCAGTTTGTGAAGTGATGCTCTTCAGGAAAGTTAGAGGCAGGCATCAAAGAAAAGACTTGATGTTATTCCTGAAATTCTACCTAGAGGAATTATATGAAAAGGAAAGGAGTTAGACAGAGATAAAAACAGTATAGATTTTCAGGGAATCTGACTTACCAGCTGGTATGTTTAAGTAAATGTATTACAACCATGAATACATTTTAGCAATTTAAAACTAGTACATGTATTTTGGTGGGACAGAGTCAAGTAAAAGGATGCAGTATTAGGACAACTTCAAAGAAAAAAACCAAACCCTACTGAATGAAAAACTTAAGCCCAAGTAATAAAGAAAAAATATTTCCAACTAATCTTAAAGACAGAATTTCCGGGACATAGTGAAGTGGATGAGAGGAGGAAAAGCCCATTACTCGTTTTAGGTGAACTTTTTTCTTTTTTTTTTCCTGAAAATAACTGCTTTGGTTTCAATGCCTTTAATTTTTTTCTTTTAAATTTGGGTCAGTTTATAAAAAAGTTTTTTTTAATGAAAAGCAGTGAAGTTTAAGGGCTTTTTAAAAGATCTTTTTGCACTTCCTCTTTTTGTTGTAAGAACAGGCAAAAAGTTGTAATTGAATGACAAATAGTGTCCCTCCTGAAACTCAATTTATTAATCAGCAAAAGAATTCACCCAGCAGTTGTTCCCATTGAGAGACATTTATATCTTGCCGTAGTTGGTGCTGTAAAATCAATTGGTTCTCATCAAGTGTGCTCTGTGCAAAACAGTGATAATGAACATATGCTTGAAATAGCGTGCAGTGATAATTGCATTGGCCTCAGCCTCTAGCAGTATTTTGGACCTTGAGGCCAGCAGTATGATCACAAAACAGGCTTGAAAAGAAAATACAGGCAGGCCAGGTAGAAGAAAAATTAAAGTTGTGGCATAAACATTAATCAGTGGCTATGTAAAGCCATCGGGCCTTGTCCAACACAAACTACACAGCCAAAGTATTTAGTAGCGTTTAGTACACGTATAGATTGAGCAGACCTGCACAAGCTGTACAAATACAGGGTTGTTCTTGGGCTTAAGTATCTGCAATTTAATCATTAGAGTCAACTTTAGCAACTCGATCATCCTAACTACATTACCATATATAGCAGTTTCGTCATAGATTTAGGACGCCTCAAAATCAATGGACACAAGTATGTGTGCCTCTGTAAAATGTTGCATCTTTCTGACTCTTAAAGTGCAACTGCTGGTTTTGTTTGAAAATTCCTTGGAAATTACAAGACAGAAGAACTGATCACAAAGCATAGTGTGCATCCTCTACATTTTTTTGTGGGGGAAAGTCTTGAGAAAACTGTGGAGGAAAGGGTGAGGAGAGAGTAGCTGATGCAGGAACTGTGGGGAGGAGAAGCCAGAGTAGTAAACCAAGAAAAACTAAAAAAATAAACAGAACATGTAAGATGCAATTTTCAAGCTGGGAGAGAAAGAGATTGGAATGGAAGGCACATAGGGGAAAGAATTAAAAACTCTTGGCACAGAGAAATCAGACTATATAAAAGTTTATGGACACTTATTAAAAGCCCTTGAAGCTGGGACTTGGCTTAGAACAGTGTGCAAGGATATACTTTTATTTCCTCTGAACAAACCCAGATTGAGGTCTCAGTGATGTGTGACAGGATAGGCACCAAGCAGGCTATGTCACTGCAGTTGTGTCAGGTGTGCAGGATGCCCACGTGGCATTCTTGTACAGACCAGACTTGTGGTCTGTACAGTGAGAGTGCCACCAGGCAGGTCTCTGTCCCACCAGGTACCCCTGGACAGGCTGCTGGAGAAGAAGCAGCTGATGCAGGAGGTGGGGAGAACCAAACATAGGGTTTTTAAGAGACCACTCAGGTCTGGAAACAGGGCTGGAATTCACCTAAAAACAGGCAGCTTGGTGAGATTCCCCCTGCTCCCTCTCTCATTCAAGTGGGAAACACCATGAGAACTGCCCTTAGACTGATTATTTGTGCTTCCAGTCCTTATCTAGGCCAGGAGCCAAAAACACAGAGGCATGCACATCAGTTAGCAGAAAGTTTTGTAACCTTGAGAGAGGTTCAGCCCGAGTTCAGTTCTAAAAATACAGGAACGATCAGTGGGGGGTTATTATTCTGTATGAGCAGTCTTCACTGTCCTATGGACAGCCTTCCCTGTTGCATTAGTTTTACATTCATGCAACCCCACTCATTGGAAGCCAATTACTCATGCTTAATATGAGGGTAAATGTGAACACACTCAGGCTTTTAGCCTCTCAGCATTATGCGGATTTATTGGCAGTATGCCCAAACCCCTCAGACCGTCTCCAATCTGAGCCCCCACTGTCCTCAGTCAGTAGCTTTCCCAACACAGGACTTTGTGCTGTGGCTGCATCAAGGCTGACAATGTTGTGAAAAGGTTCGTCTCACCTTTACTGAAGTTTGCAGCTTTATTAAAAAGTCCTACACTGATACATCCGGCAAAATCCAGCCGTTCTTCAGAGCTGTTCTGTAAACTGTGCTGGGGAATGTCTGGTTTTATTTTGCTGGTTCAGAGTGGAAAAGCAGGAGGTAGATTAAAATGCTAAAATAAAATGCTGCTTTAAATCTTCAGGTTTTGGAGATTCTCTCGCTCTTATAATTTCTACAGGATGGAGTTGTTATTGCTAAGATACCACTTACAGTAGCTAAATCCCTGTTATCCTCTGAAGAGGATAATACTCACTAGATTGAGGATATCCTCACTGAAGTTGCATAATTCTAAAACAAAGGAATCTACTCCAGGCTTTATTTTGTTATTTGGAAAACATACAGTACAATTTTCATTCAGCTTTGTGTTTTCTGAGATGTTGCAGTAAAAATTTCAAAGTATATGGAAGCTGTATAAAACACATTGAGCCTAAATAGCCATTACAATAGTATATTATGCTGAACAAAGGATCTGAAAACTGCCCTTGCTTTGTCAGTCAATTCCAGGTAATTAATTTATATGTCCAAACACGATGCACAGATGGCATGATGTTCACTGTTTCCAGACCTTTGCAAATAGTACTCCTCTTATTACTTGTCTGTGCTTCATGTTTGCTCCTAGAAAAAATTAAGAGCCCCATGCTGCTGTGCTATAAATTCAAGGTAATGATAGTCAAATAATGGTGGCTGTATTGTGAAGAACTGGGATGAGAGCAAATAGGTTTCATAGTTCACAATTTGCAACCTCAGCTTACTTTATATCATTGTAGAAAATTGTTGGAAAACTGTTGGCTTTAAAACTGTAATGTGCATTCTCGACATGTATCCATACTAGAAAGGACTTGCATGCTTTCATAAATGTGTGAATGTTTTGTGTTAAAATTGGCTGTTTTCTCTGGTCTAAACTCCATTCAGATCCCAACAGTTTAGCCTTGGTGAATTTGTATCTGATTATGTCAGCCTAATGAACCCATTAGGCATCAGCTTTGACAGGCTGCCTGACATTGTACAAGATGGAAATGAAAGACTCAGGGCAAAACTGTGACCCCATACAAGTAAATGGCAAAACTCCTTTTGCCTTTAATGGGCCCAGGATTTAATCTATGGCTCTGTGCCTCATCTTTCACTCCCAGAGACAAACAGCACACAGAGTGTAGCAGGGACTACACACACTGGACTTTCTCCAGTATATAATGAGGCATTAACTGAGTGAAGTTAGAGCTTTTGGATCTCAGCAGAGAAGTGGGTTTTTTTAGAAGATGGTGAATGAAGAAAAGATAAACACATAACCAACTGGAAGGAAAAGTCACTCTGGTATATACCAGGGGAAAGTGAGAGACTGCTTAGATTTTATTTTCATTTGGTTTTTCTCCAGCTTCCTGAAGTCACTTGACAGTCTACTAGAAAAGACTCAGCACCATTCATAGGCAAAACACAGAATAATGTAATGATTGAAAATACTCCCTCAATGAAACTCCCACATGCAGACAGTGCCATAACTTATAGGAATTTACAGCAGCCTCTGTCAGACACCATCCTCTCCCTCTGGTGATGATCACTTCATTCCAGGATAACCTGTTTTAATTATGCGGACTTCTGAGGGCAAAGGTAGGTTAGTAGCTTGCTTGTTTTTATGGAACATATGTATCACCGTGTTACGAAATACTCCCTCCTGGCCCATTACTCAGTTGAGGGTTTTGGTGCTGAATAACAGGGTGAGATAAAGATCTCTTCCTGCACTACCTTCACCTCCGCCGCCCTGAAGCTTCTCTCAGACCAGCACCAGATCCTAACACAGTGCAATCTGACTATTAATTTGATTGACATATTTCAGGGCTTTCTTAATCTGAAGTTGTCTTTTTCGTCATAAAATTGCTTCTGACTGCTCCTCCAGCCATCTCCGTTTGGTTGAGTGTGGGTGGTTGGCCAGGCAGCAGCACAGATGGCAGGAGCACAGGGTCAGGGTCAGATCCAGGAACCTCATGCCCCAGGTTGGTTTCTGCCCAGAGCTCCCCGTGGTCAAGACGCCGGATGGCACCGTGTGGTGGGTGGCAGCAGGGAACAAGCCCAGGAGGGAGATCAAACATTCATCTCCTCTCCTGCTAATGACGCCTTTGCTCGTTACCAGCTTTTATATAAACACGGGGGAGGCCTTTACTCATATTTCACTCAGTTAATGTTCCCTGACTGAGGAAGGACTGAGTCCAGGATTCAGGAGCTGGCTCTGTAACAGCCTGATTAGTATTCAGCTCTGTTTACACATCAGATTATTTAATCAATTTGAATTAAAGAAAATAAGTGAGGTAGTACCCTTTGACTCCTGATCCCCTCTTGGAAGGGACCTTCCATGGCAGGATTTTCCCCCTCCTGCGGTGTGGAAAGGGATGAAAGCATCAGGTGGGCTGGGAGGGCAGAAGCCACAGCCCTGCCATTCCTGGCTTTCTCCTTGCAGAACACCTCAGGGAAGACATCTCCGGGCATGTATGTGGCGGCTGGGCTCAGCCAAACCCTGCAGACATGGGGTGCAGAGAGGCAGCTGGTCAAATATTTGTGGAGAGTAGAGTGACCCTTCTGCCTAGACACCCTGCCACCCTCAGCCTCGCACACGCACACGCACATGTGCACACACACAGGGCTCCATGGAAATCTGCAAGCTTTCAGCCAGCTCTCTATTCAAACCCATCCCTGCCCCATTCAATTAAATAAACACATGTGCTATTTGTGCTGAAAAGACATCCAGAAAAATGTATGTACGAGTAGTTGTATGCTAAGCTGGAAGCCTAAATCTTACTTTATCCACCTGATGAAGGAACAAATAAGAAATCACATGAGATCCATAGCAAATCTCCCAGAAGATGAAATATGGAGTTTCTTAGCACAGGTTTCCTTGCTAGTCTTTAGGTAACTCCCCATAAACTCTGAGGCAGTAGGAGTTTAACTTCTGAGTAAAACTGAAGATGCAGAGTAAGTCTTATCCATGTAAGTGTAAGTAACATTGATTTCAGCTGAGTTCTCCTCAATTTATAGCAGAATACCCAGCATCAGAACCTGGCCCTGAACAACACGTTTGGAAGCTGAGGCCATGGAAGAGAGAGGGCCATGTGTTTAGCAGTTGTTAATCTGAGGACAGTGGGTTCTCTGCCCACTTTAAATCAATGGTGGGACTGACACAGTCTTTCATTCTTGGGATAAAGGCAGTTAACTGTGTTTAAATGAGTGATTTCTTTCCCTTTGATATGGACGAGGCACTAAACAAGGAATGTTTTAAAAACAAAAAATGAGAGTTACATAAGGCCAGAATTAGGAGGACAATTTCTGGTGGAGAAGTACTCATGGCTTTCTAAGGCAGCAGCGCAACTTCTGAGGCATGTGTGTTCACAGTCTTTTAAAATACTAGAACTTATCATCTTAGCAGAAGCACAAAAGACTTTTTTTTTAAATTTGTGTCATATCTCATCACATTATGGAGACCTGTGCTGTGTAACGTAATGAGATGCACATTTTAACACACAGGCCTTTTCTTGTGATGTCAAACAGGAAAGAGCCTTAGGGAGGAAATTAGGTCACTCACTGCTGAACTAACTGGTCAGCAAACCAATGCAATTACTATTTTCACGTTTGCTCTTAAATTTGCCACTTTCCTGCCTCGCATTAAATCAGGTAGAAAATAGAGCTGTGTCAAAAATTAGGTACTTCCTAAGAAATTGCTCCCCTTTTTGTTCATTTTTCTTTGGCATTCACCATAGGGAAAGAAAAAAAAGTCTTTTTACCTAGGATGTTTTCACCACTTTGACCGTTAAGTGAAAAGCAGCTTTTGTCAGCAAAGTGCTTTTTGCTGCCTGATGGGTAATGTAATGTGTGAGTCAGTGTGGAAAAGGAGTTGAAGGTCAAAGCTGTAAGAGTACTTGCTGTGTCACTTGGTGTCCTGATCTGAATGTTATGCATGTCATTTCCCTAGCTCACTGTCAAAAAAGGGAGACTGTACCACAGCTGGGAGTACTGAAGAATAAGTCAAGAAAAATAAGCACCTCAAGATGTGCTAAAATCAGGGAAAAGAATAATTTCTTAATTCTTTTTCTCATACACTGTGTGGAAGTCAGTACATTGCCTTCTCTGAACACCGTTACCCATCTTTTCCATTTGTGAAAGCTTGCAACAAACTATGAAAGGTGAAATACTGATGAGTTTTGCCACTGACTTGGGGAAGCTGGGGTTTATCCAGAAACAGCTCACAGAGAAAAGGAAGGCAGTTGAAAAATCCCTGTGAATTCCTTTACTCGACCTTATCATTATGAGTACATTTTCAGATGAGATTCTCCTTCGGTGGAAAACGTTGCTGAAAGTACCTTGTTTGTTGTTCAACAACGTTAACCTTTTAAAAATCTCACTTATGCTCTAAAATGAAGTGTGCTTTGGCACACTGACTTCCTTGTTTTCTGCAGGACCTTCTATTATCCAGACTCTGCTTTCTTTTAACATCAGAAATGTAGAATGAAAGGTTCCTTTAAAGAACCTTAGCTTATTTACTCTGTGCAGCTAGACACTAGTAAGTTTGCCCACTCTTTTCACTGACTGGTTTTGTAGGTTGGGTTAAAAATATTGTTTTTGACATTTAAAGCCCTTAATTGACTAGGTTTAAATGAAGTGCCTTACTGAGCTTCTGGCACTCTACATACCACTTCCTCCTTTTGGGTCAAAAGGGGCAAAACTCTTGTATTTGAAGGTCTGCAGAAGTAGAAAGGGCAGTGTTAACATTTCTGCATGTTCAGCTAAAGATCAGAGAACAGTCACCTAGCTGACTTTTCCCAGGATCATGTTTCTGTTTAAGGAGGACTTGCAATCCGTTTTATTTCAGAGGGCTCGAACTTTGTTTAACCTGGTATCATAAAATAATTTTGCAAATTGTGGTAAATTTCAATTGTGATTTTTAATTTTTTTTTTTTTTTTTAACTTTTTAAATGATCAGAATGTGAAAACTTGTAATCGAAGGAAAACAACATACATTTACCTTGGCTCCTAGTATGATTTCACTTGATTGATTCTGCAGCTTCTACATGCTTTCCCTCAGAAATGGATCCAGCATCATTTTTTCAGACTCAGGAAGCTAGTTTTCCTCATCTGGGATCTGCCCTTGCAAATGTCTCAGCTTGTGGCAAACTCCACTAGATTTCTTGTGCAGGAACTCATCATGCTCCTAAACCCTAAAAGGGAGATCCCACAAACACTGACACGGCTCATTATTCAGGCTACTGATGTAAACTACATACCTGAGAGATTTCTTTTCAAGGGCTTTGTTGATCAGACAGAGAAATGTGTTCAACTCATCAGCATTTTGGTTCTGCTTCATGTTTCGGTTTATTTTGCTATTAATAGTTCATGATTTTGTGTTGCAAAAATAATTTTAAGTTACAATGATAGTATTGCAATAGAGACCAAGATTAAAAATTGCAAAATTTCTTCCCTCATAGTTTATAACGTCTTTTGCAACTGACTGACACCAATGAAGGAACAATTAAAGAGCCACCAAAAATAGTTCAGTTGCATTTATGGGCATCCAAAGAAAATGTTTCATAAACTGAGGTTAAAATAGACTGTGTTTCTATAGATTGCTTAAGCATCTTTTGTAGATACTCATTAAGAGGAATAGTTTTTAGCAATGCATTTCTTAGCATTGTATCATAGTGTCATTTAATTTTAATGTTACTGAGTGAAGGAGACATAATTATGACTGAAGTCCTTCAAAATCACTCTAGATGTTATAATTAAACCAATTACTAATCCATGTATCTTGGTCATATGCTGAAGAAGAGCCTAATAAGTGTGTACAATCTTGCTACAGGGAGCTTGTCTGAAATCCATACATACAAATATAAACTGTGCAACATAACTTACGAAGAAAACTCTCTTAATTCTATTATTAGGCTGAATCATTCATAATGGCTCTGTCTGTGTCAGATGCACTCAAGACTGCTACCAGATCTATAGAACAAAACAGCTGGTGCAGATGTCTACATTTGAGGATGGGGAGATACTTCATATTAATTCTTGGCAGTTCCAGTGAACTGTATGCCCATTAGCAGCCAGAGTGCATTGGATTTGCTCCTAGAGCTTTGCTTCTGGTTTATTTTTCATTTGAAAGGAATCCAGCTCATAAGCTCCAAGACCACTCAGTGATATAACTCAAATCTCAGCAAATGGGAACAAAGGAGGTACTTACTTGAAAAATTGCACTCCTGATCTAAATCAAAACGTCAATGTACATTCACCCGTTTACCACATTTTAGAGACAATGAAGACAGACCTTTCTCAATGAGGAATAAACACAAAACTTGTAGAATAATAGTAAAACAATATGCCATACTCAGCACATGTTAATATCTCTGGACTGTTCCTTCCTTCCTATTTTTTTTTTTAAAAACAAGCTGCTTACAGATTATATCAAGTGCTTGTCTTAGCTTTATTGTGTTCTTGGGAGAATGAAAGCCCTTCACTGCTGATATGTGCAAAGAATGCACAAGCAGATAACTTATTTATCAAGGAATTTGTCAAGGTACCTCAGCTTCATATACTTCAGATGATAAAAAATTCCTAAGGACATGTACTACCCTGCACATGCAGCAGTGCTGCAGGGAAGAAGGTGAAGCCATCTCCATCGTTATTGACTATGAATCGCATTATCTCCCATGCAAGCTTGTCATCTGAGACTTATTGGTCCCTCTTCCCCTGTAGGGGTTGAATGTGCAAAATGTTTTATGACAGATAACTTGTGTCTGCCAAGGAGCAGCAAGAGCAAGGTGCTCTGCAGGGGAGAGTGAGGGTGACCCCAGCACCAGCTGCGGCCAGGTGCACACCAACAGCAACACAGATTGGAAGGAGGCCCGTGATGTTTGGCAAACACAGACAGAAGAGTAGGTGGATGTGAGACACACCCTGCTTGGATGTAACCTAGCTGCCAGCTGACATTAATTGTAGAAAACCTCTGGCTTAAAAAAAATAACAGCATGATTTGAAATATGGCATTCTCATCTCAACAAAGATGACTGAAAACAAGCACTGAAGGACTGCACTCTGACCTCAGGTGTAGCACAGCCAACATAACCCAGTCTGGAGATGCTTCAGCTCACAATCTGAGAAATAATAGGCAGGACAAAGATAATGTGAAAATGGAGCTGCTCTGGTGTCACAGACATGTTATTTGGAAGACCTAGTGAAAGATGGTTCACATTTTCTAGTTTGGTGATTCTGAGCCATTCTGCAGCTCTGTGCTCTCTAATACTTGTCCCAGCGACCCAGAAAAAGCAAAGATATTGTAAAAGCTTACTAAAGTACAGTCTTTTTATGCAAAAAGGGGCTATGTATTTCTGCACGAATCTTATTTTTGGCACGTGACTGTCAATTTCTAAGGGTTATTCAATCTTTATTAAACAGCAGAGTAAATATTTATTGAAGACTTGGAGTAATTCTTCAGCACACAGTGCTGGTCCTATCCAATGTACTGTAACACATAGAGTTCCTTTGCTTCAGAAACTATATGCTCTTTATTTGTCCATATTTCTGTGCACAGATTTCCCAATGCCAAATTCCTTGTTACATGAATCAACCTTTAGTTAACCCCGAGGGGAAAAGTCTCAAACAGTGTAAATTTGGGTAGTGCAGCATGCAACCTGCCCTATTGTTTCTTTTTGAAACAGCTGTGACTCTGGTAATAACAAAAAAAATCCATTGCTTTTCCATCCTAATAGTTCCTTCAGGTTTGATAGATTACGATGAATTAATCTTACAGGATTTTGATAATATATTTTATTCTGTTGATTGAAGGGACTCACTTGAGATGACAGCTAACATGGCTTTACAGCCAAAAGCTTTTTAGCACAACTATCAGCCTATTCACTGTAGCTGCCATTCTTGAATGACCAGAAGGGGCTTGAGCGAATCATAGATCACTGCTGATGTGTTTCACTCTACAGCTATGTCATATACTGGTAATTGCAATTAAGCATGCACAGTTTCAGAAGAAAAAACATTTTATTTAATTTGAGACTTTATTTAATTGCTTCGTGTGAAGTAACCCTTTTTTCTTCTTGGCTAGAGTACTACTCTTCAGCTTGTGGTCTGTAGCTGGAATATTAGATCCAGCTTTATGTACCATACTTCATAAAAATGTGGACCAATTAGGGCTAGTCAGAGGATTGTAACAAGAAGTGTCAGATGTTTATAAAACATGACCTTAGAGAACACAGTGAATGAACTGGACTGTTTAACCTAAGGAGGAGAAAGGAGAGTGTGACAAGATAATAGTCTCCAGTTACATAGAAAGTTGCAGCAAAGAAGCAGGGAACAATCTGTCGTCCATGTTTGTGACAGATAGAAAAAGAAATAAGGAATTTCAATTGCATTAAAGATGATTCAAGTTATATATTAAGAAGAATTTTTGAGCAGTGATGGAAATATTAGGATGGATTGCCTGGGGAGGAATGTCCATCACTGAAAGCCTTTAAGAAACAGACAATATCTGTCAGGAGTGACATAGACAGAATTGATCCTGCTTTGACATAGAAAGAGATCTATGTTACACTTTAAAAATTTCATGTTATTAGTCATTACAGCTGTATATAGTCTGCAATGTGTTTGCATCACTCTCGTATATACATTTCAATATGGTAAAAGCATGTGGAGTTAAAAAATCTCATCCTTAAATGATTATGCAGCAGAATTAAGGCCAGCTGTTAAACCCTTATTTATTTCCCATGTTTGCACTATGATACAGTCTTTAATTACCCTGTCACATGTTGGTTTATTTCCACAGCCCTCTCTTTCATTAGTCTGTTGGATAAATTCTACTCAGGGAAAGCATGTTGTTTTACATATTGTCTAATGTTCAGTGGATATTTTCGTATTTTATTACTTCACATTGTCCAGGTTTGCTCTGAAAACAAAATTGCTGTATATTTAAGAATATTTATATGGCTGTCTTAAGTGCAGTGTCTGAGTGATACTTTAACTTACCCTCCCAGCGTTGTTCTGACATCTGTACAGTCAGCTGGGAGCTCAGTCTGACACTGATTTTTCAGTGTAATCACTATTACATAGCACCACAGATGTTCAGAATAGAATTGTAATACAAATTGTTTAAAGTGCAGCAACTTTAATAAACCAGCTCCTAACTTCTCAATAGTACTATCACAGTTTCATTGCTCTGATAACAACAGGTGTATATGTACTCTTCCTAATGGTGAGCTACTGAATTTAAGTTTTTAATAGCAAAGTCCATTTATGCAATATAATTTTGACAACAAGCAGGGTTCCTCAGCAAAACTAAAACTTCTGGATTCATAACATTTGCACAAAATGACTGATTTCTAGCAATACGAGATTGTTATTCTCTATATGTATGATCATTAGTGTGGAATGAGATACATGCTCAGTTAATCAGGTTTCACCTACACTTATCACAGCAGACTACAGGAATCCTAGACTACAATCCAGACTTGGCAAGAAAGCATATTCTAATGGGTGTAGGCAATAGATAGCCTACCAACCCTGTTCAAAATTCAACATTACCTGCTGCTATGATCTCTCATGACAACATGAGTTAAAAATAGGAATAGGAATAAATAGGGCTGAGCTCTGCTAGTGACAGGAAGGAACAAGAAGGAGTGGTAGGATATAGATTTGGGATTGAAGAGAAAATGGCAGGGTAATTCTGAGAAAGATTACCCCAAGTCAGAAATGTTTGCCTCTGCAGAAGTTGCAATTGCTGGTTGTGTTAATCTTGCCCTTGGAACTGTGAAAAGCTGATTAGCCTTAAGGGTGAACCACTCCTCCTTCGTCCCTTAAATTTTGATGCTTTTTGTAACTCCATTCTACCTACTGATGCCATTGACTCTTATACTTTCTTTTCCAATTTCCCTGATATATAATCCCATACTTCCAGTTTAGCTGCAAGCACTTTTTTGAGATTATTCTACACTTTGAAGTCCTTGTGTATCTTCCTCCTATTTAAATCTACAGTGTCCTTGCCTGGCCATGTCCCCTGTCCTCCTTCAACAGCTCTTTATCAGATCCTGGTCTTTCACCTATTTGGCCTCCTGGTCATCTGCAGTATTTTCTCAATGAAGTCACCTAATAGAAACATTTTAAAAACAAATATTTGAAGTTTAGTTGTTTTAAAGTTAAAACATGAACACTTTATCTGCAGGCAGCACTTACAGGTCACACTTGAGCTGTACAATTTTTACAAAGTTGAGTATATGCATCATTTTTACATGAGTGGACTGCTACTGACTACAAGTGATCATTCATTTAACCTTAAATACACACCCTACTTCTTCTGTATAGGTAGGTCAAAGAAAAGAATTTCATTAGCTTCAATGGGTCCATCTCTCGTGCATCTGAGGTCATGATCCTGAAAAATGTTACCCATGTAGTCTACATGTTAAAAATGCAGTTGAGTTGTTCAAAGGTCTTTTTATGTTGCCTGAACACTCATTGCTTTCTCAGAGCACATACTTGGAATATTCAGTTGTGTTGTACAATTTTTCTTGCCCAGAATTGAAATGTTTTATTTATAAAAGGTATTCTGTGCATTTGCATTGCCCTTTTTTAAAGTATATCATATTTAATTTTATATGTTGTAGACCTGCATATGCAAGACCAATTTGTATATTTAATGGTTCTTTATGAAACAAATCTTTAAATCCTTAGCCTAATAGATACATTTGATTTATTAAACAATGTATGTATGAATGCAATACGGAAAAAAAGATATATGTAGTCAAACAATGTGGTTTTGCAATATTAAAATTGCAAGCAATTTCCTTCTATGTAATTTAAAGAAAATGTAGCAAATAAAAATGAATAATAGGCTATTTTCTGGGTGTTTTATATCTGTAAACATATGATGCACAGGTAAACCTAAGGTGTCATTAATTCAGTATTTATGAATGTGAAAGTCACGCTCTTGACTTTATGTATATGTAAAGGATAAATTTTTGTTTGCTCTGAGTCATATTTGTAGTACCTTTTCCAGTACAAACAGCAGAAACTTACTTTTTTTGAACCAGGAAAAATAATTAGTTTGAAACTATGTTTCTCAAAAAAACCTTGATTTAGGATTAAATGTGAATACTTGATGTAGTCTTTTCTTGCTTGGAGTCTGGATGTCCTCCAAGCCTGTAGAGGAAATATTAATACAGGAGCTGGAGCAACTTGCCAGGATTCTCAATAGATAACCATCACCTACCAGCAGTTATGAAGTGTTCAAGAGGTCAAGGAATCTGTACCTTGAGACACAGATGGATGGTTTCTTCCTTTTCACACAGAATATACTGTAGATATTTCAAATTAGTATGGTACAGATTTGCTATGCTATGATGAAATTCAGGAGAACAACATTCATAAATATTAGCAGAACCATGAGATCACTTTTCTGCTGTTTATTCACAAGCTCACTTATAGGGTTGTTTTGTTTTCTGTTTGAGCAGCTGTGAAGAGAACTGTTCTGATGGAGGTATTTTTAAGCTCTCAGATGCTAGCAGGTGACTAATAATTTGTCATTTCAAATGGACAGGATCTGTAACCCGTTTGTTACCCCCAGAAATACAGTGGTACCATTTGTGGTACCACTGAATTTTTTAGTTACCAAAAGAGATCACAAAAGGATATTCTTAGCAAGAAGCTCATAAAGGCATTACCTTGAAAATGGCTTCTTTTATGCTGCAGGACCACTCATAATTCAAGTGTATATTTTATCAGAAATGCCACAGATTAGAGAAAGAACAGAGAGGGGAGGAAAAAAAAAAAAAAAGAAAAAAAGAGAAAATTACCTATGCCAGGATTTGGATACTGAACCTTTAAGTGGAAAGTGAAATGAAGGTATTAGGCTACAAACTCCTAAGGTAACGATGTAAGTGATTAGGAACTAGTGAATAATACAGCACAAATGTAAAAGAGAAAATGTGGGTCATGGGAATTGTTAGGAAAAAAAATACAAAAAGAAAAAGAGAGTTCTGTTGATTTCATGTAGTTATTATTCTGCTTGTGTTTTATCTCATAAAAAGGTTTAAAAACTCTTCTGTTTTAAAAATGCAAGTGAATTGTGATAGAAAACTAGAGACACATGATATGCATTAGTCATCATAAAATAAGCAGTCTTATTTTCAGCAAAAAGTAACAAATCACAACTCCCAAACAGTGTGCATAAAAAACTCTGAAGCATTTGATTTGGAGTATTCTTTGGTTGCAAGAACTGGAATTCAAATAAAACCTTTACAACATTTTGCATGAGACCGCACTGTCCTAAATCTGCTCCCACTGAAATAAATAACAAAACTTCATGGCTTCTCTGAAAATTTATTTAAACTGTCATGAGGGCTGTCAAAAATCCCACTTTTTATTAATGAGAAAAATAGAAAGTATGCTCTGTGAAACTCAATTGTGCAGGTCTACATGTATTATTAATGACTAATGAGTAGCGGTTTCACATTTTGGACAAAGATCTATGAATAATCTGGTACCACAATTAAAAATGGATGTAGCTATATCAACACTTAAGAAATATCATCTTTGATATCACAGCAAAAGAGAAGGCTTTCATTCTAATAGTACCAGTCCTCCCCACTTCCAATTTTGCTTAAGGTCACATGTCTTCAGAGACCCTTAAGTCAGGGTGGGTAAGTAGTTGCCATGTTGCAGATTCCAGAGATGCCATTTTTTAGCATTTTAGGGCAGTGTGGGTTCTGGTTTGGTAGGGCTTTTTGTAGTACTTTCCCTGTACTTAATACTTTTTCCTTTCTAAAGTTTAATGTCAGGTTATTGTACAGTCCCTCCCACAAGGATCTGAATGTAATTGTGTTTTGGGCACTATTATTTAGTGGCTCAGTTATAGTTCTTGAAATAACTCTCTGTGTGTTACTTAGAGCCATAACCTCTCCCCCTGTGTGCTCTAGAACGAGCTGTTCCAAGAAACAATTGCTTAAAATGTCAAGAAGTTGCTTCCTAAACCTCGTCCCAATATGACATATGACCAGTTTATATGCTGACAGTTGAAGTCCCCCATTACTACTGTTTTATTAAATTCAGTTGCCTCTATGGTCTTAGCATTGCACACACAGTATTGCTTTTCTGATCTGGAACTGAGTAGTTACAAGTATGTGTGTTCTCTCTGCACGGAGAGGAGCACAAAATTCTTCCTCATTTAATTCTATACGTGTCTTATTTTAAGGATGAAGTGAGTATGAGCTGTGTTTAGCTTTTTTACAGACATTCTGAACAAATGTGTACTTTAATTTGGATGGATATACAAACCAAATTATAAAACATACTTGCGTGTCAATGACTAATTTTGGGTGATTTGAATGCATTAATTATACTTTAAGCCTTTCATTTTCCTGGGGCTAATCTACTCCGTTGAGCCTTGCCAAACTAAGGACAGGACTAAATCTGATATTACAGATTTATAAATGCCAAAATGAGCCCTTTCCAAAGCAAACAACTTCTGTTCCTGCAATTTTCTGCTTCTGCAGCTTGGATAAAGAAGGATAGAGATACTGCATCCCTATTAGAGTTATTAACATTGAAGTTTCACAGTCGTAGGATTACAGTACCCCATTCACGCCGTTAGAAAAATATAGTTTAGGTCATAACTTAATAGTTCAGCTCATTGAAATGTCTGATTGGGTTACGTAGCCATACTATAAGCCAATGGTAAATTTGGGAAGACTACCAAGTTGTTTAATTGCCTCATTGCAAAACCTTTGTTGGCTCCATAAGAGGCTGATGTCCACTTTGACCTTCTCAATGTTGGACTTGTATTGTGTTCCGTTGAGTATCTCACCTGGATGTCTGGGACCAGAGTTGCTCATCAGACTAATTTTCAATCATCACCTCAGCTATTTACATAACTGCAGTTTTACATTACTTCTATGGCAGGACGGGGTGGGAATAGATGATTTTTAAGGTCCCTTCCAACCCAAACCATTATAGGATTCTATGATTCTACTTTGTATCTTTAGGGACCTTCTCATCCAGTGCAGCTGCCATCACATTTTCCCTCAGCACATCACTGTTTTGGCACTCCCTTCTCAGTTGAAAAATAAGGATGAATAAAATCTGTTTTCTCCTGTTTGAAGTGAAAGATGCAACTGCAATAATGAAATAATTGTAGCTATTAGGTTTTAGGAATAACAAGAAAAACCTGATTGTTTCCCGTAGTCCTATGAAACAATTTTAAAAGTTGATTTTCTTTTTTTATTCCTAGAACTCAGGAAATCCATATTTTTTGGGTATAAGGCAAGTGTTACATTAATAAACACAGAAATTATTCAAGGAATCTAACTTCAATCTTTTCAGTACCTTATAATTCATCAAAAGGAAGTACCTGGCTTTTTGCAATAAGAAAAATTACTTGTGGTTTTCTCTTACACTCATTTTCCACATTCTGAAATTGCATGCTTCATTTTTTTATAGAGTTATGATATCCTATTTGTAGATGATAGTGTTTTCTCTGGCTAGCTCTTGCACTAAAAGATGGATTAGTTTGTAATTCACTCATCAGGCCATGCATCCTAATTGTCACATGCCATGCATTTAAGCTTCTATTCATAAAACAAGGTGTTTTCAATCTATGCCAACAATTAATCTACATAATGTGATTTAAGAATCACATTTTAAAGTATTTTGCTTTGAGTTTAAAAAATTCTAATTTATTTTTTTTTTTAAATCATGGCTGAATAGAGGAATTGTTTATCTCTGAGCATATAGAACACATTTAAATTCCATGAAAAATCCCTTTAATTAAAAACAAAATTCAAATATTTTAAATCATTTTGAAATTGTAAAAAAAAAAACCAACATGGACTGCAACTAGTCTTGTTTAAGAGCAGTAACAGGTTTGAGAATGAGACTTGTCAGCGAGCTTTTGCAAACACATCTTTGAATCTTGATTTGATGAAAATAAAACCTTGCCAATGTGTGCCCTGCACTGTGCCGGGGCAACCTCACTGAGAGGAGCAAGAAATGTATTTGTCCTGTCACAGAAATAAGAGGCAAGAATCAGTTTTGTCTGTGCCTATGCCTGAGGCTACTGAAATGTAGGGGTTTTTGAGGCAAGAGGCAAGAGTGTGAAAAACTGTAGGCTGAGGTGTGATGTTCTCCATAGGTGATAATCCCTAAAAAAGAACAGACTCTCACCTCTTTGGTTTATAGTTGATTCAATTTAAATATTGGACTATTCTTTATTAGAGTTCAAATTAATGAGTCCCAGTGGCCCAGTGTTTCTCAATGACAGACTAAAGGAAATCAGGAACTCTCAAGGGCAGTGGACTAAGGGAAAACTCAGGTTTACAAGCCAATTTTCTGAAGGCCTGCACTGTATGCACCATGGAAAGAATGGTCAAACCAGATTTATTAAAAAAATCTTCCAAAGATTTTAAAAGAACATTTTAAATGTAATCTGACCATCTTAAGTCAATTGAGGCTAAGTTTGCTACTTTGGGCTGTTGCTTTTGTTCCAGAGAGCTTTTGTCTTAGCTTCAGTAAATTCTAAATGCTTTGCAATTTCTCTCACTCTTTCTTTTTTGTGTGTGCTCAGTACTATTCAATAATCTCTTGGGGTTTAGAACAAACTTCTTTTTAACACTTGTACTTGAAAATTAAGACTCTTGAGTCTTGTTGACCTACAAGGAAAAACAATTACCAATCTCTGAAGGTTTTCCTGGAAGTGCGGGACTACATGGAAAGCAAACTGTAAGAACTAGAGATAGAACTGCTTCAACTGAGTTTAAAATTAGAATTATCTAAAAAAGCTTAGAGATGACTAAGTTTGTATGATTTACATGCAAGGGCCAGCTATGTAGAAAATACTCTGGATCTGCTTGGTGTTGATGTCTGTGAATGCTTTGGGCTCAAGCTGCTTTGTCCCAAGATCTCAGACTTTCACAGAATTATTGACTCACGTACCTAGTGTTTTCATAGCACTACCACAACATTGTAATAACATTTTAGGAGGAGGACTTTGAGAGAGCTTTAAGAATATGAGAGTTCCAGCTGCAAACAAACAAAAAACTTTGTGATTTGAGGAAGCATTTTGCATCATTAATGAGCGATGCCTCTATAGTGCTAGGAGATGGAGGAAAGCTGGGAGCCAAATCTAAGTACAATCACTCTCAGTATATCTGACACTATGATAAATCAGATTATTCAGTTGTATTCCCATGAACACACACTTTATCCTAGTTGAATATCTGACTTTAGCTTATAGTATGTAATCAAAATCTCTCTATGTACCTCTCTCCCACATACACACAGAAAAACTTTCTTCAGGAAAAGGGGTTTCTTGGGCGCAAACATTATTATTGTCAGACATAAAACATGTGGAACCATTGAAATCAATGGCCACCCAATATACCACATTCTTTCTAATGAAATAAAGAAATTAAATATTTTAATGTGTTGCATGTTTTTGTTAATTTATGCCTACTTGAAGTATAATTCAATGTAAAATGTTACATGAAACAGGGACTCTGAATTAAGAGTTTCCAGTGCACATGATTCCTTCACATCAAGTATATTAAAGAAGTCAACATTTGAGATCCAAAGAAAGGAACACATTGAAGAACGTATATGTATGGTCATTCTCCACTGAAACAAATTTCAAAGAGTATGATTTAGACTGCAGAACTGAACACTCAGAAGTTCAGAGGCAAAGTTAAAGCCTTCCCTTAGCAACTGCCTCTCTTTGCATGTGCATTACAATGCAGCCTGGTGAGCCTGGATTCAGGCATTCGTGTTCCGTTATTGTTTTAGACCCTGCCAGTGTTTTCCTGAGAAGTCTGGGTGACAAGACAGGAATTACAGCTTTCAAATGTATTCATCTTTGCATGGAACCTCACTGAAGAAATATTATTATCCTTTCAAGGCATTTCTCCATGCTGAAGGTCGAAGTGCAAATATGAAATTCTCTCAAGAGAGTTTGCAAAAAAAAGGAAATAATTCTCTTTTAAAAACTGGAAGGTTTAAAATTTTTGCAGAATGTTGTTCAAAAGCAAAAGAACTTTCTGGTGGGTTGTTTTTGGTTTTTTCCAGAAGTTTCCCATATTTAGGCAGGATAAGTTGTAGAAATTGGGCCGGAAAAGCACCTCAGAAAAGTTCCATAAATGTTTGTTATAACAGTAATGGCAATGATAATACGTTTCTTTGTTTGTTAGTAAGTACTGACAATATGCTCCCAGAGAACTTGATCGGCTGTGTTTGCTCCTGTGGTGTTTACTTTTTGCAAATGTTCTTTTGGATTATTATTCTCACAGGACTGTTTGCTGAAATGTTAATTTTAAAGAGGATATTAGAGGACATTCTCAATTTGTAAATTTTGAACTCATAAATATTACAGCCATTCCAGAAGATTGATTTACCTATGAATTATATTTGTCTTCTTAAGAAACAAAAGGAATATTTTATCCAGTCATAATTAACACAAGTAAAAATACTAGATTTTGTTAGCAATGAGCTGCTTGAATGTAATCTACCAAGCAAGATATTTTCTTGATTTTCATGTAGTGATATCTATCAATGGACATATGTGAGAGATATTATAAATATTTCACTACTTGTGTACTGTAGTTCCTGATGGCCTCCCTGTAAAGGATATATGATTCTGCTGCAATCTGAACTAGAGAGAAGTTAGTTTCACAAATTGTGGTGTTTTTTTTTTCTTTTGTGCTTATGCTGTTCATGAAAAGAAAACCGTAATTAGTGGGATCAATGGCCATAATACATCCTTCTTAATTTCCTTGTGCAAAACATGGTTCATTCATGTAGCAAACAGCAGTAATGTGCAGCTTTTTTCTTCCCAGGCCCCTGTGTTCTGACAGCAAAAAATGTCAAGACTCCTCTCCCTTCTGTCCATCATGAAAAGCTAAGTGGTCTTATCCCCTCTGTTTACTTCCATGCCATCCCTTGTAGGAGATGAAAACAAACAAACAAAAACCTGCAGAGCTAAGCAACTGAAAACTTCCAAATTAAAAAAAAAAAATCAAAAGATTTAAAGGCCTTATAAGTTGCTTTTCATTTCTAGATTGTAGTAATTTGTTATGTTTATTTAAATGCATTTAAAAAACCCAAAATGAAGCAAAGCTTAAAGCATAAATAAAACAACCTGTCCACAAATATGAGCAAGAACATTTATCAGAAAACAGATGGTCTCTTATATGCAGAACTAAACACCTCTAGAAGCATAACAAGCCATTTATCTTGATGAATGCATCCTCTAGCAGATATCTCAAACAGCAGCAGTAACAGTTTACCTGCAGGTCTGGAAAACACATTTCTGTGAAGATCCATGATGTAGGACTAAGTTCTGGATTTCGATTTTTTTTACATGTAGAACAGAAATATTATGCTAAGTCTTCCCTTCTCCTGATCTGATCTTTAGGGAGGAAAGCTTTCTTTCTCTCCTAGTCCTGAGGCTTAATGGCACCAAATTTAACTCCAGAGCACGATATAAGCAACTGCAGAACTCTTTTAAGTAAGATCTATGTGCATTAGCTTCCACTGAGTCATCTGGAAATCAGGCCTGGGTCCAGCACATGCTTTCTGTAACATGGATTCCCTAAGAATCGAATAATCAGGTTTTCCACCTCCCTTTGTATCACTGAAGAAGTTTAAAAACAAATTTTTAGCAATAGTGAACAGTTAAAAAAATGTTTTGAGCAGACTGAAAATGAATTGTTTACAGTGTAGCATTCATACACAAAAATCCTGTGCTATCTCCACTGAGAAATTATTTGCCAGGGCAAAGTCATTTACAAAGATTTCCCAAAGACACAGACAATTACTCTTCACCAGAAAATTCTGAAAAATAACAGAGCAATACATAAACTGACAATTTTAACATCTTCTTCCTGGGAATTCACTGCAGCACTATAGACTATAAACATTAGTGCCATAAATTGTCTCGGAGTTGACTTCTGTGGCATTTACAACCACTTTTAAGTTAGAATATTTCTAGTGACCTTCTTTAATAACTTGTATTACCACTGTGCATACCTAAGTGATTAACAATGTCCTTGTAGCATTGAAGGGGTCTCATAAATAGGTATTTATCAACCTATATACTTATATTTAGTCCTCTGAACTTAGAAGGAAATTATCATGGAAATACGACAAGGCAGCTTTTGTGCAGTAAGAAAAAATATTTCCAGGGAAGTCAACAAATCCGTATTTGTTGCATTCTGGATTTAGTGCATTTATATACTGGATCCAGAGTTAGATTTTCAGGATCTCCTTGTCAATGCACACAGTGGTGTCCATAGGAGGAGCTTACACTGCGATGTAAACAACACATAGGAAAGGTCCAACTGAATTCTCTTCCTAAACACTTACACTAGCTAATAAATTAAGTTGGTGAAACTTGGTCTGGTGTGTTAAATATATGATAATTCAGGTTTGTCACAGGATAATCTGCTTCTGTTGTCAGAAACAGTGATGTTACTTTTCTGTTGTCAGATTACTGATATGGTAAGACTCGCTTTTCCCCAGGCAGTTAGAAAATGGGAAGAACTCAGAGAGCTGGAATTGTAGGTGGGAATTCTGGGGATTTGTAATGCATTATTATAAATTGCTTTGATATTTATGTAGATTTAAATAATAAAATATATTCATAAGCCTTCTTATCAGCTGCATTAAATATGTTTTCAAAGAAAGAACTAAGCCAACCTACATTTAAAAATCCTCAATACCTTTACATTCCATCACCACTGTGGGATTTGCATTTGTCCACACACTCTCCATAAGCTCTAACTGTGTATGCAGAGGGACTCAAAGTGGGTTATTTTGAGTTGTAGGAGCTGGAGACCTTACCCCAGACATGGCAAGACTCAGCAGCTGTCTCCGTTTTAATATCAACAATTAATGTGAGTGCCTTTTCTTACTATCATTGAGGCAGAGCAGGACAGGAAAAGAAGCAATACATGATTTAGAGGGTCCCAGGGTACTAATAATTTTTCAGGATACTGACATCTTAAGTTCTAGCCTAAGACCATTGAGCAAATCATGCAGATTAATTTAAGATAATTTATTAGATATGTGAAAGGAACATGCAGAAAAAGGATAGATGGTTTTGGTACATATTGACCAATTCATTAATTACCTTTCATAATTAATTATCTTTAACCAAGTGACATAATCAAGCGTGACTGCAAAATGAAGTGTTTCCTCACAAAGCCTATATTTACATGTATCTTCATATGTGTGAGACATTGTCCAGAGGCTGGATCTTCATTGCTAGCTCACGGCTAGGTAGAAGCGTTAAAAAATGGGTTCTGATATAATAAATAGTCTCTGTGAATTATTTCCGTAAGATTCCCACTATCTTCCATGTTTAAGTTGAAACATCATGTAAAAAAGAAGGAAAAGAACAAGGGACCTTAGGGACATTTACAAAATGTCTGGGTACCTGTTATGAATAAAAAAAGTCTACCAAATGTGTATTTATCTTATTTAAAAAAAAATATATATACGTAGCTGGGATAACAGGAATACTGAATAACATTTTCCATTTTCATGCCAAAACACGTTATTTTCTACAAAATTTTGATTTATGCTCTGCTTAACCATTCTGTCCTGAGTTGTTACAGTTAACTGTCCTATTACAGGTAACTGTCTCATGTACCTGGGGTGTGGCCTGACAGTTTCTTTCACAGCCATCTCTCAAGCAAACGAGACATAAGAAAGAAACCTCTCTATCCCTCATGTGCAAAATTTTGTTTTGGAAAGCAGCTTTAAGAAGTTTTCAAAAGGTCAATTAATCAATCAGGGAAAAGTAAAAATGTTATTTGACTCGGAAGCCTCGCCACACCACTCAAATAACAGATGATGAATACCAAGCCTTTGAGTGAGTTCTTGCAATCAACAGCCCATGACTAATCGATAGGCTGACATTTTCACGCAGTTGCAGAAAGTGATCAAATTTCATAAATACCACGGATTGTTGTTGGAAAAAATCATGCACGGAGGGGAAAAAAAAAAAAAAAAAAAAAAAAAAAAAAAGAAGAATCAAAAAGGGGATGAAGGTTTGCCAGTCAATGGTCCCTGTCCACCATGGTGGGGGTAGGGGCCGCCTAGGGACCTGCCAGCCCTGCACTCACCCTGGGGTGCGAGGCTGCACGCTGGGGTGGTGGGAGCAGGCTGGGGTAGGAAGGATTGCACTCACAGCCGTGCGACAGTGTTGCTCAAACATTAGCTGAATATGACATCAACAGCAAGCAGGTTAGATGAATTAAGACCTGGCTGGCATCTCAGAAAGCAGGTTATTCATGCCTTTTCACCTGGTTGTAGAGGTCACTTCTGAATCGCTTACTGAGCAAACTTACAAAGGGCAGCCTGGTTAGCAGAGTGGTAAATAATTGGGAGAGCAGTTAAACACTGATTAGGATTGCGTGATGACCTCTAGGCTGTGTAGAAAAACTGTAGTTCACGGCTATGCAAAAGGTATTAATCAAGAACAAAGGGTGAAAATCACAGCTTGTGCTGAAAACAGAGACTCTAAAAAGAACATGAAATTCAAATGCAAAGCTGTGGCAAGGGCAGTCGGTATCGCCCGTGGTTAAACAGAAGCATGCAAACAGGAATGTGTTTTTTATCCATGTGGTCACTATGACACAGGAAGGTATGCAACTTTAAGTGCACAACAGGATGTTTAAAAATTGGAGAATGTGAAGAGAAAAAAAAAATCACAGAAATTACTCTTTGAGTCAATGCCTGGAACCTGGTCTGTTTAGTTTATCAAAAAGAAGTTTGAAAGCTGATTTGATTGCAGTGTACATGTACTTCCGAGAGCTAAGCAAGGGGTCTTTTGAGCTGGAATACTGAAGTCAGAACTAGTGGGGGAAATCTTATGCCAGGAAAAGTCAGATTAGAAATTATAGACTTTTTTTTTTTTTTTTTTTTTTTTTTTTTTTACTGTGTTGGCAATTATGCACTGGGAATGGAAAACAAAGAAAGGGGTTTATTCTCCAGTTTAACGGTTTAATGACCAAGTCAATAAAACAACTTGATAATCTGGCTAGTTACTTTTAACTTTGAAATGCATTGACCCAAGTGCTGAGTTTCAACCCTGAGCTCTCTTGCCACATTCCCGGCTTTATCATCAGTTGAAAATCCAGGTGGCAATTAGTCAGTCAGATTTGTCTATGCCCTTATTAGACGCAAGGTGTATGAAGCTACTATGAAAGCAGCTACAGCCTGATGTCCTGTTACATCTGCAGATAACTGCAAACATTTCTGCCTGCTTCACGATCGTGGCCAGGCTTCAGATGCAGCTCTCGAGTCACTTTCTGATTTAATATATGTGAATCAGCCTCGGTCTTAAAAACAGGTGGCTGTGTTAACACATTTACCATGATCTTATCTGAGCTATGACCTATGTCATCAAATTTGAAGCATGAAAAAACTTTTTCTCTATAACAGATCACTTGAAAATTCCAAAGGAATCTCTCTACAGTTTCTGGAGCCTATAAGCTACTGAGAACAGCATAGCCTGAGTCCTGTCCAAGCTAAAGAAGGAAAGAGAACGTGGAGGTGTCTAGGTGGAACCTCCTTTGCTTTGGTTTAATATTGTTACTAACTCACCCCCAAGATGGTCTCAGTTAGCAAAATTTTTTCAAGTGTTTCTAGTACTGGGAGAGTTATTGGAACACAAGGTTAGTAACTCTAGGTTTGGAAGGATGCTGACACCATGCCCCTTCCTCGGGGAAATCTCCATGACATAACAGACTCAGCAAGCATTGTTTTCTTCTGTTTAAATTGGTTTTTTTACAAAGCAAGACAGGAACCTTGTCAACACATCTGCAGCCGATGTAAAGGAAGGAAAAAAATACTGATAATTAACTACACAAGTTCTTTTATTTCCCTCTTGACTTGGTTTGGGTACCTTGAAGGCAGTCAGTTTGGTACAAATTAAATTGACTTTGTTCTGATCAAGGACCAAAGTGTATTACTTAGAAGTGAAATATTTTGTATAAATATTATTGCTGTTATTGTAGTGAAGAAACAAAATACTTTTTAAAGTGAAGAGAGGAGCTTTGGGCAAATAGAAATCTGAACTTTTTATCCAAAACCTTGGATTTTTTTTTCATAATCTTTTCATTAGCATTTCACTCAGTTTCTAGGTAATCAAGAAGGATTACTTTTTTTTTTTTTTTAAAGTCCTTTTGCTGTTGAAATAGTGGTTAACACTGTATTCCTAGTCTAAGTTTCCAATGAGCATATTATCTGTGGAACAGAATTGTATGTGGGAAGAAAAATGTATTTTCAAAGAAAAACAGTATGCAGTCACACACTTTCATAACTGCAGGAGAAACCTTTAGTTTCAGTTTGTACCTGTCATTTTTTTCATTGTAAAGTTTGTCACCCCACTGCAGTGCTTAACTTGTCTCCAAACACATTAATATATTTTTTGTGTTGTGGCTTCAGTGATTTGTATCCTCCAGCTACCGGGTATGTGTTATCAAAAATCCTAAGGCTAGGAGTTACGCTGTGCCTCAGATGCAGAAAATAATAAAATATTAACTTGTTAGTTTCATGAGGAACAGCTTGCAATTTCAAAACTGTATCTGAATAACTAGGATTAAAAAAAATAAACAAAAAATGCTGTCACTAACTTCTATTATCAATGTGACATTCTCCTGGAAAGGGCTATATTTTTTTTATTTTTTTTTTTTGCAGGGTCTCTCCTCTCCATTTTATTAAAATATAAGTATTGATTTCATATTTTTACTGTTGCTCTTGCAGTTTACAGGTGTATACTTTTGGCTTTTTAATCCCTGGGTAGTTTCCAGAGGCCAATTTGCAGCATCAGATTTTGTTTGGAAAATATGTATGAAGAGCAGTTTATTTCTGAAATAACATCTGAAGTTCACCTTACAATATGCTTCAGAGAAACAGAAGAGGGGTTAAGGATTAATTACTCTTAGAAATGAAACATAAGCTTGGTCTTAAGTAGCTACTCTAAGGAAAGAGAGTGCTCTTTACAAATCGAGCTGGAGATGTGAGCAAAAATGATTAAAAAACCAAAAATAAAAGAGAAAACCAGAGTACACCTAGAGGTTGCAAGTAGAGTAACTTTCTAGACATCTTTCATTATCTGGGGTACCTCTTTGAAGTATCGATCCACAGCATTAAGTGACTAGTTAGAACTGAGGACTTCTACCAGTAAATAACTGTATCTCTGCATTCCTGAAAGCTACTACAGTAGTTGAACAGAACAGATATCTGCCTTTTGACATTTTCTTCTCATTTCAGAATTATTTTCCATTTTATATATATTTATGGAATTTTTCCCAAAGCAGTAGCATCTCTGTATAAAATGAAAAAAGAAAAAATCCCAGAAGCTTCACCTTTGTCTACTGGAAGGTCATACTCATTTTTCCTTTGTAGCAGAAGAAAATGAAATCAATCTGGTAAATATCTATAGGCACCCATCAAAAAGAAAAGTGGCTCCTCTGTTCTAAGAGAAAAGAGAAGTAAATTCAAGTCTGAAAAAGTTGTCACTAGCCAGAACCTGCCTGTCCTGCTTAATTTTAAATCAAACAGCCAGTGTTAATGAGGTGTATGTGTCTCAGGGAGCAAAACAAAACAGCAGAAACTACGTCTTAGGAAACATTCTCAGTTATCCTGGTGGTCTACAAGGGTGCAGAAAAGCAGAGCTTTCTGTTTTCAAGACCTTGAAAAGTTTATCTCTTACAGTGAGTAAAATCTTTGTCAGTTCCCGTTGAAGTCAGTGGAGTGTTTACAGTGCGAAGCAGCCTGCCCCTGAGAAGGGGAGATACTCCTGCATGGGTCTTTCACAAATGCTCACGAGGGGCACACCTTTTATCACATGCAAATTGATTAGCATCCTGAAATTCCCTTTTGGTTTGTTTTTGGGTTTTTTTCAGAACTTTTTACAGAAGCCGATATGTTTTTAATGTCTGTATTTTGCACCTCCTTACTTAGAACCTGTGTTTTTCTTGAAGTTGTGAACATAAATATACTTTCTTCTACCTGTGCAAATCTCATCAGAACTAGGTGATTGCTTTTTATAATCTAAAAGTTGTCTTTAAATATTTAAGGAAATTAATAGTTAACAATTATATTAAATCAGTGTTAGAAGGAAGTTTTTAGATAAAGATCTGGGAAATATTATAGTAGTATAATCCTGGCATTTTTTGACAGGAACCATAAAACTAAGGAAAAAAAAGTCCAGAGTTAGTCTGTTTCATTTCTGTAAATGTAAATAACTTGGCAGTATATCAGTATCTTCCCAAGTTTATTGCACAGCATGTTTTAGAAATATTGCACGGGTTTATTAATCAATGGGTATTTGCAGCACTGTGCTTACCTCAAGTCACCTTCATTCACACTGAAGTGGTATTCCTCACGGGACCAGTCCCACTGAGCAAGGGCAGACTCGGATGTACGTTAAGCTGATCATGCCACGGTTATGTGATCTGTTTTCATAGTATGTTTGTTGTGATTATTCTCCTGGTTTGAACTGTGTTGTAGTAGACAGAGCAGCAAAAGCCTCCAAGGAGTTGTCTAGACACCTGAAGCAATAACTGGAAGGCAAGGGCACATGAGCTTTTATTTACTGAAAGATACTGTTTAAAGATTTTTGAGAAAAGCAGTTTTTAAAACCCTGAGAGGTAATATTCCAGAAAGTGAGACAGCTTGGAGGCTTAATTCAGCTCCCACTTGCACACAGTGCAACTCTGAATTAAATGGTGTTATGTTAGTGAGAAAGATAGGTTTAAGATCATAATCAGGAAAAAGTCAGGGAATATGAGAACAAGTGGAGTATTTTTTCTTAAATTTCTAGATTAACAATAAAGTAAAGAACACATTAGCAATTTGAGATTTTTTTTTCAAGCTTTGAGATTGTTTAATCCTTTGTTTATGTATTCTTGTACAGTTAATTAGTTTGTACTTAAATAAAACATTATCTCATAAGCATTGAAATGTAGCCTATCTTTTCCTGCAACACAATAATTTGATATGAAAGAGAAAAGGCCTTAGAAAACTGCAGTGAAATCAGAGGAATCGCTTCTGGTTCAGGACTTTTTACTCTTGGTGATAGGTTCTCTTTGAAGTGATTCTACTTTGGTATTTCTGTGCTTAAGCACAGAAATAGCTTCTCATCAAAAGGGGTTAAAATCTTTGTGTTAAAACGTCTGGATTGAAATCACGGCCCAACCACCATCACAAAATTAATTACAAAGGGGAGCTGAGCATTGTTTTCATTCAGAAGGGAGCCAAACAAGAACTTCTTCCTTTTTTCCTCTAACCAGAGTCTCATTGAAAGACTTCAAAGGGTTTAAACACATCCAGAAGGAATAAGCAATGCAGAGACACACCAGGTTGCACTTCTTGCCTTCAACAGGTCAACAATGTTCCAAAATATATGATACCAACCTTCAACTGGTTATGTTACCTCTTAACACTTGGTTTGGAAATGGTCGTGTAATTGAATACAGCATAAATACCCTCCTAGTGAGAACGGTTGCTTAACCTGGAAGCTTTCATGCTGATCTTACACCAATCAAAAATGCTTCAAAATGAGCAAACAAGTTAGTACTTTCATTCTTTTCCCTTTCCACACTGAAAGATGACAGATAGGTATAACTATTTTAAGTAGTGCTTACAGACTTACACCTATTTGCTAAAGTGTAATAGACTACTCAACCGTGATTACTAAATAACCATAAAAATGCTATTTTTCAGTGAGCCTGGGAAAAAGAAACATATTAAAGAATATATCAACCAGAAGAATGTTAAAAGAACGAGACAGAGCAGATGAATATACCCTCTGCCAAACTAGTTTAGTATTCATATCCTGCCAAGGTATCAGTAGTTGGAAGGAGAGAGACTCATCAGCTTTCAGACCATGTGTGAGTAGGGTTGTTCAGGTGAATAAATTTTTATTCAAAATCTTCCAGGTGACAAAGATGACCTTTGCACCCCCTGAAATCATAGCAGTTTTGTGGGAAATAATAGGCCATTGAATAAATGGTGTGTTTGAGGAACTGATCCCAGTTTTATTTATACCAGTAATATAATGCTCAACTTTTTTTGACTCGGTGGAATTAGTCCTGTGTGATGTAATAGGGACCAGCCCAAAATTGTTACTTATGAGATGAGGATAAATAAGCCACACTGTGAACAGGGTAGACCCAACACAGTCAAGGATTTCAGTACAATCCTTAAATAATAAAGCCATAATAAATGTGTGCAGCAAAGGAAGTTTCCTCCAACTGTGCAGCCTGATATTTTTTTTGAGGATTTCAACCCGTGTCTTGCCTGAACAATGACTGAAAAATTTTACTTTTATGCAGAAGAACATAGCTAGTTCAAAGAAAAGAACAGAACAAAGGGACACACACTAAGCAATGTGTGTTAGACACAATCTCTGTGTAGCCTATTGGACCTAAGGAGGCAAGGAAGAACAGATTCAAATAATAAATGCTCTGTTTTTTTTCTAACTGATGATGGGAACTTACAAGAAGAGTTCCATTACCTGCAACCTGCTCACTGGAGTGAGCAACAATTGAACTGTTCATACTGACATACATATCCAAACCAAAACTGGTATGGAGATTGTTCCCTAGTAGGATTGTCACACCCAAGCTAGGTGTCAAACCTCTATTATGACATGCCTGGTGGGAACTGAGCCTTCAAATAGGTAATTCTAAGGAGGTAGCTAAATGAAGTGCCTAAGCCACTCAGAGACAGTAAAGACAAGTAAAGCAAAACTTTGGGTAATGGAAGAAGAGCTTTAGACTTGGAAGTAGCTGATATTACTGTTTCTGGATGATGAACTAGATCCAGATACCTCCCTTCCTTTGGGATCTATGTTTGTGGACACGCTTTGGGAGATAGGTATTCAAACCACATTGACTAAGACATTCAAACCATACCCTTTTTTTCTTTTTTCCCTCTCACATAAACTTATTTAATTCAGATTATTTCATCTCTCTGCTCTTTAAATTTATTTTATATTCTTTTGCCAATTGCACCTTAAAATTTTTTAAACATTAAGATTTTGATGATTTCTATTATCCATGGGTATCTCTGCAGCTTTCTTCCACTGTGTTGGAACCTCACTTTTCCCCACAGCACACTTATAAATTTGGGTAGAGTTTTATTTATTATGATTCTTTTTGTTATGAACACTGTCTCAAATGAGGGCAAGGAGAGAGCAGGTGACCTTCCTAAGGGCATCTGCAGAGGCTTATATCCACTAGCTAGTAAAGCCTCTAAAACTCCCACTTCACTGCTTTATCAGAACACTATCCCTTTTATTCCTCAAAAAGTTATTCCACAGCTTATTAAAACTGCTACCTTGGAGGAGACAATTTGTTCACTTTTTCACTCAAGGCTTTACTTATGTAT
Source organism: Hemiprocne comata (assembly GCA_020745705.1). NCBI lineage: Eukaryota > Metazoa > Chordata > Aves > Apodiformes > Apodidae > Hemiprocne > Hemiprocne comata. The sequence goes on from CM036593.1 coordinate 19,744,580, forward strand.
ACTGTATCATATAATAATAACAATAATGGTGATAATAATAATGTAATGAGCAAGCACATTAAAAGATCTGATGCTAAGGCAAATGAAATGAAAGAGTTAAGGCAGTTCAACTGCTCCACTTAACGAAGCTAGTATTTTAATGGTCCCAACTAGGATTAGAAGTTAACACCTCATTAAGATGAATGGGGGATATAGTTTGCACCTTTACTGTTGCTTCTATGCTGTGTGGCTTGCAGGCTCCTTCTACTGTTACTGGAGGGCAGGCTTAAAGAGTACAAGAGTGCATCATTAATTTATATAGGGAAGTCTCTTTGTAAAAGAAAGGACTAGTGACTGCATTTTTAATGAAACTCAGGTTCTGCAGAAAACCTTTTGCCAGTGTAAAGACCAAAACATCGAAGGATTCATGATCTTTTTTTACTCGCTCTTTTCCACTGTTAGGTTACGTGGCATAACAGAAATATTATTACTCAAAATACCTATTTAATACAGGTGCAGGCCTGTAAAAGTGCACTCAGTGAGACCTGAGCCCTTCCCATATAAGGAGGAAAACCAGATGTTTCGCTCATGGCCGTATTTGCATTCACTATGAAAATGAGTAAAGATCTAAAGCCAGCCTAGAGGCAGAATAACGGTTGTGCTTTTAATAATAAAATCTAGTGCAAGTGGGCTTGATCCTTTTTCCCCTATTTCCTGCATCAAAAAATTCCAAACCGTATTGTGTATAGAGAAATTATTTTCCTTCAGCAGCCCTGACACATGATTTCCCAAGGAGGCTGGTACCATGATCCAAATTACGCTGAAGGAAGGCAGAGAATAAATAGTCTGATAATTTGCTAATATTTATCAAACAATATGGTTGCAGGCACTCCAGGCTGCCAACATCCTGTGTTTGCATGAAACCTCACTGCCTCTGCTTTCATCTGCTTGAAGCCATACAGGTTTGAGATTAAAGGAGGTACAGAGAATTCCAGCTGAGTCATGATCACTCTAAGATAAAGGCATTAAAAGATAAGAATAACTTGTAACTGTCTTAGTACACACATACACAAATGTGTGCACATGCATATAGGCATATGCTGGCCTATTCAGTCACAGTGAATACATATTACCATTATTGAATTGTAATAAGTGGAAAGAGTGGAAACATTTTCTATATAAATATTTATACTTCCCCTGTTTTGACGTTCTTCTGTAATTTTAGTTAACTTTTCAGTGGAATTACTAATGTTCACTTTAAATGGAGAGTCCTTTTAAATACCAATGCCCTGATATTTACAGAAACAGAACTGGATCTGAAGTATGCCATAAATCCAATATTTAAGAGCCCACAGCATCCTTTTTCATTCAAAAGACAAAATTCCCATGGATGCCGTAAATTCTGTAACAGACGCAGAGACTAATGGGATGTAGCCTGCAGTGATTAACGCTAATTGCTAGCCAAGGTTTTGGAAGGGATTAGTGATTTTAGAGATTCAAGTTCGAAAAATGTCTGATAAGAGATTGATTTTCAGAAGAGGAAGAGTCTCATCTTCATGCAAATTGGACCCCGTTAAATGATCTCTGCTTTTGTACCCCACAAAGGACACACTTAGAATTACCAGTTACTTCTGGAAATCTTGAACAGGATTTAGCAATGCAATTATCCATACAACATCTATTTTATTTTCTCATTTCTTAAAAATCTATTTCCCTTGCTCCCTTTTTGAATCTATTATACTTTGAATCACAAACTTCTCCATGCTGCGGAACAGATAAAATCAATAGGCAGTATTTTAATCCAGACATAATTCCTAAGCATCTAAGGAAGGCATTTGCAATGTAAAGGGCTTGATGCCTACAATACATATTTATGTGAAGGTTCAGTAGGCACTGTATCAGACTACTCGTTCAAACCAGTTGCAGGCCTGATTTGTTTCTGAGTAATTTAAATGTACATTTCTTGTTTAGGTGGTAAAGCTGAAGTGTTTTTTGACTTTCGTGTGACCAGAAATGAGCTAGCAGCACACATGAAAGGGGTTAAATTGTTTCTAAATAATCTTAACTGTGTATTTAAGCAGAAAAAGTTTCATAATATTTTCACTCTATGCTATTAGGAACTTTGAAACAACTAATTACTGCTGGTATGCAAATTTAGTGAAACCCAATTAAATAAATATCAGATATATAGATAAATCTGTTGGCAAAGACGTGCTTTATATCAGTTTGTACACATCCTGTGTTTGCTATGAAACCTGCTTAAATAAATAAATGATAAAAGACTAAATGAGTCAATGAAAAATCCCCAAACTACCAAGTTGTGAATTGTCTGCTATGAGATCTCTCCATGGGTAAATTGTTGCCTGCTCTACTGTATTGGACAAGCTCCTTCCTAAGTAAATACTGTCTCTTTTAAAAGAACAGATCTAATAAATACCTAGATTTTCTGTATATCAAGGAAATATATATTAAAGCTGCTCGTACTGTCTCCCAACAAAGCCAAAAGACATTCAGCTGTCAAAACAATAATGGTATTTGCATACAAAGATTTTTTTTCATCTGGCAGAATACTGTATGAATGGAATAGGGAAAACCAAACTGATTATGTCCAAGCTTGTGATTGTAAAATCTCTGCTACCAAAGATATTTTAACTAGCTAGACTCCATTGATCTACAGCAAAGCTTTGTCAACTAAAGCTTTTTTCTTAAATTGATTCTCCATCTTGTCTTCTCATTCTTTCAACAGCACACAGCAGGAAGCTCTGTCTGCATACAGAAAACAGAATCTTGCTGTAGGCATGGGTATAAAAAAACAAAAAGACAGTGATTAAAGAAAAAAACAGACTGCTGTTAGTATTTGATCTTAAAATTATTGATCTTGTCAATCAGTTACAGACACTGAGTGCCCATTTAAATCTGTAATAACTATTAATGTTACCACAAAAACGCTGACCACTTGAAAAATCAAAGAAATCTATATGATAATGCAATGCTTTGCTTATTTGGCTGTACAGTTATTTGTAGTATGTGAGAGTAAGTGCAGCATCCAACTTGACAAAGATCATATCTCTAAAATTTCCTTTTAAATTAATATGATATAAGAATATGAGGTTCACATGACAGAATTACATTTTGAAGACTTTGTTAGCTAAGAACTTTGGATTCTTTGCCTGTCAAAAGCATTATTAGTTTTTGTCATGCATATATTAAAACCAAAACATTTTTTCCAATAACTGACTGAAACTCAAGCATTATATTAAGATGCTGTTAAAAACCCACCAATCTAAGCCAGTATCATGCTATCTTTTTCCTTTATGTGAATTTGTATGGTCATTCTGTCTCAAGAGTTTGCTTTCCTATTGTAGTTGTGCCAATAGCGCCTCTGAACATATTTATGTGCTAACATAGTTGAAAATTAGTAAAAAAAAAGAGATTAAATCTTATTTACAAAATAAGTGCACTTCAGTTGCTGGTCATACTAAAAGAAAAAAAACCACAACATTGGGAACAAAACAAAAACCCCAAGGATCTTGAATCAATCTCCATACATGCTTTAACTTACAATCAAATGTCAGTCACTAAATCCTGTCACCTTAAGATGAATATTTTCAAGGGCAGCAATTGTTGCACACACAGTCCCACAATGAACCAGCTTGCAAATATTTAGCAGAAATTTTCATGTAACTCACAGTATTATGCTTCTCTCTCTATAAAGAGGGGAGAGCATTTACTAACAATCTGATAATGTCTCTGGGACCAGAACAAGATACAAATAGCACAGACAGCTGTGTCTAATCTGTAAATAGTAAAAATATATGGAAAGGTTCATTTACGTAACAGGCAAGTAGGAATGTGTTGTAGTTTTGTGCCAGCCAAAGGGTTTCTAGAAAGCCTTTGCCCATCTCTAATATATGTGTAAATTAAATTTTATGAAATGCATTTTAAATGTACTTCATTGATCTTCTGAATTTATCATAAGCCTCTAGTCCATATTTTGGTGCCAGTCTAGTATATCACGTGGTTTCGAAACCAATAGAGGCTCATACTGAGGGCTTTTTCTTTGTTTGAATTTCTTTATTGGTCGACTGGAAGGATTAAAGACAGAATAAAAAGTCATGATGACGATGTAATAAAACACACATTGGTTGTTTCTTCCTTTAAAATCTGCTTTTTAAGCACATTCTTCTGTTAGAAGCCAGAATCAAATGCCATTAGGCATCTGGACATAACAATAACTCTTTACAATTTTTGTTTGTTTTTCTTTTAATCTAGGTAATGGTGACGTAATAAATAAATAAATAAATAAATAAATAAAATCTAAAGTTTTCATGCAGAAATTAATGTGAATTGCTCAGCTTTCCTTATTATAGATGGAATATAGCTCTCTCAATTATTTTTAAAGTGACAGTTGGATAGAAAATGCAATAACTTCGTAATCCTACTTTTTGTCATTGCATGTGAGACTGAATTCACATTCAAAAATAAAAACCTCAAGCATTCTTTTTCATGCTTCATATTATGTATTAAGTTTTGAGCTTTTAGTGTATGAGAAGTTAGATGTGTAATTCTAGAATAATAAAAAAAAATGCTTAAATAATATATCAGTGAAAAAAAAAAGAATAAAAGAATACACAGCATGTTACGCCATGGAACCTAAAAATTCTTGTTTCCTTGCAATGGGAAAAATTAATGTGAAACCTTTCCTCCATATTTGCAAAGAGAGATTTTTCTTTGTATTTTTGAGTAAGTATTTTTTTTTTAATCAGGAAGGAACCTTTCAGTGCTGGAACCCACTCCATAGCAGTAGAGACAAATATACAAAAAATTTCTTTCATATTCTTGTCAGTTAAATTATTTATCAAGTGATCATGCTTCCTTTGTGCTTTTCTTTCAAGACAGTGGGACTTCACCCTTCACTCTTGCAGTATTCTCCAAGCCCTTGAAATAACTTTTCCTTTGAATTACAGGTTATTGGCATTGAAGTATTTCTCTGCTCTTCTCCAAGACTTTGAAGCATGTCAGGAATTAACGTCAGGGTTTGGCATAGAGGAACTCCACCTGCGTGGGAGGTAAGGGCCCTGTTCCTCCTAAAAGAATTGAACGAGTACCCATGGCTGTGTGCCACGCTGGTGCTGGGGCTTTTCCCCAGCCACTCTGCTCCCAGGAGAAAGCTGCTTTGGCAGATATTGGAAAAAAGCCCAAAGGAAACCTGTACCTGTCCTGCCACCTGAGTTCAAGCCCTGGCTGCTCTGGAAGCCACCATAGCTGAACAGCAAGGGCTTTCCTTTGGAGCCAGGGCTGCTTCTGGAGCAGAGGCCGGAAACTCTGACTGGGGAGTCAAGGCCCTGACAATGTTTATATTTTTCTACAATGAGAAAATTGTTATTACTTCTGGTGTGGAGGCCTTTATGCTTCTACTACCCTGTAGAATTGCAGAGGTGTCTGAATGCTGGCTGTTGCTACGTCTCAGAGTAAGACTGCCTATCAAGGACAGGAAATGCAAAATGTGAGCAGGGTGAAAAATCGCCTCTCCCTCCCCATTTCCACCCATATGAAATGCTGATTACTTGCTGATTAATATCACTGGCATGAATACAAAAACAAATACTGTGTCTTTCTCTGCAAATGTTGCCACCCATCCTTTCCGAGTCCAACAATTTTAGCATATTAGTTTTCAGTATGATTCACTCTACCAGGGTTTTTGTCTGAATGAAAAAAGAAAACTGGAACATGGGATCGTGCTCTTTGTCAGCATTTTTCTTTACATATATGTATATGTGTATACAATATGCTGTTACTCTCCTTTCACCTCAGCCTGCTTTACTGATTTTAAATAGACTTTGTCCTTATTTCACAAGATCTGAAAACTTCAAGCCTTCTTTATTACTGGGTATAAAAAGTGATTTAGATATTAGATTTTCAGAAGTTTATCTTAATGAGAGTTTAAAGCAGATTTTCAGATTAGCCAAGTTCCATTCTGATCTGACACAGATTTAATTTTGGTCTCTGATGTGCAGGCATGTATCACAACTTATCTTGTCAAGTCCTCTGTTGTTCATGCACATACTTGTGCATCTGGGATGGAGTGTGAACAGCCTGACACAGTAGATAGCAGTAAAAATATTTAATACCTTGTAAAATGTTTGTAACATAAAAAAATGTCAGCAGTGCAAAGCAAGACAGCTATAAGTATAGATTTCCAATAAACTGGCTTCTTAAATCCTTATTTACGTATTCACACCCGGTACCTGAAAAACAGAGGATTGCTTTGTCACAGTTTCACTGAAGGAAAAGTACAATTTGAAAAGAAGTAAGAAGGCCATGAGAATCCTCTGCTAGTTTTGCAAGGGTTTTGTATCAGCCAAAGCTCAGAAGCTGGCCACAGTCAGTGTGAAGCTTTGGGTAAGAGGAAGAAGGCCTGGGGGCCTGCTTGGTTACAGAGCTTTGTTCACCTCATCATCAATTCTTCAGACAGGGGCAAGATGATCCTCTGTCCTGATGCCAGATACCAAAGAGGGCATGAGTGTTTCAGAGCCAAACTACATCATTTCTCTGCCTCACCCACCAACTTACACGCACTCATGGTAAGCAAAAAGCACTTGGCAACAAGCAGAGCAAACACACACACACAGGCTTCTCCATTTGTCCATCATACAGGAGACATAAGATGGGATTTGGCTTCCAGTAGCATTGTAGCCATAGTTAATGCTCCCATTTCATCAGCCTGCTCTAAAATTTCCTTCACTGAAAAACGCAGGGGGGGGAGGGGGATGGGTTTTGGCTCTATAGCATCAGTAACTTCCAAATTTTGGTTCTTAAAGTCATTGGTCAGTCCATACTGACAAGTCTTCATATTCTGCCTTTGAAACAGACAGCCATAATTTGATCCCTAGATAAAAACCAAGAATGCTGCTAATTACTTGTATTGAAAATTAGTACAGCTGAGACACAGCCCACTGATCCAGAATCATGTCCTCTGCGACTGCAGTCAGAACTTTATTTCCATCACAAGCTCTCTTGGCTCTCTAGAAGATGATGGCTGCCCTCTAGTGACAAAGATATTTCTGCTGACACGTTGCGGTAGATGCAAACATGTTAATAAATACTGTCTTGTAGATCAATATGTAACAAAAGGTTTGGATCTAAGAAAGATGAAGACTCTTTAGATCATGAGCAAAAGCACTGGGCTTGGAGACGTTAGAAAAAGAAGGTTTCCAGGTTGAACAGACAAGCCATCCTCAGTCGTAGCAATTTTTTAAGGTAGAAACATTTAATCAGAAGTTACCAGATTTTTAAAATTTCTGACATTTCTGTTATCAGCTGAGCAACCTATGATTATTATAATAAGACCAGAATAAGAGCTCTGCATTGCAGAGCCATTCAGTTTCTGCTGAAAGCATCCACCTGACTCCCATGCCATGTCACTCTCTCAGTGACACAAAATCGATGTTTTACGATACTTCCACGTATATGTGTGTTCATGTGTGTGTGTGTGTGTGTGTGCATCTCTGAGTGGCAACAGAGTCGTGTTTTCATCATTCTCTAGGTGAAACCACAAGTTGAATTGAAAGACCAGTTATGGAGTTCAGGCATTTAATAGTACAGACAATATTAAATGCTAGAAACATTACTAGGAATCATGAAGGACTATATTGAGAATGAATAAATAACAATATTGGATGTTTACATAATTGTGATATTTCATGTAAATTAATTTCTACACTTTTATTTATTTATTTTCTTTCAGTTGTGGTCATCATAGGATCTGAGAACTTGTCTTCCCTAACTGGTGCTCTAAACCCTCTGGTACTGAGAGAATACTGCCACATGGCCTATTGTACACTCACTTATCCACACTAAATATTTACTTCTTTCCTGTTTGGCACGCTTATTCCTCTGTGCTGTCACCCTTGTAGTTGTGAATCTACTATGAAGAGTGACAAAGTGGACTTTTTAAATCCGTAAAGCTTTTTCTCCCAAATCTGTTCAAACCCTGAGGTCCAATTCTGCAATTCAAGTTGGCATCTCATACTTAAAAAGCAGCGAAGTCTTACTTGTGGACTGGGCAAACACAAACTTGAAATCATATAGAGTCTCATTCAGGAATAATTGCTGTTTATTAAAGTAATTGAACACATGCTTAACTCACATTGTAATGTCATATTGCTAAAGAACACAGCCTTTCGTAAAAAAGATAGTAATCCTTCTGTCTGAATTAAGTAATATGACACAGTGACTCTACCAGATTTACTGTTCTTAGCTAGGAAAATGCATACGAAGAACATTTCCTTGTTGACAAAAGCACTAACTATATGCTGAAGAGTTCCATTGACTTCAGTGGGATTTAAACAAGTTAGAAAAGTCTTCCTCAAGTAGAGCTTGAGAGAGGATAAATATAAACCCCTTCCCTCTCTCGTGGTGTACATTTTTTTTTCTCCATATTTACATGGCAGTTTAAGTTTAGCTTGAGATGTTTTACTATTGAAACGTTTAGCTTCAACACAGCAAAGTATTTCTGAGAAGTGAGTTTCTATGTTTGGCAAAGTCATGCTACTGAATTTTTAAATTTTGTACGTAGGAAGCATATAGCAACTTCTCATTGTAAGAAATCATATGAACTGTCTGGAAAGTAACATTTTAACACAGGTAAAATTCATGGACTAATCTGGCATTGCACCTGAACAAATGGAAAGTTGCTGATTTTACACACCTTTGTATCATATTGAACCCTTTACATGAGGAAACCTGTGCTATTGAGAGTTCTCCAGCTATTGTCTTCTACCTATGGGAAATGCTGAAAACTGTAGTTCTGTCACTGTTTCCCTGCAGCTGGCCAACAAGAAATACTGAAAGATCCATAAAGGTGAAAATTCCTCTAGCCTTGAATAAAACATCTCATTTCTTGTTATGTACTCAGCAGATCTCACTGCTTCACTGCAAGCTTATTATAGCCCGTTGTTTTATCCAAAGGAAGGGAGTTTGTTTTCCTTGTTATCCTCAGGTTTTGATATGACTCTTACAGAACACACTGGTTATATTGTTGTCATCCCCTTTAACATTAAACTGTGAAAAACTGTTCACAAAGTAGTTGCAACATCCACTTAAGCATTTCATGCCAAAAGAAACAGGTGCTTCCCATTTTTACACACTTGTCATGGCCTTTCCAACTTTTTTCTAGGCAACAGGTATTCAAACCATCCCCCAATTTACTTTATAAAATGGAATGAGATATATTCATAACATTATTTTTTAATAATTTGTAGTGGTAAAAGTGATAGGTTTTCCTACATAGGGGCTGACTCTTCCTCTAAATGTAACTTCTCCCTTTGTTGTTAAGATGGTCCAATGGACTCAGGCAGCTTCAGTGCACAAAGGCATTGTCACTGTTGTAGCTCTGATCTATTTTAGACAGATATTGATGATTCTACTTCTGCTGACAATATGGTGTTTCAGTTATGTGCAGTCATCATCTGGAGAAAACTGAACTCTCCCTTTCATGTGTGACAGAAAATCCTGGTTCGATATTGGACTTCTGGCAAACATTCAATGCCAATCCAACTGTATCTTATGCCCTTGCTTTCCTAGTCTTCTCTAAGCCTCTTCCCCTCTTGCCATGCCTTTGCTGAAACCATGCAAGAGACCTTTATAAAAGGAAACCAAATCCAAGACACCCTATATGTGCTCATAGGATTGATCCTTTGTGAACATGCTTAAAATCATTCTGAAGGATGGTGGGAAACACATTCATCTAACTTTCATTCCCTTCCAGAAGTTAATGACCCTATACATTAGTTTCTTATGAAAATACTTCCATAAAAGCATATGAGATTCAAGTTCTGTTCCTTTTGCTGAATTTCTGTATCTTATTTTGCTTTATTTTATGTGCTCTTTTATTTTATGTTCCTCTGGTTCAGGAAGCAATACTGCACTGAGTTACACCAGCTGACTCTCTGGTCTTAGATCTGTCTTACAGTTTTCCCTGATAATGTTTCCAAGTGATAAAAAGTACATCCAGATGCTGAGCATTTTAAATAGGTGTGTTTTATCATCTTAAGTCTTGCCAAATCAAGGAAAGCATACTCACAGTTAATATCATACTTGATTTCAAAACTATGTAAAAATTCCATGTATAAGAGATCAATGTCTTTCACTTATAGCTGTATCAGCATCTGCCTGTGGAAACCATAGTGACCTCAGATAAGGGTCAAGCTGTGCAAGATGTCCCTGCTAACATTTCACCACTTCCAGTGCTCCTCTTCCACACTCCTCAGTGGCATTTGTCTGACTCTCCCTGCAGTGACTCTGTTCTGCTACTTGGCTGTCCAGTAGAGGACAAACAGGCAGGATTCTACAGAGTTAGTGATTTGCACTGCACTGAACAGTGAGCTCATTCTGAAGAGCCTGTTGAGCACAAGAACCACCACAAAGCAGGGCAGGTCCAAGTGTAATGGCAGTAGAAGCCAGGGAAGGGGAACAAGTCTTTTCCATTTCAGCAGCTGTAAAGTGTTTACCATATTATGCAACTTAATTCTAAAGGTTCTTCATGTTAAGCCATTTTTATATGGCAGACTATTTTGCTGTTGTCTGGTTGGCTTATGTTAGAGCTTCTTTTTGTTTGTTCTGTTTTTCACCCACCTCTGTGATTAATTGGGCTGCTATGCTTAACTTTAGAAAAGTATGCCATTTCATCAATGTCAAAATGTGTCCTTTAGGAAAGTCAATTTTGGTGAAAATCTATAGAAAGTGGAGAGAGGTGCATGGAATATCATGCTGGTACATGCAAAACAAGGCAATAGTAGGAAAAGGGTGAGAGGATCACCATGCTGGGGGGGAGTATGGAAACAACACCACCACATCTAAGACTCCCACATCCCCTACAGTAACTCCACATACATTCAATGGTCATGTTGATGTATTGCTGTTCTCTTGGTCTCACTTTGTTCCCATGCATAGTGAAAGCAAATTAAGAAATCTCAGAAATTGCTATGAAACAGCTCTTTAGTTAAGTCATTGTCAGGGGACTGTCACTTAGTTTGTACCACAACTAGAATTGTAACCCAGCTGATCTCTAGGTGCTACAGAGATATGAATGTTTAATCATGATGATCAGTATTGAAAACATAGCCTTTTGAAATATTAGGTGTTTTGTATATAGACTGTCTTTCTAATGGAGTGTCTAAATTTCATTCTTTCTCTTGAATTTTGATTTTACAGGGTGGTGTGTTTTTTTGGTAATAAAGTAAATTTCCAGTGATTTCTTCTGATGTTTTCATCATCATCAGTTAGTAACACCTGACTGGATGTGTAACATAACATCTTTTCCAATCAAGTGTGCCCATCTACAGAGCAATATATCAATAGAGCTGCATTGAGCCGTGTCCCAGAGATTTTATTTTAGCCCAATCTTGCTCTTTCAGAATTGTCTCATAAAGTCTTCTGGTGTATCATATCTACTTTTATCTACCTGTTTATCATTGTTCCATGCTGGGAAGCCATTTGGAAGAATTTAACACTGAAAAAACAGTAGATGAATCTTTAGAGAGTGCACCCACAAGAATGCTGCCAGTAGTGTAGAGAAACTACTATTAACAATTTCTGTGGAGGATAAAACTGAGGATGGAGAAATTGGAGCTATACAGCTTGGAGAAGGGCAAAGAAGATCAATGTGTTTATTATCAATAAATCAATTTGCTAATCCAGGTGGAATTCTGCAGCTGTAGGATGTAGAGGGTAAAATGAGGTGAGTGGGCTGATTATTATTTTTTTTTAATAAGAGGAAATCGATATCCTAATCAAGTATCAGATGGGAGATGGTAAGTAGAGAAGAGAAGTGAATCTACATAATGTATGGTTCTAAATTGGTATCCTAAAATACCCATGTTAATGATGAAGGAACTCATTCTAAATTAGTGTATATTGGCATCGTTTAATATAACTGCCATAACTTAACTTGCACCAGCTGGGAAATCAGCTTTGCATATCCAAAGATAACACTAGGGTAGAACTGCCCATTTTCCTCAGTGGTGCTTGTTCCATATGGATAACAGTGAATTTATACAGGTTTTAAGGAAAATCAAGCTCATAGGGAGGATAGTTTGAAATAGCAGGCAAGTCTGATGAAGTGTTCCTTAGCTTGAGCTACAAAAATGGCTTCCCTCTGCCTCTCTGTTCAAGAACAGATTCCTCACTAGCAGGATAACTCTAAGCTATTGCAGATGAAGACCTCACATTAACATGAACTAAAGAATGCCCACTTCAGCATATCAAGATGCTCCTGTTGCTATATTGGCTAAAGTATTCAATCCAGACACATCATATACATGCTTTTGAATCACTGGAGTTTAATAAGGTTCCTCTGCCAAAAGAGTTTACAACACGGTTCTTATGTATTGCAGAAAACCTTTTGGAACAGGCCACAACAATAATCACTAAATACATGCCACATTCTTTGTGTTCTATATATAACTCAAATATTCTTATTAGTTTATTAAAACATCATGTTTATTAAAGATGCAAGTTTATGATTAATGTGGAACTCATTGCATATATACAATGTTAAAAAACAAACAAAAAAACCCAAAAAAACAAAAAACCCAAAAACTTTAAAGAATCTTTATAGAAGTTCTCATTTTTTCATCATGAATGTTGCCAGACCTGTACATAAAGATTCAGATTGGTTTTGATGATATATAGGGTAGTGGAATAAGCACAGGAGAAATTAACATATTCCTGCTTGGGTATATAGAGAAATAAATAAAATTATATCTAGATACAGGAATAATAAAGTAAAACAGCAGATCTGATGGACATAATGTCTTCATTTTTCTGTTATTCTCCAATTAACTATACATTATTAAGGAAACTTTTTGAACATTCTGATATGACTGGAGTTATCTATGAATATATTGGTTAAAAAACTTCTGTGCACTAGGAAGCCAGTTATTTCTTGTTGCACTGTGCAATTTAAAGTTGTTTTCCAAACTAGTTAGTTCAATCCATGTTCATGTATAATTTGTGTAAAATAAACTGCCTTGCATCTGCCACATGGGTTACATTTTTAGAGGGTCTCCCTCTTCAGCTGTCATCCTCTAAGTATCTACCAATACAGTAGGCTCATGAAAGAATGAATTTTTATTTTAGCAAAGGATAAACCAAACAATTTTACATTGCAGGAAAAAAGCAACAAAGTGGCTTATCAGATAATTTTCCTGAAATGTACAATCGTGTAGCATAGCTGGATAAATACATTAATTATTTTATTGCAATCAAGCCTACAAAGTTTTTTAAAGAAAATAGTTTTTGTAGTGTAATTACAAAGTTTTCAATTGTGTAATTTTCACATTTCAAAATAAATTTGCTATAGATAACTTGAAGAGCATCCACTGAAAAATCATTCTTTTTATTAAGGAAGAATTTGAAATATTATTAAAGTTCAAAAGGAAAAGAAAAATAGCCAGATTTGTCCATTCCCTTCACCCAGGTTAACAGCTAAATAAGTGCATTAGTTGAACTGATAATCTGCAATATATATTTGCATTCAGTTATACGATGTAAACTAAAAGCTGAACCCAGGACTTTTTTCCACAAGTGTGCAGAAATTCTATCAAGATTCATACTTTCCCTTGCATAAAAACAGTTGCTTTTAACTCATCTCAGCATTGTTTAAAATGGAAGATTATCTGGTTCTTGCATCCTATTGTTCAGTTATTTAGAACATTTTAAGTACCAGAATTTTATTTGTGTGTGTGTGTGTCAAGGTGAAATTATAAGTTCTGAAAGATTTCAAGTGGCTATTGCATGAAACCTAATGCTTTCCCACAATAAATGTATCACAGTCAGTATGTTACAACTCACTATGGGTTGTCTTTCACAGTCAGGGTGCATAAAATACCCAGGTCCCAACCTACCTTCACTTCTCACAAATGCAGGTAATAAAAGTGATGCTTTCAGCTTGGATTGTCTCGATCAGATCAAGTACCCAAGCATTATCAAAAGTTGTATCTGTTTGTTTTTCAGTGTCAACCTGATATCTCTTATCCCTTCCAAGCAACTAAAGATAGCAATTTATGTTAATTTGGTCTCTTTCTTGGGGCTGCACTTGTTTTTACATGTTTGTGGGGGAAGAACAGAAGGAAGCAATTACTGTAAATGCTGTCATGGCTATAGTGGAAAATATTTTGCTTTTTATATAGGCTGGATTTTGACTGTAGTGGTGGAGGGTCAATGCCACTTTGCTGCTACTACTGAGCTTTGTATTGTCTGAAGCGTAATACACGAGGAACATGTTGTTTTCACCTTAGTAAGTTTTGCATTTTCTTATCTCTTCTTCAACTCTGGTTATATTTGTCTAAAACTTATAATTTAAAAGTCATGGCCTTGGGCCAAGTTCTCAGATGCTAGAAATTGTTACTGATATCAGCAAAGTTATGACAATTTATACTGACTAAGGGTCTATTTTGTTAAAATTACTGGAAAGTGAAGTACAATAATTAAAATTTAGATATGAAAGAATTAAATTATCTTTGGAATCATTTGCTGCTAGCTGATATGGGAAAAATCAGATAGAGAGTCCTCTCTTGTGTGCAGTCAGAATACAGAACACCAAAGGAAGTTGCTGATGGCTTGAACAGATGAGTTATATTGCTGCTAATGGGGAACCTGAAGTCTTAATTGGTTTCTTGCAAACATTACAAACACGTTTGCATGCTTCCATTCACTTTGTGTGTTGTGTATTAGATAGATGGTATTCACACTGATAGCTGCAGTTTAATTACAAGAAGTCTATTCCTTATTCAATTTCAGTTGTGTCATCCCATTATGTTGGCTATGAAGCATTGCAAGGTTCAATACAACATGTATCATGATGTCGGTGAGATAATGCCACACAATGGCTCTAATTTTGGTTGTGAGGATTTTTATCCAGATTGGAATCAATGTTGTAAATGGTTATTAAATCCACACATTCTGGCTAACTGAAACAAAGTGAAAGATCTGAGGAAGCACATTATTTTTAATTAGAAAGAACAATGGCAATGAATAGTAAAATTGTTCACCATTGGTTAATCCATCAATATGAACAAACATATCAAACCTTACAGGACTGAGGACCTTGCCCACAGGCTGTCTTCTGAGGCTTAATGAATTCACAGTATGAACAAATTGATTCAGCCATTCGAGTTACTCAATTTACTAGAGCTGCCAAACAAGTGACTGGAGCAATACTCCAGGCTGCAGAGTGCAGGTTTGCTTCCTCCTCATCTACTGTCCACAGACTTTGAAAATGCCATTGCTCTTTCTTTTTTATGCTTTTGTGGAAACCAACAAAACTTGCTTGAATGAGAGTCATAACTATCACTTTCTCAAGGGCTTAGAAAAGTATAAGGCATTTGGACACAGCCTGGTGAGGGCGGATGTGCCAGAGGATATGAAAGAGAAAGAGTGATGAGATGATGTAAAGGTCTGTGAGACAGGTTTGAGAATGAGTCTTGTTGAAATATTTCACCATCTTACATGGTTCCTAAGACTTTTTTAGGATAAAGTATTTGAAAAGGGAGGAGGACTTTCTTAAGCACAGTCATATGAACTTCCTAACTTGAGAGAAACAGTGCTCCTGACTGGAACCTCAGAAGGAACTCACAGATCCTAGGACAGGAAACTTAATACAACAGCTATTGGGGGGAGTGTTCTGGGTGTGAGTTAGACTGGAAACTGCTGACTTATAAAAAATACATCTGGAAAGAGCTGATGGTTACAGAAAGGTGAAAATCTCTGGGCCAAGATTGTGAGATGCATCAATGTCATTGGATGAGAAGTGCTGTAAGTCTATTGTAGATGAAATAAAAAAACAGGGTCAGGTAAAACACGAAAAAGCAATAAAATCTATTTTGCCTTGGCCTGATTATTTTGGGTTAGTATTCCTGATAATTTGTACTCCTGATTTCCCATTTTCATAGAAAAATGTGTATGAAACACTATTTATTGAATATTCAATTAGAAGACTTTTTATACAATCGTTCTTAATCCACACTTTAATTTGATCTGATTTGAGTTTCACATCCCTACAACCTTACGGAAGGAAAAGAAAAAAAGCCCAAACCAACAGATTTTTAAACCCCACATTTTTATAAATGTCCCCTCAGGGTCTCAAGAGTATTTACTGCTCTCCATTCACCTCTCCATAGCGGCATGTAATTAAATGCTGCTTCTGACTTTCAATATCATATTGAATTTAGACAAGAAATCTCTCAGTGATATGCAGATTGTTCATGCTGTGAGTTTTAGGGACCCTAATTTCAATGAAATCCTTATAAAATGTAGATGTTAGATGAGCAGGACAAAACAACTGAGGAATCCTGCTATTTGGGAAATTACTTTTTTTATGTTAAATGGGGGAAAATGGTGAACCTAATAAAGTAAAAGGGAAGGGGACTATCAATGACTCCGTTCAAGGCAGTCTGCCAGGCAGCCTTGGCCAGATTTCCAAAGTACTACCTTCAGATTTTATTAAATTAAAATTAAGCCTGTCATCTTGGCTTTCACTGGCACAGTCAAATGCATAGTTTTTTCTTAGTTCCAACATCAGCCTTGCACTTCCAGCCAGCATTAATATTTCACAATGTAATAGACGTAGGTCTGTGGCATTTTTTACATATCTGGCAAACAGTTACCAAAAAATATTCTGCTAAAAGTTTAAAAAGCAGTGTTACCATCTATTTGATCATGTCAACTCCTTTTCACTGTTATCCCTGAGGGACAAAAGCATCTGGAAATGTAAATCAAAGAATCAAAGAAATGAAATGGACAAGTCCCATTAGGTCATCTAATCCAATCCTTTAGTTGCACATATTTGTTCCCCATAATACATTTTCCACAATTTTGTTCCATCTGGTTACAGATACTTGGGAACACTGCTTGCCACTTGGCTTTTTGAAAGCTGGATGGGTAGAGTCTGGGCAGACCCAACATCACCTCTAAGGTCACCTCTTGCCTCTCCTAATTTATCCTAGCAGTCACAGTTTTGTAGGGGCTCATGTAAGGACTGGGGATTGCCAAAATGGAAAGGCTATGAGCACACACTACAGCTGTGTGCTCTCCCTCATCTTTCTCCTGGGATTTTCCTTATGTAGAAGGCTAAAGTAATTCAAAGCAGAGCTACTTCACATGTTGATAGAATCAGCTTTATCATCTAGTTCTACTGCTGCTGTCAGAGCCTTCAGCTGTGAATCTTGCCTAGAGGACTCCTGTCTGGGTCCTGAGGGACAAAAGCTCTTAATAGATAGATTCCACCATTATTCACAGTGCAGTCTGACACAGATCTCAACAATACAGAGACCCAGCAGCTGTCAGTGTTCCTTGCCTTTCCCTCTTGAGACCTTGGACAGCCACTGGTAAGAATGGCAGCATCAAGAGGAACATTGTTGGCCTGAAGGAGCAAGCAGTAGTTCACGAAGTGTAGCAGTCACCTCCCTGAAGCTGCTGGCCATGCTTCTTTTGACACAGCCCAGGTTACAGTTGGCTTTCTAGGCTGCAAGCACGCATTGCCAGCTCATGCTGGATTAGGGAAACAGGAAGCCCAGCAGATAAAGCAGCTTGAAGACCTGGAGATGGCACTGTTATTGCCCACTGCTTCTCCTAAACATCTTTCTGGCTAACTGTTCTTGAGTGTCAGCTGCTCATGAGACATACATGATGTACTTTTGCCTCCCTGGCAAAAGGACTTTGCAAAGGCATTTTGTGGTCAGGAATTTCTTGCACTATTTTACACATTTTTCACCAACTAAACCACTAGGTATACTTCTACTAGTCATAATGGGTATCTGTCTCATCCAAGTTCCAAGATGATACCTTACATTCTTGGAGTAAAGCTCAAAGGAGAAATGATCGTTCATATACTCAAACAAAAGCCAATCAGCTCTTTATATTTTTATTAGGTTGTAGAATCCAAAATAGATATGAAAGAATTTTAGGGCATCTCTAGAGAAGTTCTGCTTAGGATCATTACCAGACCCTGACCTATATTCTGCAGTGTCCAGGAGGTATATCATACGATGAGCATGAAAGTTAGTGCAGGGTCACAAGGTCTTGCTTGGATATGTTTTTCTAACAGGTCTCAGAAACACCTTCTATCATCATTCTTGTGCATTTGAGATGAAGTAGGTCTCATAGGCAAAAAAAAAAAACAGAGACCGTATTTTAGTTCACACTTGCACATTTTCTTTGCAAATTGAGAGTTAATTGAATTCTGAGGATGACCTCTGATGGAGAGAATAAACATACTTACCATCGTTTGTCTTTTGGCATCTTTTGAACACCTTTTTTGCTGTAAATCATGACTTCTAACATCATTGTATACTTTTGATCTTAGTTACTGACCTTGGAAATAAAGGTCTGTTAAGTAGACTACTGACAGGTAGCTTGGGAATTTCAAAGAACTAGTTCAGAGTCCTAAGGACCTTGGGTACTGTCCCTGGAGATACACTGTCCCTATCAGTGTTTCATTCCTGCTTGCAGTCTCCTTTAACATCTTAAATTTGGAATACTACAAAACTAATAAATCAAGATGCATATTATTTTCCATACAAAATAATATAGCTATTATCCTTGCTCTGTACATTTAGATATATGTAGATTTACAGTAGATAAGTATGATATGTCACTAGTCAGAAATCAATGTACTACAGAAAAAATAAAAGCATTATTTTTGATGTATATGTGCTGTGACCATTACAAAAGAAGTCGACTTATATATGCATTTGAAAATACACGTGTTTTCATTTTGTGGTAGAGATCCTATTTATTTCATTTCACATTCACCGCAGAAACTTGACATGCAAGTGAATAACTTAGCATCCTTGTGGAGTCTTAAACATTCTCCAGCTGTGGAGATGTATGCAAATTGTTTATGGAAATGTGGAAAAGACTAATTCACCACTAAAGGTCTACATACATATTTTCCTATAAATTATGTCCTTGACTTTATTTAGAGGTATGATATGAACTTTCTATATAAAGCTTTGAATTTTCTGAACTATGTCCTATTAATTAATTTACACTGAGAAATCTGTCATCTGTCTGTAACAATGACACTGTTTCAGAATTTCTAAGCAATGGCTATAGTCTTTGTCAGAGCTCATGTCACTGTTCCTGTGGGGAAAACAGAATTCCCAATGTAGCCAGCACAGATTCTTCCTCCTGCAAAGTATTCACCTGAAGTATGAGAAACAAGACTGTGAGCATATTATCATCAAATTATTCCACAATCCACTATTTTCCACTTTTGAATTCCCATTGGCTTCAGTAATTAGTAGCAGTTTTATTTTAGAAGCAGGACTTTGAACTGTAAGAATGCAAAATACAGTCCACTCCATGCAAAGTTCATTAAAAGAAAGAAAATATTCACATGAAAGTACTTTTGAAATTCTAAGGTAAGTGATGAGTAGAGGTGCCAAAACTCATTGATAAATCTTTCACTCATCCTGTATCTTTCCCAGCAGTTTTCAAGTAATACTTGAATTTCCTGCTTTTCAGCACAATGCACAAACCTTATATTTTTTTTTTTTTCTGTGAGCAACACAATTAGCAGCTGCAATTTAACAAGAAATGTTCAGTAAATCTCATTCTCATATATGAAGACATTTCCAGAGAAAACTCATTTCCATAGCATTTTAGGCTGGCATGTGAGAAAGGAGACATCCCAATATTTTCTAAGGAATCAAAATTCTATCATCTTCCTTCAACTGTTTCAAAAATGATTGTATGAGCCAGTGTATCAATCACATTGTTTTTGTGGTTGTTTGGTTTGGTTTTTTATCTTTTTAAAGAAGCGTGGCTTGTTTTTTTGGTGCTTCTCCCACACACAGCTCCTGCTTTTTTATTCAAAGTAAGAGAGGTCAGATGCACTGCTGGTGTTTTGGGGTATAAGGTTTGAAGGCTAGTTGCTCAGATTCCTTCCACTGAATGTATTCTAGAAAAAACCTGTTGTTTCTTTGAGGCTGCTGACTTAAAGAGTACAGCAGAAAAAAGGATGTGCCTAGATTGAAAGAATTAGAATTTCTTTCTGAAGTTGGAGCTTGGCTGAGCAAAAGTGAAGATAAACACAAGCAGGTTAATATATTTGTGTATTCTGTGTTAATGAGTAAACTTCTCTAGGCTTAAGTCTCTTCTGTCTAGATTATATCTGCTTGCTAATACATTCTCAGTGAAGCCAAAAGGAACACAAATAAGGCCTTGCCTATTCCATTTTTAAAAGGCAAAAGGTAGGGTATAGGTCTGTATAATTTGTTGTTGTTGTTTTATTTCTTCAACAATGATTTCCTGATAACAAAAACAATACATAACTAAGATCCCATATTGTTTGGAATGTAAATGTTCTTTCATTAAATCTCCTCATGTACCATGTTCAGAAGAAGGGAACTGGCCTGAATTGAAAGAACAATATTATAAATACACAAGCCCATAAAGAGGCTGGAATAGTAAAGAGAAACTTTCATTTGAAATTTCATTTGAAATTCACATAGAAACCAACACATTACAGGTCGTCTGCATCATCACAGCCAATTACAGACTTGGGCTGAGTTTTCAGGGTCTGCAGGGATGGAACTCATTTGCCTCATAGTTCCCTGTTAACTTTAGCATATTTATGTGAGGATGTAAGACTCCATCTGTGTAGTGTTAGGGTCTATACTGCTTTATGTTTCTCATATTTCTCTGTGTTTCTAAGTGAACATTAAATGGTAAGGCCTGATCCTGTGAAATCCATTCATGTCAATGTGATGACTGCACTGATTTGATTCCCTAAGGCAGGACACCTACTGAACTGCACTATACCTTTAGAATATGCTCCTTGGCTCTGTTTGGGATGACCTACAAGAATGACTGCTAGAGAAAAAGAAGCAATTTTCCAGTTTTCTTCTTGCAAATGAGTGTATTTTCTGTAGGTAAGCAGAAAATGTAAAATAACACCAATTTTTCTTCTAATTTACTAGTCAATCTTGTTCAGTTTGGGGAACATTCATTTAGTACATACCATTTAAGACAAAGCAAATCTATGTTTGTCATGCTCCCTTCACACTGTTACATTTTATTGATTGCATAGTGACAATTAAATTATTGTGCTTTAAGCCACAGTAGGCACATTTATTTTCCCCTCTCCTCTTTCCTCTGCCTCTCCATCCCTCTATCTTGTCCCTCCCCCCCATTTTCAATAGAATTCTTTGATTACTGCCAGATACAGGCATTAGGCTGTTCTAAACCTCTGCATTTCCTGGCCTGATTGAGTGCATGGCTGTTCCCTGAAGAAAGCCATTTGAAGAAGCTGCAGTATTTTTTTGAACTTCAAAAATATCAGTAAACCTTGATCATTTCACCTGTCCAGGAGAAGAGTTAGAGGGCATAAAATGGCTTATGAATTTATAGAGAAGTTATCCTCACAACCCATAAACAACGCTTTAATCAGCATGTGTGTGTGTGTGTGTGTGTGTGTGTAGGTGCATGTCACTGCTCAAGGGCACGAGCCAAAACTTGGTGAAGTCAATAGGAGCCTTTCAGCTGAATTCAGTGTCCCTTGATTAGCATCACATGGACCAGATTTACTGACTAAATAGTTGCAGTTGAAAAGTCCTTTCTAATGTCTGCAGGTACTGTGTTATTTAATGGGGAGCTACGCAGTGGCAATGATTTAACTACTGCATCCTGGGTAAGTGAATTCATAAAACAGAGGCTTTATTGTTTGAAAGACTGTGATTTTAAGATTCAAAAAGTGCAGAGTAAGTTATGATAAGCATAGAAACACTTAGGAACAACCTTCAGATTTCAACTCTTAGTCCTCTACTGGTTTCTACCCTTAAAATTTAGCTGGAGGATGGTGACACTGCTGTACCTGTTTGATGGTTCGTAGTTTAAGATATCCTTCCTTTATGTAGTCACAAAAAATACACTGAAGTGTTCTTCAAAGCCAGAGGTATTTTAAAATTCAAAATGCTGTATCTCTTTAAAACTCTTCCAGGTGATCAGTCTGGATTTAGATGTTTCTAAGCCGAGTCAAACATGTCATTACAATAGACCTTTGACCTGTTATCACCTTTCAGGGAGTGATAATAGAATTATACAGAGTATCATCATTCTGCATTCCCAACTCTCCAAAGGAACATCACAAAGCTGATACTATGGTTGAGCTTTTTTCCCACATTTTATAGATATATATATATGGAGAGAAAAAGTAAAGTAATCTTCAAACCATTCAAATAATCCATTAAGTTCTCACAAGTTTTCTCTCACAAGTTGCATATAAACGAATCATCCAAATCTCCCCAAAGGTATCAAATATTCCTTTTAATTGTTGTTTTTTATTTCCAAGTGAAATGTTTCAGATAAATATGTTGGTTCCATTTTGACTTTGATTTGCCAAAAAAAAAATAAGGGGGGATGGAACATGACATTTTGTTGTGCTTCCTGTAGAGTCTCACAGATTATTCAATAAACAAAGTACAGTAGATTTTTAAAAAAACAACTTTTCTTTTTTGACTACATCTTTTCATTCTCCCTGCACAATAAAGGTTAAGACTTCTAAGCCTATTTTCTTCTATGAGACAAGATCGTTGGGGTGACAAAATGTTAAAACATGCTTGTTTTAACTACACATAAAAGATTTGCCACTCAGCCTGAATGGACAACAATAACCCTGCTGTCATGATCTTAGGTTCATTTTTCTCTAGCAGAAATTAAACAGAATTCTACGTAAAGAAAAATCTGTTCCTGGGAGCTTAATTTCTGTTAGGGTTTCACGGAGACAGCAGCTCATAACTACCTTGGGTTAAGTGCTTTGAGATCTTAGGTAGAATTATAAACTTTCAGATCTGTAGAAGTATATTATTATTGTATCAGTCACACAATCTAGTATAAAAACCCCTGCAAATAAACACCAATGCCAGTTAGGGAATGGAGGAAAGTGCAAAGCACTGTGCTAGTTCTTTCAGTAAGAAATAAAGTATGTGATTATTGTCCTACGAACTATGGTTTAGAGACAGTGGAGGACATTTGGTTCGTGGTGGAAAAGGATATAACATGACAGCTACTATTTTTAGTTCTATTTAAGAATGTTAATTGAAATCTGAACTAGCAATAGGAACCCTAGGCTTTAACAGGCGAAGACAAATATAAGATGTAGTGTCAAACTATAAAGACTAGACCTAGCACAATGTGCAGGAAGGGAAAGTGACAGTGTATAATTATTCCCAAAAGGAAAAGAAGAAAACGCACTTGTTCAATCTGTATTTCTGTAACGAACATTAAGAACAGGACTGAAGGAGAAAAAGAATCTACAGTATCTTTCTTATTGAAGCAGATAATGGTTTATAATGCATGTATCTCTGGATTCATAGTGTAAAAATCAGAACAGGGCACTGTTACCCAGAAATCCTAAGTTATTGCTGGTTCTACCACCACCTGTTTGACATGTGAACTTCATTAAACAACTGAAGCCTACATCCAAAGAAAGACTTGGATACTGAGAAAATAGGTATCTGACCATAAATTAGAATAAAAGAAAACTCTTTCTAGACAGACACATCAATCAGTAACAAGCGGGGAGCAAGAGGGATATCAAGTGAGGAGAGAACTAACACCAGCAGCCCACAGAGAAGGATGTAGCTGAGAGCAGCTGACAGGGAGGAGCTGCTGAACACAGTGTAAATCATTACTTCTGCCTCCACTTCAGTTATTTAAAAACTGGGTATCCAGCATTCTCTCCTGATTACTTGCTTTCTGCCATGGCTTAGGTTCATTATTTTAATTTTAAGGAATGCTAGAAGAATGTAGGATGGTGGTAATGGTTGCAACATGTATAGCAGCAAAATTATTACAGTGATCATGAAAAGTGTCCTGTTTCAGTGCCTTCCCCAGCCTGAGGCTAGCCAGGTTGTTGTGCTGGTTTTGGATGGCATAGAGTTTTCTTTATAGTAGCTCATATGGGGCCATGTTTTGGATTTGTGTTGGAAATGGTGCTGATAATACAGGGATATTTTATTTACTGCTGAGCAGTGCTTGCACAGAATCAAGGCCATTTCTGCTCCCCACTCCACCCCACCAGCGAATCAGCTGGGGGTGCACAAAAAGTTTGGATGAGACACAGCTGGCACAGCTGACCCCAACTGACCAAAGGGGTATTCCATACCCTATGATGTCATGCTCAGCAATAAAAGTCAGGGGGAGGCTGGCAAGGGAGCTGCTGCTCCAGGACTGGTTGGGCTTCGTCAATTGGTGGTGAACAACTGTCTTCATTTGCATCACTTGCCTGGGTTTTATTTCACTCTGTTATTTTCCTTTTCATTACAATTTTAATATTATTATTGTACTGTGTCCAGTTCTGGATCCCTCAACACAGGAAGGATGTAGAGCTCTTGGAGCAAGCCCAGAGGAGGGCCACAAAGATGATTCAAGGGCTGGAGCACCTCTCCTATGAAGACAGGCTGAGAGAGTTGAGGCTGTTGAGCCTGGAGGACAGAAGGCTCCAGGGAGACCTTATAGCACCTTCCAGCACCTGAAGGGGCTACAGGAAAGCTGGGGAGGGGCTTTTCACCAGAGAGGGAAGTGATAGGACAAGGGGTAATGGTTTTAAACTGGAAGATAATAGATTTAGTTAGACATCAGGAAGAAATTCTTTACTGTGAGGGTGGTGAGGCACTGGAACAGGTTGCCTAGGGAGGTTGTGGAAGCCCCCTCCCTGGAGGTGCTCAAGACAAGGTTGGATGGGACTTTCAGCAAACTAAACTAGTGGAAGGTGTCCCTGCCCGTGCAGGGGGGTTGAAACTAGATTATCTTTAAGGTTCCTTCCAACCCAAACCATTTGATGGTTCTATGATTCTATGATCATTCTTATTTTATTCTAATTATTAACTGTTTTAATCTGAGTTTTTATCTCAACCTGTGAGTTTTCTCACTTTCATCCTTCTGATTCTCTTCTCTCATCCCTCTGGAGAGGAGTGAGCAAGCAGCTGTGTGGTGCTTAGTTAATGCCTGTGGTTAAACCATGACACTTGCATATCTGGTCTTCCCTCTTTTTAGCTCTTAAAAAAACCCACTAAAATACAGTTAGGTTAGCAGCCATTCCTCTCGTTTAAATTGGCCAGTCTTTGGAAAGAACTGCAAAATTGGACCAGAAAGATAGCAGAAAAAGAAGTACAACTCTGTGGACCAGTGATGAACAGTGTTAATCTAGTAGTCTGGATTTCAGTTTTTAAGTACATCATTTTATATACTAAAATATAAATTACCTTGTGTGCTATATTTTCTTAGCTAGTATTTCATTTAGCACTTAGATTTTGTAGAGTCTTTACACTGTGTGTTTTTAGTGCCAAGAGCCTCCTTTCTGCCTCTAGCAATTAACGTTGATGTTCACCAGGGACAAGCTTGGGACTGGAAGGTTTGATTCTGAATGAGGATAGAGTAAACTATTAGTTGCAGAAATTTAAGACTAGTGTTAACTTCTGCTGATACCAGGTTGTGCTCAAGGGAACCTGAAAAAAGTTTTCAACCTAACCATAGTCTTCCACAAAATGCTGAGTATCAGATCTCTGTATTTTTGACCAGTGGTTTATCACCTAACAATTTAACATAAACAGCATTTTAATGAAGTTCTCCAATTCACATTAGAAGACTTCATGGCCATTTCTCATTAAAGCCAATGAGAGGTTTTATGTTAAAGAAACAGAAATATACGTATTATTTAATTCAAGCAATACAATGTCTAGTATTTTAAGCAAAAGCCAGAAACCTTATTTTAAATGTAATTATCTGAAAAGCTTCTGACCATCTTAAGAGGTTTTAATGCTGAGCTTTTTCCCCTTCCTGAAATATAAATCCTTTTTTTAGCTTTAAAGTTCAACTGTACTGCATATTCTCCTGTTTCTGCACAGAGACAAACAACAATACACTTCTTGCTCTGTGCTAGTCTCTTATTTCTTTTAGCTCCTGATGGTGGATGTTACCACAAAACTCAGGCATCAGGTTAGCTATGTGACTTGTTAACCATGTATATATAACAAGATACGTATACGCATCACATATTCAAAAGTGCGTAAAGACAAATATAATAAGAATTGCCACACTATTATATAGGAAATACACACTTTTATATTGCATGTATACATTTCTGCTATTTCAAAAATCATATTATTTTAAAAGATACTGAATTGCATCATTCAGTAGTAGAATTTTCCCAGTTGGTTTATTTAATAATATTATAATTGGAACTAGGTGAAAGTGGTCATAATAATTGGAATCGCTGACAAGCTAGTTCTAGTGTTTTTCAGTGATTATTATTTGTATTATGTAAGCACTGGAAGGCCCTGACCAGGAATAGGCTTTGTTATGCTAGTCAGTATTCATACAAATAATAAGAGACAGTCCCTACCCTGAGAGGCACATGGTAAAGAAGGAAACACAGGCTAGAAGGAGGAAGAGGTAACAGTGGTAGGAAATTATTTGCCTAAGGGGGCTTAAAAAGGGAAGGGGAGAATTCCAAGGTTAACATACTGCCTCTCTACAACCTATGAGATCCTGTCCTTCATAGCAACAATTCCTGATGGAATAATGTGTTTTTCCACATGCTTTTTAGTATGTCTGCCAGAGCAGATAGCATTTGTGGATAGATGTGAGCATGCAGCCAGCAGCTTTGCACACCATAGGCTGGCTGAAGATTAGACATTTTGATTCACTCAAAATTTCAAGGATTTTACAGAGATACAAAACCAATGTAAAATATCAAAAAATGAACACTGAAATTATCAGAAAACTGGGAGAGTGTTTAAGGTAATAATGCATAATTAAAGGATGAGAAGTATCAGATGAATGCCTGGTTTGAAGCTGGCTGCTCACCTGATTCAGGGCGTTTAACTAGTAGGCTGTGGCCTTGTCTGAGAGAATAACTTCTTATATCATGATTTAAACAAGTGCTGCAGGAGAGACCAAGAATGCTTTTTTGGCAGACTTAAGTTTCTGTTCTAAATCAGGCAGAGAAAATCTGGAACATAATTGCCCCAGGGAAGCACCATATATTGTACTGGATATTCTGTGTTTCTATGGGATCTTAACTATAAATCCCATCCTTGAGTAAAATAAAGCATCACCAAAACATAGTATACTCATGAAATTGTTGGGATAATATCTATTTTCCCATTCAGAAATCCCTCTTCATAAATCCTGACAATGCATCTCTATGGAGGTTTATTTTCTGATAATTGGAGAGCTGTCTTGACCTCCCCAACACCAACCCACTGATGATGCAACTGGCACAAGATTTTTTTAATCTTATCACTTCTTCTGTGGGTGTTATTGTATTAAGGAAAACTAAAATGCTGTATTTCTGATCTCTTACTCTTGAGGCTACAATGGCTCTTCCTTCCCCCAGTTTATGTGAGTTAGCTTCCAAATGAGATTGGAAAATGGTCTGGTGCATAATCAGAAAGATGGTGCTTATGATAGAAGAGATGCAGAAAAATGAACAGATTCTCAAAGCAGTGGCAGAGACAGAGTACATCCCACTTCAAACAAAGGTGAAAAGTTCAAGCATTTCCTGAAATGATGCAAAAGAAGTGAGCTTCAAATGAATGAGAAGTTTCTTATCCATTTGCACATTGGTTGGGTAACAACACTATTGTTGACGTGAAATAAAGCTCAGATCTCTGCCTCCTCACACTGGGGGTCATGAGAACTATTATGTGAGTGAGTGCCAGTCACCGGTTGATCTAAGGGCTTATTTCTCCAAAAGCCCTTCTAATACAGGTTCAGAGCAACATACAGTTATCTCCAGAAGTTTATGTCCTCAGGGTGGTTTGTGAACCATTTCAAAGAGGAAATCTATAAACTAGATACAAAATATGCTGAAAACCCATTTTAAGTTCAAGAGCCGATTTTAAGAAGTTTTTTTGCACTGACTTTCATTACCCTAATCCTGATGTCCTTATCAAGAGTTTTGGTTGTGTTAGGAAAACATTATAATGAAGAACTATAGAGCTTTTATTTACCAAATGGCAAGAAAATATTCACAAGACATAGGCAGTACATGGTAGGCTAATAAATGAATATTTATGTCAGTTTTAGTTACTTTTATCCAACCAAGCATAGAAAATAGTTGCATTTTGGTTTTAGAATTCTTGATGACAATATAGGAGAGTGAAAGTGAATGAAATATTTTAACATAAAATAAGTCACTAAAAAAATCAGCATGGTGGGGAACAAGAGCTCTTTAGATTATTCAGGCAGCTGTTAATTCTTTCCTCAGAAATATTATGATAGCCCTGTACCTTTGCACTGCAGTTTCTTATCCAGAAAGGGAGTAAAAATTGAGTCAAATATTGCATGAACTGACTCATACTATTACAAAGGCTCAAACAAAGCCAAAATCTGGCAGGTCAAAAGACCTTCATTAACCATAGGCACACAATGCTTTCATTTTTAGATCATTCTCAATACAACAAAACTCCCAATGCTCTGACTTTTTTTGGCTTGAATGATAGTGCAATTACTTGGGTACATACCTGACCTTATCTGAATGATCAGAAACTCTCATGTTTACAAATGGAAATATCAAATGACAAGGACAGTCACTCAGGGCATTGACTTTCATGAGAACCAGGAAATGCACGAGATTAAAATAAAGGCACAAAGGAGAAATAATCCAGTTTTTGTTTGATTGGAGGTTTTTTATTTTGTTTTCTTTACCCCTGTTTTGGTTTGGTTTGGTTTTTCATTTGGTTTGAGGTTTGTTTTTTTTTAATGGGATAGGTGTGAGTCTAGGACCAGCATTCTCATTTGCTCTTCTATTAATCCAAGTAATTTACCTACCTTGCTAAATGATTTTACTAAAATCATGTAATGTTTACTGAAAAAGTGAAGATTATTAAAATAATAAATGTGTTTGAATTATTTCATTATAGATTTATAAGTTTTCATACTTTCCCGGATTGTTTTAATTATTTATACGCCCACCAGTTTAGCTGCTGCCTAACACAGATCTTCTTTGCATCTGTGTTTCTTTGTGCACTTTCTTACCATGTTTACTGTCCTTAAGGAAAGTTGATGTAATGCAACATGCTGTAAGTGAAATGCAACAAACAGCCAATCTGCTGAAGCCATTTTCTGTAACTCCGTACTAGCTGTAATTTCACAAATGTCACCTATTTGATCTGAATTGTTTCCCAGTGATTTACAAAATGGGTATTTCAAAAAGATAGGCTGTTTTGAAATAGCCATGGAAGCTTTCTAAATATGGATATTTTAGTGATTAGGAAAATTCTTTATTCTTCCTTTGTTGTTTTGTGTTTTGTTTTTTGCTCAACAGGTTTTGAGAGCTCTGTAGTCCCCAAATACTCTAAACGTGCAGTTAACACAGGCAGACATCTTTGAAAAGTTGAGACTACTTGACTTTTACTGGCTCTGTTGCTTTGATAAAGACAGAACTCCTCAGAAACTAATTGTAAACCAAAAGTACATAAAAATATTTAACTTTATTATTACTGGGAAAATAAATTAAAAACCAAATATAGACAATTCCTTTTTTATCATAGGGTCTTATTCCATATTTCACTTCTAAATGTTGAATCCTATTGCTATGAATCATTGGAATTTGAAGAGCGCCCAAACCTTCAAGAAACTGCCAGGTGTTTCAAGCAACAATCTTAAATATTTTTCATTCTCAAGTCTCTTCACCAGCTTCATTGCCCTACTTTGGACATGCTCCAGCACCTCAAAGTCTTTCCTGTATTGAGGTGCCCAAAACTGGACACAGTATTCAAGCTGTGGCCTCACCAATGCTGAGTACAGAGGGATGATCCCTGCTCCTGCTTGCTACACTATTTCTAATACAGGCCAAGATGCCATTGGCCTTCTTGGCCACCTGGGCACAATTGCTGGCTCATATTCAGCTGTCAATGAATCAGAACCCCCAGGTCCCTTTCAGCTGGACAGCTTTCCAGCCACTATGCCCCAGGCCTGTAGTATTGCATGGGGTTGTTGTGGCCCAAGTGCAGGACCTGGCACTTGGCCTTGTTGAACTTCATAAAATCGACCTTAGCCCATCAATCTAGTCTGTCCAAGTCTCTCTGTAGAGCCTCCCTCCCCTCAGGCAGATCAACACTCCCTCCCAAACTGGTGTCATCTGCAAACTTACTGAGGTGCTTTCTATGTCCTCACCAAGATAATTGATAAAGATGTTAAAAAGAAGGGGTCCCATCACTGAGCCCTGAGGAACATCACATGTGACCAGCCCCCAGCTGGATTTAACTCCCTTTACCACCACTCTCTGGGCCCAGCTGTCCAGCCAGTGTTTTACCCAGCAGAGCAGACGCCTGTCCAAGAGCGTCCATGAGCAGCCAGTTTTTCCATCAGAATGCTGTGGGAAACAGTATCAAAGGCCTTACAGAAGTCCAGGTAGACAACATCCACAGTCTTTCTCTCACCGACCAGGCAGGACCTTCTTTTCATAAACCCATGCTGACTGAACCTGATCACCTGGTTGTTCTGTATATGGTGCATAATGGCAGTCAAGATGATCTGCTCCATGACCTTCCCTGGCACCGAGGTCAGACTGACAGGTCTGTAGTTCCCTGGATTCTCCTTTTGTCCTTTCTTGTGGATGGGTACCACATTTGCTACCCTCCCCAGTCAGCCAGGACTGCTGGTAAATGATGGAAAGAGGCTTGGTGAGTGCATCTGCCAACTCCTTCAGTACTCTTGGGTGCAACCCATCCGGCCTCGTAGACTTACGAATGTTTAGGTGGTGTAGCAGGTCACTGACTATTTCCTCTTGGATTACAAAGGTCTCATTCTGCCCCACCTCCCCATTTTCCAGCTCAGGGGACTGGGTGTCTAGGGAACAATCAGTTCAACTGCTAAAGACTGAGGCAAAGAAGGAATTTAGCCCCTCAGCCTTTTCCTCATCCTTTGTCACTATGTTTCTCCCTGCATCCAATAAAGGGTTGAGATTCTCCCCAGTCCTTTTGTTATTAATGTATTTATAGAAAGATTTTTCATTGTCTTTGACAGCAGTAGCCAAGTTGAATTCAAGTTGGGCTTTGGCCCTCCTAATTTTCTCCCTGCATTGCCTTACTGCATCTCTGTATTCCTCATGAGAGGCTTGTCCTCTCTTCCAGAGGCCATAAACTCTCCTTTTCTTCCTGAGCTCCAGCCAAATCTTTCTATTTAGCCAGGCTGGTCTTCTTCCCTTATGGCTCATCTTTTGGCACATGGGGACAGCCTGCTCCTCGGCCTTTGAGACTTCCTTCTTGAAGTATGTCCAGCCTTCCTGGACTCCTTTGCCCTTCATGACAGTCTCCTGAACAGATCAAAGTCTGCCCTCTGGAAGTCCAAGGTTTTTTACTCATCCCCCTCCTTGCTTCGCCAAGAATTGAAAACTTCATGTTTGAAAAGTTCACAGTCACTATGCCCTAGACTTCCTCCAACTGTTACTTCTCCCACAAGTCCTTCTCTGTGGACAAGCAGCAAGTCCAGAAGGGCACCCTTCCTGGTTGGCTCCATCACCAGCTGTGTCAGAAAGTTATCTTCCATGCACTCCAGGAACCTCCAGGACAGTTCTCTTTGTGCTGTATTATGTTTCCAACAGACATCTCGGAAGTTGAAGTCCCCCATTAGAACCAGGGGTAGCGATTGTGAAACCTCTCCCAGCTGCTTATAGAATATTTCATCCACCTCCTCATCCTGGTTGGGTGGTCTATAACAGACTCCAACCACCCTTGTTGGCCTTCCCCTTGATTCTTATTCACAGGGACTTAACCCTATGATCACTTTTCATTAATTTTTAGGCATTCATATGTCTCTCTAATATAGAGGGCCACCCCACCACCTCTTCTTCCTTGCCTATCCCTTTTGAAGAGTTGGTAGCCACTGATTGCAGCACTCCAGTTGTGTGAGTCATCCCAGGTTTCTGGGATGTTGCTACTACTCTGTCTTGCAGTTTTATTTCAGTGGTTGACAGAACTGAGACATAGTGTAGTAGTTATTTTTTACAACATTGATAGCAGAGAAGATCATGTGCTTTGCTGTACAAACATACAGGAGAAAAGGAAGGAAATGTTCTCTATTCTACAGCCCAGCTGAGCAGTTAGCAGAAAGCAGAAAGAGTACAGGAGCACTAATTTCTAGAGCACTTAAGTGTTTGTACTCTCTCAGTGGCTTGTAACAGGTCAGGATAATTAGGTACGTCACTGTGCAATAAAGGACACTAAAACCCACACCACTTGCCACCTCAACATACAGGGTCCTTGTGTAATTTAATTCTTGGGATTTTTCAAAAGGTAGAGAATTGATTTTCTAAAAGAGAGCGTGGATGTAAGTTTCCTTGTTAGCTCTCCCTCTCAGCACATCCATACTTGTGATATAATGTTCTTAAAATGGATTATCAGGGGACCTAAAAAGTGATCCACTCAGGTAAATGATGGTGACACTTTTTGCTATAATTTTGAAGGGCATATAAAAATCTCTTGTGAGGATAAGAAAAGCTCAGCTTGTGCAATATGCAAGAAGGTTAAATATTTGGCCTGTCTCTGTATTATTCTACATGCAAAGCAAGTGGTTTTCTGTTTGGGCACATCAATACTAAAACTTTACCCATTTCTTCAGCAGTCTTTGAGCCTTGTCTCTGTGGACAGCTGAAGGGCAAGCTTGATGCAGCTTTAGAAAATAAATTTTTTAAAAGTGTTTCTAGTTTGAGATTTCATTTGTGGTGAATGGGCAAAAAACCCCACCTGCACTAATCTCTATGCACTCAAAGGAAAACATAATGATAATTCTGCTAATGTCATCTTACACTAGTCTTCTTCTTTCCAAGAAAACTAAGGGGTCTTCCTCTCCACCAGGAGCTGTCTAATTATGTAAAGGAAAAGTGATTAACTGATTATGATGAATAAATTAATCTCTGAGGACTTGTATGTATTCAGACATTTCTAATTAGTATGGTTTTCATGAAGAAATTCAGAGCAGTCCTCTGTTCCTATTAGTAACGATTAACAGAACAATAAGTAATTTTTGGCAGCTCCTTGCAAAATTATTAGAATTAACATGGGAGATCTGGATTAAGGATTTGTGAAAATTTTGTCACTGATTAATGATGTGAGACTGACAAGTACCACAGACCTCCCTGGAAAAGCACCCGTGTCTAATGATTTCAGTAAGCAACAATGGAGCAGGTAAAATACAGGGATTTCCTGTCAACTGTGCCAGGACTGTTGATTCCCTTTTCACGTTCCCTACTCCCTACTTTTTCCTAATGAGGATCATCAGTTATTGCATGCAAGAACAACATGATTCTCTTCCTCAATCTCAGGGCATTTCACAATGATTTTTCAAGTTCATTTTATAAACACATTTGCTATCAAATATTATTGCAGTTCATTATTTATCTCTTCTTTGAAATGTCCTTTATTAGATTTGCAAAAATTGTGCCTTCATTGATGACTGATCTTTGTATGCAGTCTTTTAAAATAAAAATCAGTGATTAACAACAGTAATTTGAATTTTGAATACTTGATCATGGTCATAAGGAGATAGGTCTGAGCAGATCAGCTAAGACAGCTGTGAGATGGCTGTGGGGGAAAACAAAAAAAAAAAAAAAGAAGTATAATTCCAAGACACATCGAGGAAGCAATTTCTACCAAACAAGTACATGCCCCTGCACAAAGCAGTCATTCATAGTATTCTGAAAGTATTCATAATATCGCTGAAGAAACATGAATTTAAACTAAAACAGGCATAAAGAAGAACTAATAGTTGCCTGGGGAAAAAGAGAACCCATGAGAGCAGATTGATGGCATATCTATCCAGTAAAATGAAGTACAATGAAGACAGTCTCTTTCTATCTCTAGCCAGGCTGATACTTTTATACATTGTGATGCAGTTCCATCTAAGGGTAATAACTTGGATTTTAAAAAGTAATGTAACATAGTATTTTATCTGAGCTAGGTAGCCTGCCTCTGAAGAGTCTTCATGAACCCATGCAGAGCACTGTGTGGCTACAACAGCTCCAGTCGAGGGGTGGGTGTGAAGAGTGTTTGCTCAGGGGCTCCACGGTCCCCTGCCAGCAATGCACAGGCCCGTGGGACCACACCTGGCTTTGGGAAAGGAATGAGGAACCAGTGGTGTAATTGCTCTGGAAGTGTAGAAAGGCAGATGGTAGGAAAGGAGCTATTTCCACTAAATGACATTAGCAAGAGAGAAATAGGGAGGCATATAGTCATCCCATTCTGTCTCTGTGCTCTCCTACGAGTAGTAAAGGACAAATATCAACATTTCAGAGGGAATGTGATCCATTTAGAAATCAGATTAAATCACATTAATACCTGAAATGACAGGCTGCATAGGATGATCTGGGGCATCTCATGTAAGTCCTTCACTGAACACATTACATGTGCTGTTAATAGAGGTCAGACATAGGCAGAAACAGAATATATGCTTTGCTAAACCCTCAAAACAGGCCAAAATGTATAGTGTATGCTAGATTTTTGCTATCTGCTGTAGTCCCATTAATGTTTTTAGAGTGATTCAAACATACTGAATGGATATCAGTGTTTCCAAAGAAGCAAAAATACTGATGTATAAGAAGGACTTTCACTTTTTGTCACTCATTGTCATGAGAATAAATGGACAGTTCATGGTAAGCATATATTTATAAAATATTGCAGCCAATCTTAAACAGTTAGAAGCTTGAAAAAAATTTAAAGAAAAAAGTTTAAAAGACAACACTATAAATTGCCATAAAAGTGTTGGTCAATTCCAGTTTAGAGAATCCCTCATCAATACTTGGCTGACATCCAGAATTACAGCAAAATTAATCACTATGTTCAATATTTGATCTGAGTTCTCTTTGTCTGTCTCTTTCTGTCTCATTTTGCCTTGGATGAAAAATGAGCAAATTGTGTATATATATTTATTTTGATAAACAATGGGGAGACAGTTGTGAACACTTGGTTTTCCTTACACATAACTTCCCTTGCTCACTTCCCACCTACACATACAAGAGCTTTTGCATTTAAAGGAGGATGAACTTAAAGCTGTGGAAGACAATGTTGTCAAAGCAAAAGCCATGCAAATGAAAAAGCATACCTACTTGAAGTTACATCTCCTTTCCCTACAGTCCCATAGACAGCAGGACTGCAGATAATCCCTCTGTTTCCTCAATAATAGCCATTTTCACTGTAACCAACCATGATGTCACAAAGCAGGGATTATGACTTTGAGTGGGGAATACATAGCGGGAGTAGCTGGATTGTTATAAAACAAAGACCTTGTTCTCATGCAAATGTCTTTAGTTATGAAGAAAAAGAAAACATCATATGAAAAAGGATTTGTTTCTAAAGAGATCATTTTTCAAAGTTTTCTGTGAAGCAAGAACTGCTTAACAGAGTGTACCAGAATATCACAGCTCTATAGTAGTAGGTGGCATTGTTTCAATATCCATTGCTGGAAATCCATAGTCGCGGAAGAAATGTCACTTGCGCAAATGATTAGTGCTGAATAAGGGGTCAACACAGAGGGCCCCTCTATTTGGATGTGAAATGTTTTTGTTCAGAGCCTTTTATTTCAAGAATTTGTTATTTTCCAGAATAAGCTGTTCTTTCTGTTGATATTTCTCATACGTATTCTTACACTGCAGGCGTTTTTGTGTGCTTGCGTGGGTATGTATATGTAAATGTTAGCAAAATTTGTATTCAGTCATTTATAAATTTATAAATTTGAAGCAGGATGAAGATGAAGTAGTATTCTCATTTGCTGTCATTTTGCAGACTCTTAATTTGCACTCAAATGCTTCAAAAATGTCTTCACTTGAAATCTACAAGGCTGGAATGAATTCAGTTTGAAAACAATGTACGAAGAGAAAAATAAGGATCTGAGCATTTAAGCATACAATGACAAAATATCATTAGTGAGGAAAATGGTAGTATTCTCCCAAATTAGGCTTGCTGCAAGGATGCATTTATAAATGGCCTTCTTTAAAATTTTGCTGTACAAGAGTGTTGTTTCTATTTAATTAAGAAGTCTAGAAATGTATTTACTGCAAACTATGCAACTCTCATTTGCACTAAGCAGATTCCTTTACCTTGCTTTGCCCTAACTGCAATAGTTATATAGCACCTTTATCTTATTCAAGTAGGGCATGGGAGTCCTGAGCATAATGGAGTATATCAGCATCTCAAGCTAAACCACTGGCCAATCTCCCTTCTTCCTTACAGATGATCTTAAAAAAGTGGAAACAAAAGCCCATCAAACAAACAGCTCTCACTCCGTCCTAGCTTCAACACTGCATTTTGACGAGCTCTGGGGCTCAGAAAATGACATCCCCTTTAAGCCATTGACTCCATTGATTTCAACAAACGTTGGATGAAACATTAAGGCTGAAGAAAAATGCAAATAAGCACTGAGGTGATGTCTATAGTAGCACTGACAGTGCAGAACAAGAGACGGTCTGCTCCCTTGTGATGTCTTCAGAAAGCTTACTGGGTGAGCAGAGTGGGAAATGGTGGAATTCTTTAGGATTCTGCTTTTATTTTAATATTGGTATACACAGAAGACGAGAAAATGGGCAGCCCTTTCTACCAGATAGTGAACTTAAAACCTATCCTTGCTATCGTAACATAGGTTCTATCCATGGCTCCAGTGGAATCTTTGATTAGATCATAAAAACTAGAAACTAATCCATATTGTCTTGTTGGTTTTTTTAAATGACAATTTAACTGAAATCTGAATTTTGTAGACAAAAAGCTTCATATTTTGACCCTGATTAAATAGCACGCAGACTGCATAAATAAATGTATCTGAGTGAGAAATATTAAACTGCATTACCAAAGGATCTACTTTGTATCCCTGATTCAGGATTTATTACCATTTCATTTTACAATAATAAGAGAAAAAATATTTCAAGGATTATGATTAAACTATATTTTCTTTCATCTAGAGGAAACAGCTGCATCATTTACAATGAGAATAAATGGAGACTTTCCATGAGTAATTAATATTGTTAGGAATGCA
Source organism: Hemiprocne comata (assembly GCA_020745705.1). Classification (NCBI taxonomy): domain Eukaryota; kingdom Metazoa; phylum Chordata; class Aves; order Apodiformes; family Apodidae; genus Hemiprocne; species Hemiprocne comata. The sequence goes on from CM036593.1 coordinate 19,781,591, forward strand.
GTATTCATCAATGAAAACAATAGGGGGATTCTTTAATGTTATGTTGAAACCCATAATATTACATTTTTTCACCAGGAACTATCAGTCCCAGTATATAAACTAGTCTGCAAAAATAGGTGTTCTATGCTTCATACCAACAGGGTGTATCTTTGTCAGCATCACTGAGGACAAGAGCAAATGGAGTGCCGACATTTCACTTCTTATCAGTTATCGAAAACAGACATTTTAATGGGTATGGCACTCAGCAGACCTCAAGACTTTCTTTTTATAGCTTTAAATTGCCACCCTATAATTCAGTACTATTAGCCTCCACCTCTTTCATTTTATCATCCACAGGTGAATACATTTGTTGAAAACATGATTTCTAGATGCTTTATGCAAGTTAAAACTGTCAAAAACACAAAGGAAGAGAGAAATATATGACAGTTATGCAAGTGAAAGGACATTTGTAAAAGTGATTTATAGTTCCACTAAATAACAAAGAAGTCCTACCTAAAGGGCAAATCCTGCAGTCCTTAGGAAAAGAAAGGCTTTTTGAATGTATTATAAATTTTGTTTAACTCCTAAAGCCCTGATTCAGTAAAGTGATTAAGCATATGCCTAAGTTTAAACATAAAAATAGTCTCTATCTTCCTTGGAAGAACTTGTGATTAAGCAGCACGTATCTTTAGGTACTGTATTAAAACCAGATGTAGATGAAATAATAATTTTTTTAATTATTGGTGGGGTTTTGATACATGCTTATTTTTAGGAAAGATTAAGTCACATGGGCTCACTGTTAACCAACATTAAATAGCAACTAACCAACTGAAGGTTGATATCAGCCACATGCCAGACTCACCAAAGGGTCTGCCTTCTTTAGTCTCTTCATGGGTTACAGTAGGAAGATTACTACCGAATAAATGGTTTGCTGTTTGCTAAAATAATACAAAAATGTGTAAGACAGGACCTTACATAGCAGCTACCCTCAGACATCAAATCTGGTTCAGGTGATCAGGCACAACTGCGATATGCCAGAGAGACTGCAGTCAGACACCTATGCCATGTCAAGCATTATGTGAAATGTAAACAAACATTGCTAACACATTGAAGTTCTTGTTATTGGTATGATACTTCTAAATTATCTGCTCACAGCCACTACAAAACACAAGTCCTGCCTTGCCTACAGTCAAAATGTTGGAAAAAATGGTGAGAACAAATATCAGAGGGAGCCCATAAAGAGAAGATGAAAGATGAAAGGGCTAAACAGTGGTTTGGTTATTTTAACAGCTTCTGGCTTTTAAGTATATCTGCCTATTTATAGACACAAGTGCCTATACATATTTAAGCACATGTTCTTTTTTTTTTTAATGAGTTACTTATTAAAGTTATCTTTGCATCATGATCCAAGCACTGAAAATGGTTTCTATAGCTGTGTTTTGCTAATGGTTAGAAAATAACTTTTAAAAAGCATTAAGAAATGCTCCCAACAGGTAGCACATTATTGAAGTGTTTGTGACTTGATGCTCAACCAGTGAAGGTACAGTACAATGGGTTATTGATGGACACACATGTGGGAACCACAGGAGTGCCAAGAGAACTCACTGTTATCAGCACTGCAGAATATAATGCTGAATGAATTAACTGTGGTGATTGCTTAAAATGTACCTTTTTATGTAATAGCCCTAATTATCAGCAACCCTTTACAATGAGTGGATAATAGTTTTTAATTCCTTCAGCATTCATTGTAGTAACATTAATCATAATGAGCTCATTTAGTTTTAATGTGAATATAATATGTGATACCACAGGAATTTGGTTGAAATTTAGCAGTATATAATGCCCACTTACTATATAGGGTTATCACAAATTCCCTTCATACACGGTGAATGCTGACGGGTGTATAGCCCAGGGTATTGCTCAGTCCTGCTGTCTTTGAAAATATCTACCCAATGAAGTACAAGTCAACACCAAACTGAAACCTGAGGCTTTCCAGAGCTCCATTCTGCAGTGGCTAAATAGAGGCATTGTTACACTCGGGCAGATCTATAGGGAAACAGTAAGTCAGGTCAGTTGTGTCTCAATAAACCAAGTCAGCCCTGTATGTACACAGTCTGTGCATCTCTGCATTAGTTTCTACTTGAAATGCATCTAGGGAAAAATCCTCACTGGCAGGTAAACTGAGTCAGTGGAAGTCAATGGAATTCTTTACTTACACTTTACTTGATGCACTCTTTATGAATTCCTTAATGCTGTGGATTAACAGAAAATGGCAATGACTGATTAATTGTTTTACTGTTACCTGTTCTAAGTGGTGACTGATTTGGCAAGTGTTTTTCTTTAGACTATATACTTCTACATAGAGTCCAAAATAAAAAGCAGTGCCAAACATTAAAATACTTGCTTTCCTCACTGGAGAGATTTCTCTGGAGTACAACTGACTTCTGGTTTTGTACTACCTGGGACTTGGGAAAGAAGTAGTCATTCGTTGTTGACCTGTGCTAGCTGTACTAAATAGTGCACTGGGAAGACTCAAATTTCCACCTGTCCTTTTAAGGTATTATTCATTTCTTGTGGCTCTTGGAGACATAAAGTTCCAGTCACAATTTAGCTGTGCATAAGCATGCAAACAGGCACAAATATAGACCTTGTGTGACTGTGGAAGGAGTTTGATATTATTATTTCTATGCATGGATTAAAAATAAGCTTGCATGAGCATTTAGGAAATTCAACTCAATTTTAGTCAATCCTAAGAGAACAGAAATTTAAAGCTCCATTTTTGAAAGTCAGAAGTTAGACTCTGCAAATTTTCTGAAGTAATGGTGCTGGCTCAGATTTTTCTGAAGTGTGACATTGCAAACCGCTGACACTTTTTGCTTTTAATTGTTTATTTTTCAAGCTGTTTCTGGTGAGTGGGCATCAAACCCGCAGTGCTGTGACAATTTATTCTAACGGAGGATGTTGTCCCTGATAGGTTTAGAGGCTCTACAAAAATCTATACAGCCATACTATTTACCCATTTATAAATGGCTTGTGTTAGCAGTAATGAATTTAGAGGTTTCTGCAACTGCTTTTTCATGATGAGACACTTCTGCAATGCTTGCAAATACCTTGGCACAAAAATTCAAGAAGTAATTCTATTTCTAAGCTTCCTAATCTTTTTTATTTTATCTTTTAAGGAACTTAGGACCAGGATTATCTACATATTATACCTTGTACAAAGCTGAACACTTTATCGATGTTAAAAATGAAACTATCAAAGTGAAACTAGCTGTTTAAGGGCTTTCCTGTTCTCTTTGCTTCTACTCATGAGAGTGAATGAAAGTTCATGCTCTTTTAGTGCCTTTTTAAGGAATCATGTTATGTCAAGATATGCAGCAGTGCCATAATGGAATTTCAAAAGAAAAGTGAAGCATTACATGTTTGATTAGATCTGCCAGATATCCAGGATTGACCTCTAGGGTATAAGATACAGGTCAAGTGTCTGTTTTATACTGCCAGTCAGACCATTAAAAGTCAAAGTTGGCTTGTGAACAACACATATGTAAGAGTAGCTCTCCATAGCAGCTCTAAGACTGTCTGAACTCTGAGACAATTCAGGCAGGAGAATGTTTAATTACAATAAAATGTTCACTACTAATGTTATAATTGCCTTGAAAATGGAGTACTGAATTTGTCTTTTTTGATATAAATCAGTCCTTAAGCTTGTCCAATAGTTGGACATCTTTTAACTGATAATATTACTAAACATGAAGTCCTATCAGTAAAGTGTGTTTTGTTTTCCACAGACCTTTGAAAATTTTGTTATTAAAACAAAGTATACAGCTGTATCTTTCAAAATAGTACTACACATTCAATTTATTTGATAAGGTCTTTCTATTGAATTTCAACAAGTAATGCAAAGTCTCTCTTAAATTCATTCCCCCCCTGAAATTTTATTGACTTCTATGTAAAACCATTACCACCCCACCCCCAGTAATATTGGTTAAAAATGAAGCATTGTCACAGGAAGGAAGTATAATCCATACAATCGTTGTAGCCCCTGATAAAGTCACTCACTTTTTTTTTTCCCCCCTGAAAAAAAGTTGGTGCTGTATCAGATTGTAGAATGCAGAATAAAATACAAAAATATTGATGAAAATATAGTCTGGGAATAGGAAACAAGATTAGAGGTGACATGTTGTTATCAACCATGAGGTCTTCTCCAGGCTGTACGGAGGAAAAAAACCAGCTATTCTGTGTTACCCATCATATCAGGCCTCTATTTGTTATGGAATTCAAAAATAATTGTCACCTAAGGGCTGCATACAGCAGTATGAATTAGATGTGGGTAGCTATGAACTCTGTTTTTTTGGGTGACATACAGCTTGTGTAGCTTGTTGCCAAAAGGAAGCTCATGGCCAAACAAATTCACATTAGACATTCTTGCTTTTAAGCTCAATAAAATCCATCTTTAAAAAGATTTTTGAGAAATCTGGTGCCACTGAAACCTCTGGTAAATGAACCATGCTAGCATTCAGTTATTTGAATGTGAACTCTTGCATAACTTAGTGCACATTAAAAGCTAACCTTTTTTTTTCCAGTTTTTGCCACCAACTGTAATCAAATCAGGACTGTACCTTTCAATTATGCTTGTCCAAGATTTGAGTTGAGTCTTTTGGGAAGACTTACTGTTGAGTGCAAAATATGAGACAAATTGCAAATGTTTAGACATGACGACAACTCAGAAGACTGACTGATTGCTAAAAAAGGATAAAAAGAAGGTGTTTTAAAGGGGTTTTTTTGGACAGCCGCCCAAAAGGCCTTTTAAGAATGTTTTGAGCCATTTCTTAGTGAGGAAACCACCAAAGTAATGAGATTCTTTTAGTACTTGAAAGACAGTTGGAAAAGCCTATTCAAACAACTCAGTGTTTCATGGGTTTTTTATTCATGATTTATACTGAAATGGCCACATTTAGCTCATCCATAACTGACAGCAGCATGAAGACCACAAAATTCTCTACTTCCAAATAGAAAATACTCACTGGAGGTAAGAGGAACCAAACAGTTTTACCCTTTGATCATGGCTAGTTTCATGAGGTTTCATTACTAATTCTCTTTATTTGGGTGACATTTTAGTGCACCTTTAAATCAGCCTAAACTGCTTTATACAAAGCAAGTTACAATCGATATCTAACCGAAATTGCCATCAAATTTTAATTTACACTTAAATGATGAGAAGCAAGGTTTAATTCCTCAAGTTCTGATCTTATTCTCATTGAAATAAATGATAAAATTGCTAAGGACATAAAAAGAGCTGGATCATGTATTATGAATTTGTCAGTTACATGTCTTTAAAAGAGAAGCTTGCAAGGCTGTAGATATTTTTCCATGATACAATTTAAGAAGATCATATAATGGCTATTCAAGAGATGAATATGACTTTGCCACTATAGAAAATCTGCCTAGGCTACAGCACAGATGCATGGGAACCCCTGATTTTCAAAGCAGCAGGTCAGGGTAATGCCATTTTTCTGGGGGGAAAAAAAAGCAGTGTTAAGAAACCACATCAGAAATTTATGACAGGTAGGCACCTGATAAAATCACTCTAGTGAAAGTCCATCAGGAGTCTAAAATAAGGAGTAATTATGCATCCATTCAGATCTGGTACAGAAAAAAATGCAAATAGCAGCTGATAAAGTTTATCATGACTTCATATGAAATCTGTCATGAATCAGAGAATACATTATTAGCACCCACGGTTGTCACAACAGGTACTGACCTCATCATCTTCTGAACTAAAATAGCCTGAGTTGCAACAGCTTCAGTTTAAGAGCCATGTCTCTGTAGTCAGAGATAAGTAGGGATTTCTAACTGAGGGGGAGGGAATCATTCTCATTCAGAGGACTGAATTGTAATTAGCAGTGGACAGAAAAATGCTCAAATGCAGATGCAAATCCAGATTAGGTGCAGAACTGGGCCTTCCTTTGATACTGACATAATGCAATTAGTTGTTTGAGACTGAAAGACAGAATCAAACCATTTGCAAAAGTGTTGTACCAGTGAAGTCAAATGCCATACTTCCCAACAATATTCTGGAACTATTGCAGTAAGATAGGTATGATCCAAGGTTACAGATTTAAATCCAAGACAATCCTCCAGTTTGGAAACTGATTTTTCCACTTCTCTTTTTTTCAGAAGGCTCTATGCCTTGAATTGAAATAAACCCACTTTCATGTTCTCTCTCTCAATGGTTATATGCAGATAATACTCAAATTTGTAGTTTTGCTGTATACCATCTCTTTCACATGGTCTCTAGATCTATCCCATAGATAAAATCCAAACCTCATTATATTTTCATCATCCCATGTTTCAGTCAGGAAATTTTTTTTTTTTAAGTGAATATCTGCTTGTAATACTTCCAGAATGGTTCATCTGTTACTTTGCTAATAGTTTTTCTCTTTACATGATGCCAGTGGTTCTATTTCTGTTCTATCAGACACAATCTGTTCACCTTGCTTTTCAGTGTCATCCTTAGCTCACCATCAGTCTGGTGTGGGGACACCCCTGTGCTGGGGCTTTATGTTCTTTTCATTATGAAATGCAGTTCAAGGCAGGTAGCTGCATTGACTTTCCACTCTGGCTCAGCACTGTGCCAGTCCCTAAGGTACAAACTATGATTAATTAATTTGCTATTAAACTACAAGCTTCTTTCTCCTACTAGCCAGTAATGTAAACCTTTACAACAAATAATATTAACTGAAAAAAAAGATCATGGTTTTGTCATGTTGCTGCTCATGGTTAGGTTATTTGGAACTGGGTAAACATCCACAAAGGTACCATTTCCATTCATGAAAGCATGGTAAATCCTTCCTTAAAACTCTGATCATCAACAGAAGTATGTGGAGGGTGGAGTTTTGGTTTGGGAGCCAAACACTGTAATTTGGGAGAAATAAAAAAGGTTGATTAACTTTTAGGAAGCTTTTAACAAAAAGGGGGAAAACCAAGAAGTCTTGTTAACTGGAATTATTCAACTTTTTTCAAAATAAAATGCTTCATCTGTCTTTGGATTCTTCAGATATTTTCATTAGTATGAATTTTTTAACAAAGAAATGACAGCATAAAAAAAGTTTAAAAAGGCTTGCTTTATAAATGTAAAACTGAACCTTTTTGTTACTTTCGTACCCTCATGCATATTTTATTTGACACAAAGAACCTACTCAATTCAACCCAGAAATTCTGTTTTCCAGTAAATATCACATTCAGTGAAAAAAAGTCACTTGACTACAAAATGTTTGACTAAAATTGCTGTCTTGCAGGAACCACAGCCCATAACTGATGAAAATTAGATCTCCTTTGCCCCTTCTGTCTGTTATCAACCTCTTGTCTCTTGTAAGCAAAATTTATTATTTTTTTCTTCCATTACCTCACATCATAGTGGAGTCTGAGGTCAGCACTGAGACTCCTAAATGTTATCATAATAGAAACTGTAAGAAGTAAGACAAGATGATAGTTTCACTTTTCGAAATAGGAAGAAAAATATTATGTAGTTATAGATACAAGAGTTGCAATGTCATGAAGAATGAAATTATTAAAGAACGCTTGTTACACAAAGATTTAGAAGGGAATACTGCATCCAGTTCTGGGCTCCACAGTTCAAGAGAGACAGGGAACTACTGAAGAGAGTCCAGAGGAGCGTGACGATGATGATAGCGGGGTTGGAGCATCTCTCTTATGAAGAAAGGCTGAGAGCTGGGACTCTTTAGCCTGGAGATGAGAAGGCTGAGGGGAGACCTTATTAATATATACAAGTATCTGAAGGGTGGGTGCAAGGAAGATGGAGACAGGATCTTCTCAGTAGTTCCCAGTGTCAGAACGAGGGGCAATGGGTACAAGCTGGAAGTTTCCACTTAAACATAAGAAAAAACTTTACAATGGGAGTGACAAGGCACTGGAACAGGCTGCCCAGGGAGGTTGTGGAGTCTCCATCTCTGGAGATATCCAGAACCCACCTGGATGCAGTCCTGTGTAAGGTGCTCTAGGTTATCCTGCTTCAGTGGCAGAGTTGGACTAGATGATCTCTAGAGGTCCCTTCCAACTCTAACAATTCTGTGATTCTGTGATATATGCCTTAGACTTACACAAAAGGGCTAGTCCATTCATCTTTGCACTTCTTTACTGTAAAACTAGAACTGAAATAATATTCCAAACTATAATTTGGACAAAAGGCTGTAGGAGCCAGTTGACAATTAATAAAGAAACAGAAGACTCTTTGGCATTCAGATTTTGTCTGTTTGGAAATATTTTCATACGTACACATTTATAGGTACACAGAATTGGGTGGGTTTTGTTTTCTTTGGATTTTTCTCTTTGTTTTTTCTTTTTAATATGGTATTTAGAGCTACATGTGGAGTCTCAGATGATGGATCTCAGGGAAATAATTTTCAATGGCCAGGCCTTCACTCACTTCTTCTTCCTTTTGCAGTAGTAAAGAAAACAAACTACATTAGGAAGACACCTGAAGCTCACTTATAGCATGGGTTAATCATAACTGTGATGACTGGCACCAAAACCTTGACGTAAAAACCATGATGCTGTCACAAAAGTGGTCTCAAAAGTTTTAAAAAAATTGTCCAAGCTTAGGTAAATTAGAAACAATATTTCTGAAAATATTTTGCTAGTGCTTTTTAAGTATCTTTTCGAAATACACTGCAAACCAAAAAAGAACCAGACAGAATCAAAAGAAAGAAGATGTAAAGTACTCTTCAAATGAGTGAAACATAATTAGTTGATGATACTTATTTTTAGACAGTTTTTCAGTTTTCCCAGAGAAGGCTTAAAGAAAATCTTGAACTGACTCTGCAGGTTAAAAGGGAGCTATATCTAGGTATCTCTGTTAGAGCTTTAACATTATCTTTTCATAAATCTAAAATAAAAAATACACATGCATATCTTAAAACTGTAGAAATACAATTGACAGCAACGACTATGTAAACTCCACAAGTTTTCTTTTTTCTCATCACTGAATTTATTAGCTGACTATCATCTGTGACTTCACAAGTAGTTGAAATACGCTTGGAAGAGTTATTGTCACTTTCATTAAGGTGTGGAAGAATAATTTCTGTGATTTCTTTGGGGAATGCTTGCTTTTAAAAAAAGTGTTTAGAGTCACAATGAATGTCAAATGCTTCAAAAAGTAAAAGACGGTGTTTAGTGAGAAACCTTCAGCCTTTCAGTTTCCAAGTACAGCAGTCAAAGGGGGACTTTTTTTCCACACTCTATTATTACCCCTTCAGCCCCTCTGACATCTTGACATATCATCATTTCCATGATCTCAAGCATGTATACATTGATTTTTCAATCATTTTCTATTAAACCCAACAAAAGAATTTAATGATCCAATTGAATCAATCCAGGGGAAATAACTGCTAGTTTCAATGCTTTTAAAAGATTCACGCTATCCTTAAAGTTTTCTTTTTTTTTTTGTCTCCTCAACTGAAATAAACACAAAGTAACTTGTTCCCTCCAAAGTAGAAAATCATACTTGAGTGAGCGGATATTGAAGGTCTTGCAGGTGGTGAAATCACCTGTAGTCATAGTGACTCAGGATCCTTGCCAGGGCCGGGGTGGAATGCATGGCTGAGAGAGACGTTCTACCTCCTAAAAGGGCATTTGGGATTTCCTTGAGTTCACTCAGCTTGGCTGAACTCTGATGCAGCTTCTTGGATGTGGCCTCCAGGTTAGTGCAGGAAGGATGCAGGACCACAGCTTACCTTTCTTTAGGGAAGCTACTTCTCTATGGAGGACAAAATTCACTATGTATTTGAGAAACACAGCTGTGACTGCTCTTTGCACTATGGCACATACCGATAAGACACTTCTTGTGCATTAACACAGAAACAGTTTGTAACATAGATTACTGCTAATGACTTTTCATGCATTGCCTGTATATTGCTAGGATTCTATCTCTAAGGGAGCTGCATATTGGCATCTTTCCAAAAGATAAGAACTAACATAAAGTTTGAAGGACCTGTACTTTAGAAAGAAGTTGGGAAAGTTGTTATGTCAACTCTGCAGGGATGAAAGCCTGATATTCTGGTTCCCATATTGGAAGATTACCAGTCTTGTTGGTTCCCACTGAAGATTTCCTCTTTTATCAACAGAAACTTTTCTGGCTTAGTCATGTGTATTGGAACAGACTGTTCTGGTATTTGGTGAAAACTTGATGAGCAGATATTTCGGCAGAGTATTTCCAAGGAATACTGAGTGACTGATGGAAAATGTACGTTATTACCTCTTTAAGGTCTGAAATAGGAAGCCTTTTCTCTTCCTGTTCCCTTGGGAAAAAACAACAGTACCTAACTTATCTATTCCCTTACTAAGAAAAAATACATCTATATGGAAAAAAAGTATTTCATCTTTGTGTCCGGTTAGGTGGGGTGTAAGGTCTCAACTACCCTGAATTCCTTTGTCAAAATAAGAAGCTTCAGGAATGGATTCCTGAGCCATACAATGTATCTGAATAAAATGAAGGTTTTACAGATTTTTTTAGATTCCCATCAACTACAAGCAGCTGGAGACAGACTGCAGTTCCATAGTCCTATCACATCCTTAATTTAGGCTTCTCAAACCTGCAGAAATGTTTTGTTATCATGGGTAGATAAGTGTGCTGATGCAGCTACAGTCATTCAGGATGTGGGGTAAGATGTCTACATCAGGAAGTAACAAACTGTCCTGTCAGATTCAGCACAAGAAATAACAAAGAGGAATTTCAAGATATTTTCCAAGCACTGAGTCAAACGCTTGTAAGGGTGTTTGCTCCCATCCAGAGATACCTATGGAGTCTGTCAAGCAAATAAACAGTCCATTCAATTGTAATGTTTCAAATAAGACTATATAATTATTTGTTAGTTTACAAGAACTTTCTTTCCTCAGTCTTATTTTGCATATTTTTGCAGTGCATTGAGTAATTTCGGAAGCTAGCTGGATACTATTTCCTTCATGGAAGCAGAAGCAGTCTTTTCTTATATCAATCAATTTATGATATCAATCACAGTTCTCAATGTATTCAGAATTTCTCTATGTTTCCTACAAATCAGTCAAAAATAATCAGCAACCTGCCGTGCAATGATTGCAATTAGAGTTGTGCAATTCTTGTCCATTTCAGTGATAGGGCTTTACAAGAATGCTTTCTTTTAGAAGTACTTTTCTTTTTAACTGATTCACTGTTTGAGCCTGTGAGCCGATGTAAAAATAAAATTGCCCAAGGACTTTCATAACATAATTGAAAAGTAACCTCACCTGAATTTGTTAGACACGTTCATTTGCACTCACAGCCACATCTATAAAACACAACTGATATTCACCACATTTTTATTTTCCTCTCAGTTTTTGCAGCAGCTTCCCCTACACTCACTAGGTAATGTTCTTATCGTCCCAGTGATCTAAGAATCAAGTTGGCTTTTTTAACTCAGGAAGTTTAGTTTTCTTGATCAAAGTATTTTTAAATTTTGGAAAAAAAATAAATTAATATATTATTATTTCTTCACTGTTACTTTATGCTTGTCCAGAATCCAGAAACAAAGTTCTTAGCATGTAAAACATGATCTTGAAAAGTATATGTCATACAATTTTTGAAGATTACAGAAAGCACAAGGCTACAAAACTTGGTCCCTTCACACTTCTGTAGCCTTAAGAAAGGTCTGAAATAAACATAATTGTGCCTCTGAGATGCTCCTATTATAGCTGACAGATGCCAAAGTCTGTACATGATAATGTGTTTATATCATGGAGAAAAACAAAGCTGTATCATACAGAGATTAAGCAGCTTCACAGCTGGACTAGCCAGGCCTGTCTGAAAGCAGAACAATAGACACCTCCAATCTGCCATGACATTAAGTTGACAGTCTTTATCTACCATTGTTACTTAAAACATGGGAAAAGTGTTTCTTTGAAAATTCCAAAAGGTACCGGATGTGCTGCAATTCCCAGCCTACCATTTGTTTGTAAGGCAGGGCTGAGGGAAGCTATAGTTCTGGACTACTTAGTTATACACCAGTGACCAGAGAATTGCATACATGTCTCCCAACCCACTGTGTTCCCTGAAGCATGTCCTTTGGACTATTATGTAGGATTTGGACAATGAATCTTTCCCACCCCTAAAATAAAGGGAAATTCTGAATAGACAATGTTTCAATCTAATATTGTTCCATTCTTCACTGTGTAAAGAATAATATTTTTTTAAGTATAGCTACAATGGGGTTATTGAGCACGTTAAGGAATGACAGACTGTGAAGATTTGCAGTCTTAAAGAAAATACACCTATCTTCTTTTCTGGGATAAGAATAAAACTGCTACTTCTCAGTGTCTGTAATCTCTGACAAAAAAACAATTTTCTGTCCAGTGGGAATGGAAGTTTAATGTTGCAGACAGTATAGGTGTATTACTCTGCATCATAATATGCTCCAGAATTCTGCAGTTCTTCATAGCATGGTTGCATATTAATAAGGAAGGAAGAAATAAAAAAGATTTTTATGAACTCCTGTTTCTTGCACTAAGAAAATAAGGTTTATGATTCAGACTATTTAAATTTTAAATGGGAATTCTTGGAATTATTCATGTTACTGTAATTTAAACATATGTGTATGCACCTGTATACATCCACATACGTAGAAAACCTCCGGTATTAATTTTACAGTACAACCGTGTTTCAAAGTGAGGTGTTTTTCAACTGTAATGAACAGAAAAATAAATAAAGAAGGAAGACTTCAAATAGAATTTACAATTACAAAATGCATTCTAAGAATGCTTGATCACCATGTAGAGTAAGAAAAAAAATAGGGAAGAACTTCACAATCTCTTGTTATTTGTTTGTTTATTTTAAAATCTAGCTGTACTTTGTCTCTTATTTCACATAATAAAATGTGAGAACAATCATGGTATTGGGAGTGCAATTAAGCAACAGCACAAAAGAGGCTGGAGTCTCAAAACACAATGGAGGTGCTGAAGTAGTGCTGTAGATTTTGGATAAAAGGATAATTGAGTGGACTTAATAACACTAATAAGTAATAAGCGCCCAAATATTTTAGTGGCCTGTACTTAGAACAACTGCACAGAGGACTTTTAAGATGAGTAGATGCATGTTTTAAATATCTTGAGATTGTGCTAGCAGAGATGTGTTTCTTTTTTCCAAGCTCCTTACTTATGCATATCCCACTACAGGTAAAGGCAGGAAAATATGGCACCAGTTCAGAGAGAACTAAGATTTTACTTAAGAAATAAACAAAAATAGCCATATTATAGTATTTTTCAAATGATCATTCAATTTATAGAATAACTTAAACCTAGTTGAAACTATACTTCACCAGTTATGAACCAACTCCTCCCTATTTGGGAGGCCAAAAGAGAAATCATTACTGGGAGTAAATACCCAAATGATACTAAATGCTTATATTTGGATCCCATAAAACTGAAACCTTGAGTATGGTAATTATTGAAACTGACAGATTTGTACTTTTTATTACAGAAACAATATGGTTACCAGTGGTTACTAGTCATGAATATTTTTGGGCCCCATGAAAGAACCTCATGTTCACATCATCTCTCTTTAATCAGTGAATTTCAGCACAATTTTTCATTATTATGAGAGAAAGAGTTTCTCTTAAGTGCCTTTCTGTATGGCCAAATTTAATGAGAAGTCTAGCAAAATGTTAGTCTAGGAGCAGGAAAGAATATATATCCATCAGTTTATTTTACAAATAACTATAGAGAAATAAGACATTTTCTTATGTTGCTAAGAATAACACTTCCTACCCAAGTGATGTCATAGGTCTGTGTGTGACATTGTTCAAAATACAGCAACCACTATTCAGCCAAGAACTCAGAATACCGTTCTTTTAAGGAAATGAGTTATATGTTCTACTCTCAAGAAAGCATTTAAGCTTAAATTTTAAGCACATGGTTTTACTTTGTCCCATTTATTTAACATTAATCACGTAGTGATTTGCTGAATGGGGTTGGTACTATACATATGATTAAAGTTAAGCATTTGATTAAGTGTTTTGTTACAACACTTTGCACTGTGCCCTGTAGCACATCTAAAAGAAGTTTTAGTAGATTCAGAAAGCTCCAGAGAGGGCCTAGTGCTGCAGTGTAGCTGACATTTTACATTGATGTCAACAAAATTTTCCCAATTTAACCCATTGTAATTGAAAGCAATATTGGACCAGGGCTGCTCTGCATCATCATCTTCATCACCATCATCATCACCAGTTCATTAAGTGAATAATTGGGGCCAGTCACAAAGTTGTTCCAGTTACTAATTCTTGTGTATTGCAGGTAACTCTAGATTTTTGCTACATCACAGCAGTAGAAAGGAGCTGCTGGCAGCTCCTATGAGATAATTCTACAAATTGTCATTAGGAATGAAATTGTTTTACATCTCAGCCTAAAAGCATGGAACTGGAAATGTGAAAAAATACAGTTCTCTTAGGTACTGGCAGATAGCAGCTATTTTGATCCCTAAATTTTTGGAAATGTATTATTTTAAATTACCTGGATTTTTGTTGTTATTTGTTATCAAAATAACACATGAAGTTTCAGTTCTTATATAAAATTCACATTACTCTTACCATAACTAATTAGTCATGGTAGGTTTGAACTCGGAATGCTTCTTTTCCTGCCTGACAACCATTGCCTTTTTTCCTCCCTCATTTTTTTTCATTTACTTTATTTTTTGAGTGATATAATTATGCATTCATTATTGTTTTAATACAAAATTTGAAGAGACAATTTGGGGAGAGGACTTCCTACCACATCTACTTGATTGTCTTTTTATCTTTCCATGATAACCTCTAGTACATGTTCTTTGGGATCAAATTTGCTTTTCCACGTATTAAAAGATCATTTCCCAAACTGACAGGAAGGCCATGTGCCTCATTATCTGTTTTCACTGTTTCTTTTTGCTGTGCCCAGAAGACTGCTGATCTATTTCACCCTTACCGAAATATATTCTGTCCTGGAACAAACCTACTAAATTCTCCTTTCTTTTGTTCCCAAGGTATCACCCCAAACCACATGCCACCAGTCTCAAAAGTCCTTTTCTAGCAATTCTGCAATTCCAGATCCCTGCCTCCATCACGGTAGGGGGAGAAAAAGATTTCTTAAAATGACACAAATTTCACCGAAATGTTAAAAAAAGTAAATATTTTATTTTCTCTGTATTTCTCCCAGTTTTCAGTCACACAGAGTAGGATCTGCCTCATTGTCTAGGCACTGAAGTAAGTGAGCAGAGGAGAGCAGCATGCACAGATTAAGCAAGAGAAAGGCAGACTCTCAGTTTAGCTGCAGAACCTCCTAGGAACACCTGAGAGGAGAATGGGTTTGGGTTTATGTCCCCACCAGCTTTTCTGTTTTGGAAGGGTTTTTTGTTTCTTGAGCATTTGCTTATCTCAGACTTTCACTTCAGAGTTCATTGCGCCCATGTTGCTGAGGTAGCTCAAGAAAAAAGAGAAAGCAGCCCAAGTCCCTTGGGCAGCAAGGCTTCATCTGGAGCATGAATCATCCTGCTTGTGTAATGTGAGGGATGCATTCCAGGTTCTGCCTGATATTGAGGGAATTTCATTTCTCCATGGTTAGTAAAGCACCTTACTATGGAGATTAAGAAAGGTGCAGAAACAGAACACTAAACAGCTCTCTATTAAATAGATTTTCCCCCCTATTTTTAATCCAAGTATCTATTAAAAAAAAACCCAAACAAAACCAAAACAGAACAAAAACAAGAGAGGGACATCAAAACAAAAGGCTGTTTCTGCCTTCTGTGTGAAATTATCCCCATCAGAAATTCATGTATGTCACTTAATGGCCAGCTTAAAAGCAGCATCTGCTTATCAAGTGGCTTTTGCTGTTTATGCAACATTCCAGCTGGGTTGGCTGAAGCACAAACAGGTGAAAATGACTTTTCCAAGGTCATTCTGTATGACCTCAGCTCACACTTACACTTAGGGCTTGCTTATTCCCAGTCCTTCCCAGTCCTTCCTAGAAACCAATGCATCATGTATGCATTCCTATGTGGTTACATCTTTGAAATTATGCATTATCTTTTGATGACATATTCTTTAAGAAATCCAGTTGTTATGAACTGGAATTATATTTACTGCAAAGGCAATGATTTTGTGACTTTATTTGATATGCAGGTGGGTATTCACATTTCCATTGTAATTTGATTGTAATTCAGGATCACTTAAATAAGTTGTCTCTTCAAGGTTATTTTATTACAGTGCTCATACAGTTCGTGGGTTTGTGTTTGGTTTTGTTTGTTTGTTTGTTTTGGAGTTTGGGGTTTTGTTTGTTTGGGGTTGTTTTGTTTTTTGGTTTTGGGGTTTTGTTGGTTTTGTTGGTTTTTTTTTCTTCAAAGTAAAATTTCAGCTGATCTGTCAAACTCAAATTAAGGTCCTAAACCTCGCATTCTAATGAGTATATAAGGAAAATGGTACAAGCAGCTTTAACTGTTTCACAGATGAAAGAAGTTAGTATGTCAGGTGAAAATGTTATGAATCATCCAAGAATGTATTGAAAAGAGAGAATGCAAAATAAACTTCAAATGAAGAAAACCTGGACTAGCTAATTTAGCTTCATATCCCTGATTTCAGGAAGAGTTCACAATATCAAGATTAAGTCCAGAAATAAGCAAAGACTTTACACAGTGAATCAGGCTCCGAAGACTGACATAGCATCCTAAAGAGAGTAGTGGACATCCTGAAATTAGGAGATTCAGGACAGAAGAGATAACACAGGATTAAGGCTGTCTTCTTTTACAGAAGTGTTAGAGAGTGCTGAGACCTTCTGTAGGCAAGTCAGGAGGAACTAACTCTTGGGTACACCAGAAATCTTCTGCACCTTTTCCACAGCTTTTGACTTAGTATGCAATGGGGTTTGATGGCATGTTTTAAATATCTGTCTATCTGATTACAATTGTAATTAGCTGATTCATACTTACTATAGGAGGATGTCACTTATGGTATGATGAATATTCTTCTGAATACTAGTTGGGCGTTTAGAAAAGTGTTTCATGCCAGAAGTTTCTTTCTCTTTCTAACCTAGATTCCATCTATGTGTAATCCTTGTAATATAAGTATACTCCTTGCAACATTCCACCCTTAGGAATGATTAATTCTTTAGAGGTAGGTAAACTAAATTAAATTTTTAAAATGCATTAATTTTATATCCAATTACTTTTTTTTCTCATAGGTAAAACATGCGATACAGATTAGAGGAGGGAAGAGCCCCACCCTGCAAGCAACTTCCTTCCTTTTCATCATCCACAGAATGCTTTGGTAAGTGATCAGTTCTTTCACAAGGGTCCTAGGTTCCTCCTGTGGTCTTCTCTGTTCAGCCCTCAGGCTCAGGTCTTTCCCTCTCACATAAATCTGTTGAAGTCTGGTAGTCATTTTGCCTATTGATCATGCTTGCTCCTTTTTAACAGAAGTTCTTAATATCCTCTTCCATTGTTTCTTCTTCTCTGCTGATGATTTTGTAATGATCAAATATTGTGCCCTGCAGACAACTAGCTTTCTGTGATCATTAGGACTCCATTTAACTTCCAAGGGTAAAAAATTGCTGGGTAAAGGATGAAAACCCATCTTTATGAATATATTTTCAAACTCAATTCTTCTGAATGCTGTTTCCTGGATTTAATTAACTTGTAAAATCACAAGAGTACTTCAATAATGGCAACACAGACTCTACACAACTGCTGGAAAAAGTGGCTTTCAAGCATAGCTGGCCTCCAAAAGTACCATGCTGCAAATTAACAGCAGCTCTTGCCTGTCTAATAATTTCTTGTGCCTCCTGCACTCAATGTCACTTAGGTTGGAGAAAAGAAAAAAAAAAGCGCAAAACAACAAACAAACCTGAATGAACTGCATTAGATTAAGGGTTTCTTTTTTCCTCATGGGACTTGAGACTTTTCTACTGTAAGGGCATATAACTAACTAAAGAAATTGATATAAAACCCCATTTTTTTCAAAATAAGGGTGGTCAAGTACTGGAATAGGTTGCCCTGAGAGGTTGTGGAATCTCTGTCCTTGGAGATATTCAAAACTTGACTGAATATGACCTTGAGCAACCTGGTCTAACTTTGAAGCTGACTCTAACTTCAAAGCTGGCTCTGCTTTGAGAGAGGTTGGACCAGATGATCTCCAGAGGTTCCTTAAAACTTAAATTATTCTGTTTCTGTGTCAAATGCAGCATTACCTTGTGCAGTCCAAAAAGAGCTTTGTGTAACATGAAAGCACAAAATATGTGCTATGTTCACAGCTTCTTAATAGAAAGAACATCACTTTAGAGTGAAACTCTGAGCAGATCCTTTATTTAAGTGCTTAAATTTCTCTCTCCCTCATTTTTGTCTGTAAAATGGGAATTTTATTGTACTTCTGCAAGTGCTTAAATTAAACTGCAAATGAATGTAAAGAAGTTCTTTATCTTCTGAAAAAGAGACAATATATTAAATTTTGTCCTTCAATTCTGTCCTATTGTAGCTACAATTGTATCCATTGTATTTTTATGAAGATTATTTATATTACCTGTTTGAACCTCCAAATCGAATACAGACATCACAGATGTATTTACAAGCACACAAGTCTTTGAATTCCACTGTTTTTTCTCTAACTTTATGTACTGAGGAATGGTTGGAACAATTTTGAACTTTATCCATCTACTACAAAAATATCACAAAGATTTCAGACAATATTTTTTCTGAAACTGTAGTTCCAGGTTGTAAGAGGGCTCTGTGTGACTGAAGACTTTTAAGTAGGCTCATGAGATTAGTAGCAAACATTTTCATAATTAGGAACAGCATTTGGCACTTCTTGATATCTGGTCCTGTAATAATATATTTCCATTTAATTTTGTTTCAAGCACATACCTGTCGTATAATAGCTATGGTTTATATCTTTTTTTAAAAGGAAATCTTATTTTGGGAAGGCTGCCGAAATTATTATTTCAAGTGCTCAACAAGTATTAAATCCATGACTCTTCAAATTACTCTTCTGATTTGAAATTCATTTTTCCTACTTCCACATTAAAAAGCTAACAGCACATAGTAACAGTAGGCAACACAAAATTTCTCTGCCAAACTTGGTCAATAATTGTATAGAATTTCCAGCTGTAATTAAAATATGTCACAGTCTATATTAATATAGTATTCTTTGATGTTAATTTGGTTTAGATCACTGCAAAATATTTTTCATGTGATATATTTCACCTGTTACAAATTGCACATTAGTTCATTGAGAATTTGCAGCATGTCTCTTAATTTAAAAGTATTTAGAATTCTAAGTTACAGTATCAAAACAGCTAATTCCTAGTTTCTAATAACACTCACACAAAGAAAATCCTTTCCATTTTGGAGATAAGGACATTAATGGGTGTTAACACAAGACTGTGAAGGATAGGTTCTTCCCAGTATAGGGATTATCTCGACTAGCTAGTTACAAAACTGGGGGACTTGCATTGACTTGAACAAGATCAGAGGTCCTAATTTTAGAAGAAAAAACTCAGCTCCAGCTGAGTGAATTTTGTGACAGTTCTTCTTGAGCACCTATTTTATCACACTGCATGACATATGGAGGCAGCATCCAGTGAAGGTGAGCATGGCTATGAAAAAAGGTGTTTCAGGAGGAAGATTCTGCATTTTTCTCTTAAAAACCTTGCCTGACATCTGTGCTAGAGTTTAGGCCTTTCAAGTATTGATGATTAGGAGCTCAAAGAGAGTAAATTACTGGATCCTTTTAGAAACACAGCTGGGATTTCTCTCTGTGTGAAATATGACTGCTAATATGATATAGAAATCATAATATTGAAACTCCTGAAAATGTGTTCACACAAAATTTGAGTCATAATGGGGAGTGAGTCACTCCATCTGAAGTGTCTAATTTGGAAAGGTAGTCTCCATATGCTCCCTTCTGAGTCATTGCAGGATCTCCAGGGGGAGTCTCTGGGCTTCCCAGACCTGAGTTTGCAGAGTAGCCCATGTCTTTCTACTGGCTGAAGAAGAATTACAGTCATATTTCTATTTCAAGCCTGTAATTTCAGGAATGTCAGATCTCACTCCTCTCAACATTCCTTAAGAGTATTGAGGAATAGATATGCACGTGGGACAATGTGTATTGAAAACCAAATTTTATCAGGTTTGTCAGATTTTCAGTATTTAAAAAAAGTAAAATAATTGATTGAAAAACATTTTTTTAGTTACATAAGAGTAAGAGTAAACATAGCTCAAAACCACCATGTATTCATGCCTTAGTCATACTTTTATTCTCGTTAATTTTAGTAATATCTGAGAAATTGCAGTAAAGGGAATCATTTAATGTACTCTGAATAGATTGCACATTCTTCCTTGCCTTCCTTTTTAATAGCTAATTATGATTTTCCAATTACTGTATAAAAATAATACCATTTTAAATGCTTCATTAAGGAGACAATAGCATATATATATGGAGGAACAAGTTAATGAAATGTAGTGTAATGCTTGAAAGAGGGCTAAAAAAATCTTGGCAAAGGTTATAGGCAAAGCTGGACAGTCCAGAAATGTTCTTTGTTCACAATTGTCAGACTTAGAATAAGTAATAAAAAATAATTTTCTTATTGCATCATCTCACTGTTTCATGTTTTGTTTGCTCAATTCCAGCATAAATTTCATAAGGGAGGACCTGATGTTCTAATGTAAATGTAAAGTACTCCAGGAATTTTTATGCACTATGAAGAATAAAATGCCAAAAACTATCATGTCATCTTTTTTTTCTATGAGCTCACAGGACACTGTAGTAAGAAGACAACCTCAGCCCCCAAGTCTTACCAGAGCCCTAAATCTCAACCTGAAGACTGTCCCTTCTTATCCACAGTTCTGTGTAAAAGGTTCAAGCATTCTGCATGTATTTCAAGTGTAGCTTATTTTATGTAGGTATATAAACCAGGCTGAAAACAAAATGGTCTCTTAGCATGCAGAGTAATCCTTTCTTTCAGGATTTTCATCTAAGTGTCAATAACCAAGTTCCTAAAACCAGTTCCTTTTCAAAACCTAATCTGACTAAAGCATTACAAAAACACCCTGCTCTCTTGTATTGCTCTCTCTAGAACATCTGCTTCCACACAAAACCTGTGCTGAGAAAAATGTAGTACATGGGTCTACCAGAAACTAACAATTTTTACATTATGCAGAAAAGAAAACTTTAAAGATTATACTTAACAACACTGTTTTGTTATATACACAATAATAAAAATACTTCTACCTTGAAATCTAATTAATGATAAGATTTATGATTATTCAATTAAGGAACAGAAAGCCAGTGCCATATATCAAATTAAATGAGTTGTCATTGATGTGAGAATCTCTAGTAGAACTATTAGAGAGGGAACATTTTGTTCTTTTGTACAGTTTATTAGAGGCCTCCAGTTGTCACTAGATACACTTGTATCCACTAGATACAAATATATCACCCAAACAAATTTTAAATATTCTTATGGAAATACACGTATAACTGAAGACTGGGAATTTTTCACTGGAAAATATTAACAAAAAATTCCAGCAATTTGTGAATTTCTTCATCACTGTATCAATACAAGAAGCAAATAAATTTTCTTCTAATAAACTCTTAGAAGAACTTAATGTATTTCTGTAACAACAAATTCTGAAGCAGTTCTGTCATAGCCCCTGTTTTTCCACTTAAATAGGTAAGCTACCTTCAGCAAATAATTCACTGGTGTAAATATAGGGCAATTTGACAATTTTGGGCATAGCCAAATAAATAAACAAAAATAACCCAAAATTACTAAATTCCTGAAAGTGCATGGATGTATGGATATATATGGATATGTAGAATAGATAGGTAGAATTTATGTGATACAGCTTTAGCCACAGTGTAAAGAAAAGACAAAAGATACTGTTAATACAAGATGTAGAACACTTTCTTAGCCAGAGTCCCTCAGTGGGCTCCTGCCTACAGAAGAGGAGTTTTCTGTCAGCAGACGTATTCCCTTCCCACCCTTGAGCTTGCAGTAAGGCTAAGATAAAACGAGCAGAACAGAAAAGGGAAGGGAAGACAAGGAAAGGGATGGAGAGGAACTGACAATAAAGAAAATGTTTTCTTTCTCTGTTCTGCCAATCTTGAAGTATCTGTGTATTTTTAAATAGGAAGTTTGAGGAGGAGTTATTGTGTGAGATGGGGTGTGGTGATCTTGCAGATTACGGCAGGGAGACTGATGGCTGCCCACTCTGAGACAAAGGGTTGCTCCCAGCAGCGGGGCAGTGCCAGACCTTCTGCCCCCATAGGATGACAGGTCCTGTTTGCTGTGCTCCCTGCCTGAGGTCTGTCCCATAGTGCTCAGGCAGCCCAGAAGATGGAATAGTTGCCAAGGCCCATCAGGTACTTTGCTGTTTGCTGATGAATTAACTGTAGCTGAGAGCATGCCATGCCTCATTAATGTTTTTTGTAATCTGAAAGTTGCCCCTTGCAGATTTTCCCACCTCCCATCCAGTGCAGTTAGCCCCATCAACGTATGTGGCAAAGGAGACTTTTGTATTTTCTTTTCCCTGTTTCACCAAAACGGTTCTTGTGCACTGGGACAAAAGCCAACCTCAAATAGGAGGTCCTTTGGCTGCTCTGTGCAACAGTATTGTGCCATCCTGAGAAGCTTTGGCAGCTGGTAATGAAGGACTACAGGGGCTGAGATCCATGAAGTACATGGCTTCTTTAGAAAAATGCCCTTCCTAGTGCAGAGGAGCTGAATGGGGTGCTGAAGATGAGGCTGAGGGGTTTATAAATATTCAGAGCCACTGGAAGTGCACCAGTGCACAAGGGATCGTTGTGTGAGCAGAGGATGCCGGTGCCCTCAGGCTGCAGTTATTGCTGAGCTGTGCTTCTGCATCAGCCAGCCCCTCTGATGCCCTGTGACAAGGTTGGTCTTGGGAAGGGGGTGATGAATTTGTCCCTGTCTTAATTATTATAATGGTTTAATCACTATCTCACATCAGATTCTTATCTTTTTTTCTTGTGGGAACTGTGAGTATGTGATCTGACTGACGTGCCACTAGATTGCTCTACTTAGTGAACTGTTGGCTGACTGCTGGTGGTGTTGAAGAAAATATTTATTTTTAAAACTATGAACCTATACAATAAAAAAAAAGGAATTATATGGGCAATTCTACAGAGCTCACATAGTGACAATCCCTTCAGTTTTATTTGCCCGTTTTGCAGCATTTGCCTTTGTAGAAAGTAGTTCTTATGCAAAACTCAAAGGGTTTGGGAGAATTGTTTCCATTAGTTTGGCTTCTCTGTGGATTACATTTAAATGTTATTTTAAATGCTCAGCATTCCATGTTTCTGATATGGGATATGAGCAAGTTTATATGTGTTGTTTATTATTTTTTCTTAAAGCAATATTCCTATTTAGTAACTGTAAGGCAGCTTGATACAGCTGAAGTTACTTCATGTCAAGGCAGCCTGTCTGAAACAGCTGGATCAGAGGAATAACAGCGCATGGCTGAATGAGTGTGTGTGTGCATGCTGGAAAAAATACATGGGTACAATAACACCTATGGGTTGCACAGTGATTTTGTTCTGCCACTTAAAATCACACAGGCAAAATGCATACAGAAAGAGGTTAATACCAATTATAAACTTACAGCTCATTATATACTTCTCAAACTAATACAGATACAACATGATTTAAGATTGGAAACTGTGGCTAAAGGAATTAGTCTGCTCTGCATGAAACTAGGTTTATTTAATCAATGTTGCTTCCACTAGAAAAGTGGATTAGTTTTTCTTTAAGTCAGAGTTAAAAGTTTTGCAGCTAATTTATTTTAATAAGTATTCAGTCACTGACTGCTGCAGAAAAAGGCTAAACTGTAATGAAGAGCTAGGAAAGAAAGCATGACTTAATTATTTTTCTGGGGTGGATAATGAATAAATTAGCTACGCTGCAGGCTTGCCGTTTGTATAGAATTTATTACTTTTACTTTAAGAACCATATCATGACAAAGTCAATTTTTCTCCTGACTGCAAACTGATTGATGGGATGATGTCTAGTTGTGAAAGACTTCCTCTTCATCATTGTGTTGCCAATGTTGGTATCACAAAGTGAGTTTGAAGTTTTCCTGAGTGCATGTTTTCCTACGTAATTACAGATGACAATTATTTTAATTCCTTTTTAACAAGCTTTCTAATAATGTAAACTACAGAATGAATAACTTAGATGAGACCAAAGATGCACTGCTTTCTCAGTTCTTAATTTGTTGCCACAATGTATTCTACATGAAGAGCTAAGTACTGTATTTAGAATGACAGCAGGTGTTTTCACCAGAAGATGTATATGAATAGAAAGGCTTTGCTAGGGAACAGTTAAAGAGTGGTCTTGCAGGTGTTAGAAGGATGAAAATTTTAAGGAGAAAGATTAATTGTTTGACATGACATTGGAAATATAGGCTTGACTCAGTTCCAAATTTAAATGGGAGCTGGATTTGGTCTACTAGGTGTAAGAAAAATAGTAACTTTCAAATGAAGAAAACTGTAGAATAAATATCAGGAGGAAAAACAAAAATGAGCTGTGTGATTTACTGCAGTGTGAATTCTCCCAGCAAAATGAAGAAGCACACTCAGTTAAGATAATGAAAATAAGATTAAAGAAAGCATTAGAAAAAGTATTGTAGAAAGCAATGTTTTGCCTGTTTTGCAGGCCCTGTCCTCTTGAGGCTTTTCCTTTTTTTTCTCTCAACACATACATATGAAATACAAAGTCTTCAGATATATTGCTTAGGATATATCTTATTCTCTGCTCCTCATCAGTCCAAGATACTAAAAATCCGTATCAGAGCTTTATTGTCTTTCCAGTAAGGAACTTTCCACTGCATAATTTCAGATGCACTCTGAGAAAAATTCTTTCTTTCAAATACTCCGTTTCTTGGTGTGATAGTCAAGTTAGCAATGTATCATGTATTAATTAAAGAAGGAAAACTATTATATTAAGCAGATGTTACTTGTTTTGAGTAACTTTCTCAGAAGATTTGTTGAGAGGGTTTTTTGAGGGAAACAGTTACCTTGAACTTGCAAAGCAAAAATGGAAAAGATCCAAGTAGCAGATTTGGAAAGGTACATTACTAAGCTGCTCTCTGTATTGCAGTCAAAGGTCCATACTAGTTAAGGGTCAGTAAAATAAGTATGAGGAAAGAGGCTGAAACAGATAATCTGTCCTTTTTTACAGTCTCCAGAGTGCTATACAGTTTTTGGGGATATTCATCAGCTGCAGAGGACTCTGAATGCTTATCTGCCTATTTCCACAGAATAATCTCTTTATGAATTTAAAGCTAAAATCATTATGACTTATTCCATCAAATGCTATGCTGTCAATGGGAAAAGCTTTGAGAAAGGTCATTTGTTTGACTCAAGCTGCAGCATTTGCCAAGCAGTGTTTGTATCTTGTGATATTTTCTATATACTGGGCTAAACGACACTGCTAGAGATTTATGTAATTATTTCTGTGTGTTTGGACATCCAATTTAATGACCATTAAAGTCATTCTAATGAGCATTCTACTGTTAAAGTTATAAACTTTACAAGCTCAAGAAGGAAAAACAAGACACAATAGATTCTGCATGTTACAAGCATGTTAGTTTTCTTGTATTAAATTCGTTGCTAATTTGATATGCCCCTCCAGTGCATATATCATCTTTATTAAAATTAATGTAAAATGACTCACAGAATCTAAATTAATTACAATGATGCACAGAGTTTTATTCTGTTCTAAAAAAAAAACTAAAAAAAAAATTAATTCTGTTCATGGTTGTTCATGGTTGCAATAAAACAAAGCAAAACGAAAAAAGCCCTCTCTCATGTTCTCCAAAGATGGCATTACCTACTCCTGGTTTGAAGTAATGGTAAATAATGGCAGAATTCTGTCCCCAAAGCACTAAAATTCAACCAGCTGGTTGCAGATTTTGCATCTACAGTTAAGAGAATTCATTATTATATGATGCCTTTTGACTGAATGGAAAAATCTGCTCTGAGTATAGTATATAGAGGTTTATGTTTACCTAGCTCTTCAGTAAGGCAAGATCCTATTGTTATTTATTCAACATCAAGGGTATAGCCAAAGTGGTGCTTTTTCTTGTGCAGATGGGAGTTTAAAAAGAGCATAGGTTATCTATAATTCTTCAGCTTTTTGCTTTCTCTCTCTGGGATACACTTTGCTGCTAAAGCACCATAAACATACAGACACTAGCTTTAATCTGAGTGTCCCATGAATCAAAGTATAAAGGTGTAAACTGTAAGAAGGTGAATTGGCAAGTTCACATCTAGACTCTGCAGCAAAACGTGTGCAGGGAAACGTGCTCCCCGGCCAGCAAGCCTTTCACTTCTTTAAACATCTCAGTTCCTCAAATTTATTTAATGTCCCTTATATTTACAAATACAAAGACTGTATACAAAGACTGGGGCAAAAGACTGGAAAATAAAGTAAGAGGATATGTATAGGTGGCCAGTTACCTTCAATAAAGAGAGATTCATGGACAACAAAAACCTTCCAACAGTTTAGTAGTAACCTTTATACTTAGCAAATACTTCTTCAAGTATATAATCGAAGCATTGTGTTAAGAATAAAAAAAATTTCAACTGCTTTGCAAAAAAAAATTGCAAACATTAAGTCCAAATATTTTTGTCTTGCTCTATGCAGCAATGTCATTACCAGGGAGGCCTTGCAAGAGCTTAGAGTGAGTAGAGATAAAGAAGGCAAATGGACAGTGACAGCCATGTAATCCAGTGTCTGATTGCTTTTCCACATGTCACTAGTGAAACACACAACTCTTCCCCTCAGCCACTGTGAGGGTCTACAGTGCTCAGACTCATTCAGTCTAATCCAGTCCATGCAGAGAAACAATGTCTTGAAGGAATACTTTGCTGAGGTTATGCTCTCTGGAAATGTTTTGACACCATTATTCTTCATTAAAAATACATCTGCAAGCCTGAGATATAGATACGAGGTAGGAACTGCTCAAAAAGAAACAAACCCCAAACTTTTAACTGTGAGCTGAAAAACTAGAAATATTTTTGTTAAATTTTTCAAACATATTTGATCCAAATGCTTGCTTACTTTTGATCATGCCCTAGCAACTGATCCCTGTAAAACTGTAGTTAAGAATTCAAGAGAAGCTGCCACCACTTCTGGTTATGCTCTTGTTAATCAACTCTTGTTTAATTTTCTCTTTTATTGACAAACTTTATTTTAAATTCCAGTAATATTACTCTACTCTTGTTTTAAAATTCATTCAGTATAGTCTTGGTGTTTCAGAACAAATTCTTTATTTGCTGTTAGCCTTTATCATCACTTCTGAGAATTTCATGACTAGCCAGTCTCTTGCTCTTACAGTTGCTCTGAAGTCTCTGCATTTTTGCATCTTCTCAGAAGCATTTAGAAGAGGTTAGACCAAATCTGTGTAACCTAGTCATGCTGGTTTTTGCATTGTCTTCAGTAAACACTAGCAAGTTTTGCGATTTTCTAAAGTAATATGGTAGATGGATTCTTCAATGTATTATACCATGTCTGTTAAAGTTGTATTCTTTCCAATCCACTGTAGTTCACTCAGTGTAAAAGTAGAGGAAGTGAAAAGCAACTTCTAATATTTCTAGAGATGAGTATGTCTACCTCATATGGTGCATAAGTCACAGCAAAGATCAATCTTAATGAGAAAAAAATTTAAAATTACAGTAGCTCTTTCTATTCTTCATTTGAGGAGTTATCTCCAGTCTCATTCTATTTCTACCCTTCAACAAAGACAATGGTTCACAGAATGAAATAATAAAAGCTACAGAGAAAACTGTTATGACTATTTGAACATAGATCACTAAAAGCTGTGTTTAAACATGGAGTAAACCATGTACTAGTAAGTAAGCTTAATTTTTTGAAAAAACAACTTTTTTTTTGAAGTATAGAAAAAAATAGGTTATGTTTTCCATTAATTTTTCTTTTTTCTCTTTTTCAATATTTTTCTTTCTCTTTTCCTGTAATATAGGTCCTGATCATGACAGTAAAAGTGCAATATTAAATATGAAAACTACCTTTGTTGTGGCAAAAAAGATCAATTTGTGAATTCCTGGTGAAGTTTTGTGCAGAAGAACATACTTTTTCTTTGTGAGTCATGGCACAATAAGGACAAACCGCTCCCTGGTCGAGGCTGAACATTCAGAATGTCTGCATTTTGCAAGCACCCACTTAAAGGATTTCAACTCCACTGGTGTTTGCTGGAATGAACACTTGCCCGTAGGAGAACAGGGGCCACCAGACCAGCAGAGCAGTACATTGCCTCTGGGCAGGTTTCCAGTAGGGTAACAGAGGTTTGGTCTTTGCACCTCTGCTCTCGCTGGTCGTGTGTAGCAGCACCAATCTCAGCCTAACCTCAACCCATGGGTACCACGTCTGCAGAGGGGGCCCTTACAAATGCCCATCTGTCTCTGAGCAGGACCACCCTCAACCTGCTCCCCAGCCTGGCAGCGCCACCCTGTCCCACTATTGTCCCCATGAAGCCTCCAGAGAAAGCCCAGAGGGAAGAAGGGCACACTGTGTGTTTTGACCTACAGTCAAAAAAATCACTTTTCTGT
Source organism: Hemiprocne comata (assembly GCA_020745705.1). Classification (NCBI taxonomy): domain Eukaryota; kingdom Metazoa; phylum Chordata; class Aves; order Apodiformes; family Apodidae; genus Hemiprocne; species Hemiprocne comata. The sequence continues at coordinate 19,810,195 of CM036593.1, forward strand.
TAATTTTTATCCCTGTCCTGCCCACAGCTGCCCAAGGCTTGGAGCAGCCAGAGCTCAGAGCTCAAGGGGTTTCTTGGGAAGTTTCAGGAAAACTCCAACTTTGGTATCTCTTTTGATTTAGATAATGGCAGCTGCATTTCTTTGCACATGAACTAGCGATCTATAAACACCTTCGAGGTGAAGTTTTCTTTTCCTGGAAGAACTTCATCAGCATTGCCATTAGTCACTTTTATAAATGTAAAATAAAATGCAACATACTGTTTTACCCTATTTCCTATATAAAAAAAAAAAACCAAACAAACAACAAACCAAACAACCAACAACTGTTCTAATGAAGTTTTCTTTGCACTATGACTTTTACGTCCTGTCTTGGTGACTACATTAAGAAAGTTAAATTTTGGACCTGTCTTTGTGTGCGTATTGTTTTTCTTGTCATGGTAGTATAACACTCCCAGCCATAATAGGGTTTGGGATTTCATTTTGAGACCCATTGTCTATTATACTGGTTTCCATTTCTATTAAAAATATCTTTTATGGGGGTTTTATAGCTTCATGATGAAAGAGTCTCATAACAGCTTTTTTTCTTCTTTTTACAAAATATCTTAGCTTGAGAACTGTACTGTTCTTAATCACATTTTATGAAATCATATAACTAATATTTAACACCTTGTATGTAGCAAAAGTTACAACTTTTTGTTAGTACTAGATTTTAAGAAAAGAAATCTAGACTCAGACAACAGGTTAAATTTTCAAATGAATAGAGTTATTGAAAAATACAGATATTATTTTTAGTGCTCTTCATATCTAGTAGTGTGTGCAGTGCTGAGTGTTAAATATTTTACATCAATGTCCACAGTGCCAAAAATACAGAACACTTCAATGTTAGATGAAATTCTACAAATGCTTGTCATATTACTCTAACACAAATACTTCCACTGAGTAAAATAAGACTACTAACATCAAAGTGTTCTTCTTTACTCAGAAACGATTCAGACTCTCAGATATCCTTCTCATAACATTAGCCTATTCCCCCTCAGCAGTCAACCTGTTATGAGCCTCACTCCAGAAGGTCCAGCTGCCTCCATAAAATCCAGCAGGAGCCTGGGCATCTTGCTCAGGGCATGGAGCAGCTACAGGGAGCAGATGTCTAACTGTTATGTGCTGCAGTTTGCAGTGTTGTTACACATAAGCGCGTTGGTGGTTCTAGCAGCTCATGATTAATTTAGCTTTATTTCAGTGCTTATTTAATAAAAATTTTATTATGAACAGAAGGAATCAGATTTGGAAATTAAACTTCTTCCTGCGACAATGTTTACATGCACAGGAAAAACCATGGAGACAAAACTAGACAAAGAAAAAAAGCAATATCTTTACACTTAGCATATCTCCACTGTACAGTCCATTTTCCCATTTCTTTTTGACCATTAAAACATTTCAATGAATTATATATATAGTAGTTATATCATTTTAGCACCTCCAGTGGAACCAGCCCTCCAGCAAAGAGCAGCAATGGAGCTTCCCTGGCTTCATATCATTGCATACAAACAACCAAGACAGGAAGGTTTAGTCATGTGGAATATATAGTGTTTATCTCAATAGGCACACAGTTCAGATTTTAAGAACAGGAGATGTAAAATGGAACAGAGTACGTTTGCAAATAACCTCTGTTCAGCATGAAAATAATCTAATAGCATGGATGAAATTTCAGTCATTACTGCCAAATGAGGATACCTTTAAATCCGTAAGATTCAACCCATTTCCATCAACCAAGAACCGTGGAAGTTAATTGTTGATATAAAATAAGCAGACGCTCCTAACAGCTTTTCTCTTTTACCTCATTAAGCCCTGAGTAGACTGCACAGTCATTAAGCAAAACTGTGAGAAAAACGTTTTTTGTGTTGCCTGCCCAGGGACCCCCAGGTACAGGTGATGGCTGATGTGGTCAGAGGAACTCATCCCTGCAGCTGTGCTGACAGAGGCACCAGGCAGGAAGGCAGAAAGGAGCAGGGTGCTGGGAGGAGACTCTTTCTTTGTGTTCTTTCAGGAAAGCATTCCTGCACCAGCTGACACTTAAGCACATGCTTAAGTTCTGATGGGACCTAATAAGGAGCAGGAAATATGTGCTTAAGTGTTTTCCTGAACATGGTCCAAAAATGAGTAGGTCATAGGTGAAATCTTTTCCTGTATGCTGTCCTCCCAGTACCATTACTTGCAGCAGCCTTTCTGAGGCAGTGAAGTATCCTTACATGTCTCCAACCTTGTGCTGGCCTGTCTCCAGCTAAGCAGGAACAAAAATTATATAATTTCCACTTTTCCTCTGAGACCTGAAGGAAGACCTAACTGCATCCAAAAAACTGGCTGAATGAAGTTTCAACCAAGGAAAATAATTTGTAGTGTTAAATAATGCTAATCCTTTTTCATAATTTTAGTGGTGTCATCCACTTATCTAAGTGGCTATAACTCCAGTATGATGGTGGCAAGTGTTCACTTGCATGCTATATTAAACAAATAAAATAAATGAGGCAGGAATCTTATCTTCTTCAGGTAAGATCTTTTAGTTGAAATATGGTAGCACTGAATGGGATCCTCTTAGTGCTTTTTGCTAACAATTGCCTCTTTTAGTCCTACACAAGTTTATTTAAAAAAAAAATATTTGGGTTATTCAAGCTAATTTCCGAAAAACCTTGTTTATAAGATCCCTTAACCTGACTATACACAATTCACATAATGCACTCTGGCCAGGACACTCAAAGTTCTCAAATCAGTCAGGGAGCAGCAGGTCACTGCAGAAAACATAGTCCAAGTGTCACTGACCTGGCTCTTTAAAATATTTCCTTGATTTTTCCAACTAGGAACAAAAGTAAAGAATCTAAGAGAGGAGATCTTTAAAAAATAGCAGCAGACTTCTACATACATCAATGTAAATTTGAGGCTTTTTTTGAAAGGGTCATAATTACAGTCATGTTTGCTCCTGCTGTATTTGAAGTAACGAGTAATGAAACACAGTTTCATCTTCTGATCCCCCATCTCCCAAATCATCTTAAAGAAACTCTTTCAGAGTGTTTTTGACTGCACTTGTAATGGAATAAGCAGAACTGAAAAATGGCTATTTATCACAGCATGTATGCTTCCACTTACTGCAACGTTCATAGTACCTCTCAAAAAGGAAATAACAAACACTGCCATATCTTTAACTACTATCAGTGATTTAATGTCCAGTTCTTACTGTCCTCTACTGACCATGCACTGCAGTGTGTCATCACCCTAATCTTTGCTGGAGATGAACATACAACACAAAAGTTCAAAATGTGTTCGTGTGTCAGGGTTACTTTAGATCACTGTACTATAACCATCACTTGTCTTACATTGTAAGCAAGGGAGAAAATAGAAAGGATTAAACAAGTATTTTCTTCAAAGATCTTGCAATGTTTTCTATAAAAACTGGCAAAATTACCCATGCCTATAACGATCAAATGCTATACTTATTTGATCAAAATAATTATAGGAAAACATGACATTTAAAGTTGAAATTGTTTCAAGCACCGCTTTCAAAAAGTATTATATTAAAGACAAATCAATACTTTCTGCTATCTTCAGGCAAGATCTTCAAAACATGACATAATTGAGTATCTGAAGAACCACAAATCACATATTGATCTGAAGAATTTAGATACATCACTGGAGAGAATGTGTTCCCATCACAAACTGCCGTGTGTTGACACTAGTGCTATTTCTGTTTCTCAGTAATTTTAGGGCTCATCTACTTGCTACAGAAATGTGCAGCCAGTGGCATCGATAATACTGTAAAAGTCAGAAAATTCATAAACCTATTTTCCATATTTTCTTGTTGATGTACAAACACTGTAAAACTGAAGACTGGCTGATGTGTTATCCACTGAATTAAGGCAGAACAGAAAAGACATAAGGTAGAAACATGTGGCAGCTTCCCTTACAACAATCTAAAGGCGAGAGGAGGAAAACTATAATGAAAAGCAAATTGCATTGCAGTGAAAAGCCTTTTTCTTGGTTGCACATGCTTATTTTTTCAGTATGTGAATTTAGTTCTATACATACGCAGCTAAAATCCTGTTACCCCAGCTTAGTTCATAAATTTACTGCTGCTTTTAATTTCTGTCATATCATATCTAAGTTTCAAATTATTCGTTAGGTTTAGTACATATATATTGAGTGGTTAAGGATGGCTTAACAGATCCTTTCAGATTTTAGATAAATAATGCAAGCTATAGAATAGATTTTTAAAACCTCATTTAAAAAAACAACACAAAACCCCACGTATTTTCTGTATAAAGGCAAGAAGGCAATCTGACAAAACATAAAGAGGACCTTAGGGATGCACAAGTAAACTCGGAAGAAATGTCAAGCAGAGATAGAAAATATAAGGAAAAACCCCAAATGAAGGCTGGCTAGCTGTTCAGGTTTCTCAGCATCCTGAAGTCCCTTGTGTATTCCTATGCCCCATGTTTTCCTGCACCTCCCAGGGCTGTCTACTTTCTGTTTCACATAAATACTTGAAGAAGTGGAAATATGCATCCCTTCTCTGTAGTTCACAGCAAGGTATCAAGACTCTGCTTTACAATCATCTTCTGCAGGAGCTGCCTTTCCTGAAGATAGATGTCTATATCAACATGACTGTAAAAATGCAATAGAAGATCTGTTACCTCTCCTTCCCCACAAATCATTTTCCAACAGTTAGATGAGTTGTTTGGTATAAGTCAGGGGGTGAAATTTTAGGGCTAAAGTAAAAGTTATTTCTATTATAAAATAAACTTTATTCAAAGTAAGCACTGTTTTGTATAATAAAATCCCACTTTTGCAGACTGCCAAAAGGCTGAACAATATTGTCAGGGAAATAAAAAGAAAAAAAATCTAGACTAAATGCAAGAAATTCTTGCTAGCTTGAGAGAGAGAAGGAGGGACAGCCATTAAATTCCTGTTTCTGGGGAACTGGATATCAACCATTTAATAAAAACCATAGGTGTCAAGGAAAATGTGAATATGAAAGCTTAATTCCAGAATTTTGTGTAAGAACATAGGGCATGATCTGAGTTTTGTACAGCTAATTTCAACATCAAGCACTGATTCCAAGTAAGTCACAGATACATTGAATTTTACCTTTACTAGTAGCTTTCATATAAATATTCCTCCAAGACCCAAAAAGTCTAGGAGGAAAAAGATAAAATCACAACATATATAAAAACACAAATACAGTTTTCATTGTTGATGTTGGGAAGTGCTAAGTTGCCCACATTACTGAATAATACCATGTAGAATTCCATCAGCTCTTAAACAAAACGTTTGTTTTCGAAGGCAGCTTCTGATGTGAAACATGCAGCACATAATTCTGTTCTTGATTACAAAGGCAGGTTGATACTACCATGCATAAAATCCTGGTGACTACCTCAGTACAGTTTAAGAAAGGAGAATTAAAAAATCAAACTCCAAAAAAGCAGACCAAATGTATACTTTAGTCCTTTACTTCCACACATGGTGATGAAATGTCATTATAGAAGAAGTGTTTCCAAGACTGAAAGTGGATGCAGTATTGCAGGCATTTAGAAGATTTTTAAGTGTGCTGCCACACTTTTCACAATAATTTATACATTAAAAAAAGGAACTATCTAAAAAACAAAACTATTAAAAAAGCAAACACTTTAGTTCAATGTCATTAAGTGTTCGTTCTAGTGAAAATGACGATTTTATCGGGTTGTTATAAAATATTTCCCTTACATGGATAATTGGCTAATCCAATCTCAAAGTTATTAATATTTCTCAAAGTTATTCATATTTATACTCAGCAGTTTTGAGGAAATGTCCCTGAGTGTATTCTTTTGCCTCAAATGTATTGTCCACTCTCATCAGATTGATCTTATTGAACAAAGACTGACTAATTCAAAGAGATCATATGTAGGCCATAGAGACGTCATTAAATGATATGATAAAATTCCAGAAGGTTATCTCTTGGAAATACTCAGCTCATTAATTTTAAAGGCACAGTCTGAGACAATATCATAAACTTATACAGGAGAATGCAAATAGATTTGTGATTTAACTACCATGACACTAGTACTCTGGAGGATCAAACATGCTTGTTAAATTAGGTTCATTTCTCTCTTGGGGGCAAAGTTTCAGATAAAACAGCATCTTTTGGAAATTCTATGAATTCATGGTAGAATAAATAGAATTTGCAAAGTTTACTTGACCTGAATGCCTTTAAGGAACACCTATATTTAGTATTACAGTCAGATTTGTTATCCCTTTCGTATGTGTTGGGGCTTGGATAAAGAAACATAAATCCTAGTAAAAATTCAGCAAAAGGTGTTTAAGCAAAATTTAGTGACACTTCAATCACTCAGAGCTCTTCTGTTTTCTTAAATACCTTATGCTTCTATGATATCAGCTACTAACTAGTTTGCAATTATGTAAAAAAAAATTTAGGAAATAAACATAAATGGAAAATGTTCATTGTAAATGAAATACTGTGTTTAAGATTAAATCTTTTGTAGAAGTAATTAATAGCTGAGTTATTAGGAAGGGAAATGGATACTTTATTTTTTTTCTGTAAAAGTAGATAAAATTTTTGGATAGGATTGAAGTAATGGGATTCAGTCAACATGGTAAGGACTAGGACTCTGATTCTGTCACAGATAATATAAAATTCCCATGTCTCAGGTCCAGTGTGGCTTCTCCTGCAGAGAACTTGCATTCAGCTTCTACCAATAGGTCCCATGTGCTTGGATGCATGAGATTTTAAGCTCCTGAGCCTGAGTGGAATCTATATGCTAGGTTTTAAGCTCTGGGCTTTGAGGCTACATTCATGTTTTCTGTCTCTCCTTAGGACCACTGTCAAAAGATTCTCCATCCTCCAAAAAGTTTTCTTTGGTCATCATTCTGAGTTCATTAATACTAGATTTATGCACTCCAAGATCTCCTAGAACTACACATTGCTGAGCACAGCAAGGCTTTTTTCTCTCACCAGTGCAGCTACGGTGTTTAGACAATTAGAGACAGTATGGACACAACTCAGGCTGCATTGTGTCCCTCCCTGTTCATCTACCTAATCCAGGCTGGGATGACTAGGATCACTAAAGTAGAGGACTTTAAGGCTATTTTCCTATGGGATGTCAATTTTCTTATTTATAACCAGCTTTGCAACCAGGCTATTTGCATTTTAGCCCTATCATTTTCAGTTCCCCAATTTCTGAATGCCATTGCATGTAATACTGAGCAACAGTATGACTCTGCACCTGGCAACCCTGCAATGCAGATGCATGGAGGATCCCTGAACCAGGATAATTTATGCCTGCCCTCCATGGACCACACTAAGCAATAAAATTGTCTGATGATTTGGAAACAGTTGTAGCAACTGGATGCACCATAAAGTTCAAAAGAAACTGAAATGCCAACATAATGGATAATTGGGGCAATGTCTAGCTGTCAAGGGAAACACATTCTGACAGGAGGCAGATGATATTTGGAATTATATTATTCCATAGGAAGACAGAAATTCCTGTTTCTGAATGGATAGGAAGTAAGATTGTGTGCAAAAGGTGTGCTTTCACTACAGCGTGATTGAAAATGTCTCGAAATAAGAATGAAAAGACACATAAATTCTACAACAGAGTGATTTCAGCTATTTTTTTGGCAGATAGACATGTACCCTTACAATTTTAGTTGGATTTGACAATGGATAGGAATGGTTTAGAGAGTTAATTTTTTATTTTTTTTTAATGAAATACTGTGTTTCCATCAAGCCCACTGAAATATTGTTTGATTCTGTATAAATTAATTCAGATTTTAAAAATTTCCATTTCTGCTTGATCCAAACTTGTTTTTCCTCCTAATTTTTTGGTTCAGTCTCTGTTATTTACTCAGCTGTAGATAATTCATTTTTCTTTCATAACCAAGCTATCAGCAATTATAGCTCTATATGTAGTAAATCTTAGAAAAAAAGAGAAATCAGAGGAATAACTGAAGAACAGGCTTCATCTCTCTGTAAAGAGCACTGTTATACCACGCTACCTCTGGCTTATTTTGGCATGATAATTGTCACAGTTATTCCAAAATTAAAAGTTTCTGGTTTAAGGTGATCTTCCCCAGTGTCATATAGTTACTGGGTCTATTGCCAATATAAGAGAGAAAATTATCAGTATGTCAGAATGTGTAGCTCTGTGGCTATGCTTCTGCACAGCTTCTCAAATGATATTAACATTAGTACAAATCACATACAAAATTTTGTTTTCATGGACTAATCTAAGTTTTTATATTTTATATTCCCTTTCTTCAAGTGTTCTTACACAGTTTGTGATCATTATGTGATCCAACTATTTATCCTCAAAACAAACAAACAAAAAAAAGAAGTTAAAAAGATTGAAAGTAATGCTCATGTTCTGGCCTTAAATTCTTACTCCTGTTTCCATTATCTGCAATATTTTGCCTAATGCTTCTCAATACAGTAGGAAAAAAAAGTGCTGACAGGAAAATGATTTTAAACTAAAGACAAAAGGATCCAAGCATTCCTGATCTGAAAGCTTTTAAAACTTTATTGCTGTTTTCAATATCTATATTTTTGCTGTTGACAAGCAATAAATGTTTTTTGATTAAATCTCAGTTAGGAGCCAGTATCACCCAGCCATCACCCTGCACATGGTGCAAGAGTACTTGGATTTTTGTTTCTTTGGCACAAAACCTATCTACACACTTTCAGCCTAAAATTGCTTTTAATTTAGACTAAGACTGCTAATAATAAGAAAAAAAATGGGAGCATAGTGTGAGTCTTTCAGGTGACAGGCTGTAATAACTAATGCAAGGTTTTAAAAAATAGTCATCACATAGTGGCTTGGGGAACAAAGTGGCTACATCTGTTCTTGATTCAGATAAGTCTAATGGTGCTGGTCAATGAAAGAAAAACTCCTGGAAGTTAGATTCCCTTAGAAACAAGTTTCAGCTGATGAATAGAGTATCATTAATAGTGAGAAGACAAGTTCTAGAAGTTTATTGGTAATCAAAGTAAATTGAGGATTTCAGAAGAATAATTTTCCACTTCATCCTGTGTAAAAATGGCATGCAGACAGGCAGAAACCACAAAAAAGGTATAATTTGCCACTACTAGAACTTTTTTTCCATGAAAATGTACATCAGCTTTACTGAAATCACCAATGCTACAGTTAATAACATGTGTGAATGAAAAGGATGTAGTTTCACAGTGCAAATATGAACAAATCTTGACATCTTAAAAAAAAAATCTAATAAGCAGGTTGGTTTGGACCATCCATATCTGAAAGACATAAAATACACACACAAAAAAAGAAAGAAAAAACTCTCTAAATATCATTGCATTGCGAATCTCTAGGATTAGCTGTTTATACTGCTTTAAGATAATGGAAATCTTCATCTGATGTATATTGATGTCATTCAGCAAATGAATTTCAGTTACAAAGGAAACATACTGGAGTATTATTGTTCCTACTTTAAAACTACACAAAAATAAAATTCAAGATAAATAATAAATTATATGGAATTTTATTTAAGCTCCTACTTGATTTTGCAAGTCCTGAAAGTTAAAAATTGGCTTGCTAGGCAGGTTTTCCAAGTTCTCATGACTCTCATTCATATTTGCTTTAATATTTTGGTTTGTGGTTTATCATGTTCATTACTGCCAACTCCTGACAAATGTTTTCCAAAATCTCAGTTTCTTATGGGGATAGTAAATATTGCTAGGAAAACATACTTAGAAATAACAAGATTGGTAAACACAGTTACCCATACAAAGCCTTCAGAACATCAAAATAATTCGGAGGAAAGATAGAGCATTATTAATCTTAGGGAAAATAAAAATAAATAAAGAACATGACTGATTTTTTTTTTTTCTTCATGATCTTCTTTGCAACTGCAATCTCTCCAACTGTGACTGTATATCAGAAAATGACAGCAAAGATCTCCTGAGTTAAATCACTTTTTTAAAAGATGGTATGGGCTGGGTTCATAATTTCTTACAGCCTCTGTGTATTAACTGAACACAGGATACTTCTATTCCAAATTTAAAAATAAGCTTTCTTTCCACAGTTTCAGGATCAGTTAGGTTTTCTGGTTCTCCTTGTGGTATTTGGGAAAGAAGAAACTTGTTTATCAGAAATGGAAGGGGTAACATAGAAGAGCATAATTTTACAAATGCATTCTGGAATGAATATTAATATGCTCTAATCCAAAATCTTGTCTTAAGGCAGGCTGCCTACAACAATAGAAAAGTTAATGCAGAGATAATTTTGCCTCCTGTCTCTATCTTTTAAGAGTTCCTGGTAAACATTTCCACACATATTTTGTGCTAACGTTCTGAAGTTAATTTGTTCATATATCTGTCACATTTAGATCTTCGTTTTCTTCTCTGACTCAGTTCATAGTTGTAGTTCTCAAAGCTATGCTGCCCTGTTTGAAATCACTCTTTGTGTTCAAAGAGAAATCTCTGTAAGCCAGAACAACATCAGAATCAAGGGCTAATTTCCCTTTCCCAACTGATGGCTGGCCCTTACTGATGCCACAGAATTTGACTTTATGTTCATTAGTTCCATGGAGGAAAATCAGATTTGCTTTGAAAAGAGATGCCATGTGACCAAGGAAAAAAAAGTTTGAAAGTCAGTATTCTGAACAAATTAGTGTAAGCATAGAAAAACAAATCTTTCAAATAGTGCTCTTTGCAGGAGAACCTGCAAAAACTGTAATGGCTTGTGAGGAGAGCAGTTTACACAGGAGATGCTTCTTTCAAGATCTTAGTTTATGATCAAATAAAAAATGAATTGGAGTAATATTCTTTGTGTAATTTCTGGTGTGAACTGAATTCTTCATTCCTCTTTAGAAAGGGAGCAAAGGCACACATTTTCAGTAATATTTGCAGCTTTTTTCCCACAGCTATCTTTGTGAGTCAAAACCTAATACTTTCATACAGCACAAGAAAGTGCTAGTCAGCATACTTTGTATTGTAAATAACTTAAAATGAGGAGTGAATCAAATGGGATTATTTTTCACTGACTCCTATAAGCATTCAATTGGTCGTGAATACTAGAAATCAGAGAGACCAAATATATGTTTTCTGGTTCAGTGACTTCCCTTTACAGAATTACTTTCATATCAAAAGGGGAAATGGTCAAGTTGACTCAGAAAATATTGCTAGAAATAAAGTTGAAAAGAACCAATTCTTTTGTCAACTGGACTTTTAAGCAGCAGAAAAGACAAACTAATTTTTATCTTATGTTTGTATGCTAATCTTTTTAAGACCTCGACAGTTGTTCCTACAGAACAAGGGCCAGCAAAAAAAAACAACCCAGTAGTGACTTTACTGTCAGATTTTCAAAAAGTTATCAAGGATGGCTCACGGATAGACCAAGATTTTCATCCCAGCCATAAAGCACAGGGACTTGGACTCCACCATTGTAGAAGCAGTCCCAAGGAGAGCTCTGGATATGAATCATCCCCATCTCGTGAGTTCTGGGAAACAGTAATTTGTAGCTGGGTTATACCACCAATAAATTACTTTTTTTTCACCATTTCCTTCTCTGGGTTGGATGCTGTGGTCAGCAAGCAGTAAGAATGGAACTACACATCTGTCCACTCACTCTCAACTTCCTTCCTCTCCCAACCAATGTTTAATAACTGCACTCCAAGAATTTGTCACAGGAATAGAAAGGAAATTCTTCCCTCTTATGATCCCCTCTAAAAGGATGCTTAATTAAATTCACAGTCCACCCTCTGTTAGGCCTCTTTCAATTCCAATATTGGCAAGTAGGTGAGAGAACCTCTTTGTTCCACACGTTTTAACCTTCTGTTCTTTCGCAGTGCCAAAATGCAAAGTTTAAAATGGTATGCAGTGGCATGCAGCTGTGAAAACAGAAGGATTTTTGGACATGATTACATTGAGAACCAAATTTTCTATCTACTCTCAAAGGTGAATATTCAGGGCATTTTTCCCTTGCCCACTTAACTTCTGAAATGTAATACATTTGCAGAAAAATTTCTAATCATGTGGCATCTACTGCCTGTATTCCTTTGTGTGCTTCCCAACGTCCCCAGTGATCAATGCTAAGTGTTTTATCATTTCAAGACTGTAATAAACAGTGGAAATAGAGTAGGTTCCTCTTCTCTTGTCCTAGCCTCATTTACACTGAGTAGGGTAAGTTAAACTGTGCCTAATGTAATGAAACTATCCTCATCAAAATATTTAGACTTTAATTTTTTGAGTCATTATAAGGCACTTCTATGCAGTTCTAAACCAAAATCAATTTGGCAGGAGTTCCTGCATCACAATTTTGAATCATGGTGTCTATGTGGGAAGTACAATATACATCTGAGCACTGGGGCCCAGCCCCATTCCGTTAAGTTTGTTTACTATGTTTGTACATATATTTTCATCAAAACTCCCACAAGAAGTATGTTCATTTTTGTAATTTTTTTCTCGGTTTAGTAGAAGTAGAAAATATTGGGGTCATACACCTGAGAAAGATGTTTAAATATCCATACGATAAACAAGTTCAATTTTCAAATTGTAATTCAATGCTCAAAACAGATGACTAAACACTTTTACTAATTGCATAACTAGGTATCATTTAAATAATCATATAAATACAGTTGATTAAGAGTGATTGATCTTTAAGAAAGCAATCAAAGAAACACAACCAAAACAGTAGTGAAAGAAAAGTGGCAGAATGTTGCATTGCCACAAGGAGTTTCCAAATGTGCTTACATGCATGGATTCAAGCACTACAAATCTAAATGTAATAATAAGCACATAAATAATTCCTGCTGATTGCAGCAGAAGTGCTCATTTAGAGAAGGCAAAAGGATTTTACCTTATGTCAGCTATCCCAATCAATGGCCACATGGTTTGCTTATACCAGCTCCACTAATAAACCACCCTTGTTCCTGATTTATACTGAGCTCAGCCTCCAAGAATTTCCTCCAAACCACACAAGGGAAAGTTTTATATCTCTCTCATGCCCAAGGAAGTCCAGTGAAGCCTTCCAGAAGTAAATACCTAAGTGTTCCCAAATAATCAAATTTATTTTGAATGGAAAGTAAGGTCAGCATATGGAAGACAGATACGTGTAGCCAGGACTGCTCAGTGTTTTCCTCAGTCTACTAGTCTTCCTCACAGGTATTTATTTGGAGGCTGAATAAGGTACAGACACAGGAAGACCTGACTCTACAAGAAACAGTATTTCATGAATGTATTTTTAGTCCCAGAACTTTTCAGCCTTTTCAATATGATTTTTTAGGGGTTTTCCAAATGTAATAATAATAATATATAAAACATTATAAATGTTTTACCAGAGCTATGTATGCATAGTGTCATTAAACAATGACCTTTAAAAATCTGTTGTTTGCATGGCACAAGAAAGGATGATAAATATGCAAGTGGATGAAGTGAAAACCAAGCAGAAGTTTCATTCATTTTTTAAATTACTTTGGCGGAACACGTCTTCACGACTAAAGATAAGGCAATAGAGGAGACAAAGCAAGACTTATTTCCATCTTCCAGAAGTTGCTTCATTTCTTGGATAGCAATCTGGATACCCTCTATTACTCATATTTTTTATATTAAAAATATAGAGACTTAGGGCATCTTATCAAAGTTGTGTCAAATTCTGGTACCATTAAAAGAACAGTATGTTATCTGTCACTGACTTTAAAAGGCCAGGGTTTAGCCCAAGCATTGTAGCTCTAGACCAGCTTAAGACTGACTTTTTAAAACTCAATTTTGTAAAAATAGTAATGTGTCATAAAAGCTGACTAATGACAGATTACTTTGCTTTTCCTATAGATCTCTTAAGGAATTTTCAAAAGCATGTATATGAGGAAGGAGCTTACGAAGGTTATTTAAGAAATTATGCCAAAATTCAGCAACAAAACTGCTGCTAGAATTAGGAATCCTGTCTACATGTCAGTGCTTTTCAAAGTCTCTCTCACGTATTCCCATATACTGATTGCCCAAGAAAACTCATGGACGCTGTGGCAGAGCTATCTCTCAGTCTCTTCTCCAGTAGCTTGACTTTAGGACTGTGATTTTTGCCTAGAAGAGATTTGTGGAACACTAAGTCCCTGCATAGGTCCCACATACTCTCTCCTCAGTGTACCAGAACTGTCAGTTGTGGCCCATAGATGTACTTGCTGAGCGCCTGGACACAGATCTGGTTAACAAAGCAAACATACACCATTTATGGTTGTATAGATCTCCACAGGATGAGGGGTTTTTTGAAGTGCAACTAATAGATGTGTTTTGAAAATTTTAATTTAAACTTTTTTGAAGCCGTCTTTCCTGAGATATTATCCTTTCAAAAGGAAATGGTACCATTACACTACTGAACAGAATTAAAAATAGCACTGGCAATAATAAGGTAATTAATGAGAAAATATAGTAATAACACAAATTATTTGTTTTTATATGGAAAATACTCAGATAAACTACTGGCTTTGTTCTCAGAAACACATATCTTCCAAATTATTTCTTTCTCTAAATTCTTCATAATTACATTTAATAACTCTATTATTTTATCATAGTGCAAGATTTAAATAATAGAAGAATCCTAATAGACCGTAATTATTGTAATCTCTCTGTAGATATTAAAAACATTTTTGAGAGGAAAGCATGTTTTAGTTACTGCTAATATAGTGTTACTGCTGGGCTGCATTCATATTCCTCCTCCCTACTCAGGATTATGGTGTTCAACGGTTTCTGCTTAGCTTCAGCAGCTAAAGGTTTAGGATGAGAATAACATTCACACAAAGTGTAGCACAAGCTTTAGTGTTGCTACAATCCCCATGCCTGATCTTGGGCTCTGTTTAGCTAACTTTGAGATTCTGAGGGACAGAACTAAAGAACAAAAGATTTAAAACACTCCAGAAAGCAAATCCTTGCTTGGCTTGTCAAACTATACATACTTGTTTTACAATTTATCACAGCTGGTATTCCTGACCTGACTTCAGGCATTAGAAATCAAGAGCAGCCGTCGTCTTACCTTAGCATACTAGCCCATAGAGGCATTTTGATGTTTCCTTTGAAATGCTGTCTTATCCAAAAATAATAAGAAGCACTGAGTGTTCTGTCTTCTTTTTCTTAACATTTTAAATGCTGAATGCATTTTTTTTTCCATCGCAGGTAATTTGCTTTTCCACCCATACTAATTCTGTCCCCTAAACCCAAGTGTTTTTAAATAAATTAAATAAATATAAATACAAATTATATGTTATAGTCTATGCTATTTTGCAATTATATCAATGTTAAGCTAAACAAAATTTGTGACAGCACATTTCACATAAAAAATTTATAAGATATAGCCTCATTGACTTATAAAATGTTTTAAACCTTGTGGATAGTTTCTTCCATCAGTAGAATATTGAGGGCTAAAACCCACCCAGTAGATAATTTGCACTGTCTAAGGGGTAATACAATTACTTTTATTTTACTTATGTATGTCTGCTGAAAAATTAACTGCCAGAGCAGCAAAAGGGGCTGCTAGTAATGAATGGTGCTGTTTTGTTTGCATTAGAATTGCAGGTCAAAGCTGGCCACCAAATGCATGACCTATAAACACCACAGGCAGACACTAGAGCCTGTACTTACAGAAGAGTTTGAATTCACAGCCCGGGTAAGAATTTTAATTTTCAGAGCAAGGTAGCACCATTATTAGTGTACATTAGTTTAAAAGTAAATATAGCTATAAAAATGTTTGCATAATGATATCTGCTGCATTTTATACTACAACTTTAAAAATTGCCAGTATTTGCCATACCTTTCTTTTGAGGGCCAGGAATCAAAACATATACATTACACTTAGGGATCAGCAGAAAATAATTTACTCTGTGTGTTCATTTGTTCTTCCAGAGATTATAAGAGTGTAATTTTTGCTTTTTATTTGCTTCTTTTTTTGCCCTTGACAGCTGGGGAAATAAGGATTACCTGTTTGGTAAGGGGTTGCATTTCTTAACTGTCTGATCCATCTCAGGTGACTGTGGATTACAGCATCCTTCTGCTGCAGTTCTCTTTTCAAGCATTTCAAAGAACCACAAAGCTCTGAGTTTCTGCTATTGAAGTGTATTCACAAAAAGTATATATACTCTCACTGCCTTGACTACCTGCTTGTAGGTGCTGATCGTTACCCTCTGCTCTTTTCCCACATTCTTCAGGACTATGTGTTGAATCTGGAAGGCAGATGACAGGCCCATGAGCTGCAGTGTTCTAATCCTAGAAGAGACATAATAATAATAATAATAATACAAATAAAACATAATAAGACAAATTGATTTCCTTATTTCACTCTGTATCATGAGCACAATTATCTACAACTCAGCCCCATTTTGTAAATACTGTGATTTTTAAGTGATCTTTTCAACATCTGGCAGGGGGGTTGGACTAGATGATCTTTCGAGGTCCCTTCCAACCCCTAGGATTCTATGATTCTATGATTCTCTGGTTAAGGCATTAAGATTTTATGCTTACATTTTAGTCATGTGCATTGTAAAGCAGGTAACATACAACCACCAAACAAGGTCTCTGTTCCGAAGTATGGGAAAGACTAAACAACCAACAAACAGATGAAAGATACAGGAAGGGAACAGCATACCCTAAGTGAAAACTGCTTGTAAGCATTCAAGTTTGTACAACAGTAGAAATATGAGGAAAAGAAGCATATCATAATAAAAATCAGAATTTATGACTGCAAATGCTCTTAACGTCTTTCACTAATAATCTATTGACTTCAGGATAAATCTATACTGGCTACTTTTCTATCCCAGTTTACTCTTCATAGTGCTCTGATTACTATCAATTTCAATAACCTTCCATCAGAACATGAAATGATACGACTAACATCTGCCATGCATGTTTTGATCTTCCTCTTACTGTCAAGTGAGATTTGTGTATGCAGGATTGTACTGGGTGTACGTGGCAAGGTTTTAGTAGCAGGGTGGGGAGGCTCCAGGGGTGGTCTCTGTGAGAGAGGCAGGAGTTTACATTTTGAAAGCATTCATCATTGAGAAATGCCTGTGTTTTTTGGTGTCCTCATTCATGTAATACTAGCTTGTGTTCTCCTGGGATCTTCTGTGTTCAAATGTATAACTCAAATTCACCTGGTTAGGCAAAAAGTATAGTGAACTAGATGGCCAAATGTACATAAGCATCTTAGCTCAAAAGCAATACTTAAGAGTTAAAATAAATGACCAAATAATTAAAAATCAACTAAGCTGTCCAGTAAAGAGAAATCTTGAATTGCATCTTTTTACAAACTTAGTCTTCCCAATGACAATTAATTTCTTTCAGGCCACAGATGAAGAACAGAGATAACTTAAAAATACTGACACTTCCCCCTCCCCTAGTAAGCTTTTGTATGAGGCCTGAGCCTAGAATGTATAAAATGTAGAATGTATCATAATGTGCTATAATCACACCTTTCAGAAATTATGAGGACTATCTTTGGCTCAGTAATTGATCAGTCTCCACAGTTGATACTTGTTTACCGTTCACTGTTACTTTTTACTGTTCGCTCTAACCCAACCATTGTTAGGGAAGCAGATACAAAAAGTTCTTATTTTTTTTGTATTAATGCCACATCCTTTAAATCGAATTCTCCCAGACAACTCTTTTTTTAACAGTATTATGCAATGGAACAATGTCATTATCTGCTGCATAGGTTTATGAGGATCAGTAGTGCATTTCCTATGGATACACAGAAGAGGGAGAGTTTCAGTTCCTGTTTTTTTTCTTTTATAAGGAAGTCATCCTACTGCTGGATTTGCTAATTACCCAGTACAACATTTCTTTAAGATCAAATATTTTAGGACTTAGTTACCTGAGATAGTAGTCAAAATTGCTGTTAAAATGAGGGGCATTATTAAAGAATCATATACCCTACACAGCAATGTTTCAAATTCCAAGTATAATGACAATATAACAGTTTAGTGCTTGGTACTGTCTTATTTTAGGACTGGGTGGTGTTATGAAAGTAGAAGTGGAAATACAGATAATAGCACAAGTGGATAAGTTCAGTATAAACTTAAATTTTGACCAGAATTTTCACTGTTCCAGACCTGTATAAATGTAACTTCTCTGTTTGGTGATTTTTTAAATAACAAGTTATTTAATTTCAAGTTACATAAATAAGGGACAAAAAGTTAATCTGTGCAATAGCAAATTTCATTCTAATGGAAATAATGAGGATTAATGTAATTCAAATATTTAACTAGGCACAAGCATGGAAATCAAAAACTCTTCATCATTAGTAGCTCAGAAATGGAGCTCAGTGTCACCATCCCTTCAATTTCTTGCTGATACCTACTGTAAATAGATTTGTAACATAAATGAGAGAGGGTAAAGAAAGGCTGCTTCCTTAGCAAACTTGATTTTTCAACCCCCCTTTCCCAGAGCTGTGCTCTTAAGCTGTCCTTCTGAAAAGTCTGTCCTTTTACGCTGCTTCCCTGTCAGTGCCTAGCAGAGAGATGGCCACCAGCTGCCAGAGCAGGAGGAAGAGATGAGTCAGGAAGTTCTTCTCAAGAAAATATAAAGAAAATAGAAAAAAAAGCAGGAGAATCTTGTATAAATGTTACATATTTAAAGAAAAAAAACATAAATCTTGTAACTTCCCACAATGCTGAAATGAAGTTTTGATTATACATTTGACTCAGTCTGTGTTCTGAATAACTAGTAATAGAGCTTTAATTCAGTTTCATCAGTTATATCTTTTCAAATGCAATATTTCTTAAAATTAGTGACTACAGCTTCAGACATCTTCAAATACACAGTGCCAGTCTTTAAACAGAGAGCTCTGAGACATCAAATTGATTTCCCAGAATTACTCTACTTACAAAACCAGCTTAAATGGTACGAGCTTCCCTTAAAAAGCAAACAAAAAATCCTTCCATTTCATTTTTCTCATGATATATTTCCTCCTTCATGCAAACCCTTCCTTCTGTACCCTAAGATTCAGGAACCTGCTGCTCCTACAGCAATTACTAACCTCAGTGCTGTTCATTTTCAGATAAGAAAGCTGCTGAGACTAAATTTTCTAAAATGGTTGGCATGGGGATTAAAATAAATTATCATGCTGTCATCTGCACTCTGTTGTAGATTTCCAGTATTCCTAAATGAAGTGTTAGCATAAAGAGTTAATATGAAGCCTTTCCACAAAATAATTTAGCTCTGTAATAAATATTCAGCATACTGGGGTATAAAATGGTTCCATCTCAGGGGAACAAGCTGGCCTATACTTCTGCATCAATATACTAGTTGGCAGCCATAAAGGGAAGATGATACTTCAAAAGTTGTCTGTGCCTTAGAGAAAAACTGAGCTCCTAATCACAGTTGAGAACAGATAATGAGGAAATTTCCTTATGAGGAAAGGCTGAGAGACCTGGGGCTTTTCAGTCTAGAGAGGAGAAGACTGAGGGGTGATCTAATTAATGTCTATAAGCACATGAGGGCTGGGTGTCAAGAAAGCAGTGACAACCTCTTTTCACTTGTGCCCAGTGATAGGACAAGGGGCAATGGATTCAAACTCGAGCACAGGAAGTTCCACCTCAACATGAGGAAGAACTTCATTACTGTGAGGGTTACAGAGCACTGGAACAGGCTTTCCAGAGAGGTTGTGGAGTCTCCTTCTCTCGAAACTTTCAAGAACTGTCTGGGTGCCTTTCTGAGTAATCTGCCCTAGTTTTTGGTCCTGCTCTGGCAGGGTGGTTGGACTTGGTGATCTTCAGAGGTCCCTTCCAGCCCCTGACATTCTGTGATTCTGTGATAATAACTAGTTTGCTAATACTTTATTTCCGTTCTTATTGTACTATTTTCCATTCTTACTCATTCCTTTCATCCTAATCCACAACTTTTTACAAGCTTTCATCTGACTTAGGTCCCATGAATTTGCAGATAAAGCAGCCTCACTTAACTTTCCACTTTTATACCACATGTAGGGACACATTGGGTGTTTAATGTTGCCTTCCTCAATCTTCCAGTGTCTCTTCCAAAAAAAATGCCATGTTATCCAACATTTGTTTGCATTCTTTGGGAAAGCATGGGAAACACGTTCATGGTAACACTCATCATCATCCAAAAATTAATTCGTAAGTGAAATGCAATCAATGTGTTATTTATTCTCCATTATACCATGTTTGTGTATTGGATGGTGGCTGTAAATGAAACAAGGCAGCCAGCTATGAAGTGTAGTAGTAATGTATGAAGTAGTAATCACATCCTTCATACAAAGGAATCTATGATAGCTTTGGTCCTTAAAGATCTACTTTTGTGGAAAACAGTCTATAAGAACTTCTATAGCAAATGGAAGGTTGATTAAAAAGATACCTGTTAGGAAACAAAACATTACATTGGAAACAAACATTACAGAGAATTAGATGGTGTACAATCAGCTCGTCACACAAATCAGTTTATGTTCTTTAAAGTTACAAATATTTTTAGATCTGTTCTATATGAAACTACAAAGTTCAGGGTTGTTTGGTTTGGTTTTTTTTTTACAAGAGTTGGTGAAGCTGTACCTATGACTTGCTGTATGAAGAGGTGTTAAAAAGTAAATATAAATTTTCACATTTTGTTAAAGATGGTCATGAATCACTTCTAATTAGCTCAAAACCACTCCTTATAAAAATAAGTTGTCACCATTTAGAAAATAACAATTCGATTTTAACATAAAATTCTGATTAGGGGCCTTAGTCTTTGGTGAGAAACACTTTTATGAGGAAGGAAAAATAGACTAAGAAGGTACATACCCTCATCACATTTGCAGTTCAGGATTTGGGGAAAATGTAGCTATGCATCAAGTGTTTAATTGTTAGCAACAAGCACTAGAACATGGAAAAGAGGAATGAAGGCTATCACACCTTTGAGTATGATTTTTAGAGTAAACTCATCATAGTAATTAAGACTACAAACACAAAATGCAAAGATATATTTTAAACATTCCATTGTTGATGCGTAGTAAATAATAAATATTAATAAATAATATGAAGATGCTCCTCAAGACAAATTAGTATCACCGGTCAAACACCTTTGAGTGGCAAGTTTAAGTGTGGCTGAACTATAAGAAGAGAGCAGTGAAATGGAAAGCCTTTTATGACCTCAATTATCATCACCCATCATATTCATACTCATGTTCATGAGAACAAAGCTGCTTAATATACTTAATTATGTAAGACAGATAAACAGGACATGGAGTTACAGTGTTTTGAATATATTTTGAAGTGGCATTGCCTCCTTAGGATAAGTAATATCTCTCCCAACCACATTTTAATTCTGTTTTCCTTCAATCCTATGGCTCGAGGATTTAGGGCTGTTTGCACTGTAAATGAAGCAATCAGCAGGCTGTCATGGTGGCAATGGCAGAGAATGCTTTAATTCCAAAGAAATGGAATTCAGGGTTTAGGTTATATCCCATGATTCTTGCCATTTGGAAAAAAACACCTTTAATGAGCAGCAGAGGAGCATGACGAAAAAATATTGACTGTATGTAAAATACCATACAGGGGTGTATCTTCATTCTTTGTAAAACACCAAATTTTGCAGCATTGTTTTAAATACAACTGGACTTCCTGATACGATTTTTTTTTCTTAAAATTAAAATTAAAGGATGCAGAAATCTCTAGTTATATTTGCCTATGTAATGTTTTCATATATGTGCTTCACGAAAACAAAAATTAAATTAATTTAAATATGTATTATAAATCTACAGATCCTTATCTGTAAATCTGGACTACATTACACCTCTGTGAGGCATCATAGTTTTACACCTTCTTAAAATGTGAAGTTTCAGAATAATCCTTTCAGTTACTATATTCTTCAAATCAAATTGTTGTGTTTTTACTTGTATAATTATTTTGGTTCAGCAATAGGCATGTCTGATGGAGAATAACATTTATGTTGAGTCTCTTTTTACCTAATTTTCTCTCTTTTTTAATCTTGATTTTAATTAGTGGTCTAATATTGTAAATTTTGTTACTGGTCATTGCTGTAACTTAATCTATTCTAGATATCTAATAACTATGAATCCAAGTTATAAGATGCATTAAAGAAATTGTGGCTTTTACAGTCTCTGCACTTGATCACTTTTCTGAAGATAATAGGATGTAAAGGCCTCATCTAAATTTTATTATGTTTAACACTAGTCTGAGTCAATGCAAATGGACTTTGGATCTGGCTCCTCACATTTTAATACAAGGTCTACTGGTTTACAAACTGGTTATGAGAATTCAGCTACTTTTATTTGAAAACTTCATTCTACTTCTGATCTAAGTAATAATGATAATACATAGGTTCTGCTGATTTTAAGGTTCTAAGAGCCCCTGAAAATTAGGCATTAGAGCACATGCTAAATAAATCCATGTGGGTATTAGTGATACCATTAAAATGCTATGTTCATTATCTAAATGTCATGCTGGACACTGAAACCTTTCAGATAACTGAGTGAAAGATAATGAAGGGATTTTAAAAATAATTAATAAGTAGAAGGTTCTGACCCTATTATGGATAAACAGGAATTGTTTTACGATAACTGAAGATGTACATTTAGCTAAGAGTATTTCAACAGTTCTAAAACTACATTGTTGTCCTTTGTCATTGTTGTTTCACCATTTTATCATTTGTCCTTTTTAAACAAGAGGAATATCTGTTTTCTAATCTTTATTAGTAATTTAGGCAAGAAACTTCTGAAATAATTCACTGTGAATTTTATTAGGCATTTATTTCTACATAATAACTGAGGTATATTAAGTTTAAAATTCACCAACCATCTACTGTAGTCACTTTTTTGAGTGTCATAGAAATGAACTTCAGAATTCCACTCAGAATATTCATGCCTATAGGGAAAAAAATCTACTTTATGTCACTACTAGCATTATTGCAGGCAAGTCCATATTTGAGATTAGTTAAATTGTTTAAAGATTCATTTGGGCTACTTTTTTTTTTAAATGAGCTGCTTAGTGTATAGACTTAATAATATATCCCTGGCTGAATATTTACAAATACATTTATAGAATGGGGCTTCTTGACTGAATTTTGATAAACATTTGAGTACTGATAGTCAAGAGACAAATCCAGCTCCAATTCAGCAATTCATTGCTTGATAACAGATTTTAAAAGTATTTAGGCAACTGAAGATATAAATAGGCAAAACAAAATAATCAGGCCATGTCCATATGTCCTTTACTCTTGTTGCCACCGTTACCTGTAGCAGACCCATGTCTGCTTATGTACCCTGCCTGCCATCTGCTCCTGAAGGTGTTCATAGCAGCCTCTGCACATTCTTAACTGCCTACATAACTTTGAAAATTTGGCCTTAACATTCTTGTGTCCCCTTGCTGAAGGGAACATGCTTAAAAATAGCATTTGGCTTAAAACTCACAGTATATTTTGATTTCTATGAGATTATTTTGAGTCGGAAAGTCATGAGGGAATGGTATGTACTAAAAAGTTCTTTAATTTGAACAGAATTTATTTAAAAATTGAAGGGAGAGAGATTAGCAAAAGTTTAGACTCTTATCAAAGTGAATATATGAAACACAAATCCATGAATATTAAAAATACAAAGCATCAAAAAACTATTTTATATATAAGGGTTCTGTCTATTGGCTGACATTATACTGACCTCTCCTTTTAAAGCAGTAAAATAGACTTTTCCATACCTAGAGTAATTTAAAGTCAGCTAACTGAAAAGTGTGTGAAGAGCAACTCTGGCAGCTTTCATATGCAGCTGTTTGGCTCAAATGCAGACTCATTACTGAATAAGAAAAACAACTTTTATAACTGGAAATTTGAAGAACACTCAAATTTAAATGTTGAAATTATGCCATATTCAGTATAGTGTTGTTAAATTAAAAATAAACATAGTTAGGCATTTGGGTTTAAAAATGGCAGGTTAAAAAATATTTAGATTAAAACTAATTTAAAATATAATCATATTGGAGGCTGGTGATCATGAAATTTGTCGAATTTCATCTGAATGAAAAATACCATTTGGGTGTAGAGCATTCATATATAAACACACAGAATCATTCTTTCAGTGGCAGCTAACATCCTCAGTTCTTTGGCTTTTATTGTGTTTTGATAGATTATATATGTTGTGATAAAATTTTGTTCTTTTGAAAGTGGTCATAGGTTAGGGATCTATCTACTAATTTTGTATCTGTTTTTCTCCAATATTTATTATTTTAATGACAAATATGTCAAACAGATATTTTTAGTGCTTCTTGACAGGTCATTCTCAGATGTCACACTAAAAAGTATTATGTATGAACTAAAATAGAATAGCAAATAACTAAATTATTCA
This sequence comes from Hemiprocne comata, assembly GCA_020745705.1. NCBI lineage: Eukaryota > Metazoa > Chordata > Aves > Apodiformes > Apodidae > Hemiprocne > Hemiprocne comata. The sequence continues at coordinate 19,834,521 of CM036593.1, forward strand.
GTGGCACAGGAATTAATTGTGAAGATCAAGCCCATAAACTAAGGATGTCAATGAACAGCTTACAGGTACAGACAGAGCATCAACAGAAATTCAGAGGAAACATATTCAGCTGTTGATCTATGTCATGGATTAAAAAAAAAAATTAAAAAAATAAAAATAATACATTTTTATACTATTTTATACATTTTTACACTTCACAGCCCTTCTGTTCTTCTGTTAAGAAATATGAGTTAAATAGGCTCAGTTTCCAGATTATTAAACACATATTTTTGTTAACTCTCCCTTCAACGTGCCTTCATTAACCATGAAAAATTAGGGTACAGAATCTTAATGATGTATCATAATTTCAAGAATATTAATTTATTTTTAAAGAAGTTAATTGCAAGGGAAGTCTGAAGTTCATACTCAAAATACAAAAATCCTGAATGTTACAAACTTGTTAGTGCTGTAGGGGTGCTCTTAAATTTCATACTGATGTCATGACATGTTAGTTTTGGAGGAAAGTGAGCAATAAAATACACTCCTACTAGAAGCCACAGGTAGTTAGTTTTTTGTTTTCATTTGGGGGGTTTGGGGGGGGGCTTTTTGGTTGTTGGTTTTGTTTTGTTTTGGGGAAGAGATTTTTGTCTTCCCATTTGTCTGGGAACAGATGTATTTTCCTTTTATTTGAGAAAACTTTGGGAGAAATATAATTTATTTTATGCAGATCTGAATCAAGTTTCATGTTACACACACAAAATAACATTATTGTGTAAACTGGGCAAAGGGGCTTCCAGGCAATAATTCAGACTCTTAGAAGTTAATAGCTAAGGGTTTTATTCTGAGCACCAGTCAATTTAAGTTATTATAAATTTCATACTCTATTATTTTTGGGAGGAGGCAGTTGATTACCTTCCTCTGACATTGAAGCCAAAAGCTAAAGTGTTGCCTTATAAAAGAACAGTAAATGAGTTTTTTTTTTTCATGTGTGTATATATTCTGAACAGTTTAGAAATTGTATTTGTCTTGCTGTAGTTTTCCTAATTTCGTATTGCCAGACAAGGTGTTCTTCGGTGAGATTTTCTTTGACTTTAAATTGTGTGTAAATATGAAAGAACTGAGAAGTGGTTCCATTAGCCCTCAACACGTCCCTAACAAAGGCAGTAAGTATGGTTACTGCTGCTTTGCAGACTGCAAAACTGAGGTTAACCCTTCACCAAGACCAGAAATACAATTGAGACACAGGTTGTGAAAAGTTGCTTGGGTATGGACTAAAAGAGCCATGGCTGGGAGCAGGCAGCCCTTGGCAGTGAGCCCTGACCCTGCTCAGCCTTGGGTCACTGCTGGGGCTCTCCAGACAAGCTGGAGCAAGGCTGGCTGAGACATGTCTGCAGTTACATTTCCCAGCTACAACGTGGGCTTGCAGATGGAAGCTAAGAAACTGAACAAAGCCATTTAGCAGATTTGCAATGAGAACTCAGCAGTTTTTGACAGCTAGCACGGACCCTATCCTACTAAAACACGTTGTTCTGTAAACCCTCACACCTAGTTTCTATTATTGTTTCAAAAGAGTTTTTATTGAGTGTGGTAGTTCTGGTGCTGGTAGCCACACACCATATGTAACAGATGGTGTACGGAAGAGTTCAGAAGGCCAGAAGGATTGTCCTGTCACTGTAACAAAAGGACAATTTTGTGTCTCGAATCAGGAATATCCTCTGTGAGGGAAAACCGATTTTGTGGTACGCTCAGCCCTGAGCTGTTATGTAATTGGCATAATTTACTCTGTATTTATGGCATTATGAGTTTACTGTATTTGGGTTTGTTCAAGGAATTTTACATATCTTGGAGAAATTGTATTTTATATGATGATTTAATCTAACCACAGCTGCAGCAATATAAATTACACTTAAGACTATGCTGATTGATTATAATCAGTTGTAATCACATCTTATAATTACATTGCATTCTGGAAGCAAAGGACTTTTAAGCCTACTCAGCACCCTGCTACATAAAGAAGATTAGCTGTTACTTCTGACAATCTCAGCCAACACTGAAATATGCATATAAACACCAAGTTTTATACATTTATTGTTCAAGAATCAAATGAATTTATTTGTGTGTCAATAAAAGGAAAAACATAAATAAAAAATCTAAAATGTATTGAAAGCCATATTTGTAAAAATTATCCTCATTAAAATATTTATAGACTATTTATTTTCAGTATGGCAATAATTATAAGAAAAATCCATTCTTATAATATCCATCTGATCATCATTTATTGGGATCTCACTGTTCAAGCATCAACAGAGTAGTGAGGTGCACTGAAGGTATAGCATGTAGAAGTGGCATCCAAGTACTGTTTATAAATCAGTATTTCAATACAACAATAAATTTGAAAGTCTTTATAGCTGTACGTAATACTCCAGTTTCATTCTGGCAGTTTAATAGATCTCCTTTTCAAATAAAGTCTGCTATCTTATTTCCCCCAGGCACAAGGCAGTTAAGTACTTCTACTCATGTGGAAGTGCAGGAGGGAAAAAGAAGCCACCTGATTGTCTGAGATCCAGTTGTTGGCAGACTAGTCCCTCTAGGTCCAGTTGGAAAAACAGAAGCCTCCTATGTTTGTTCAATAATCTCAGGATGGAAAGCTGGCCTAATGGTTCTGGTTGTCTTTAAGTTTCCAAGTCCAACCTCGTCATTTGCATCATTCCATAGTATCAGTCATTCTCCTGTGTGTACACTTTGGCAAACAGAGGTAACAAGTTTGCTCCAGGTTTCTTCAATTCCTGCCTTCCCAGAAACCCTGGGAGCTATTCTATTGTGTAACTGTGAGATGGCAAATGCCAAGTCAGGAGCAGGAGCATAAACACCTGTGTAGTATTTCACTTGTTTTCCAGATTAGTTTCATTAGGCATTATTTCATTTCAGCTTTGCCTCCAATTATTTCACCTTTCACCTCTCATTTCTATCCTTGTCATTCAGCTATGGATCATATCTTGGTACCCTTTAGGCAATAAAAATTTGGAGTAAAAACTGTAATTTCTATGCATTTTTGTTTTACTGATATGTTCTTCTCATGTCCTTTAGATATAGTTTTAATAAAATACGTTCTTTGAAAATTATCACAAGTACTTGCCTCGTTCCAGGTTGTGTACAGTCTAAGTTAAACAATTAAAAAAAACCAGCATATCTGCATAGGTTTCCCTGAAATCTTAAAAGAGTTTTATTCTCAGACCTATGCACTAAAGAAGTTTCTTTCGTTTCTTCTAAAACATGTCATTTATATCCCATGCAGTTTTATTTGAGGCATATCCTTACAGCTTTAGTGTGAATAACAGTGCTTCTTTGTAAATGTCTCTGCAGTCTGCTAATGTCCCTGACCTTAAAATCTCCTTGGCATTTTAGAGCATGTCTCAATCTTTAATTTTCTTGAACACAAAATACTTTTGTGTACATTTCTTATTTAATAAAATGTCCTGGTTATTAAAATCTACTATGCAAATTACTTGTTTGACAGACTCTTGTACAGCATGTATCTAGTGGGATAACTGTTTTAGAGGCTGCCAGTACACGTCTCAACATGCCGAGAACACCAGTAATTACAGTCCCTGATGCTTCGTTCTCTTAAATCACAGACAGTTGTGCAGAATGCTGTTTAGTCAGGTCTGATGGGGACAAGTCATCATGATGGGGACAGGAGTCAAGAATTAGAAAACAGTCTTTAGAGGAGACAGCCTAGAAAAGAGAAAGCCCTGGAGGAAGAGGGAAAGTGTGTGAAAGAGAAATAACTGGGAATCAAATGAGACACCTAGGAGTAACTAGGTATTCAGAGCCAAGAAAAAGAGTTAAGCACTGAGAGCCAAATTTTGCATTAAGTTACACCTTCAGTTAGGGTTTATATCAGTGCAGCTAAGAAATTCCTTTTTTCCTAGTGATAAGGACCTGGTAGCAAGGAAGAGTCAAGGAGGATTTTGGTAGAATAATTTTGGATTAAGCATCAATATAGGAAAGGACAATTTTATAGAGAGCACCCGCTATCCAGGTTCATGCAGCTGAATAAACTTTCAAATTACTGCAAAGCACACTAGTCAAAATATGAATACTGAATATGTGAGTGTGGAAAGGGGTAGGTGCACATTAGTGGTGTTTTGGGTTACTGTATTTTTAATAGGATGAATGACAACACATTTAGAAGCCACTTTAACAAGTTAAATATCATAAATTATAATGTTTAAAGAAGAGGTGGCACTGTAAACTATAAGACCCACAAACTGCCATAAAACTAGTTGAGCAATATGATGCCTGAATGGGCCCAAATCCAGCTGGGTAAGACCCAGCATTATGAAAACAAACTGACTGAACTGTAAGAAAGGAGTTCCAAAGGAGATGAAATGAGACTATGCTCTTCATTAAACTAATAACCACAACAACAAAAAAAAAGTCTGTCTGCCTGGAAGAAATGTGGATTCCAGTTGGAGCAATCCATAAATTAGGTTTTGTAATTCTTTTTGTGACTTCAGTTCACATTTTTCCCTCCTATGCAGAAATAAATAGCATCTAATAAGGCCATCTTCCAAACATCAGTACTATCTAGTTCCAAGTTAAAATGATTCACTCACAGACAGTGATTTAAATTCATGTCTTTGGCATAGAGATTTTTTGTCACCAGCAGCCTGAGTGACTGAAAGCTGGGTACACACCGTGGGGCAGCAGTGTTGTGTGCTGTGACCCAAAGCGCTGGTTCCAGTGCAGATGTGCTGCTCATGCCCTGAATGTAGGAACATGGCTCTCCACAACCTGCCCTGGTCCATGGCTACCCCAGAAGTGACCACATACTCCAGGATCCTTCCAAGGAATGGTGTGTAGCCTGGCATCATGCCAGCACCAAAAGGTCTAAGGGCCAAGGTGTAAACAAACAGGATCACAATGTAGGGCATGCTGTGCATAACAGCTGCTCCGTAGTGGACTGAGCTGAAAGGTTCACTGGAAAGTAAACACAGCAGCTAACATTTCAAACATCTGTACAGATCTCCTGTTCTTCTCTTGTACTTGACATCCCCTGAGTTTCTCCCTTGTCTTGAAAACATGACTAACTAAACAGCTGGGTTTCAACAAAAGTTGGTTAACATCAGCATTTGATCTTATATGGAAAGTTTAGACTAATTTTTCTGCAAGCTTCAAATCTGAAGCCAACAGTGCAAACGGTATTGCAAGAAGCTTCTACCTGCCACAGCTGAACTGAGGAGTGTATCAGTTGTATGTATTTGATTCTCCATAGACCCTACGTATCCAAATTAGCCATGCTGCAAAAGCAGTTTCACTTTTAAAACAAAAAGGTTTTCATCTCATGCTACTTTATTTTAGCCAAATGTCACAAAATTAAGTCATTTGACATCCTTACAGCAAAAGGGAGAGGAAAGATCATTAGCAGCAGTCCTGGTGTAGCAAGCAGCAGTCTTCTCAGAGAGAGATAATTTTGATCTATGGCAGATCATTACATTAACATACTAAATATTGTGTGATTGTTGAAATTATTATTCTAGTATTTCTTATGAACAGGGGTAACACTATAGGACGGAAGAAACAGAAAAGGTTAGAAAAGAAAACAGTGAGGCAGCTGATGGCCTTACCAAAGAGCTGCATGGTTTTAAGTTTTCAGTAAGCAACAACACACACACAAAAAAAAAGTTAGGGAAAGTTATGCATTAATACTACAAATATTTCAAAATAATTACATTTAAATATAAATGGTTAGATGGGAAAAAGGAATAAAGGAAAAAAAGGTTTGTAAATAGGTGGTATCTGGTCTGATCAGAGGGAGATTACAGTATTCCAATACCAAGAAATCTCACCTGAAAAAGTGGACTGACAATCACAGAGTAAGTTGCTGCATGAGAACAGAGACAATGCAGACAGACAGTAACAGCTGGGAAAGTGAACTAGCTCATATGTGGGAGAATGGACAAAAGGAGCAAAGACTAAGTAAATGGTTGAGTAAATAACAGTTATCTGGTTGCTGATGAATGGTCATGGTTGCATTCATCAACACGGAAATAAAGATTTTTGCAGCAGTGAAACATTAAACAGTGACAGACTGGGTGAGTTTTCTTGTGAAAGGAGAGGAAAAACCACATTTTAGCAATGTAGTGCATTATCTACTGGGTTATGAACCTCTTATGAACTCACATTATGAAGTGGTTGAGAAATGGGTTGTGGTAGGGAAGTGAATCAAAGAAAATAAGAGAGGAGACTCGGAAAGACAGAAAAAGGAAAGAGAAACAAACCTCTCTTCTCTGCCTTCTTACCCCCTGCCCCCATATCTCCTTTCAAGACACACCCATAACACATAACCACGAATATAGTTATGAACCATTAAGCAAACAATAAACAATGGTTTACAAATATGTAAAAACTGCTTACTGCTCTATATTCACCTACTCTTCTGCTGATGCTTTTGCTATTTCATTGTGTGTTATGAGAGGTAAATTTACATCCTGACCTATGTACTGTATTCAAGATCGAATTTTGAATGAGATTGATACCTGTTTTTGTGCTTCTGTACCTGATATATGAAGATGCCAAATTTGGATAAAATGCTGTTCAAGAAAGTGAAGCTCTCAATAAAATTTCACAGCTTTAATTTCATTATTCCTATATGGACTTATTGTCCTGCTGGCCAAATATATTATCTGAAAAGCACACCCACATTATTATGTTATGGAACTGAAAAAAACCTCAAAAGAAGATTTTTCTTTAAAAATTGGGAAAGTATGTCTATTGTAAGGATACTCTTGGGAATCACATTCTTGGAATGCAAATACCTTAGAAACAAAGACAACGTGAAGTATCATAATGAAGGAATACAACTATTTGGCCTAGAATTATAAGATTGAAATAACGCTTTAAACAAAGTATCTTCATGCAGTTCTCCTCCTCAATTGTCTTCACACTTGTAAATAAAAATGTGGTCTTCCCTTTTAGAGTAAGATGAACAAAATCACATGATGAAATAGCACAGCACAACAGGGAAACCATCCCTTGTCTCTCACAGTTAATCTGATGTGCTAGAAAGTGAGTGTTATGTCACAAATCTAGTGCATTATCTGATATAATATTTCATTACTTGAATTAATACTTAATGCCTTTTAAAATCTTAGTGTATTGCCAACCTCAAAATAATACCTGATTTACAAGTAATTAAAAGATGCTGTTAAAAAAAAGTATATCTTTTAAGATATATATATATGTGTCTATTTTTTATATACATACATATACTCACTGGTTATTTATTCTTTAAAATAATAAAAAAGGAAAGTATTATTTTTATACTTTCTGCATTACAAATTTCTCAGAAAAGTTGATAGTCACTGCATTAGAAAAACTACCAAAATTAAGCAGATGTTTGATTACCAAAATAAGTGATTGATTTTAGATGATTGAACTTGAAGACATCAGCCTTGACTGAGGCATGCCTCAGTTTCCTCTTCTGCAAAATAAAGACATTTCCTTGTATTTATTTATGGGGATACTTAAAATATTTATGTTGCCAAGAGTTTGAGGTGTTCATAATGGTAGTGCTGGATGGGTAAAGTGCCTAAATTCTTAATTGCATACATAGCACAGCAATATTTTTTTCAAGTGCATTTTTACCATAAATGTTGAATAAACCCTTCGATTAAAAAGCCAATTATTCTGCTTTAGAGTGGCTACTGTGCATTTATGCCTTTAAGAGGACAATGTAGTGGCACCATTAATATTGTTGTACGCTACCGTATAAACCCGTTTCATCACCTTAAGCTGCTCTTTGAACTGTTCAGTCTTATTTGTGTTCTTAACCTCATATCTCTGATTTGTACCAACCCTGTAACCTGTCAAAGTGATTGCTACTGGAGACATATTCCACTGAGAATTGCTATTATATCTCAGCTGAATTCTGTGTATTATCTATATCTAGGCAGTTTTCAAAATATATATATGTAGATATGTATACATAAATATACATAGAGATATGTGTGTGTACATACATATACATACACACCCTGGCAGTGGTGAGTTTCAATTCGAGTAGTCATGCAAGAGACATACATGTGTATAAGATAATAACAGCAAACTAGGGAAATAGTATATAGCTAATTAGGGAAAAGTGCTGGATATCCTACAACTCATAAAACATTTCCTTTGTAAAATACCACAGTGCTAAGCATCACATTCATAAATAAGCGTTTGCACTAATGAATGAAAAGCCCAGTCTGGTGGCAGAACAGGATGGTGTTATTCAGATTTTAAATTCTTGACTAGCGAATCACCTCCTACCAATTTGTAAATGAAAAGGTAGAAATGGTGCTTTCAGTTAGTGTCTTGTTAGAGGAAAAGTCTTGCATTTTTCTTCAGTAATTTCTTTCAGAAAACCAGCCAACTGGTTTTCTTCCCAATTAAAAATGAATACTGCTACGATCCAAGGTTCCAAATCAGGAAACTATTGACATGAGTTTTCCTGCAACCATGGAGTTGAATAGTGTCCATCATCTGCTCAGGCTGGAATGCATTAACTTTATTTTTACTTAGCTTTTGACAAGAGTTCCCATTCAGGCACTACATTCTGTGATACAAATACAAGTGAAATGCTGAAGTGTACATCTTCATTCTAGGGCATTACAGTGCTGGAGGTGGAACTGCTCCTGTGAGAACATGAACATTAAGTTTACAGATTGCAAATCAAGGAGGAGGTCTGTACTCCAGACAGCAGTGGAAGAAAGGTTGTGCAACTCGAGCTACACAATTAGGGAAAGTTGTGGAAGCTGGATGCTCAGCTCACAAAGATGGTGTTGTCATTGCTTTTAGTGAGGAAAGATTTCTCACAGCTTAGTACATAAAATTATAAACTGTCAAAAAAAATAGCAGTTTCCAATTTTTTCTTAAAGCATTTACTATGAACCCTTACTTTTTAATGGTACATTACATCTGGGACCTGACCTCCATATTCAAAGGGATATTGTACCATATATGCTCTGAGGTTATTTTTTCTATTCATATTAATTTCTTTAAATGTATAACACAGAAGAGTTCTGACCTTTACAAATAAAATGAAGAGCATAGTATTTAAGTAATTAAGTCTTTGAATAGGATTAATTTACTTAGAACTATAAGCAAAGGCAGAAGAGGAATATTTGGTTCTGTATCGAGTCTATAAAGTTGATACAGGGTCTGGCTATCAGCTGTTGACATACACACAGAGCAGCTTGACTGTAGGCTTCAAAGTTGGCTGTGTGTCACCTTCACACTTTCAGTCCAACGCCAGATACATATTGGGCCAAATTCTTGGCATCAGATAGAGAAGCATGAATGCTTTTCTAAATTGCTGTGGCTACTAATTGTGCCAAACAGCCATTACAGTACCCAGTAATCTCAGGGCAGATTGCAGGCTTGGCCACATTTCCTATACCAGTCCCAAGCAAGCAGGTGGTTGGAGAATTATGCTGGTGTTTGCCTGTTTAGGAATGCTAGTACTCTGGGTGGTGCTTCCACTGGTAAATGCAGGTATTTGTGACACTTGGCACTGACAGCAGAAGACAAAGCAGCCTGGAAATAGAGACCTTCTGTGCCTGATAATAAAAATGATTCACTTATGTTACATATACCATATACCATCTGAAAGGTTTTCTATTCTTTTGAGTTATTACGAGTATATTCTTGAATTATTTTCCATTTCAGTCAACTTATTTTAAAATATAGTTAAGATCAAATGATGGATTTTCATGTTTATGATTGTATTTCTTTCATCAAGGTCCCTACTGAGGTGACAGCATCTGTGACCTTGTAGTGGATGTATGACAACTTCCACTGGCTATAGCAGACAAGTTTTTATTTCCTACAAGGGTCATGTAATGTTTAGTTCATTTTAGCTGTGCTCTTTAGCTGCATATGCACCATTGATCAGTTTCCATTGTTCTGGCATGAAAAATAATGTCCCCAAGAGGAACTCTTACAGATGTAGGAACTTGTTCTGCTAGGACATAAGGCAGACTGATATTAGTGAATGTCAAAGAATGCCTTGATTTTGCAAAGACAAAACTGCAATTTTCATGCTAATGAATAAACTCCTGTTGTCATTAAATCCTTCAAAAGTTATAAAAGAAAGTATTCAGTTAGCAGACAGATCAAATGTATCAAATTAGGCTCAGGTAACCCTAGCCTACAATTAAATGTCATTTCCTCTTGGGAACAATTCTTCAACAAGAGAGCAGCAATAGTGCCAAGAACGTGTCAGCAGCTGCAACTGCAACTGGAAAACAGCAGGTTATATTTCAATGTCTTCATTTGTTGTCTTAAACACAACCCTCAGAACTTCAGGTCTAAAAAGGTGACAAAGACATGAGGTTGGGTATGTTGGTGATCTGAGGCTGACATTAGCGAACTGGAAGCTGTTTCTGACAGTGGATGCACAATATCTGCTCCTTCCCAACTCACTGCCTCACCTCAGCTCTTTATATCTTCCCCAAAAAATACAGAGAATTAAATATGTACGTTTGTTTCATTGTTCAAGTTTCCAGAAAATTTAAATTACAGAAAATAAAACTATTTAAAGTTCAGTAGCTGACAAACAAAGATCAAATGTCAGTCTTCCATTCTCGGATAAAGAATTCAGAAGTCAGAAGAAATTACTTTCTTACAACTTGATTTCTAGAAAAGTCTGGATCAATGTTATTGATTTAACAAGAACCTTAATCATTAATTTTATATCTAGTTTATTACAAAAGTTTGCCAAATGTTGACTAATTATTTTGCTAGGAAATTGTCACTCTCTAAATTAATAAAGGAAGAGTGCAGAGTTTACCCTGAGGCTGCAAAAATTTGGAACAAACGGGCAAAAGAACTCTGTTTTAAGGAAACTAGAAATGTACATGTGATTAAAAGCTTCAACCTTCCACCAAAATAAAGCATAAGGAAAACTGCAGTTCTTATTTCCTACTGGAAGGTAATTAAATACAAATAACAACTGCGTGATCAGTGAGGTTATACACCTCTGTTCGTCAGAAAGCATATTCCTGAATGACAGCTGTCACAGGCCTTGGCTTGATGTGACACAAACTATTTGAAACTCTAATTTTGCAGAGAAATGCACAATTCTCAGAAGACAAGTCACTGCAGACTGTGAGAGGAGTCCTTTGGCTGTCTCTGGAAGATTGTGTGACCACAACACAACTGACTTCAGATGGGGGGGGAAAAAAAAAAAAAAGAGTTAAACGAATACAGCCTTAACATGAAGATCAGAACCATAACAAACCCACTTTTCAAAAAGAGAAGATCTAAGAAAGTGACTTTAAGCACCACTTTAAGCACCAGGGCAAAATCAGCAGATGACCAAAACACATCCCACAAAAATTAGCTCAGAGAGGTGGCATGTCACAGAATGAGAATCAGTCGTAAAAATTCTATGACAGGAACTTTCATCAGTAAAATCTTTTATAATAAGCCTCTGAGACTTAAGAATGTAAAAGAAAACTTTCCTTTAGAGCTATTAGGCAAGGCCTCTTCCTTTCCATTTTGAGTCAAGAAGTTGAATATAATTTAGAACATATGCAAAAGCAACAGAAAAGTGATTACTTCTGAAGTATGAACCATCATTAAAATTGCACACCTTAGGTTTTCTTTCGAACCAACCAGAAGTCATTACAGCACTTTTCTGTGACAGAAAACCAAAATGCTTATTTTTCTTACTAGGAAAATTGAGTAATTAGAAATGGGAGGGGAAACCACTCAAAATCAGAAGCATAGGTGAAAATACTGCATTCTTCACATGACCTTCAGAGTCTGGATGCACATGACAAGCAAATAAATCAATAAACAACTCCTTCCCCACACACACTAAGTGAAAGACATTGGGAACTCTGTACGAGACTCAAATTCCTGTGGACTGTGTTTTTTTGGGTGGAAGGAATGGTCCTTGGAAGCTTTTGTAAAGAAGAACTTGGAAGCTGGGCTGTACTATGTTTCATTCTGAGTATATAAGAACTAATAACATAGGAAATATTTTTAGCAGGGAATAGCATAAATACCACCAGGGTGATACTGCGCATGGTGAAGACTCACACAGACTATAGAAAAATAGTCTTCTGAACAGTGTTAGCAACCTCTTTCTTTCCAGTCCTGTGGTATTTCAGGGCATTTAAAATGTAGTTAATATAGTGTTCACACTCTGCAATGCTACAGGCATTTTTCCTGATGCATATAAACGAGTAGATATTAACTACCTTTGCCAAAGAAAATGTCAGGTCAAACAAGGAAACTTTTCTTCTTCCAGAAGTTCTTGCAATTCAAGGACTGTAACTAAAGATTTTTTCCTGTGTTCATCTGTGTGTATTTAAATTTTTGTCTATTGGTCTGATGCTAATGTCTTTCTTTTTGGACTTGAAGACTTTTTTTTTTTCTTCTTTTAAATCAGGAATCTCACTTTTCCCAAGACTGTGCTCACATTATTCATTTACCTTTGTTTTACTAGGTTTTTGTTCATAAGAATAGAAACTTCACAGCTGGATAAATTACATGTCAGAACCTGTTCCTGTTTATTGTTTGGGGACTTAAGGGATTATCCAAAAGGTTCTGTCTTTCTGTTCTTGGGTTTTTTACAGCCACTAGAATCATACAGGTAGACACCCAAATGTACACAGAATATTTTAGGCAGTTGATGGCTGTATTTTTTAATTATTATGGCTATTTGTAATACATGTAACCATTTCTTCATGATTTTCTTGGGATGCTTTAGGCACATCTGTTCATCTAACCTTTTTCAAAAAAGCACAATTTTACCTGTAGAAATAATTATTCCTTTGTATTCTAAATCACAGAGATGCAGGCCCTTGAAGCTCTACTGCATGTGATTTAAAACCTAAAATAAGCTAAAAGGCTTAGCAGAGCATGAATACAAAAACCTGAAATTGTTTTGACAGCAAGGATGCAATAATTTATTTCTACTCACTATTAAAAGTTCATTGATTCTAAGTGCATTAAGTATTGCTCTAAGTGAATGAAATATTCAGTTATGCTTATATATTAATTGAATTATCATATACAGATTCAATCATCAGCCAATGCAGCTTTAAATACTGTAGTACAGACTTGAGCTCAAAGTTCTGCCCTAGTATTTGACCTGCAGTGTGAAATGTTTGAGGACCTTCTGATTCAGCTTTCCATTACACCAGTTCTCAGATATGGCTTCAACTTTTGGTTTAATTATACTATAACTGAAATATGCTGCTCTGTAATGAAATTATTATCCTTTGGCTCTCAGAGAGCTGCCTTAAGGCCTGTTCCTGAAGTCCTATGAATAAGGAAAACTCTCAATGGCTCTGTTTAAATAGATTAATTGCAATGAAATCTTTGCTAAGGGTAAGACTGGAGGACCTTAAAGTGAATAGCATTGATTGAGACTGGTGAAATGCAATTTCCTTGTTATATAATGAACTTTACAGAGTTTAGCAGAACAAACATTTTCCCTGTTGTGAAATCATGTTTTTCTTGTAAGAAATGTTATCTTTATTTTGGCTACTGGTTCATACCTGAGACAGAGTCAGATGCTGCTGAAATTAGCAGCCCCTTACTTTAGAAAAATACTTTTGTATAATGTCTCTCTCTAAGATGTATCTAACTTCTGTTATTGCTCTCCAAGATATACCTCTCTATACCCATATTTTCAAATACTATTTTTTATAGCTACAGTATAATTAAATAAAGTCTGACACAGCATTTAAAGCAGTTAAACAGGAGTGAAACAGCACATATGCCTAAGAGAGAAGTAGGAAATTTTGAGAGAGGACAAAATACAATGTGCAAGACCATTAGCAGCAACAAGTAAGATAATAAGTTGTTTCAATACTGTTTAAAATATTCTGGAAACCTAGCATTAGTGTGCAAAAATATAAAATCAAACCCTGAAAATTTAAATGGCAAAAAGAGAATGAAAACAAAAGGCTGGAGCTGCACCAGTCAATTTTCTACTATTACAAGCAAATATTGACTGAGCTGAGCAAAAAATATAGTCTGAAACTTTGAGTTAAGTAATGGTTTCACAAATCCAAGGTGATCTCAAAACCTTTCAGCTATGAAAAGAATTTGAAAATTCATGAATTAACAAAGTATTTTTTATAATTTATACATAAGGTTTTGTTTTTTTTTTCAAACCATTATAGAAAAAGTACTTTCACTGTGTCTATTTTTATGTTTATTTTCAAATTAAATATTTTGTTAAAAGACTCATTTATTTAAGCAGTTTTCAAACTTGCTTTGCTGAAAATTAAAGAGAATATATATTTTAGTTCAAGCCAAGTAACATTTTTTACAGCAAACAAAAAGGTTATTGTTTCTACAGCATAATAGTGAACCTCTGTGAAAGAAAAGTCTGATATTTCATAAACCTAAAGGATTATGTAACATGCAACTATTTCAATGATTGAATGGGTAAACAGAAAAGCCATTCCTGTTCCTCAGCAATTTTTTTTTTTTACCCTATAGGTAAAGATATATTTTACATCTGGGATTTTGAGGAAAAGACCTATAGCAAAGGAATTTCAAATAGAAAAAAATAACCATCATCAGTTTCCAAAATGCAAGAGTCCTGAAGTCTTCTTTTTTCAAGCTAGCAAGAGTGAGACCTAGTAATACAGAGCTATTAAAACACAGATAGAAAAAGCTAAATCTGCAGCCTTCTCTCCAGGTTTGAAGATCCACATAAATGCTGTGGCATTAGCTGCTGCAGCTGCTGGAGCCACAGGCACAGCCATGCAATCGTTGTGGGGGATCTCACCTGTGTCTTCCCCTGGCCTTCAGATTATTTTTCTGAAATATCAATACAGGAGGAAACATGGAAGTTGCCAGGACAGTTAAATCTAAAATTTGTATGGTTACCAATACAGCAGCTGCAGTAGCATCTCTCAGTGATGCCTACGATGACACGCTCTGCCAGAGGCACTGTCAGAGCTGGCTGGTGGCTGGGGCTTGAGCCCAGGACACCCCCACATTGCTGCTGTCTGCCCCATGAGAACTGCATCCCCCAGGACTCTGGGGGCAAAGCACTGGGGACAATTCCCACAGCTGCAGAAGCAGCAGCAGGTCTAGTATAGCTGCAGAAAATATAGCAGTGTGAGTCTGACATTACAGATTAGCTGAAAACTGGATGAAAAAAATGATTCTGTCATATTTGCCAGGCCATTGTTACAGACCATCTCCACTCTGCTGCCTGCCCTAGGCAGTGGGGAGGGACCACGTTCAGATATATATCAACAGTGCACTGTTCCATTTTTACGTGAAAAGATTATGCTCATTTCAAATTATTGCATGCAGTGCCAGTCAATCAACATTTTTTCATTCTTCAGATCACACTGTGCTGGTTTCAAAGGGGACTCAGGTCGTCTTTTATTGCAGTGGGAAGAAAGGGATAAAAGAGCTTAGCTGATTTCAGTTAATGAAAGCAAAACCTCATCTCTGTTTTTGATTTTTAAACTAGTTTTGCTGGTACATATTTTACTTTTGGCTTTTTAAATATTGAAACCTAGCGGTTTGATGATTAAATACTTCAATTAACCGTGGCAACATTCTCTAAATTTAAGATATAATTATAAGGTAATGATCAAGGCAAGTGGGCATTTTTGCCTGATAAAACTGGAAGAACTGCTGACCTGATACATGCCAACCTCCATTATCTTTGTTGGTAGCTAACCTCCAGGTAGTGCATTAATCTGAAGCTATTATTACGATTGCTATATATATTTCAGTGCAGATGTCATTGTTACAGATAGTATTATAAATTCTTTATCTTGGTGAGAAATACACAGTCTTTGAAGATACTCTTATAATCCGGTAATTTTGGGAATATCCACAGCAAATAGCACCGATTTAAGTTTGCTTTAATCAATCCATTGCCAATTCTTTTAGAATTGTACTATTATAACAGACACTGGTGTTTGCATTGATGTTTCTAAAAGAAGCAAGTGCTTTTATGACTATCCCTGTTCAGTATCAGTGAGCACCGTGCAGATAAACATGTTGTATTAAAACAACACTTGAATCCACATCACTGATTTTTTTTTCAGTGTGAAATTATAGGCATGTCTGATCACATAGTTAGACGAAGCAATAGATTTTTTTCCCCTGAATCATGCAATAGTGATGCCTATTTCAGCCAGCACCCAGTTGCCTCTCCATACATGTACCAGAACAACCATACTGTGACTAATTCTACTGACCTGAGTTCAAGTAAGTATGGTTACTTATTTGCATGCCTACTTATTTTCAGGATCAGAAATTTACTTCTAAGTATTTATAGAAAAGTATTTTCTTGGTAGTGATTTGCTGCTCACAAGAATATGTAAAAAAGCCTATTGATCACTCTTAGAACACTGCTAAGTGAGTAATTTATCACTATTGATTGAATTCTACTCAATGGATTGAATTCAGTCTGTATTCATGGCTATGACAATAATTTGCTACCCCTCAAAGGCAGGTAAAACAACAATTAAGAACACTATTAATTAAAAACGATTAGCCTTTCCATTAATATCATTCTTAAAAAAAAAAAAATCTTTTCAAGTATGTTAACATTTTTGTAATTTTAGTGAGTAATACTGAGAAAGCTGTTTGCATTTTTTATTTTGTTTGGTTCGATCCAATTCATTCTGGTGAGTTGCAAGTCTGTTTTTAATATCTGAAATCCATTTTAAGCATCCAAAATGAAGTATCTTTCAGAAGTCCTTGAAATGAGATGGGGCTTTTTGGAGGGCTGCGTTTGGGCAGTTATTTACTTCTGAAAGCACTCTCCTAAATTCACAAGGGCCATTCAGTATCTGCAGCCTTTGACTCCAGCCCATTGTCACTTGAAGGTGTCTGTGACTGGTGGGCAGGTGGTTTGCTGCTAGTCTTTCACCTCGTGGTTTGAATAACAAAGAAGTCTGCCAGGCTGTTTAGTGAAATCTGTTCGATGTCAGAGACCCGTATCTTCTGCTCATGGGCATTTGCATGATTCACAAGACTGAATGGTAGCTGTGGAATAGAAATACACTCAGCAACAGAAGGACCCCTCACAAAAGATCCCTTAATGGTTTTGTCAGATCTGAAAGAATTCCTTTGTTCTTCCCTCATCCTGACCTGCCCCTGTTATTTAGCAAGTGCAACTTGAAGATCCACAACACACCTAACCTGGTGATTAGAGGCCAAGTAAAACTACAGAACAAGTAAAAAGAATGAGAAATTATGCAAAACAATGTGAAATGTAGGTATGTAATGGTCTTTGTTATGTGTATACTTCTAAGTAGGCTGAAATACTGGGAGCAATAAGAAGGCAAGGAAGAGCTACAGTGTAGGAAATAATTTTAGGTGCATGACATGATGTAGATAAAAAATGATTAATAAATTTCAGGCAGTAGGACAATTGAGAAAAACAATTCTTAAATATAATGCTTATAGTAATTTCAGATGATAGCATCACTGAATTTATCTCAGGCTCAAGGGGCAAAGCCTCAGCTCTTATACCTTATCATTGTAACATTGATATCAATGGAGCTACAACAATTTGTGCAACCTAAAGATCTGCCCCTCAGCAGCTCAGTTTCTGTGCACTGCTGAGCCAATATGCTAGCAAGTGTTCCTGGCTCTTATTGCCACAGTATCTATGCTCATCACCTAGCTTACCAAGTAAATAAACAAACAATGCTTTCTGAAAGAGATTCTGCAATGGAAGAGCATTAGAAAAAACACATGAAAATCAATGAAATTAATAAAAGGAGTCTGCTTAGGGGAAAAATGCTGAAATTGGAGATTAAAAAAAAAAAAAAAAAAGAGGAAAAACATAATATACACAGAGCACAGTGGATATGTTATCAGCACCAAAAAAATACTGATTTGTGTGCCCTACCAGTTAAGCTAAACAATTGGTGGGTTACAAAAAATATGCAAGAAAAAAATAAATAGTATTCTCTTCTCATTTGATAGGAGGCATGGGCTGAGAAAGTTCAGAACTCGACTGCCTCTTCTGAATCTGAAATGTGTCAAGTAGTGCTTGATATGGATCAAGAGTATTCCTTTCAGCTCTGTGCAAAAAATATCCTGGTCTTAACTGCATCATTTAATGTACTGCATTCTCAGAAGCTTGTCTTAAAAGACAGATCATTAGATAATGTACCAGTGTATTTTGGCATTTGTTAACAGAATATTCTTTTAATAAAAATGAATTATTAATATTGCTGTGATCCAAGAGCTGCAATATGTCCTTCTTTAACCATTGATTTGATCATGGATTCAGTATCAGAAGGTAATTTCTAAGTTAACCTATCATGCCATGTGTTGTCTGCTATATTTCTTTAAAAATACTTATTTGCTGCAGGTAGATATGTTTTATCAGATACTGGATCACTTCATACAGGCCTGATCTACGGTAGTAGTGTGTTGTTCTGTCCCTAACAAAACAAAAATAATTTCCTCCTGAGAAAGCAAATCCTCTGAAATGACTGCGAGAATTTTTAATTTTTAATTCCCTTTTTTTTTTCCATCCCATGTGGATTCTCCTTTTACATTCACAGGTCGAATATTTATTTCACTATAATAGAAGATTACGAAGTTGATCTGAAATTAAATCTGAATTTTTGAATTTTCAAAATATATATTTAGACTAGAGTCTCAAACCCAAGAATAATTAGTTCCCACTGAGCTGGGACGAGAATGAAAAACAGCATACAAGCCCTGGCACATACTTTGAATCAAAATGTTTTGTACTTTGTTTCTTCAAATTCTAAAAGAAAATTCATAAGCCATATTCAGATTTAAGCAGTGATGCTGAATTATCCCTATTGAGACTTCCTGTATGTAAAACTAAAGATAAAACATCTTTTTAACATTATAAAAATATTAGATTTTTTTCTTTCTCTACTTCCTCATTCTCTGCTCTCTGTAGTGTCTCCACTGGTGGTCTTACATCAACAGGCTTCAGGAAACTCTTAATTGGTGGAGCTCAGAGTTCCCACAGATATTGAGATATTATTGAAGTAGCATTAGAACCTGGGGAGGCATAATCTGAACACGGGGCTCTGCAGTGGTAACAAGGTCCAAGAAAAGTCACCTTAAATGTGAAAAAGTACAGAGCAAGGCTGCTAGGATGATCAAAGTACTGGGACCCTGTTTTGAAAGAAGAAATTTAGAGTCCGAATTGTTTATCTGAGGAAAACAACTGAAGTCTGTGAGCTCATATGATTGCTGTCTAAAAAAGCACATTGAGGGAGTAAATATTGAGCAGTGATATTGTAAGCTAAAGGACAATGCTGTCACTAGGAAAAAATGGTGATGACTGTAAATGTATTTAGCTGGAAATCAGACAGTTCTAAACTATTAGAATAATGTGTTTCTGGAACTGCCTTCCAAAAGCAGCAGCACAGAACTAGAACTCATTACTGAGTTGTTTTAATAGTTACCCTGTTATTTATTCTTTGAATATTCACAAATGTTAATACTAGTTCTTGCAGTTACATGCGTGTTTTGAATGCAGAATCTACACTCATAATGAAAATGTCATAGAAATATTAAGAAGTTATCTGTCTTGTTTAGGAACCCTGGATATGAACAGGGGTCTGAAAAATGAACTGAAATATGGTCCATATCCAGATATACTCGGCGTTTTCTTGCTTGTCCAGATTATAGCATTTTTTGACACTCAGTAGCTTCTTTCCATATTTGTAACTGGTTGAAGATTGTTTCAAAAAGTTTTTCCAAGCCCCAGCAGGCCACAACTTGCTTGCTTACTTCATACATCCTATCTTTAGAAAAAAGTGCATGCGAGTTATAAAATAGCATAATCTATTTTTTAAAAGGCTCAACAGCTCAGGATGAGGGCAGTGATGTAAATTAATTACTATGATTAGCAGTTTGAATAACTACATCTGATTTTGAATTATCTTTTATTTCCATCATTAGCTCTAAATAGCCTTCAGAAACTATTGAAAAATCACACTTACATCAGCTCTTCAGAACAGAACTACATCTGCACCTGGACTTCCCTTCTGTTGAATTTCTAGTAACGGAGAAAAAAGTTTGGGACATAACTTCCAGCTGCAACTGGCAGAGAAAATCCACTAGAAATCAGTATTTAGAACTTTCCTTTTTAATTTGCCCTTGCAACTAGTGAACCATCACCAATGCTTCTTTCCATTTGCTAGAGCTCACTCTACTTTGTCTACTTTGTCTCCTAAAGCAAGCTTCACTTTGGAGGAGTTGGAGTTTTACAGATTTATTTTCTCTTTTCCAATTGATTAGAGAAGAATATGTCCCTTCAGGAATACAATGCCATATTTTAGTTGTATGCACATCTCTAGGCATCAATCATCAGTGTCTGTTCTGTGAAAAACATCAGATTTATAAAGGAACAGAAAATATTTGCAGGTGAGCTGTAGGTTTAAAAGTGTAATTCCAATAGAGTCTATCCTTTGGGCAGGCAGCTAGATATGGCCTTTAAATCCTGACTAGACAGAGAACTTAAATCATTACACTTTTTAATCCTCTCCCTATTTAGGAAAGCATTTAAGCACATGCTTTGTTCAAGAAAGACTCAGGCTTTGATAGAAATTCAACAGAAAACATGATAAATGAAAACACATTAAAATATAAATACTTGAAAGAATTAGAGCATTGGATTTGAAAGACATCCATTCAGATAGGATTAATGCAAGAAATACAAACTTTAGGAATTTTGCTAAGGTTTTCAAAGATACGATCTCTGGAGTTTAAAAAAGTTCCATAACTCTGGGCCTATGTTCTCTTATCCCCAGCTGTAAATAAACTTTAATAAAAAAGTAAGTGTCAATAATCTGAAACGCAATTTTAACCTGTCTCCTGCATTACCCTGATGTCTACAGTAATGATCTTCCTCAGATGGAACACAGCTGATCAGGGTCATTCACTGATAAATGTATTTCAGAGGATTTTTCCCCTCTATCTGAGTTTGAAATTCTTATCCTATAATGGTGTGTCCTTGCAGAAAATGCTTGTGACTCCCAACCTTTTATTTATTTGTGGGTAGTCTTACAGCTTTACTGATAACTTTCCATTTCAAATATATATGACTAGCTTCTTTCATTTACATACCTACAACTGTATAGGTATTAGTGTGCAGATTAGGATTTGTTTGGGAAGAAAAAGACTTTAAAGATCACTTAATAAAGAATTTTAAAGGATGTTGAAAGTGTTAGCTGCTTTTTTCCCAGGTGTTTTTTTTTGTGACAGAAGTCACATTTTACCAGAATTGCCATCCTTCCCCAAAGGAATGAGGCATCAGTGATCATGGTGTTAATACGTCTTTCTCTCATTTCCTCCATGAGTGAATTTTGTGTTTCACTGGTCACTTCTTACTTCTTTAATTAACTCTATAAAAAGATGAGAAAAAATAGAAAACTGACATTGCTGCTTTAAATTGATTTTGAATGCTAACAAACTGTGCCAAAGGAACAAGGGAATGGTGCCGTACTGTGAAAGTTCCCAGCAGAATCTGGATGATCTCAGAAGTTGGTCAGTTGAAAAATGGTGAGTTTCTAGTTTATTAGGTTTTCAAGTATTTCAAGAATTATCCAGAAATCCCAAAAAAGTTCTTCCAAAATTTGCAATATTCCTTTTCCTTTATTTATTCACAAATAAAGTCTAAGATAAAAATTGTCAATGAAAATTCAAAATCTGGCAGTTTTTGGCTAGGTCTATGCAGAAATCGGATGCAAGTGCAACATCTAAAAGGTTTTGTCTAAATGCCTGTCCACTTCCAGTACGTGTTCACACATGGATCTGTCTGCTATTGTGTCATTGTAAGAAGATCACAAGTTGGAACACATAGTTCTTCCTGTTTTCACTTGCTTTATATGCCCACTACTACCACAATTGTTAATGTTGGGTTTTTTTCTTGAAAAAGCTCTAGTTTTCCAGTTGGAATAAACATCTCTCAAACAAAGCAGCCACTTCCTTTTCTCTTTTTTCATGGTAAGAACTTTGATTTTTTGAAGTTGCAGTGATCCTCTAGAAAGACATGGCCAACCTTTTCTAAAGTGTTGTGATGTAGCAAGAGAAGCTCTGAATGTTGCTGTTCCCATAAGACTATCAATAAGACCAGAGATGTCACAGACAACATCTTGGATTTCCTACAACTACATTTTGAAGCTTTTAAAGTTTCATTTTTTCTTTAAAATGCTTCTTTGAACATTACCTATGCCCAGAGGAACAGTTTAAAAATGAAAAACAGGCTTTTAGAGCTTCAATTGCAGCCACAGGGGACTCTATATTCTTCCACTGTTGCTTTGCTCTCGTGTTATGCTTCTATTAGTTCAAAATATAAAGACCTGATAATGCAGGCCTCTTTGGAATGCCTAAGATTAATAATGGGGGTTGCAGCTTCGAAGACCTGCAGTATTATTTATTTGCCATCACATTGCATTACGATTGTACAGTTGTACAGAATTTACCTTTTCATGTAGAAAAAAAAGTCCTAATCAAAACTATTAATATTGTTTTTATTGGACTTAGACAATAAGAAGCAGTCAAATGAAGTTTTTAATCATTTGCTTGTAATCAGGGGTGCATGTTATTTTTATCACCCATCCTTTTCTTACTTGAATCTTATTCTTTTTTCATTTCTGGCACTTCAGAGTTTTACAAGAGATGAAAGAGGCCCTCAGCAACTATTTCCAGAGCAGTTTCTTGTCAAATTATTCAGTTTACATAGATATTATCACTGCATCTGCAATCTGCAGCAGAGAAGTAACCTAATGAGAAATAGAGCAACTTTTCTGCATAAGTCAAAAATACTTTGGTAGGTCATTCCAACAGCACTACCCATGCTAGTATGGAGCACTGGATAATACTCTAGCATAACAGGCTAATGTTAAGTGCTTAAAATACATTCCTATGTATGGGCAGTATCTGTACAAAAGCATGTCAGATTATGACAGGTGAAAAGTGTGTATGTAATGAAAGCACACTCCTAATTACAGAGAGATAATGGTAACTACAAGACATCAGTAAGAATTCTAGCATATCAATCTCTACATTTAGTTCTGTATTTTCTGAAAAAAAATCATAATCTTATTTCAAGAGCTAGAGAATGCCTGCTAAGTGTCCAAAATATCCTGGGCCTTCAGTCCAAATATCAAATGCCACAATGCTCAACAGAATTTGATCCAGAATAATATTTAGATTTTCATAATTGGTCTGTCACTCTTTGTTCTCCAACAGAAATATGTTCATGGCTTCTGTTACATTTTTCTGGGCTGGATATTTCATTTATCAGCCAAAGTCTTTTCTGCTTCTCAAGGTCTCAAGGGGAAAAAAAAAAGCAGCTAATTTAAGATACCCCTAAAGCTTAAATATTTGTTGGTAGAAATACAGGCTTGTCATTGTGGATGCATAATAACCTTGCTGGTAATTATAGCTGACTATGCCAGTGGCTCAGAGTTAGGGAGAATATCTGTACTGTTAGCTTCTAGAAAGTCTCTGACCTCAGATATAACCATCTGATAAATTATTTTCCTTTATATTAAATGACAGAGGAGACACCTCTAATTCAGACATGCTCAAAAGCTTTCTTTGCCTTTACTTTTGTCCTGAGACAATCCATGATGGATTTAAAACTCAAAAGCTGAGTTTTAAAGATCTACAGGAATGGAGATTCCACAATCACTCTGAATAAGATCCTCCCTAAACTGTTTTAGTTAGACTATGGTGTCAACCTCTCCTACACGTAATATGTACTCCAGTACCTTGATCATCTTCATGGTACTCATGGCTGGAGCTCAAAATTCGACATGATACTCCAGATGCAATCTTACAAGTGCTGAGAAGGGGGGATGTTCAGTTCTTTACTGAGGATGCTGACTATGAAAAAAAAGGTAAATCGTAAAATGGTAAAAATGAAAGGGTAAAGCTAGTGCAAAGTAACTGTGCTGGCCCAAGGATCTTTTCTACGTTTGTCTTTCATTATGTGAAATCAAGTACAGCTGTTTGTCTTTCATAATGGCAATCCTTTTTTATTGTTTCTTCTTCTTGGATAGTTACTCTTTCTGTAAAATATGTTTCTTTGTTAATGTGTGACATTATTAAAACATGTATAATCTATTTGTACTCCATTTCCAAAGCAAACTGGATCACACAGTATCAGTGACCCCTTTTTTTCATTATTTAAGATTTCTCTCAGCCTTTGGATAATTTGTAGGATTTTCTATTTTTTTCTATTTAATTTATCAAATGTTTTAAATACAGTGCTAAGGATCTTGCTAGAAGTATTTGATGATACTTGCAGCCATATAGACACATTTAAAGTAATTTATTCTGTACCTCTTAATCACAGTGACAGATAGAACCAAGGCTTATAAATAACCACATGCATTACATCAGCATTACTACTTTCTTTCAAACATTTCTCATTTCATTAGAGCCTTCTGCCTTTCTTCACTCAGAAGAGTGTCTCTTAGAAGATACTTTCCAATTATATTATTCATTGGCTTCTCAAGACAGGAAAAGGAAGCTATCAATTAGTTCAGGAAAATAAAATTATCCAGTTTATAGACACATCCAGTCAGTCCCTTTCCCAACATGGAAAAGCACACAGTGACTAAGCACTTGTGACTCTGGAAGACACCAGAACTACCATCCCTCTTCTTGTGATCCTCTCACTCATCACATTTTACACTTTCATCATGTTATCATCATAAGCAATCAAGTCAGAACAACTTGGGAAAAAGCTCAGGTTATTTTCTAATGAACTACCAAACTTGTTGAGAGTAAGACTTCTATTATCACTATGTATTCTCCCACAATCTGGTGGGTTTTTTTTTCAAGTGAGAACTTGATCCCTATGAAGAATTTTTTATGGCCACAGCAAAACATTAGGAAAGCTTCATGCCGAATAAGCACATTATTTTTTTGTTGCAGGACGTTGCAGAATTTTGTTCTGATGAGACTTCCATCACTTTGAATTAGCAACATACATGGAATGCAGTTGATGGATGTAGAGTACTTTTTAGACACGATAGAAACAGCACCCTTTGGAGAAAATCTTTTAAGACAACCCAACTTTTTTATTATTAAGGAGGACTACTAAAATACACAGAACCTTATACAGGATTCAGCAAAAGAATGTCAAAACAGCAAGCACTATGTAGCTATTTACCTACTATTGCTTATGCTGATTTTCAACGTGCAACATAGCATGCTTTTATGCTTCAGGATAAAGTGTGCTAGATGCCATCATGAAGGATTTCTCTAATTCATCATACCAAATACCTGCCTAAGCATGTAAATATTTTCCTCCTGGAGGCAAATCATCCTGTTCATATTTAAAAATATATATTCCTTCTTTAATTACAGCAATGTTAATCATAGAACAAGTCTAAAAGAAAAGTTCAGAATTTTTTTCCACGTTACCCATTTCCACCACATACAGCCTACATGTGTAATATCAAGAATAATCCAAGAATAGTAGAACTAGCAATCAGGAACGAAGAGCTTTGTAGTAATTTCTTTGTTGACATTTGTTTTGCAGTTGCTGCAGTTCCTGTGGCTTTCTCAAACAATGATAGAATTTGTTCATTGAGGCATATTTAATTCTGTGTAGAGCACTATGAGCAACTACAAGTGTGGGTCTTTGTGTAACGTTTTGATGATTAAAAAAATCTCTTGTTCTTGATGTGCAAAATTGTATAAAATTATTTTGTATATGCTATGTATATTCTAAAATAGTTTTAATTGAAAAATTACTTTACAGATAGAGGGCATTGCCATATTTCAGCTTCATAATTAACTTGAATACTGGAGTCCATATGGTGGATGAGCAATATTTAATAAAAATAGCCCACTAGCTTGCCAGAGAAAGAAGTGATGTTATTGTGAAGAGATTTGTGTATTACATAATTCATTATTTTTATTGAAGACATAGAGTTATGCCTAGAAACTGTTTTGTGTTTAGATTCTAACCAAGGTATGCCACAGTTCCAGTAATGAATAATGCAGATAACATGGTGCCCTCAGTGAACTATAGAGCAGAAAAAGCAGCTGACTATCAGAAACAGCTCATTAGGAAAAAAAAAGTGAAATGTGAGCAAAGCACATTACCTTGATGGAGAAATAGAAAAGACAGATTCTACTTCACAACTAATTTGTAAAAACAAGCTTGCAAAATTTCTAGTTCCTGAAGCCTTTAGGCAAACTCAGAACTAATTAAACAAAAAAAGATCTCTGTTCCATACTTTTCAGATGAAATAGTAAGAGATTTCATCATGAAAGTTTATGTAATGCAAATGTGGGCCATCAGCAGTATAGTACTTCTAAAAATGAAACCATGTCTGTGAAAGACACAATGAGTCTGACTCATTATAGCATTGCTGTTTGCAACTCTAGGATGTAGTTAAGATGGCATCAGCACTTTTATTATATAACCTATTTTGAGTTGTTTATTACTTACCTATAAAAATTTATTCAGGCTAAATCTGAATGCACAAGTTTTCAGTTATTGTGTTTTTTTAAAAATAAGTTTTACTATTTTAAACTTTGACTAATGTATTTACCATCGAACAAATCTGTTTTCTGCTGAATTTACAGAATCACAGAATCACAGAATTATCACGGCTGGAAAAGACCTTTAAGATCTTAAGATCTTAAGAAGATTTACAATCTTCTTTTAGTGTCCAGAGCATTTACAGCATTATTGGTAAACTCACTCGGCACCATCAAATTTTTTCAGCTGGTATGTTTCCAAATTTTTGAAAATCAATCTTCAAATCTATTCAAGCCGTGTCAAAAAGGAGACCTGTGGTCACTGAAAGTACAACACAAATGATAAAACCAAGGACCTTAGTCTAAAACTAAAAGTATGCACAGAGCTATGACTCAAAATTAAAACGTCCATGCACTAAGTAAGCTTACACCTTAATGTATCTTGTGGCAACTGGTTTTGTGCCTGTTTCCTGATTTTCTCTAACTGCTACTGCACAGTCTTCATTTTCCTGTATATCTACAAACTACGAAAACCTATCAAATCCTTCACCAATGCATCAGCTGAGTAAATCTCTAAAAGACTGTAAAAATGTCAATTATTTAGAAAAAGTAGACCATCTTCCATCTAGCCTGATGATGGGGAACAACTTCATGCTGGCTACCAAAAAATACTTGGATTGGAGGCATGTGTTGGGTTTGTTTTCAGGGATGGGCTTCAACCACGACCCAGGCTCTTTCTCCTCTGCATTGCCACAGGCTGTGAGTGGCTCTCTAGGGCTGATGTGTGGGGTTAAGAAGGCAAAGACACAGGGTACCACTGCCAGGAGAGCAGCAATACGCTGTTAAAAATACAGTGACAAGCCAGTTCTGGCATCCTCATCAGAAGGAGCTGACTTAGCTTCTGGCGCACTGCCAGTTTGCATCCTGAAGAGATGGTTCTGGGAACCACTTGAAATACTTGCAGTAATTTAGAAGTGGTGTCCCAGGAATGGTACTGTAAATACGAAAAGGCTTTCTTGCCAATCCAACCAACATCATTTATGTATGTATGTGTATGTGTATCATCTGCAATTGATGGACAGATTTTTATCTTATGCCTGCTTTCCACTCAGCTTTTCAAAAAAAATTATTTAAAGGTTGATTCATCATCTGTACAGAACAGATATGAAAGCCATTATATATGCAGTAATAGGTCAGATATACAGTCTTCAGCACTGCCATCTGTTTTATTAGGTGAACGACTGATGAGTAAGGTATCATATTCTTTTAAAAAAGTATATTTAGGTCTTTAACTTGTCTGACATAGCATTAGTTACTATTCGGTTTTGAAATCCTGTTGATAATGGTGAGTACATAGAAATCACTGGTTTGTTGTAGTGGTCAAAGATAGTCTAAACTTTACATTTCTCTCTCAATTAATATATAATACCAATGTAGAAATTTTTAAATCAGCTACTGTCTTTCCCAACCTACACAGTTACAATGACTAACAAGTTAGTGCAAATATTACCCAATTAATACATATGGTAAGTCAAAAGCAAAGGAAATATAATGGCATGCTGTATATGCTGTTTTAAGGCAATTTCATTAATTTCATATCCATTTATAAATCCTCAGATAATCCATTTTTGGTTTTTAGGGTTTTTTTTTGTTTTGGTTTGTTTTTTTTTTGCTAAACTTCCTCTTCCTGTGTGATTGCAAAGAGGAATAAAGAAACAGAACCTTCCATGAAAAAAGTTATTCTCAGGATCCACTATTGTGCCTGAATCACTTCCTTTCTTTAACTTGCCCCTTTAAGTGAGTAGATTGGTTATCTGTTTGAAAGACTGATGCTTCCAGGCACATTACTTTCAGTTGCTCCCTACTTTGAGGACTAATTTAATAATTTTCTTGTGCTTGTACATCAGTATCTCTTCTAGTTTAATTTTTTTATTTTCTTTTCTAGGTATATATGCTGCTTTTCCTTTATTCTTTTGCAGTTACTTTTCCTTCTTTCTCCTTTTTCCCCAAGTTCATTCTATTCCTGCCAAATTGCACGAGCTTTTTCTCTTTCCTAGATTCTGATACACAAGTCTATAATACTAGAAGCAGGTAATGTACTTGAGTGAAGAATATCATTAAGTGTATTATTGGTTTCTTATACAGCAGTCAGTGCACACATTTCCAGTTTCAGCTCTCACCACTCTACCAGTACTCCAAAGACTTCCTAGTGTTTTCTACGGCTCTTCCCATTACTGAATATTCTGTCAAATGGGAGGGGAGGAGAAAGCAGAGGAATTCCCTTTGTTTGGCATAAGGAAGGAAAGGTTATTGGCTTGTTTAAGGAAGGATGAACTCCATGCACCCTTTTATTAATCTTCAACCTTCTCTCTGGAAAAGCAATCTCCCATCTAATATTTTCTTTTCAGAAAAATGAAGGTTTTGAAGGGCTCCTTTATGGCATTAAACACTACATAGGCTGCTCCCGTTTTTATTTACATGGTGACAACTATTCTGAGGGACATCCCAGCTGTGATATAATTTCATTTAATTTTTACCTATGCAACATTTTAATTGAACATGTTTATTTTGTGATTTTACTTTACTTGCAATCAAAGCTTAGATCTTAGACTGCAGTCTATGCCTTTGGCAAAGAAATTCAACTTCACCACAGAACAGCCTGGTACCTGCATAAAAATGGAATTGTCATGAGGAATAACCAGCCCTCCTTACAATGGTTTGATGTTACTGTAATAACAGGCAGCTCACAGAAGCAGATGACTAAGAATTCTGAGTCATTTTGCAAAAGAAGGCACATAATTGGAATTTAATCCTAAAATGCTGATGTCTGTATCTTGGCTGTAACTTTCTTTCCTGTGCTGCATCTTTGAATCTTCTAGCTTTTGTCACTTTGACATTTTTAGTCACTATCTGATAGAGAAGATTTTTCATTGTTGTTATTTTTGTTGGTTTTATTATGTAATTGACCCATTTCCATGTAATTTACTCAGGAAAACTTGAAGTGCCTTTCTTTCTGCATTAGAAATGTTTCTGATTTGCAATTCATTAAACCTTTCCCTTAGCAGATATGTCCCTAAAGGGTGGGAAAAATTCCAGGGAAGGTTGAGCAAAAAGTGTGTTTAAATACTGTGTAAAAGAGGCTGAAGAGGGATTAGCTGGTGTTATGCATCTATGTTATCTATCATGGAAAATGTTATAAACTTCTTCAAAGATCCAAATATTAGGACAATATAAGGGCAACTTTATACATACGGAATCAAGACTGAAGAATTCCTATTTCTCGCATTCTGTATACACCCTTATTCCCAAAATTTGCATGCTTTTTAAGCCTTGAATAAAATGAAGATACACTTTTGGCTAATTCTAAACGCTATAATACTCCTGATGGTTATTTTCTTTTCTTCTCATTGATTTTCCACACAGTACAGTATCAAAAGTGCTCTCTAATGCACCTACATTGAACTTATAATATCATACAGATGTTAGAAGAAGCGTTAGTAATTGCAAATATTATAATTAATATAAATGTTTATGAAGGAAAAATATCTGCAGGTAAGGCTAAAAGAAGAGAGTTGAATCAGGTAAGATTTCTTTTTCTGTTTGGAGGTGAGAGACTGTTGTGAGAAGAAACAATTGCCTATTTGATTTAGTTCTTGCACCAATGTCTGCCAAGAAATCTTTGTAAAAATAAGAGTGGTTTTGTTTTTCTTCTGGATTTGATCTGATATTCTTAAGCAAGAAAATGTAGATTTTAAAAAAGAAGTTACTGTGGAAGACCCTTTGTTCAAAAGGAGTATTGAAGGTTGCCAGTGTAGTTGGCCAGGTCATCTCAGAGACTCCCAGAGAAGCAAATCTCTTTCTAATTCATTGGCCTGTTTAAATATGATTTTGAAGACAGAAGACTTCAGGCATGGCTTCATGAATGGAAAGCTTACTAAGGTAAATAATTTAAAGCAATTCTGAAAGCAATAGGAACTGGACATGAGAGAGAACTTGTTGCCAATTTCAAAGGCAAAGATAATTTTGTCAAAGACTAGACTACTCAAAGAATGAAAAATGTCATGGACATGGCTGAATTTCTAGTGGTCAAACTTCAGGCCCATCTGATGGCTGTTCAACAGCCTAGCCCTGACTTTTAGCCCATCCTGTGCACACAAGTGTTGAATGTCAGTTATGCTCAGACTGGCACATTTATGAGAGTCAGGAAACTGAGCTACTTGTCTCTAAACAGTTGAAATGGACTGGTGCCAAAAACATTCTAAGACTTTATTATTATTAATCTGGCCAACTCCAAAACTACTGGAGATGGAAAAAGTGTTTTCTGCTGTGCTTTAATCTCCTCCCTTTATGTTTCTGACATCTTTTTCCCCTTCTGTGGAAGAAGTACTGAATATTCATAGAATCATACAATAATTTAGGTTGGAAAAAACCTTTAAGACCATCAAATCCAACCTTTAACCCTATTGTACCATATTGATGGTCATCAAATTGATAAGATGAATGAGACAAATTTGTCATTCACAGATAGTTAAAGCAGATTGCAATTACCTGACCAACATTACTGGAAGTAGTTTAAAGACTTAGAACTCACTTGGAGTGGAGTTTCTTTTTGGTATCTAAAAGAAATGTGAGGTATTGTATGTATTAATTTGTATATCTCTCTCATAAGAAGACCTTCTTAGAAACTCTATTTTAACGCAGTCATTGTGTATCTTAATCCTAAACTAAAGTCAAGTAATTTGTTGAATTACTGCATTCTGTAGGGATTGTGCATTGTGTTGAAATTTTCACTAAAGCCACACAAACACTGAAGAGAATGCACAGTGTTGAAATGCATAGATGTTTTTTGACATCATGATGCTCTCTGCAAGCAAGCATTGTTCTGATAGAGCTTCACATTTCAATCACATCGTATACATTACATTAATTGATGTTTTTTTCCACAACTGTATTTGTTAAGCTTACTTACTCCAAATTTTAATAGATTGAGTCAAGGCTGATTTCTCAAGCAAAGTACTGGTTGTAACTGTTATCCAGCACCAGAGCTTTTTCAGCAAAAAACAAATAACATTTATACCATGCTGACAGTCACCAAAATAGCATGGAAAAGTAAAAGATATCAAAACCTTTTCCCCATCCTTAGACAGCTATGTAAGTCACCTATAGGCTAATATTAATAATATATTTTTTTTCCTTAGCAGTCAAGGAGTAAGAGAATTGGTTTGTCTGACTGTGTATCTGTTTCAAAAGCATCAAAGCAACATATGCAATAGAATCTGAGGGGGGAAAAAATCACATTGTAAAATGATAGATGATAATATGCCCACCAGGTAAACTTTTTATATGACAGGGTTAGAGATCAAGGTTACAGCTAATAATATATTGCAGAAGACTGTAATTGTCTGGAATATTATCTGATTATGTTCTTATTTCTAAGATAGTATTTTGATGTACTGCAGCTTGTCTTAGGCTCTACTAGGTATTAATAGAAACATGTCCTTTAGTATAAGTAATCTGTTCCACATAGAATATATTGTTCATAATAAGAAGACGTGTTTCATTTTATAATTGGTCGAAAACTCTTGAGAAATAGTTGTTCATTCTGGAAAGTACTGTAGTGAATAAATTGCCTCTTCTGCTTCAAAAATCTACAAAGTATTCTCTCTTTTATTCAAGGTTTTCCTTAAAAAAGTAAACTGAGAGACTTGGGGAGAAGAAAATTCTATTCCTATCTTTTATGTAGTAAGGAAAATATTGGAGGAAATTACATCAAAGATGTAATACTGTGGATTTTCTTTTGGTTTATTTTGTAAGTGAACCTATTAATGCCTATTCTTTTAGATTTGTGCTTCTTTTTTTTTTTTTTTCTTTTTCTTTTTTTTTTTTTCTGGAATTGAATAAAAATAAATTCCCTCTGAACTAAAACCTAACAAATCTAATCAAAGGCAGCCACTTCACTGAGGGGAAGCAGGGGGTGGGAAGGAACTAAATTACAACTTTCTAAGAGATCCTAAAAAGCAAAATAGAAAAAAGCCATAGTCAATATAATAAATCATAACATCATAGAGAGCTTATTTGGAGGGAGTTAAGGAGTGTTGATTAAGGAGGTGTTGGTGTTAAGGTTGTAATCAGGCAGCCATTTCAAGCCCTACTTTCACAGCCTGCTAACATGCAGGAATAACATTTATTGTGTGAACAGTCCTGTGACTGATGTCAGAGACAGATAAGAAAGGATATTTTCTCCTCTTATTTCAGCTGTAGAACAAAAACATATAGAATAAATGCTTTATGAGATATAAAATGAGATGTGTTATGATTTTTTTCTCTGCTTCTCCAGGATGAAAGCTACCTTTTCCAAATATGCAAATAAACATCTGTACAATCAGAACCTGGAAAAAGTAAAGTGAACTTTTTACATGCTCATATCAATAACTACATGTGTACACATGTGTGTGAATATGAGAGAATAATACGCTGTTGGACAGTATATGTATATAATATATATAATACACCAGGGGCCTTATTCTTCCCTCACATTGGGTAAATTGAAAATAATTCTACTGAATTGAGTAAACCCAGGTTTACTGTAGAAGTGGTATTTCAGAGAAAAGAATCAAAAGGCACGGACACCTTAGACTGCTGCATGCCTTGTATTTAAACTCCGGAAAAAAAAATCTAATTTTCTTACTAATCTGTGTAGCTTAAATACTGTCTATTAACAAGCCACAGGAAAACACAGAATGACACTGCCATGTACACCTGTATGAGAACATCCTGTTGGATATAAAACTATAAAATGACCAATAATGATGATATAATATTGACAATTTAAGCATTATTGTACACTAAAATGCCTTGCACTGAATTAAATATTGAAATGGTTCTGACTCAAACTTCAGCCAAGCTCAATGATTTGAGAAGATGACTATTTATGATATCTTGTCTACAAACAAGTTTTGTTAGAAATATAGAATCATAGAATCATAAAATTATGGACTGCCAAACCCACCACTAAATGCACACGTCTTTTAAATACCTCCAGGCATGGTGACTCAACCACTTCCTTGGGCAGCCTGTTCTAGTGCCTGACAATCCTTTCCAAAAAAGACATTTTTCCTAATATCCAATCTAGACCTCCTCTGGCACAAATGAACTCCATTTTCTCTTTTTCTATCACTTGTTACTTCCTTGGAAGAAGAGACAAACAGGCACCTCAACAAATATGATTATTAATAAAAAGTCCAGATATTATGCATATTCCTGCTTTAATTTTGCTCTAAATTAAACACACAGGAAAGCTGTAGGAAGGTAAGAAGAAATCTCTAACTGAGGTAAATATGACCGAAGAAGAGTAACTAGATATATGGAAGAGCCTGAGAGAATTTCCAAAGGTTTCCTTGGAAGTACCCATGCTCTAAGTTCTTTTTGTATAGCTCTGCTTTTGCATCTTTTATGGAAGATGACAATGGAGAGATAAAGATGGAAAAATAGGAACAAGAAAATTCACTTTCTGGTCTAATATTATTCCAGCTAAGCCTACTATAGATTTTTTTCTTAATAAAATATGAGATCAAAATGAATAAAGCTTCAATAGGGTACATTCTTTCCAAAGAAGAGAAATACAACGGAAAAAAAATCATCATCAACAATTATCTAGAAAGAGGAAAAATAAGCATAAGCAAATACCCAAGATGAAATAAGAACTCTTCAACTTTATGATTCAAAGCTGTAGTGAATTAAGAAGCAAGCCTAGCAGATATAAAAGTTTTGATTAAAAATCCCAACAACTAGAAAACCATTCTAAAAATGCATTACTGTACTTCATAAGAATAATTAGTATTCTGAGGGATGTAGATCACATAATTCATGGTATTTAACAAGATAAGGCAATACTTGCACAGTATACACATCAAAATATGAAAAAACCCTATGAAGAATGGTCTAGCTGAGCAACAGCTACACCTTGGATATCTCCAGCTCTGATTGCGATATAGTCTAATGGAGATTTGACATAATTTACTAAAGGAAACAATTCACAGAAAATTCAAAATAGCTATCAACTCACCCACATGGCAAACATTTTGGAAGAGAGGAAAAGGAGTATTTTTTTACTGTTCTTTCTTTATTTCACTTAGTACATGGGTGGCAGCAGATTAAAGAGGGCCAAGAATATAAAGAGAAATTTGGTGTTCTTTCTGAGAATACTTTTGAATTCATAGGTGCCCATAAATTGGCAGTATAAATCGAACACAATTTAAAAAAAACAACACATCTTCATATACTTCCATTCTTTTGTTTTCCTTCAATGTGAAAGAAACAAAGCTTTTTAGCCCCGAGCAGTATCATTAAAGCTATGCAGCTTCTAGCTGAAGCTGCCTGATATCAGTCTGAAATGGGGTAAGTTTGGCTGTATCTTTGTCTTCGCATGTGAGAAGGCTATAGCTTGTCTTTGGGAGTGCTAGATAGCACTGTAATATGTTCTGTAAACATACAAATTGAAAGGCCTCAATAAAAATATTTCAATTAAAACCAGTGAGTACAATTGTATGCATGAAACTTAAAATGCTAATGTCTACAAATGCAAGAGTATCAGATATACTAGAAAAAAAATGGTCTTATATTGTCTTCTCAACTTTGCCATACTTATTGTAAAAGTAAAGTAAAAGGCCACTTTAAAAGTAATTCCCAGGAAGTGGAATTACTACAAAGTACATAAAATGCTTTCTATTCAGAGATACCTTCCAACTTGGTTCAGACCACCCAGATGATAAGACACTGTGATCAGAACAGAACATATTCTTATGCTATCAGTGAGCCCCCAAATGAAGGCTAGGTTTTAGAAAATTACTTTCCAAATAACTGTACCATGATTGCACATTTCCCCATCATTTACAGCAAATTCAGCAATGTTTACCTAACATACACTGATGGTTCTTGGCACCTTTATATACAGACCATTTAGGAAAAATTATTTTGATCTCTTCAGGGGAAGTTCATGTCTATGTGGAAACCTACTTCAGGAGTTCATGAAGCACAGTCTTTTAAGGGCTTGTTATGCAGAAGTGTAAGTCACCCTCAGTTCACAAAAATGAGAGTGCGGGTTGTGCCACTGTACTGTTGAATGTGTAATTGTTTTGCCTACAAACACTCAGGCTAGGACTTCACTACACAGGATCTGCACTGAGGAGATGATTGAATTATAAAGACTAACATGGTGATGAAATAACGTGTGTTAAAATTGGATTACATGTTCAATGCCTTTTGCACAGTAAATGTTGAAACATACTGACAGTTCTGAAAGCATGAAGGATATAGTAGAGCTGATCAGAGTAATATAACTCTCCACCTTCTAAATTTATCATATAGAGTAGAGAATAGAGCCTAGAATTTCTAGACTACAGGACCATGTCTTAGGGGCTTTAAAGCTGCTTTCTGTTGCTACATTGTGAATCACAGTAATGCGGCAGTATTAAGAGCAATTACTTGATTGATGGTATATTAGCTACTACCTTGGTAAGTATTAAAAAGCATGAGTCCCTACCTACATAATTCCTGAAGTAGGGTAATCAATAATGGATTTAATAATATTTATTTTTTTTTCATCTGTTTTTGGTCAGCATTCACATTTTTAACTTTTATTCCCCAGAATTATGAAGTTTAGGGGTTTTTTTGTAAGATAATTGAGGACACTACAATCAAAGTGCTTATAATTGTATTTAATTACGTGTTGGAGCCAAACTGCGAAGAGAAGGTTAAGCACTTCAAGAGGACAAGAAGGAATGTGAGATGGGCAATTTCTCTCCAAGCACCCTGGAGATGGTTCATCCCACCCTTTGTACTGTTGGAGGGCCAGAAAATGTCCTTTTGGTGTGTTCCAAAAATAGAAGTGAAAATCATTCTGAAAGATCGAACATAAAGATAATAATCATGGCCTCATCCTTTCTTCCCACTGGTCTGTGAAGATAGGAACATTAAAGGGAATAGAAACACTGTCCACAAAGTCTCCAGTGTGAGGCACAGATTTTGTGCTACTGTTTAACCCACAGTATTTAATATGTGGACATGTGTTCTGCACTGCTCAATTACAGTAGCTCCACATATTTTCGTGGTTTGATGCCTCAAAATAGAGTGTATTTTAAAGGACTTCCTGAGGATGGCTAATTCCTTGCTGAATCAGCTAAACTGGTGGAGACTCAATTTTTACAGCTGTCTCAGTCTTTCATTCTAGAAAAGCTTCAAAATACTTAGCAGTGAATCAAACTCTATGGTAACTTATTGGTAGGTTTTTGCTGAAACGATAGCGTCGCTACAGCAGTAATTCCCATTTCCATAGCAAAATAGTGTTTTACTTATCCAGCTATTTCAAAGATGGTATTGGAGAGGATTCATTTTGTCAGTTTATATTTTCATCCGTAAGACCTACTACGTTTTAAAACCTAGTATATTTAAAAACACAATTACAATGTTAGAACATATAATTTTTATTTCTTGGCAATGTGAAAACAAAAAATAATCATTTCCATTTATTAGGAATCAAACTTCAATCCTATCTAGTTTTTATTTTTTCCTCATTCCAGTCCTAAGCATGAGCTAAAAATTCTACGTGTCAGTTTGAAAGTGTAGAGTCTTAAAATTTAAAGAAAAATAAGTCTTTATGGATACATTGCAGGAGATGAATCTTAGTTGTGTCTTGGGAGATAAAAAAGACTGTAAAATTGACTTTATGCAAGAAGAATCTAGTACCAGTCTGAACAGGGCACCCCTTCAAGGGTGCAGGAAGAAAAGGTTTCCTTTATGTATGTTGCTGCTATTTATCGTATTGGGCCAAATTTTTAAAATGGTGAATTTAGTAATTTCATTTGATCAAATGACCACTTTACTGTCTCTTCTAATGTGTCCTCTTTATCACAGTGTTTGCTTTTATTTCTGGTCTGTTAATAGTTATTAGAAATATGTATATATATATATATAAATTTGATATTGTCTCGCAACTGCTTAATTTGTCTTTATCTGTGTGTTGTAATCACAAAACGGTCTCTCAGGAAAACACCAAAGTAAACATAAACTCTAATCTTTTAAGTTTCAGAATGATGGCAATTGAATGCCTTCCTGTACCATGAACATACTCTGTCATTTACTATAAATTGTGGAAATGAAACATCATGCAGGAATTGGGCTCAGCATGTGAGGATTCAGATTAGTACTCTAAAGAATTTCCTCAATTGTGAGACAATTAGAATTTTTTTTTGGAACACAGACATTTGGGAACAATATTTAAAACCCAGGCTTTCATTTCTATTCTCATAATTTCAACACTTTCATGGTAGCGATCACCTCTAATTATCAGGAAAGTCCCACTAGTCATGCATTTAGATAATCAGAGTAACTCCAGTGGCAGCAGCTTAAACCCAATTAGTAACTGACTAAAAGTACTACAAACCATGCTTTTTTACTGGTAGATCAAAGTCAAG
This sequence comes from Hemiprocne comata, assembly GCA_020745705.1. Taxonomy (NCBI): domain Eukaryota; kingdom Metazoa; phylum Chordata; class Aves; order Apodiformes; family Apodidae; genus Hemiprocne; species Hemiprocne comata. The sequence goes on from CM036593.1 coordinate 19,872,470, forward strand.
TTTATAAATGAGAGCAAAACCCAAAATTCATATAAACATCAACCTTCAGTCACTGTGCAGTAGGCATATGTTGCAGTTACATTCCTGAAAAATAATTTTTTGGATGTGAGCTTATGTATCTATTATTAAGGCAATGGTTTTGTAACTGTCTGTTCACCTTTGCTTGTTTTCCCAGGACTGTGTACGCATGTAAATGCCTATGAACAGTTAACAATTCAATATTCATATTCCAGGTTTATCTCCTCTCACTATTTCTAAACAGTGCATTAGATTATTTTTGTTGCCAGCATTGTAATGACCCCCAGTTATTTCCGGACTCTCTTACGGTTTTAATATTTCATTTGTTATCACAGTCTGTGAGCTGTAGAAATTTTTATGTGTATAGAGCAATAGAACATGTTTCACATTTGAGTTGAGTCATTACACTGATGGCCCTACAGACAAAATATCCAATGTGAATGAATCTTTTTTACCTTCCAGATGCTTGATTCAGCCCCCAAAACCTTAACTCAGGAGTACCTTTCATTATATAAGTGCTCTCAGGCCCGTGCACTTCAGGTGCTTATGCACCATCTTTTTTCTTTGTTAGTTCACTAAGCTGATGACCACTTATGTGATTATGTATTTTATTGAATTGAAAGTGCAGAGATTGAAGTTAGAAATACATGAGTACCACTGAATATGGATAAGTAGACATATCTACTGAATTTTTAAAATAATTTAGATTAGTCTTTAAAAAATGAGGATTCACGCCTGAGAAAGACACCTGTGGATTTTAGAAACCAGATCTTGTAGCTGATTACAGTATTCTGAAGAATAGCTTCTTCTACAGCTTTAGGCCTATAAGGTGTGCAAAGCAGCATATTATTTCTACTGAATGGGCAATAAGAGCTTTATGCTAAGCAAGTTACACATCTCTCAGAAATGAAAGGATAGTATTCATAACTTCTATTTTAGCTTGCAGTAAAAAAGCTCATGAAACTGAATAATTAGCAATAACTTTGAAATAAGTTTGTCTGTTTTTATTTACTTGCAGTATGCAAGACTGTTAAAATATTCTTTTATCTAAAGTACAATTAGGAGACAACTGCATTGTGAACAGCTAAATGATTTAACTGCTTCAGCAAAAAAAAACACACCTAATCTTGAATTTCATTCAGAAAGCTTTTGAGTGAAGAAATTTAAGGCTATAATTTTATTCCTAAAAGAAGGATTTTCTTTCTATAGGATAAGCTACAGAAAACTTTATTTTGACTTGCACAATTGTGTTGCACACAAAATGGATTTAATAAAAAGGAGACAAATATTTTTCATAGAAATTTTGACATTTAAACTTCTTTTTTTCCCTCTGAACATTTAAGGGCCAGTTTTCTTCCTTTCATAATTCTTTTCTCTGATACCTTTAAATCTCAATTAGTGATATTCTTAGTGTTTGTGCACCTGGCTCATAAAATGAATGCCTTTCTACAAAAAGCACCCCACTTATTACTTCACAAAGAAACTCTGATAATTCTACATTATTAAGACTCATAAGTAGGTCAATAAAGAGAAATTAATAAATTCAAATGCAGTACATTACAAGAAAAACACATCATGCTTCTGACAACTACTCACGGTGGCAGAAAAGATGAAATGAACTGTTATTAAGTTAAAGAAAATTTTGGTCAAATCCACTAGTTTTACTGAAAAATCAATTAAGCAATGATATTATTTTGATAATTGGGATAAGACAATGTGAATATTTTGATTCCTGTTGACTTTCTAATACTGGTCCTATGATGTTAACTGATAAATTTTTTTTATTCTGAGGATTAAAATAAATTTAAAAAACAGTGGAATTTATTACCTTTTATTTCCTTAACATTTAGGTAGGCATAGCATTTAAGAAATACCAAAGGTAAAAATACATTTTGTTCAGAAGCATCTAAATCAAATGAAAATATTCTTAATTGTTTTCTCCTGTTTTGTACCATGTCATGGTATAACTACATTGACCTTTGTGATAACTTCCAAGTTCTCAATGTATTGGAAAACACAGCAGTGGCTAATATGAGCTTAGAGACCTAATTATAAATGCCAGTTAAAAAAAATTTTCTTTCTTTCTGTTCACCTTCAAATCTAAGACCATTTCCATTCATTAATTTTTTATCATAAATACTTAGAAACATGTCTGTTCTCTAGAATTTTGTGAACAGAGAAAAATCATTAATCACTCCTTTTCTTTTTTTCTTAGTGAAATTTGTAAGAGCTGTGTTTTTGTTTAATAAGTACATGTTTGTTCTGTTTTATGGTGTTTAAGAAGTGACATGATTCAGCTTTTGACATCTACACCACAGTTTTAATAAATATCGATATAAACAGATGGGATTAGCAGGTCAATCTGTCCTACCTGTAGGTGCTGTGGTGAGGAGAATCATAGCTATGATGAGACTGAAGCAAGCCAGACCTTTAATGATTCAGGTATCTCCTTATCCAAAATATGACATGAACTTTGCATGGCTTGAAGTGAAAAGTATTATCGTTTATTGTACTAATTGGCTGGGGGGGTTTAAAGAAAAAAATACAGTATGAATACTAACTGCATATGGCTGAGACATGTTCTGTGCCCAGCACATGCTCTCCGACTTATTCAGGGGTATTTTTGGCCCAAGACATGAAAGAGACTGGCCATCACTCTGCCAGAACTTCCCCCTCCTTTTAAAGGCAGATTTGTGTAAGGCGTATTTGGGATTGAGTAAGTATGCTGCCATACCATACTAAACTATGTGTCACTGGCTTTCATTTATAAGGGAGGCATTCATGTTGTATTAGCAGAAATCAATACTAGCGGTTTGTTGTGTGACAGAAATAGAATCTTAAAAAAAAATTACTTTAAAGCCACTATAAACCACAGTTGCAGTTCTGAGGAAACTAATAATATGAGATGTGATTTCTTGTCACCTTCTCTCCTCCTCTGTTCAGACAAAGTTTGTTATTGCTTTTTTTCATTGTTAAACTTTTTCACAAAATGCAACACTTTGTTCTTATAGAACAGTGACTTTTCTATAGAACTTCTTTATTTACCCTTATTTCAGATATGAGCTAGGTAAGATAAGGAAACAATACGAAGTGTTCATACTCCTATACATCCTATATGCAATATAAATTATCTCAATAAAGACAGAAAAACAGAATAAATAATCAAATAACCCTGTTTTTTTCCAGTTTTATCATATCTTACCATTAGTACATAGCCACATTTGTCTTAGAAAGTGGAGATAAGTTTCATGATTTTTTTCTAAGTCTAAGAATAGTTCTCCTTGATGTGGGAATGGTATGCACTATCAGATATGACAGGAAGATACAGTGTTTCTTCCTGTGCTTTATACAAGACAACTCTAATTAGCTGAATATTCAATAACCACACACTGCTATCCATACACATCTTCAAATTTTGTATACATCTCCTGCATCCCTCTAAAAATACATTTGAAACTCCATATAGTAGATTTTTTTTTTTAAAAATCTACGTCCTCAAGAATTGAGACAAACCAGTCTTACTTACATTTCCAATACTCCAATTAAAATTCTGCTAGATACATGATTTTATGAACAACAAATGAACTGTAGGTTTTTGGTACGAGAATAATGCAGATTTAGAAAAGACATACACGCACCACTTTCAATGTGTTTTTGAATTTACTTGTGCATTCAACTCATACATTTCAGTAATTCTATCACAGTGGGATTTTTGGCTGAGATCATTTATCCTAGAAAATATTTGCATTAAATAAATGAAAACACACATTCATTTATAAAAATTTTATTGATTTTTTGATTCAAAATCTGCTCTCTAAAAACACACATATAGAGACTATTGAGGTTAATAATCTCTCTGTGAGCTGAAAACGTAACAAAGGGAAGAATTTCCTCCAGAAATTAGGAGACAGTTCAATTTTTAAATTTTTTTTCATTTTTTGTCTGTAGATCTTTACATTTAGTTTAGGACTTCTATCTTTCATTCTGAAACAAAGATGTTAGATATATAGATAGATAGATAGATAGCAAATCTATGGGCACTGCTAACAGTTACTATAGCCATCATAAGAAAGAATTTGATGTCAAAGCCAGGCTATGTATATCATTCTAGATGACTCACCATTTGGTACTATATGAAGCAATGGCTTTGTTGGTTTCTTTTTTCTTTTTCTTTTTTTTTTTATTATTATTTCAGCATTGTACAGAACTATGAAACACCTCTCCCCTCTATCCTGCAAAATGACATCTTACTGGTCATTATTTTAAAAGTTCAGAACAGTTTTGAGAATTGAAGCTTTTAGCATCTGTAGGAAGTGCTGCTAGCCACAAAAGCCCATTCAGGAAAAAATTAATATCGCTTCTGTGCACAACAGAGTTACTGTCTTCTACAAAGGTTTGCATCAGTTGTATCCTATACTTCAGCAGGAACATAAAACTTGAAGGTGCTTTCCTGGTTGGAACTTTTTCTGCTGCATTTTTAAGAAGGATTAAGCTACATTCTCAGAAAACATCAGTCCTGTGTTACGATATAGTTCCACGTAAACTGATTTTTTATGAATCCCTGCATATTCTTTAAAGTACACCCAAAGTTCAATCTAATCTAGATGGCATCATCAAATTTTTATACCATTACTATAATTACATTTGCACACACAACTCAATTACCAAAGATATGGATCGTTACCTGCACAATTTGATTATGAAATTTAAATCAATATATTTGATATAATTACAGTTAAGGTTACAGTACATTTTGTCACAAACCACATTATACATTACTGTCTTGTTTTATGCATTTTAATAATTCACTTTAATCCCGTATACCTCAATAAAAAGGGATATTTTTCTTCCAGAGTAATTTCACTAAATGGGAGGAGATGGGAAAATATATTGTACATTAGCAACCAAAGCTAAGCAAATTATCTATCCTGCATTTTGTTTTAATAATCTACAGGCACATTGTTGCATTTTGGAAACAGAGAAATATCATTGTTGTGCTGTTTTATTCTGTGTTCATAGAAGCTGATCCATAGGAGGAAATTTATAGGAGGAGACATATGCAAAGTTAAAGCCAAATTGGGTGTTAACATGCAACATGTGCTTTAATATGCTTGTCCAGGTGCCAATGAGTGTCAGATTTGATTCAAAGCTCAAATTTGGATAGTTCTGAACTAGCAAATATTGGATAGTGAGTAATTCATAAATGCACACTAATTCATGCATGCACATAAACTCTCTCTAAAATACAGTCATTTGGGGGAGACGAAGCAGGGAATTTGTTTAGAAAATACAAACATACACTTCTAGAACAGATTAGAACCAGAAGCAATTTAAGGATATACATATTTTACAGTGACAAAAAAAATCAGATATTCCTATGAAATTTCCTTAAAATTAGGGTGTAATTCAGCTCCATGTTCCCATGCCTGTGCTGGGACAAAGCTAAACTATACAGCACCACAATCCTTTCATGTTTTTACTTTTATTTTGTGACCTGGCATAGTTTCCCCCAGAGCAAAATGCTTAGTCACTTGCTTAAAAAGAAAACATTAAACGTGTTTCATTTTAAGCTTCATCTTAAATACCAAGGTGTTTTGTGGAGATATGAGCTTTTGTCTTCTTTATAGATCAAATGATTAACAGTAATTTAAGACTCTATTGTAAACAGGCATTATTAACAAACACAATAGTAATGTTTATGCTATGTTATCAAATGTAATGTTCTTCTCTGTGACTGCAGATTGTGACAAATGTTTTATTCCAACCTCTTGATAGTCCATGAAAACTGTCCTTGAGATACAAATTTATTTTATTTTTTATTTGGATGACCCGTGCCTTTTTGTTTTATCTAATGTAACAGACAAAGGGCAGATTGATCAGTGAAAGGGTAGCTATTCAAAAAAAGCATGTAGCAAAGCCCATCTGAGAGCCTTATAATTCCTTCCTTATTTTAGCACAGTGAAATTAATAGCATCTTAGCTTGGCATGAACATTAATGTCTAAAAACAGAAATGACAGGAGTTATATGTCCTAACTCTTTAATTTTTTTCCCTCAATAACTTGATCCAATTAAGAATTCTGTTCAAGGAGAAAACATTGAAAAATTTGCTTTAATTTAGAATTAATGTTATGTCTATTCAGCCAATTAACAAGTTTGATTTCACCTAGCCTGGACTAGGATTTCTCCCTTCTCCAGAAATTTACTTCCACATAAGTGTTAAATCATTGCCATTATGAAAGGTAATTTCGCAGCTTGGATATTAAAAATGTTGTGTGATTTTTTTAAAAAAATATTATTTTTAGCAGTTTTCAAACACTGACTTCAGAAAGTTTTAGATTCCAACTCTTGAACCCAGGATTACCCTGTGTTTTCATGGTTTGATTTTTTTTTCCTGAGGTCTTGATATTTTTTCCCAATGGCTTGGGGTTTGAAATTGGGGTATGAAATTAAGTATAGGAAGTAAATATGTGTGCAACCCAGTGATGTTTATGCAAAAAAAAGGGCAGTGAGTGACTTTTCAAGAGAAACAATTCTTGCTTTTCTTTGTGACCTCATTAGCTTGCTGTATACTCATAAAAAGAGAGAGAATGGGTATATTTTAGATTTTTATCATGGGCAGATACTATGCTTTGATATTTATTATTTAAATCACATCAGATTCCACAGTGCAAGTTAATAAGCTGCTCCATAGGAAGAGAAACTATATTTTTCCTCAGATTTATTAATGTACTTTCAAATTGAGACCTGCAGAAATGTACCCTACATTTGTGACTGTAATATCTGAAATCTAAGTAGGGATAAAATATATACTTATTCCTGGGAATGGATTTTCCTGTCTGTATTGAAAGATGGTTTAACAACACAAATTAAGTGAATTTCAAAGGACTTGTCTTTATATAACTATTTAGTAATCATAAAGTAAAAAGAATGACTGAAACCTATTTACAACATTTTAAAATGGGAATATGGGAAAAAACAAAACAAAACAATTTTTCCAGCTTATCAGCCCATGTATTAATTCTTCAGGGTTTACTCCTTTATCTGTGATCTATGTCCCATTAGCATCAGAGATCATGGTCCACCAAAGAATTAACTATTGTTATCTCAGCTTGTATCTTACTGAGTCTTGAGCTGTGCAGTCATGACTTTGACCCTCAAGGTCTTTTAATGAAAAAAACACATATATAGAAATAAAATTGGATTGCTATGCTCTAACCAAGTCTACCTCCTATTTGAACCACATAAACAGTGACAAGTATTTTTCTAGCTGAAAAATAGCTGACTTATTGGGAGCATTGATGGTATGTGCTATGTGAAATGTATGACACATCCATTGAGGTGAAAATCATCTTGTTCAGCAGAGGTTAAGAGATAGTTTCATTTATTTATTGTTTTAGGATGTCACCTAACTTCTTATTTTGGTAAAATGAGGAACTTCCTACTCCCTAACCCACTGAATTAAAATAGGTCTCTGGGTCAAATGAATAAATTATTCCCTGCGATATGGAACAACAATAGAGAAGATACACCAGCTATTTCCTGTCAAGGGTAAAAATAGCACTGCCATATTGTTCAACCTGGAGCCCCCTAGAAGTTAAGCCAAAGCAGTGTTTGCCTAGTAAAAGGCAGGAGTTTCTACAGACTTAAATATAAAACCAGATTCAACAGCTTAAAACTGTATCTTTAGGCATCAGGCAGAGCAAGGAACAAGTAAAATAAATGCAGCAATAGACTGCAGAAATAATTATTCTGAAAAGATTCTGAAAGAAGTCCACAGCATTTAGGATAGACCCTGAACTGACATTTCTCCCTGGTAAAGCCCAGTTGTCCTTAGTAAAAGCTGACCTGGGTTTTCCTGGTCATGTGACCCCAGAAACCAAGCAGTCATTATACACACAATCCAGATTTTTCCTAGATTAGAAGAGTATTCCTTTAAAAAACTTATGAACAGGCTGGGTCTAATTACAGACACTTTAATGAGATATAAAACCAGGAGGCTAGGTTTTATTCTCAGAATTTACAGTGCAATCCCCTCAGTATGCATAGTGCACACTTAATATTCTGAGGTATCTACTGCAAACGACTCAGAACAAAGTTGGCTTTATATCTCTCTGTGCATTCTAAAAAAAATCTGTTAAATTCTCTTAATCCAGTCTGTTAAATTGCTCAGGCAGCTCGTAGGCCTCAGGTCCATTACAGAGCTGAGGAAACCAGTTGGGTATGGAAGGCTGGCCATAGACAGATGTTTGCTCTGCAAGCAGCTTTTGTAGTTTAAGATGTTTCTGTCAATAGCTTTTGATAGCTGGCCTTCTGAGGAAGCTCACTGCTCTCACTACTGCACGGTAGGGCAGGTTGCAAAACCACCTGTGCTATTTAAACAGTTTAAGTAGATGATCTGACTTAACAGGACTGATTTTACTGTAAACATACGTGGGAAAGTTCACAACAACTTTGCCAATGACTTGTGCCATCATCCAGTAGCTGGGTGGTAATGAGCAATTGGGGGTGAGTGGGGAGGGTGTAATATCTCAAACCAGCATGCTCATATCAGGAAGAGGATTTCAGACTGCAAAGATCACACTAACATCTCTCAGTTGAATACTTTTCTGTGACAGGCTTCAACAGGTAGATCCACTCTGCTGAAGTGTCTTATGACAGGGTTTTTGCTTTGTACAAAGTTTGGCTGTTATCCACTACCAAACACATGAAACAACTAGGTTATCAACCTGCATGTAGGTTAGCTTTATTGTCTGACTCTTAGTGACTTCACTGTTAAGTCTTTCACAAACTAGCCAAGGTAAAAGGGCAATTTTATTTTTTTTTTCCAAGAAAAGGAAAAGGGAAGTCCCAAGATATCTGCTTCAATGTAAGATAATGCTATGACTGTCTTCCCTAATTGCTGGAGGGATTTTACAATAGTCTTAATAAAAGTGATTTTTCTAATCTGAACTTCTAGAGTCACAAATATAAGACTTTGTTGAACATTTCCTCTGCATGTAGTGAAATGACAATAGTTTTATGCTTCAAGGGTGTTTGCCTTATGTTACGCTCTCTCCATATATTGATGAATGTTAACCTATTTTTAATAAGATCAATTTGGACTCGGTTGATTAAAATAGTGCAGGTAAGAGCTATGCAATAATCCAGAAAGCCTGATAACAGTCCTTGTTTAATATCTTGGAATCAACTTTAATTAAAGAAGTAAGGTCCAGATTCTCAGCTGGTGTAAAGTAACATTATTTTTAATGGAGCTATGCCAACTTTAACCTCCTTAATGTCTGATCTTGTGACTGTGCCTTGGTTGTTTTTTACTAGGTTTATTCTCTTTCACTGTTAATGAAATGTTTCCCGCTTCATTTCCTGAGTAAGAATGTCAGCTGGTTGAAAAAAAATCCCTGAACTATGCATGCACTAGCAACCAGATTTTCCCCAATGCAGATCAACACTGACTTCAATAGAGATTCATTAGTTTATAAGAGCTGAGAATCTGGTCCTGAGGCTTTCTTATTTTTTATAGGCTTTTAAGTAAAAACCTATACTTGAGCTTTGAGTCCATGACCCATACAATTTTAAGGGTTGAATATTTAAGTTGGATCATCTAAATTAGTCACTATTTCTTTATTCATTAGAAAGAAGAAGTATCTACCCTTGTGCTCAAAATTGTCTTTGTTTGGAAGAAAAGTAATCTTATTTCACCATATTTTAAGCCTTCTAGTACACTTTGGGAAAGAAATGATTTAGTGTAGGAATCACATATCTGGCTTTAGAAGCAGAACCTATTTATAAACAGTAACACAAACCAGATCTTTCCTATCTGGTATCTTGACTGACTCACTTGCAACAAATGCTATAGAAGGGATCAAAATACTCCCTTACGTCCTCTAAGATCATTATCTTAAATACAATAACCAAAATATGGTTTATCAAAAGATCACAGCTAGAAGTGTATAATGTTTCCTGATAATTATGAGTACTCTCTCATATAACTATTCTCTTACACTTCTAACACATTTAGGGTTTGTGGTCCTGGTTTATCTTCAAGTATTTAGCAGAGTGAACATAAGATCTACCTGTACAAAACAGGAGACAGTTACAAGCAGCCGTGACCCTGAAAGATGATCTTTCTGGTCAGACCTCCAGGTTTGAGTTTGACCCAGCTTATTCAGAGCATATCTTCACACAAGTCACAGAAGTCATCCACAATCAACACTATTTTTGGAATAAAGTCTAAAATTTTAGCTTCATTCTTTCCTGTGACATTTACATACTGTCACTTTTCTGTATTTCTGAATGTTTTTATGGTGCATTTCCTATTTGATTTAATAAGTTTTTGGATGAACAAGTGCTAACAAGAAATTTGAAACATTTATTACATTCAAGTTGAAGGTTGTTTTGTTTCTTTTTTTTCTCAATACCGGCTAATTTTAAGTTCCAGTGAAACTACTGTTCATTCCAACATGGCTTTCCAGCATGTCTTTTCTTACAGCATACATAGACCTAGAATAAATGGGACACATTGCTTCATATGTTTGGGCTTCTTATGCCATGTGATTTTATGTGCCAGAGGCTAGAAAGGAGAATCTAGCTCTTGTAGTATCCTTATCCTGGGAAGGTGGTATGAACTACATCATCAATGGTTCACTCTCTAAGAACGCTATATTTGAAAAAATTCTCCACTTTAGACAAAGAAACCACTGAAAGCACTTGAGACTGCAACTGGCAGATTACTTCAGCAAGCTTTCCATAAATGTATTTTTGTATTTCTACACTGTCCTCTATGGTTGCTCCTCATGCAAACTTTAGTATAAGAATTAACATGCTAAAGAAATTCTTTAAAACATGATGCAAAAATTGTAAATGTACTTTGAAAGTAAATTTCAGAAGAATTTTTCCAGTAATTTTCAAGGAAACATAGTTAAAAGTTGCATTGCTTCTGCTAGGGACGTACTAAGACAAAAAGAAAATGAACAAAAAAACCCCAAAAACCCTATTTAAAGAGTAAATTCACATTAGTTGAAGCATAAACTTAAAAAAAAATATAGTAATCAGGGATTTCTATAGATTTTCTGGGGATCAAAGCAGGAGCTATGGTGTTAGGATCACAATTATGAGAAAACAAAAATATAAAATATATTGCTTATCTGTCATGTACTGTAAGATATTTTAATAGCATCAATTTTAAAAACTTCATCAGTTTCCTGAAAGTAGCAATCCACACCTACTATATTGTGCTCATCCTTTAGTATTATTAATTCTGAATGCCACTGCTTGACCTCATATTCTGTGATTTTTAGTAACATGAGTTTTCTAACCTGGACAGGATGATTTTAGGATCTGATCTGAATGCAAATATAACAGGGTCACTATATTTTGAGTCAGGTCGTGTATTTTTAGAAATATCTTTGTGTATGCCATATACCAATATAAATAAAACAGTGCTTTGTTTGGAAGTCTACACTAAAATACTAAGGCTAAAATACTTCAGCCTTCTGCCTCTTTGCCAGTCACCAAATTATTTTTTAACTAATCACCATCTTTTTTTTTTTACCCACTCTTTTATATTCTGCTTACCCGTCGTTGAACAAAGGCAATTGTCTTAGTGTAGCTTTGCAGATAACTGGAAAACCTTAGGCCTTTCCAGAGTAATAGAAGTTCTGACAGAAGTTCAGTTACAGCCAATCTCCTTTTCTGGGATTACAGGCACTTCTTGAAAGTCTATTGATCTTTTGTCCTGCTTTGACTACAGCTGTAATGCCCCCTCTTAGACCCCAGAGCCAAGGATGGAAATGGTAAGAAGTTTAGGTCCACATTCTTTCATAACTTCCAGTTCCAAGGAAAAAAGTGGGAAATAACTTTGACTAGGAATGCCTTCTTGGTTTTATTTCCCCTTAGTGCTCTTTAATTAATTAATTTCTTTATTTATTTCTGCTCTCAATATCTGCCTTCAATTAGGCTTCTTCTGAAGCCCTTACTGACATTTTTTCATGGATTTTTTGAGTGGAGACGAGCTGAGTTCTTTTACTTTCCTGAACCATTTTTAGCAGAGAGACTCAAAGTAGTCTCTCTCACTGAAGAAAACAGATCTCTTCATATCGTTATCCTCACAAGGCACTTAGAGAAGCTAGGACAAACAGAAAATGGATGGAGTCATTTTCAGAAGAGCACATTAAATTGCTGATAGCCAGTGACATAGTGGTGGTTACTTGGGAAAGTGATGACCATGGCATTTGCAGCTTATGATGGTTATACCAGATTTTGTATAGTTTTTGACTGTCTGGGCCTTCATAATGCATCAGACCTCATTAGAGCAATTTGCTCCTGTCAATTCCTGTTACAGAAGTGGTAGGCACATGGATGGAGCACTGTAATAGCAGCCTGTCTCAGAGACCATGCTGAACTGTTCTGTGATGTGCCTTGGATTTTATAAATAATTGAAAACAATAAGTGGCAGGAGAGCTAGCAGCAGGAAGCACACAGCTCACTATAGTCTGTGTGTGAGCAGCTCCTCTGGACTAAATAAAATCAATAATCACCAACCAGCCTTCCTTGGGTACTATAAAAGCTAAAGATCCCATATTGCCTTTTATAAATGAACACCAAGTAATTGACAGCAGTGACAGCTGCAGAGAGCATACCACTCACTGCCTGTTCTCAGTGCCTCTTTCCTCTCCCTGTTCCCAGCAACAGAAACAACAACAGATATATTGCAAACACAAATGACTGGCATTGCTGTCGTACACAAAGAAGAACTCACTTGTTGCCTCGTAATTGGAAATGAAAAAATGGAAGCACTGCCAGCAAAATGTTGTTAATGAGGCACTATGGGCTCTGATTTCAAAAGCTAAAATTTGCTTAAATCAAAATAATAAGGAAGAATTCCCTAGGATACTACTGAGAATTCAGACAGCTCTTGATGTGTTCCCTCCATCCCCATCTAGTTCTATACATTCCCCACCACCACCAACTGGGGATAATAATAGGAAGGAAATGGACTACCTGACTCAGTGTATTGCTGTGAGATTATTAATCAGTCAATGTTTGTGAAGTGCAATGAAATTGAAATGCTAGTCATAAGTGTTAAATATTATCTTTTCCCAGACTCATTTGCCCCCTCCAGCCTTTCAGCCTACTCTTACTCCTTTTTCTTGTAGTATTACTACATACTATGGAGCGTATACTTCCAGCATACCTAAACAGAACACCAGGATTCCAGGCTGCAGAGTGGGCTTGCTTTCAGGAGGCAAGGTCTGTTTTTCTGCTACTGAATAAGCAAGACAAAAACTACATTCAGTCTGGAACCTTCTTCAGACTCACTGGTGCCCTAAGGCACACATGGGAAATCTTTGTTTTTTAGAGGCTATTCACTCTCGTGATGAGAAGACTCTACAATCCCTTAACTTGAAAAGAGAGTCTAAGATCTGCAGCTCTTCATCATCAGCAAGGGTAGCTGAAAACCCTGATTTTAAAAGAGATTCTGAGATACTCAGTGTCTTCCTATTCCTACCCACCATCCCCATTTTCCTGTTCAGGTCCTTTTGTGACTGGAAACTAAAGAGAACTGAGCAACTGAGAACAGCTGGAAGGAGTGAGCCACAGTAGGTGAGAGCAACATGCAGGGCAGAACTGAAGAAAGGCACAGGTGACAAAGGGTTTGTGGCAAAGCTGGTAGACAGGGCAGAGAGGCAGTAGGAAGGGCCAAGGCCTTGTATAGCCTCTAAGCCAGAAAATTCAAGTGCCAATCGAGTCTACACAAAACTGTAATGCTTTAAATCACATATGTTGATAGTTCTGAGTTACAGGCACTGTCTTGTGTTAAAAACATACCATAAACAGAATTACAGAATCACAGAACTACCAAGGCTGGAAAAGACCTTTAAGATCATCAAGTCCAGCCTATAAACGTTGGAGTAAATTTCAGAGCAGTTCAGTGCTCCCAAATTTCAGATTCTATCTTAAAGTATAAGAAGTTTTCTCCCTGAAGGTTTTCGAATGAGCTGGTTCATTGCAATAAGAGCCATGAGAAGACTACTAAGAGATCTCCCAAAATGCTATCACTCCAGACAGTATAGTTTTCATTTTAAAACAGGCTAACATTTAAAAATTGTAAAATATTGGAAAACATGTTGATTTTATCTACCAATATATTTTCTATCTAATTTTTGAAGCATCAACTATCTAATTTTAAAGGTCCCTTGTTCTATCTCCTTTTCAAATTCCACATCCCAAGCAGTACTTTCTGCTAATCTGAAATGTACATGCTTAACTGGGTATTTTTTACAGCTAAACAAAACATTTCTGGGAAAGTGCGATTTAATATGTAGCAAATGTTTCTTTGCCTTCTTCTGTTTTATGGTTATGGAGATGTGTTTTTGCTTTAAATGAATAGACTTCACATTCCCACAGCCATCTGTGCTGTGAGTGACACGGGGTCTATGTTAGTTCCCTAGTATAAAAAAAATCAAATTTCCTATAAAATTGAGGACAGTTTAAGAGGCCTTCATAGGTCATTGTCCATTATCTCCTTTCTCATTTCTCTAAGTCATTATGTTCTGAAGTATTTAGTACCAGGTTTTTTCTTTTTTCTTTTTATTTTCCCTAAGTCAGCCTTCAAATTTAGCCCAAACTAGCATTTTATTTGATGGATCTTCTGCACCTTAGGAAGTGCAGGATATCAGGACTGTCATATCCTTGTGTGATGGACAACGCTAAGATCTGAAAATCTCTCCATGATTGACAAGAGTTGAACTCTTAAAGTTAGATCTCATTTGAAGGATGACTTTTTTTATCACACTTTTATCTCAGGATGGCAATTTTGGTAGGTGAGGCATTTGACAGTAAGAGATCAGCTCTGGTAAAAGAGCGGAGGTAGTGCCCTTTCAAATGCATCACATCCCAAGACTAAGTACACTGAGACTACTCAGCCAAAACTCCTAAATTTGTTGCATGTTCAGTAACTCTCCATCCAAATAATTATCTACACACATCTAAAGAAGTACAGGAAACAGACATGAAATTCAAGCATGCCTAGAAAAAGTTAAGTGTAGCGACAGAACAATTCTTTTTTATGTTAGGATTTTTTTTTCTTTATAATACGTGCAGCCTTGGCAAGACTCCTTAATTACCACCATAGTCTTATTTTGCCTGCTCTAAAATTTAGTAAATATTGCTGGGATAAAGTATGAATTCTATTACTCCAGCTAAAGAAGAGTATTATATACTTCATAAAAGAGAATCTTTATTCCCCATAAATATATATTGGGTGTAAATTGCAGTTTGTGAGAAGATGATATGATTCATTATTATTTAATAAATTTCTAAAAGAAAGTAGTGTCATTTCACGTCCTTGTGAGAGGAATTTTGATTTTTCATTAGTATATAAACAATATGGTTTATAAGGAAAGGTTTTTTTATTTTTATATCTTTCATTTGTTTCCAGTTCAATCTCTGAATATCCACTAATACAGAAGCAGTTTTCAAATGCAAAGAGCTTTGGTGTCAGTTTCCCTTAGATGGCCCAAACAGTCTACTTCCTTTCAAGAAAGCTGCATACAGGTGAGTAGGGAATGGCAATTAAGATTAAAAAGCTTGCTTTATTGATTTCACATCAATTTCTGTTATAATTACATCATAAAGCATTTTGCAGTATCTGTAAGCTAGAACCATGCTGCATGATAGTTTCATCTCCCAATGGATGGACACTTTCAATGAGCATAATAGAAAGTACTCAGATACATGAGAAATATATGAAATGGTTTTAAAAGATTTGTAAACTTCTGAGAGTGCTGAGGGTGTAAATTCATTGATAACTGAATAATTCCTGCTTCATAAACTTGGCAGTTATCATCCTGGGCAATTACTTAGGAAAATTACTGGTGACAGCTTTCAGTGGGAGCCTGGAAATCTAACAGAGAAGGGATTAAGCTGTTTGTACTCATCAATTTTCTATATTCCTCCTTGAGCATGTGCTATTGGTTGCTGCTTAGGACAGAATATTCAGCTGGGCGGACCTTTGGTCTGACACAGTGTGGTTCTTCCTACAGATTTATGTGCTTGGTAATAGCAAGCCCTGTCGCTGTGGAGTTACATAAAACTCCATTGTGGATTTATGTTCATTGAAAAGAGAACTGGGGGGAAAAATTTGAGGAAAGATCTTTCTCTCTTGCTCACTCTCTTTTCAGAACATAAGCTCCTGCTATGAAACACCTAGGCAGCTTCTTCTTCAGAAGACTTATTTTGCAGCCTCATTTCAGCACAGCATCTAGCACCTGCACACTCACTGCTTCCAAAAGTCAGTTTGAAGTATTGAAATGACAATACTGCAGCCTGAGCGACAAAGATAAATTAACACATACAGTGGCAACTCAAGTTGCTTACCCCATTAATGTGAAATAATGTGAAAGCACGGCCACCGTAACAAGCAGCTGAGTGAGCAGGTAATTAAAATGTTGATCAAGGACAGAGTTTGGTCGAGCCTAGCTGAATCACATCAGCTTACTGATTGCGTTTTTTGCCTCCCAACAAAATAAAATCCAATGGCAGAATGCTGAATTTTGAAATTTTTCAGACACCTCCCCACTCCAATCAAAGTTACAGGCAGCCAATACCAGCTGCAGCTTCTACTGTAAATTAACACTATGAGAAAGAGTGAATTGTGCTTTAAAACCCACCTTAAATCTCTGATATTTAAGCAATAATTTAAGAAAAGCCTAATTTTGAAAATACTAATTTAGAGACCTCTAATTTAATCTTTACTGTAAAGGCATTTTAGCCAATTGCATTATTGGTTAATTTAAAGTAAATACTGGGAAACTTTCTGTAAAAAGCAAATATTCACTTCTGTAAAGGAAAATACCCTGTTCTAGAGTTACTACCAGAGAGCAGAAAAACACCAAAAAGACCATGTGTCCATTCTAATGAGCTCAAATTTCAAATGTGGGAATACTCACAATGAACTGCTTGCAAACAAGCTAAAGAATTATTTGCAGACATTATTTGGCAAATTCACTGAAGAAATTATTTGTTATGAATTATTCACCCAATTCTATTACTTATCCTCATCAGGCATTAAAGCCATAGAAACTTGAGCTTTATTGTAAACCATTATAATTATGAATTATAATTAATTCTTACTACTGTTGTCAAGAGACTGTAACATGACTGAAAAGTATGCAACATTCCAAAGGTAGCAATGACACAAATAATTCCCTCGGTGCAAAACATGGCATTAAAATAGACTGAAAATAAATCACCATCAATGAGTAAGCAATATAATAATTTGCTACTAAAACAATTAACATTTCAAATGTTAATTCTTCTATTCTCTGCAGCCCAGATAACAATGATTCAGTGAGCCTGAGAAAGCTGCAAGCAAATCTAACTGGGCAAAACAAGGGGGAAAAAAAAAAAGTACCTTTGGAGAATTTACCTCCTGTCTCTTTATAGCAGTTGTTGGGCAATTTTTAATGCATTATTTACCTCATAGCTTAATACTGCTGAGAATCATGCCACATAAACATCTCTCTGGGTTTTTTTTTATAAAAATGAAAATAATGTAGAAAACTAAAAGTGGTGATAGCCCCTACACCTGTTCACTGTGGTTATCTTACCTAAAAGAAAGGCGTGAATGAAATATTCATTTGAAATGCAACCCACTCTCCCCTAACTCTTCAAAAGCAAAACCGAGTGTCTCTAGGTTGGGTGTCTTTGCCTCTATACAACTTTTTCCCGCAGTAGTTGTACACAAATGTTACTTCTTTCAGATTTTGTTTTGGTCTTTCTTCTTTTAAATTGCGATATTAACAAATATTGCCATTTCCTTGCTGAAATAGTGTTTGAACCAGAGTTTGGAGCCCATTAAAATCTTTTCTCTATAGGATGATGCCCTTACTACTATATTTCCAGTTGAGATAATCTTATCATGGTAATTGCTGCACTCATCACCAGTATTAAGGTTAATTTTTATTTCTTTTTGAGTCTACATGTTTGCTTAGCTCTTCCAGCAGAATGACTAATCAGGATATTTGAGATTTGAGCTTTGAGGTTTCTAGTATTTGTGTGGTCATTTGAAATCTGGAAGCTAACAGATACTTCATTCATTGTTTAAAGAATCCTTGGAAACATAATTGTCATTGCAGTTAATGTTACAAGAAAACTTCCAATTATGGTTACAACAATCTAAATTTTCCTGCATGTTATGAGCCACTTTGGTATATGCAATCACATTGCATTTTATCCTAGACGCTTAAGCATTCACGACACAAAGGTTTTTAAACCACACCAGCAACATTACTAAGTATTCTGCAAGATAAAAAAAACTTCATTAAACATTTCACTTGAGGGGATATTTTAACCTTTATTCCTATTACTGTAATGAGACAAATCTATGAAGGCACTACTGCATTTGGACCTAAGTACATTAAAAAACCCCACTAGATATCCAACACTAAGCAATTCTCTAATAACCGGTATACTACTGCCACTCCAGATACTTAAGACATGAATATCTAAAGATACCAAAGTGATTTAGAAGCTTTCTTATTTTTAATAGACAGGAAGGTACCAATAAGTATTACAGCTTCCATGAATGCATAGGAAAATATTAATAAAATATCTGTCAGGAAAATCTGACTTGTTCATAATTAATTAGAGTACATCTGACACTTTTCCTAGCTATGAACCATATTTAAAATAAATGACCTGTCAAACAAGCATTCTGAATACAAACTGAAGGTTAAAACAATTCTGTTATGGGCAAAAATTTCTTATTCCTATAAACTAATATGACTTTGTATAAATGTGAAAGATATCATCTGTCACTACCAAAACATTGTTTTTTTGAAGGGGAAGGAGGAAGAACAATGTTAAGTAGATAACTGCATCTTAAAAGTTCATGGCTATGCATGTTGCTTGAATACAGTGGCAAACTAATTTAGTTCCACTTGTGATCTTGCAATAATTTCTGTCAATCAGGGTGGCATTAATAAAAAACCTCAATCTAAACAGAAGTGCTGTGCAGCGTGTATAATGTATACACTCATTGAAAGAGGCTGAAAAGATTGCAGTCACACAATTAGGGTAACATTTGACAGCTTTAATCACTTTGAATCTCTTCACATCACTTTTAAATGTCAAAACCACCTCCAGAGATCTCATCAGAACAAAGCATTACTTAAATTGCAAATGAAACTATCCAAATTCAGCACACTATTATTAAAAATATAAAAAATGCCCCACATTATTTTATGAAAAACATTCATAAAACATTCTATGATGCAACATTGAAATAAGCAAAACAGGAAACAACTATGGCTCATTAAAAAAAAGGTATTAATGCTAAATTTACTCTTCATTAGCCTGTCACAGGATGTTATTTTTCACACTGTGCTGTCTTACCCAAGCAACCAGGATTACTTCTTCCATGTAAAAAATTAAGAATATTTAAAGTATGAGATCCTTATAATTTAGTGAGGAAAGAGAGATAGCTGCAAATAGGTTTTTGTACTGACATCATAAATCAAAAGGCTGTTTATCCTTTTAATTTATGTTTTTCTTGGTCCTTTTTCTACAGCAATTGTAGCTGCTACCTCCATGATGTATGGCCATGCATTCTGTGTGACTTATATGTATACAAACAATAGGCAGTTATATACCCTTATGTTTTAAATGTATCCTTCAATTCATTGCTTTCTGTGTTCACTGAACCATACTTATGAAGAATTTAAAAATGCAATAGCACAAAATCTATTTCTTTAAAAAAAAATGCTTTTGTCAGTCTATAATATCCCAGTCCTCCAGGTTTTTTAAATTATTTTACTATTTAAAATTTTTTTTTACCATCTAAATCACCATTCAAAATGAAAGAAAAATTACCAGAAAAAAACTTTTTGTGTCAATAAAGTTTTTTTTTTCTGTCTCTTAGTCAGAAGATATCCCTGTAGTGAAGCTAACAGCACTTTACACACATCATTTCAGACTGGTAAGAAAACCAGCTACTAGAAAGTTGAAGTCCTAATAACAGATCTACAGGTGGATATTTCTTGTGATCCTTTGGAATTCTCTTGGATGATCTCAGGGTGGTTGTCCAAGTAAAAACTCACCCCGTTTTTGTTTTTTTTTCAGAGGTCGATGATTTCCTAGTTTTTGAAGATGCTGAGAAAACCTGCACCTACTGTTTCCAACCTGATTTTAGTGGAAATTATATTTTCTCAGCATTATCAAAAATTAGGCTCCTAAGGGGATACTGAACTACTGCATGGCTGAAAAACATTACATATTAACATTTTTAAATAGTATTAAGTATGTGTTTTAGTTTTATTTTTCATAGCATTGGAGTTAAAAGCCAGATATGCTGGAGTGTTGCATTTGATTTAACTAACTCTTAATCTGCATTCAATGTGAAGAATGAAAAGAGGGAATAGAACAAGAATAAAGTTATTCCTGTTGAGATTTATTGGAGTCACTTGCTGTTGAAAAACATTTAAAAACCTCCCCTCTCCCAGACTCAAGAATCATTGCATCAATCATTAAATTTAAACAGCATCTAGTTTGAAAAGGATACAGCTGATCACTAATATATGGACTTGTAGCCAGGAGAGACCACACACAGCAAGCCTATTAACAGGCCACCAAGTCTCTTTCTCTTTTCAATATACCTCAGAGCACTGCAGCTAGTTTTCTCGCACAGCGAGCAACACACAGCAGGTGCAACTTTGAACAATCCTACACCGCAGGGAATATTTTGCAGAAGCTACATGATAAGATTACCAAGTGGCTTACTCCTTGCTCTCTTTGTCCTTGAGTATACTGCCTCAAATGATGGGGCAATTATGGTGCATGATAAGGTAAGGAAAGGTTGCTCACCTAAGTGTCACATTCCCTACATTGTGTTCTGATACTAGCAACCATAAGCCTTCATGTTTCTAGGTTTAAGCACACTTTCCTGCCTATTTGAATAGTGTGCAATCACATTACCTGATTTCTGCAACAGGCTTAACACCTTGAGAAAATTGCAAAAGTTTTGTGATCTGTCCTGCAACCGTACTGATTTTACACTCAGTAAAATCTTGTCTTCACTGGAATTTCATCTATTAGGTATAGGGTTAATTCTAGATAGCAATACAAACCAAGTTCTATTTCTTATTGTACTACTGTTTCCTTGTGTGACCTAGTATGAGTCTGTTTACTTCAGAGGACCTCACCTTCTTCATAGGTAAATGCCCAGAGTACATTAATATTCCTCGTTTTACTGTCCTGAAAACTCTTTAAATCAAAAGATTCAAAGTAAGTGCAAGATACTGCTCGAATTGTCAAATATATGGTACTGACCAGAAAGCATCTTTTATTATTATTTGGGTATTTGCAGATCTGAGCTGTGGTACCCATCCAAGCTGCAGTCTGGTTGTTTACTTTCTTTATCTCATAGTGTCACATACAGTAGCATGTTTGAAAAAACACTGAGGTGACTGGAAGGTCCTCCCACAGGGACAAACACTCTAATGTGAACATATATTATTCACTAGTTTATAAGCAAGGGAAGACAATTACAGCAGAAAGAAAGAAATGCTGCAGCAGTGGCAACATTCAGTGTGTTGTAGAGCGAAAACAGAGGAGTATTGAAAGTCAGGGGTTGGATAAACTTATCATCTGTTACTATCACAGTATTGACCAAAGGCCAAACAAGTTTCAAGGCCTTATTAAAGTTGATCTGTACACGCAGTTAGTAGAAAGACAATACCTGACTTAAAGAGCTTGCAATCTAATCAAAGGCTTATTATGAGAAAGTCTTTCCGCGAGGGGCTGAAAAACCACAAATGGATACGTAGGGGCACATAGAGACAGCTTGTCTGCTCAATTAGATGTTGATTCAACATTCTCAAATCAGCCTTGAGTGAGGCAAACAATGCTGGCATGGGGCCACTCTTGCTTGTGGCCAAGAGTCAGACCACAGTGATGAAACAGAGTTTCTAAAAATGAGGTCAAAAAGGGAAGGGACTTAGCAAATTTGTTGCAAGAGCAAAGCAAGTGGTCGGTGGTTTTGGCCAACTATTTTAACCATAATATATCACCAAAGATTCAGTAAGCAGATTGCTTGCTGGTACAGTGGTGTTAGAGAGCATTATTATTTCCTCTGTTGAGGAGTACTGTGTAATTTTGCTCAATGACAAATGTAGAATTTACTGTAGAAGAGAATCTGGCTTTCTTACTCTGCTCTCTCAATGCAACTGCACTGGCCTTGAACTACAGCTTGTCGGATTTATTTCATGATGACCATCTATGATCTGCACTGTAGAAACTTGTGATCAGTACCAGAAGCAGTGGAAGCAATGCTGTGAGAATAAGAAGATTATAGATTTTTCTGTACTGTGATAGAAACTGTGACTCAATTAGAGCCAACATTTTTTCTCAAAATTCTTGGAAATTATTAATGATAACTGTTTGAAAAACTAATGAAACTGCAATGAAAACAAAATTCCTTTAAATGAATTAGTTGAATTAGCTGAAAAGCTAATTTGCAGGACGTCAACATGATATTGAAGGATACCTGAAAATTCAGTTGACTACTTGGTGAAGTATCAAGAATTTCTAGTTTTGCTATGTAAAATACGTATTTAGCAATTCACATTTTTAAAAGGTAAAGCTTTTTTCAAGCATATGCTTGCCAATTGACACATTTGTCATAGTAATTCAAACTGATCTTTCCCACTCTTTTTTGTATGCTAAACAGCTAATGTGTTCTCGAATGGCAGTGGATGTTTTCTTCCTTTGTTAGCATCCTATTTTAAGCATTTGCATGTGTTTATACAAAAATTAAGCTTTTTACTAGTCAATTATAATTCAGAACTCATCTAAGGACTGAAAAAGACAAAATTATTACCAAAAGAACTGGGCATGCCCAAGGCTGATGTCCTGGTGAGGAGGGAATTATTTTAATAAGTGTGAGAAAGAGGTTTAAGAATCAAGCTTTCCCACTGGGAAAAGAACTGAGAACAGTATGAATCAAAGTTCTAAAGTAAACTAAGCAAGATAGACTGTTACACCATTTAGCAGGCCAGCTCTTTAAGTTATATTATCCAAGCTTTCAGAATGTAAAGGACCTTTCTTCAGGGATGAATTATGGATATCATGTTAAATTTATAACCCACTTCCATTACAAAGACCTATTTTAGCCTCTTGTCTAATTATGATTTAGAAAATTGGTTTGGTCTGAAAATTGTCTGATTTACTCTAAAGGCAAAGGAGAATGTTTCCACAGAGTGCAAAGATAATTTATGGCACAGTTTTTCAGGCAGAGGTCATTCAATTACTTCCCTGATTTAAAATTTTGTCTTTCATCTAACATTTCTTTGGCTCCACGTAGGTCAAGAATAGCTCATTGTTTTGTCTTCAAGTCTACTTCCTGCCCCCCCCCCCCCCCCCGCTTTTTTTTTGTTTTATTTTGTTTTGTTGTTTTTTGTTTGTTTTAAAGTAAGAAGCTATTGGAAACTTGTGAATTATACTTCATAAAATGAAAATACATAACCATCATTATTTTTGTAGCCTATTTGTTGTTCCTATCACAATCCCATGGATCAGAGAAAAATGCTCTAAGAAGGGTTAGACTGAGGCTTTTGCAAAGGACAACGTACATGTGTATGCTTTTCTGTTATATTATTGAAAATCAGGGGACATATGAGTCAAAAATTACTTTAGTGTACTATGTGTAATTGCAGACATTTGCCTTTTTATAGTTTTAGTAAATTTATTTTAATGTTGCAGTAGGCATAATTCTTCCTACAAACTTGTGATAGAGCTAGATATTTTAATGTGATAAAATAAAGTTCTGTCTGAGGGGATCTGATCAGGGAAGGTATGGGACATTTATCAGTGCCTTCTATTAACTGAGGGACTTGTTCGTTTTTCATCCAGTCAGGAGGAAAGGTAGCCAGCAGGAGGATGAGAAGACCACTGAAGGAGGGGAAAACATAGCTTCTAATCCCTACTGTATAATTAGCTGTAAATGAAAAAGAAATATATATCATAAATCTAGAAACAATACGCTTTTCTATCTAGCTCAGTGGCTTAAAAAGATTAAAAGCTCATTAATTATTATAGTTAATTACTAAATTACATCGAGAGATGGAATAACTTCTGCATTTGAAACGGAAGGAAGATTTTAGGATATAAGTGAAAGTAGGTTATTTTTTAAAGTTTAAGAATTTTTTGTCTTTTTCAATCAAGAATAAAAGAGAAACATCCACTTTGGGAATTATGTCAGCCGTCAGCTTCTCTCTGACTGATAATTGCAAAGTTATATGGATGAGATACTCTCAGATGTATGTAATAGAATTTTAATTTTCATTTCATAAAATGAAATACTTTTATAAAGTGGGAGGAGTAGACTAACACTGTACATTTCATACAAAAAGAATTTGAAACAAATTCTATCATGTAAAACTGATCTCCTTTTGATGCTTCCTATACCCATACTAATGTCTTGCTTCAAACATCCAGCATGAGTTTCTTACGCATTTCCAATTTCTCCAAATTTGGATCCCATCTTAACAATTTCACCAATCATGAGCAAAATCATTCTTCATCTGGGACCTCAGTACTTCACTGGCAATACCGAGACAAATGTTGTCTGGGAGGCTCCCAGAGAGAAATCCAGACTCTCTTAAAAGGTAAATTACACATTGGAAACACCCCCTAACTAATCAAAATGTAATAGGAAAATAATTTTTCCCTGGTCTGTTTTTGCCTATGAAGTTAATCCACGTTTGATTCAATAATACTACTTTCTGTCTGTTATGGACAGCCCTTGTCAACCCACACAAATTATTGTTTGAAGCAACTTGTTAGGCAAATTCTGTCACAATTATTAAAAAACAAACAAACAAACAAACCCAAAATACAAGGAAAAAAGATCTTTAAAGCTCTAAAAAGTAGTCCACAGAGCAATCTAGAGTGATGTGTAGAGAGCAACCTTCCTATATACGTGAAACCATACCATTTCATGTTTATATATACAAAGATGTTCGTGATGCAGGTAAAATGTTAATTTACAGTATAATCTCTTTAAGCTACTCCCATTAAAAGTCTCCCATCAAATTTCTTCTTGGTCTGCCTTTGAGTCATATATTATAACATGAAGGCATAAAAAGTGCCTTTAGAATTGCTCTGAATGTGTGTAATAGGAGGTGGTGAATAGAGTTAGGATCTGCATTTACATCTTTCCCATGTTTTCCCCTTAGAAAAACATCCTTTCAACATTCCTCAAAAAAAGGATTTTCTTTTTCAACAATCATTGCCATTATTCATGCAGCCATTTCAACATTATTTATGCCAGTGACATTGTGGCATGTAAATTGTAACTGGCAAATTGTAAACGCTGGATATGAGTGACTTGATTCAAGGTGTATGTGAGACTGAAATTGGAAAGCAGGTCCAAGGACAGGATCTGTACATTATAAATAATAAAAGAATATTTGCAGGAAAAAGCAAACTGCCAAAATAAATTAGAAAGAAAACCAAACTCAGGCATGTCCTGAGGAGCAAGCATTTTTAATTATTATTTTTCCCCTGGTTTCCTTGCCTGTGGTGTCTCTGTGACAGACATTATAAAAGTTTCTTCTAAAATTTAAAGTGGGAATGGTAAACACTTTGTAGACATAAAAGGACTCTACAGTCCCCTTTTGCAGCACAGCTGCATCCCTTTTCTCCAGTTCTTTCTCCCTTTTCTCTTAACCCTGTGCAGCATTACTTAGTGCAGGGTCTGCCATACAAGAGATGAGAGATGATGGACCCCCTAAGGAATGAGAAAATTGAGAGGTTGACTGCACACGTTGCACATGAATAGTAGGAAAGGTTATTCTACTCTGGTTCCTCTCTGCCATCTAAAGGTATCCTCTAATGTAACTTAGCATTATCTAGTGCTTTGAGCAATGAACTTTGAGTCAGGAAACCTGGGTCTATCCCCCACTGTATAGTTTTTAATAAATCAGTTCCCTGGACTCAGTTTCTCAACATGTAAAACACTCATAATGACTATCTTTTGAAAATCAATTTATGATGTGTAGCTGGAAAGCAAATTAGAAGTGCAAAATATCTAAATCAACTCTTCACTAATGTAGCAATGGAAAGCTGAGATAACTGATGTGAATGAAAACCACAAATATTTCTAGTGCTTGAAGACTAGCACTGCCCCATGTCAGAGTTAGCTTGGACATCTCTCTATCCATTACACAGTTGTGCATAACCTGCTTATCTGTTCATTAGAATGGATAGTTGATTATAGGCAGTTAGAACCATTACAAAATAAAGAAGGGAGGGGGAAGAGAGAAGAACAAGGATACTTGCATTTTCTAAATCATGAGAGGAAGTTTTGCTTGAATTTTGTAGCTACTGCAGTGTTTCTGTACTTCGTCTTCAGCAGCAGATATTGGACTCAATGACTGAGTGGTCTTTCTGGTCCCTATTTCCCTGAATTCCAAAATCAGAGCAGCCTCTATCTACTGCTTTTACTAATAATAAAAGTCTGCCACAAAATGTTCTTCTCCCAGGTTCATACAATTATGGGAAAGTGAGGGGAACACAGACCTCCTTATGAATAAATGCATGCATTAATGAGTAAAGCTAGACGTACGTACTTTAAGCCTACACAAAATTTTGAATTTAGAGAACGCAATCACTGCAAAGACAACTTGGCTGTTGAGTCCAGTTCCACTTTCATCAGGACAGAAAAAAAGTGTAAGACACTGAAACAGGTTTCCCAGTGAAGTTATGGACGGCCCATCCCTGAAATATTCAAGGGAAGGTTGGATGGGGGTCTGAGCAACCTGATCTAGTGGGAGGTGTCCCTGCCAATGCAGAGGGAGGGGTGTATCTAGATGATCTTTAAGGTCCCTTCCAACTCTACCCATTCTATGATTCTATGATCTGGGAAAGGCATGTTCAGAGGGATGATGTTTTTAATTTTTGGCTTGGATTTCTAATTTATTGTTACTATTTCAACTTAAATATAGTACCTAACTCCTTCTTTGGACTTTATTATTAGTCTCTCTGGCTACATCTTTTCCTGCATAAGTCCACCTTGCTGTTCCTGTGGCCATGTGGTGGCCTGGCTCGTATCCATGCTACTCAAGTTTTTGTGCCCTACAAAAGGAATGCATAAGATCGACTGTGTCTTTACTGCATATCAGCAGGAATTTGTCATGCTATTATAAATATCTTGTTATTCTTTATTTGTCAATACAGGTCCTTGTCTGTACACTCCTCTGTGACTAAGCTGACAGGAGAGCAAAGTGTATGAAGGAATTCCTTGTTTTAAGGAATCAAGTTCCCTCAGAGTGCCAAATATGACACAGCTCACACCTACATCATAGACTGGGTAGATGATCTGGCAGACTAACCTCTGAACCATACCTGGCAACTGTGCTGAATGGACTGCTTGATCCAAGCCAGACTGGAGCTGTAATGCTAGCAACAGAAGACAACTAAGAAAGGTCAGCCTATTGTTAATGTCCTCCTAGCTGCTATGAAAGGATCTAGACCAGATCAGGAAGATTCTATTCAAAAAGACAGAAAACCAGTACATGAGATAGATTTCAGCTGGAAGTAGCACAGAGCCACACATAAGAAGACTCTTAGTTAATTTTTTAAAAGGTAGAAATTAATAATGACTCAAAGAGAAAGCAATAAGGGTAACATTACCATCACTAATGTTTTTATTATACTGTGAAATAAAATCATTGCATTATGATTTTATATTTTAACAAACTCCCAATAGACAATCTAACCATCACTTTCTCACTCCTATTTATAGTAAGAGATATAGCAGAGGTGGTTGTTAGACAGAGGTATTTTCTTTTTTGATAAGTTTAACAAAAATATTCCAAACAGAAACAGGAGGAAATTTAGCCTAACATGTTTTTAAAACAAAGAAATGGCTTTTATGTTTAACATGCGCACACAACACAGACAAGTGCTCTGGAGCAGACAAGAAAATATAGACAAACAGACATGTTGAAAACATCTATGGTCTCCTAATAACAAGAACTTTTAATCCTGGACATTGAGAAAAAGGTGGAAAAGGGATTTGGAGGGGAGATTAAGCTGGTTGAGGCAGCAAATGAGGTAGACGCCTTCTTCAGATGTATCAGTAGCTATGCATGATACAAAAAAATGTAACAAAATAGTGAGAGGATTGTTTCTGTAATTTACCCAGTTAAGAATAATAATTTGGATCTAAATTTTAGTGGTACGTGAAGGAGGCAAAATGATAGAAAATCTTGTGGGAAAATAAAGAGAGAGAAAAGAGTACCTTAAACCAGCTTAAATGAGGGGAGATCCATAGCTCTTGCCTAAAAAATAAGGACAGGAATAGTCTCCAGTGTCACACAAAGACATAGAAAGAAGATTTAAAAGGAAAGCATAATTTATATTAAATGTTTAAGTTGAAGATTGCAAACTGGAGAAAAACTATTATGCAAGACAGAGTGAAAAGAAACCTATATAGAGTGGACACTAAGACTCATTTGGAATACCAGTCAGAAGATGTTCAGAAAAGTGAAGAGTTTTTTCAATTGCCTTTTCATTCTATTGAGGAAAGGCTGAAAAATTTTGCTAAAACAGAATATTTAATTCTTTTTTGAAGTTAGGGTGGGAAAATATACTATTTATAAGCACATAATTTTTCCAATAAAAAGCATTTGAATTATTTCTGAAAAATAAATGGTCAGTGGTTCCCTTGCAAGCATATCTGTTCTGGAGGTAGTGCTTTTACTTGTGACACTTCAGAAAGAATCGAAATTCTAGCATCAATATTCATATTGTAAGCTTACTAGAAAACTATGACAAATATGTGAAAAATCACTTATGTGATTCACCATATGGAACCACCCTCTTATACTCCATGTAACAGGAAAAAAGTTGTATAGGTTTGAATTATTACACAAACAGTAAATTCTGAAGCTTTAAACACGGGGTAGGATTTTAATTACAAACTTGTGGTTCAGACCACATTCATCAAAATGTTTTCAAGGTCTTTAAAGGACCCTGGGAATAGTTTTACACAAACCTGAGTAGTTTATAGTGTAGTCAAAAATCTCCAGAAACATGTTTTGATGTACAGTCAAATAAAATGTAGCAATTTTAATTATTTTTTCTTTAATTAATATAAACTTGAAACTCAAAGGAAAACTCAGTCTGAAAAATGATAAAATGAAATATGCAAAGACTTGTTCTTTTTCTTTCTATTTCAGATAAACTAAATAACACTTTTATTTTTAAAGCATTCTTATTATAACTCCAGAGAGATAAAGAAGAGAGTTCAGCATGTTAAATTATTCCTCAGAAATTTTAGGTAAATGTAAAATTAATGCTGAGGTTTTTTTAATTTCTTTCTTTTTCAGACTCAGTTCCACAAATATCATGGTCAGTACGTTCATGCTGTTTCAGACTATAGAGGAAAATAGTCAACAGTCACTACAGCAAAGGACTGCCACCCATTGCTTTTTATGTGTAATGACCAAAATAGATAAGCAAATCAATTAATGTAGTGATGATGGCAAAGGGTGGATTAGGGGATCAAGTAAGGCTTTCTATAAAGTAGGATAAAGGTTCTTCCTCATTTCTCTGAGGTGTCATAAGGAAGACTGAAAGTCTACCTAATGGATTCATAGGTGTTAAAAATCACCTAAAAGAAGGTAAATTAATGATTAATCTCAAAAGCACTCTATACAGGTGATGCCTGTGACAAAATTATCATTGATTTTAACGTACAGCTCTGCATGATGATAGGTGCTAATGGCAGATAGAAGCCTTTAAGATACAGGCCAGATTGTAAGGTGATTTATTCAGATCTTGATTTCATTAAGCTTAAGAAGTCCCATTGCCATTCATATTGTTACTAATTAAACAAAGTAACAACCAGCAACTATGCATAAAGCAAAAATCCTACAATTGGTTCCTGCTGAGCTGCATTAACTTTTTACATGACACTTTTAGTATAATTTAAAAGTTTTATGTGTATTCTTCTTGTGCGTGCCAAAGTGGAACTGACTTTCTCAAAGTTTATCAATGAGAAACAGCTTGTTTAGCAAATGGAGCATCCTCTCCTAGATTATTTTAGTGTTGTACTGTGACTTGTGCTATGACATTCTTTAATTCTTATTTCATGCCTAAAATTTAAAATTAGATATGCTCACGAAGTTAGCAAGAATTTTTCATTTTAACTGTTCTCTGGATTTCCTTCTGATAAGCATAGTAAAGTTGCAGTTGGGACTGCATCTTAAATGGTTGGAGGGCACACTTTCAACATTTGACTGAATTTGCAGCTAGGATAAGGAATGGCCCAGCAGCAGTGATGAAAGCCACATTTCAGTATCCTGGGGAAAAGGAACATGTCTGATCATCTCCCTTTTTGTTGTAAATGGCAAAACTAGAATTATTTGCATCAGCTGGCATGCACAGAATAGCTTTTATGTTCTGCAACAATAATAAGTAGTGCAGAGAACATAAAATAGATGTTTATATCTTTATCTTCAAATAAGGAAAATATTTATATGTACCATCTTACAAAGTTCATTTTGTGTATCTATTCTCTACAAACGACTTCCAGTTCCAGCAGTCAGTAAATGCCACTGAGGTACAAGTTGTAGTTTAATTTATAAATACATTTGTTTCTTTCTTAAGGCACTTAAGTATTACAATGAGTGGGAAAAACACAGTAACTTTTGCTCACTGGTAAAAAGTATGTCTATAAAAGAAATAATTTTTTAGTCATGATTCTCATGAAAATGTCAGAATTGACTGAAACACAAATGAAACATTTTTTTAACTATAGTACTGGGTTTTCAGTTTATGGCTACAGGAAAATAATATTTTCTTGTAATAAAATTTTGACTCTACATATTTAAAAACATTACAGTTACCCTGAAAGATAATTTTTATCTTTGGTATGTTTTGAAAACTAAAGAAATATTGATACCTTGGGAATTATATAACCATACTCACTAACATTATTATTAGCCTTATTCATTTACTACTGAAGTTTAATTTTATTCAACTCCCGACACAACATTTGTCCTGGAAATCAAACATCATTGCTTTCTTCATGTGGGAATTACCTCTAGTAGCCAAGCCTTCACCCCTATCTGCTTGTACCCACCTACACAGTCCATAGGTCTCTCATAGAAGTGCTCAGTACCAGTCTGTACTGCTTGAGGGGAGTGAAAGTAACAGAGGTTGCCCTGCTTCTGGAAGCAGGCATTGCAGCAGCACAATACTGCACCAGAGCTCATCAGTGCTTTTAAAAGATAAGTGGCTATATAGCCTTGAATTTTGTGCCCCACTGATATGGGAAAGTATATTTGTGAAATATGGTAGTAGCCTTGAGGGCATCAATGCAGAGCATTCACATGCTAGCATGCCGAGGTACTTGGGAAAAGAGGCTCCAGTCTCACAGAAGGCCTATGGATAAAATTGAGTCATCTGGCCTGGCACAGACTAAGTCAATTGTCTCGGCTCCTGTGCTGGCAACATAAGGAAAGACTATTTAATGCTCTGTGAGTTTAGACATAGTCTTGGCCTTTAGGAATCGAGCCTTATGAAAAGCAGTGAAATTCTGTCTGAGCACAGAGGCAGAACATCAGGCTCCAAAAGCACGTGATTTCACACTTGGTGGCACGGCCAGTTAATCAGCTATTGCCCACAGCCTTCCTCCCACTCAGATGTTGCCTTTTCCACTGTGTCAGCACAGCTGTGCACCCACCAGATGGAAATGCCACGAGAGTCATTCCCTTGTATCCCTTTACAGTTACCTTTCTGTCTTCAGCACTCTCTTCTCTGGTGCAGTTCACTGTGCAGCCTCTCACTTAATCTCACACAGACACGAGTGGGAACAAGATGGCGGCAGAACTTAGCACGCAGGGCAACAGTTTACCAGACTAATACCACTCCATGTGTGGGAGCATAAAAATCATTCCTTTCATCTGGCTAGAAAACAATTTGATAAATATCTTACCAGAAATGGGTTTATTAAAAGTCAAAAATAACTGTTAACTCTTACCTTGTGGAATTCACTTCTACAATGCAGCAGAGAGAAGGAAGTGAATAAACTTCTCATTTTGGAACATAAAACTCCTTCTGTGCTTCCCAGATGCTCACAGAAGGGTTTTCTGCTCCTTGAAACTAGTTAGTAATGTCTATTTTGAGAGGCTAGTGGATCAAATCACCTTTTCCTCTCTTGGATATTAATGGTTTCTGAGTTAAATTAATTAACTGTCTTTCAAAGCAATTGAAAAGCCTGCAGACCCTTGGTGATCCACAATGTGTGGTACATTTGTTTTAATGTACAGAGGTTCTTGCTCTATATTTTAGTGAAGTCACTCATATTGTAATTAAAGTAAGCAGTTACAAAAATGTTACCCTAATTATTATTATTTTTAACAAAATTTTACCTTGCACTGATGTTTAGTTTACCTAATAGTCTAGTCTCATTCGACAACGGTAATTTTTTTTCTATTTACTTTTCTAAATCTATTTGCACTAGCAGGATTTTTATTTTTTTTTTTTTTTTTTCCCTTCATTTCTGGAAATAGGACAAAAACAAGCTAAAAAAACATACAAAAATTAAAAGGAGATATGTAAAGGACTTACAGACAACTTTTAAATACATTCTTCTGATAATATATAGATCCTTCCTTTCTCTTTCACTTATGTTGTGTGTCACCTCTTGAAACATTCTCTCCAGAGTATTGAATGTTTTTTTAATGTTTTCATATGGCAATCAATAATTATCAATTATACACTTAGTCATATAGTGCCAAACCCTTTCATTTAATACTTGGTTCATCAATTGTTCATATATACGTTCTGTCAAGCAGCTTAATGATATGATTGAATTGTGTGCTATTGATTTTCTATCTGTCGAGTTTATGCAGTGATTTGGAAATACTGGGCCTATACACTGATGTAATTTCCTTGACTTCAATAAAGTCATTATTCTGTTGGTGTAAGGGACTTGATAATAAGATTGCCAAACATCGGGAGTCAAAGATTTTTTTGGTGAGGGTATACTACTGCCCTCTACAGTCTCTTCACCTAACAAGATTAGGTTCTAGTTCCTTTTCAAATAATCGGGATTACTGTATTCAGCTATACTTCATTACAGATATGTCAATTACATGTGTAATCTAATTGTAAACTAATCTATTTGAGCCTTCAGTGGTTGGAAATATATAGGTTAATCACAAGAGAGATGGGCATGCCAGAATTCTGTTAAAAAGTTGCCACCATCTTTAAAAAAACAAAAGAAATCAAAACCTGGACAAGGAATTGAAAATGTGTGGATCACTGTGCTTGCACGTGATATTTGCAGTGGATCTGAGATACAATGAAGTAAAACCAGTCAGTTCACTGATTTGATAGCTATTACAATAAAATGAGCTAGGTCAGTTAGACATTAGCTAGTCAGTGAACATAAGACTAATGAGAATTTGGAACAGTCAACACCTCTTGCAGCACTGTATTTCTAAT
Organism: Hemiprocne comata; assembly: GCA_020745705.1. Lineage (NCBI taxonomy): Eukaryota > Metazoa > Chordata > Aves > Apodiformes > Apodidae > Hemiprocne > Hemiprocne comata. The sequence continues at coordinate 19,906,002 of CM036593.1, forward strand.
GATGTAGAAGTATTTCCTTTCTTGGCTGTTCTGAAATACTACTTTTCCAAAATAATACAACGTCCCTTTCCCTCCTACAACTTGAATTTTATTAAGAAAAGACAAAGATTGGTAAATATAATCTCAAATAACTGAAACATTAGTGTAAATGCTAAAAACAGAGGAAAAATGCTGAACATCACAGCTATTCAATGGTGTATTGCACACATACATATTCTAAAAAAAAAAAACCTCAAAAATGAGTTCTCTCTTGGATACTTGTGTATTTCCTGACTAGTCAACCTTCTCCCTTCCCCCTGCCAGTAAGAACAAAGCCACAAAAACAAGAAAAAAAAAGAAACCACATCGAAACAAAAAGAATCCCTCCGCCTTTACATAACTGACAACTTTGAATGACAGTGTGTGGAGCAAAGGATATGTATTCAATCACCTCAGCCTTATAATGGGTTACTTTTAATATTCAACTAAATGCCCACTAATAAATACCAGTATCATAAATGCATCCTACAAGGAAATCTCATTAAAACTTACTCATCCTATCCTTCTATGTCCTCGCCAAATGTCAGAGATAAAATCAGCTTTATAGCACTTCTGGAAGATTAACAAGTTCAAATTTTTTTAAGCAGTTGGGCAAGTAAATCTTAGACAAGAGACTTTTCTGACAAGACCTCCCTCATATTTAACTTACAGGAACTAGAACTTAACTGAAAGCTTAACTATTCCCATCCTCATAACAGGATGTGTGTAGAAATGAAATATCAGCCTGATAACTAGCTGTTCAGGGTTTCAAAAATCAAGGTTGCCAGATAGGGTTTTTTTCAACTGACTAAATTTGCAAATGAAAATGGGAGGAGGGGGTAAGCTATTCCTGAAACTGTCTAAAAGAAGAAACTTCTAGAATAATATCCAAGGATTGTATATAACAGGAGACAAATTTAAGGATTAACAGAACACTGGAACAGGCTGCCCAGAGAGGTTGTGGAGTCTCCTTCTCTGGAGAAATTAAAAACCTGCCTGGACTCATTCCTGTGTGATGTACTCTAGGTGACCCTGCTCTGGCAGGGGGGTTGGACTGGATGATCTTTTGAGGTCCCTTCCAACCCCTAAGATTCTGTGGTTCTGTGATTAAGGGAAATATTCTGACCTCAAAACCATTTACACAACCAAAGGCAGAGCTTTAGGGAAATCACATCAACGAGCATAATATCAACAAGTAGAATTACAACAGAATTACCAAAATAACGAAATCTTAAAAACTCTGTGGATTCACACCAGGTATTCCAAGCTCCCCCTTTTTTTTCCCCTCTCATGACAGAGTAGAAAGCAGCATCCAAAATGTTTAAGACCAGTACTGCTGATACTGTTTTTATTCTAATTTCTTCTGATTAGTTTATAACATATCTGCATGAGTTAGGCATAACAGGGGAGATGTGGGATTAGAGGTGGGCTCCAAAACTTTGTATGGAAAATGTTCACTGAGCTATTGGTACACTGCATATATTTCTAAAGATAGACAGTTCAAGCAGGTAGTATAATACAGCAGCACCAAACAGTGTCAATACGGATTGAAAGGATTTTGAAAGTGAAGATATTCATTGACCTTTGGAAACATACTCCTGAATCACTGCTTTTCTTTTTCTGTAATCAGCTAATTTATGTCACTGGTATTTTACTACAAAATACAGCAACATATACAACAGCAAACATATACAATCAGGAAAAAGGGCATTCCTAAACTGCTGTCAGCATTATAAACAGATAAAATCAGATAATTTGCTTTGAAATACAATTAACATAATTCTAGTACATATCTAGAAATGAGTCTACCTCAAATTTTCAGCTGAGCCTGGAGCTATTAAGGTTGTTCCAAAATGTCTGTATCTCTTTGGGCTTGAAAGTAGACTGCAAGTCTCCCAACAAAAGTCTGTCTTATGGTTAGGACTAGCTCCTAAGTGTAGCTGGATCAAAAGAAAAAGTTTCCTGCTACTTTTTGCTTCTATGTCCTAAGATTTGTAGTCATGATAATGGGAAAAAATCTGCTTTTCAGAAAAGTAAAATTATAGTTGGGAAAGGCAGTAAGCAACTAAAGATCTAAAGATTGATACTCCCTATTTTTGTAAAACCGATCATTGTGACTTTTAAGATTCTAAATTCATTGGAAGTAGGCAACAGATATCTTTCTGAATCCAGGCCTATGTGTATAAAAATTCAAATATATCCATGCAGTTTAGCAGTTTTACCTTAACTTTGAGTCAGAAGTGGCCACCTCCAGAGCGGCAAGGCATGTCTGCTTCACTGTGATAGGAATTCTGTAACAGAGACATGCAGTACTGTGGCATCTCTGAGTTGAGGCTATAATAAACAGAAAAATCTTTTGCTCTCTAGCTGTTCAGTAACAATTCAAAATCAAAGATCTAATCCCATATAATCCCCTTGCTATCACTTGATCCTTTGTTGTATAATGTAGAATAATTTAATTCCTTCTAGAAACAGCATATCCTGCGGTGAGAAATACAGGAAAACTACACCAAGTCCTGTCCTAATCTTATACTAAACTTTCTGTCGCTTTCAAGAAAGTTTTGCTTGGTTTCATCCCTTTTGCTCCATGTTTAAAATTTCTTTTTTTCAGGATATCATCTAAATTGCACCTCTCTATGATTAGTCACTAGTTATTATTATGTGCCAACAGAAATTGTATCATGTTAAAATAGGGGAACTAACCACGGCAAAGCTATAGAACTCCTAGAAACTTTAATTTAAATGTAATAGAATGTCATCTTACTATAAATATTTACAGCAAACATCTATGTATGTCCACTGAAATACATGTTCATATCTTTCATTACTTCTAAATATTACAAGGGTGAAACATGCATCTAATCATGCTCACAGTATGATTATATATAAAAACTTGGTCTGCGCTTGTGATAAGCATCTCAACTTTAAATGCCTCTGAGAATTCAGCAGAAATTTTGAAATATCATCTGCAATATATGTGTGGCAGTCCAGAAAAAACATCCAGACTGCCCACACACTGCAGGGAACTAGAACACATCTAATCATTACTAGATAGATGATGTGTATCTGCTAGAGCTCTCCTTTTATGTATCTGGAGAACGTCTCACAAATTGCAAACTCAAAAAAAGTTCCAGTTTGCTAGTTTCATAGAAACAGCTTGTCTCTTGCTCGAAATAGAAGTGTAAAGTTTAACCAAATTTTATAAGTAAGCATGATGAAATGCTTAAAAGCTTCAGTCTGTGAGCAACATAGTTCTGAGTAAACAAAACCACTAACTTTTACTAGTATACTCTCATTTAAAATATTTAAAGGTAAAACTAGCAGGAATTTGAATAGTAGGGAATGCTTTTGACTGAAAACTCTATTCAGCCCTTTTAAGGTGACAGATTAACAGGTAAATGCAGTATTTCCATCAGTTGATTAACTTTTCTATGTAGCTACAATACAATATTTGCCTCTGTTACTAATGCACTTAACCTGTCTATCCAGCCTATCTATTGATACATTTTGTAGTTGTTCATTACAGATTTTCTAGTAACATAGGCATGAGGTATACAAATCTGAGACAGTTTCCAATAAACATGTGGCCTGTATAGTGTTCTAAGCCAAATGTACTGTAAGAGCCAGTTGAAAATGCTATTGAGAAATCTTCAAGAACAAGTTAAAAATCACTAACAATATAGACAATGTAACTCCAAATGGTTTGATTTTTTTTCAGAGCTTTTTTTATTCTATCCTAATTGTCTTGCTTGTAACTCAATGTGTAGTAAACCATTTTTAGAGTTCTGTTATCTTCAGACAAGGTACTTTGAGTAACAATGATGGTGAGAATTTAAACAAAAGGATTAACTGATCCATTGCATTAAAGTTATATAATGGCACTGTACTATTTCACCTATTTAGTGGAGGCCATCTTAGAAGTGTTTGTCATGCAGTGAGCCTGCAAGTCTGTGGGCTTTACCTGGAGCTGCATAAGTAAAGATTTAGACACAGAGGTTCTTTTTTGATGCTAGCTATTGAAATGTAAATAGCATGGGAAGGGATGTCTCTGGAGTACCATACAAAATAAGAAAGAATAGGCAACATTTCCATAGTCTGGTGTACTTGAATCAGAGTACTGGCAAATCAGACAGTTTGTCACAATAGGCAAGATAATGAATCAGCTTGTCTGCACTTTGCCTTGGAGGGTCATCTATGTCTGATTTCTTTTCTAGATATTACTCTGCACTGCTCTTTCATTGTTCTTTCTTTTAGTTGTGACATCATCAGGGTGGTAGTTGAACTAGTATTTTATCCAGATCATATTTATTCACCACATGCTGCAAGGAATACTTGTTCGAGGTTACACCCTCATGCAGGAGAGGCTGGGTTGTTTTATCACAGCCCATCACATTCCCACTTCCAGCCAGTCACAAACAGCTTTGAAAAGGAGCATACTTGATCTTGCTAGCTACTTGAGTGTGTATAATAACTGAACCAGAACAGACAGGCAAAAACAAAACCAAGGTGTGATCTTACTACAAACTGAAGACCTACTCCATTATCTTTTTTTTTTTAGCATCTAAATCAGAGGACTTCCTTGTATGTATTTATATGATCCCCAGATTTCATGCAGGTCTTATGTTTCATATGCAGTGTCTTTAATTGAATTATTGACTTTAGGGTTGAAGTCTTTTCTCGCAGGACAAACTTAGTATTAATTTGGCTATGTACTATGGTTTTTGCCAATTTTAGGTTTAAAAACATTTTATCTGAGGAATGCTTTCTTTTGTAGATGTTTCTTCAAAGCTAAATGCTCTTTTTTGTTTTGGTTTAGATGTGCTCAGTTCTTTAGTCAATTGCAGAATACAGTTACCAGTACTTAGTTACAGCGTCAACTGCAACTTGATAATTGTTCCTTTTTTTTCTAGTAATGGCTCACATTTATTTGTACTATCTCAACACCTTACAAAGCTACGTAAAGCCAGTAGTAAGTGACTAAAAGGTATTACTACCCAAGAGCGTTTTAGTTTCCCACAGTAAACAGTTTTGCTGGTTGCAGTTTGTTTCTTATGAGGTACTCTGAGCTAATTAATACCTTTCAGGATCCTTCAAGAAATAAAATATCAGAATGTGCACAGAAATGGAAAAAAAGAAAACCATCTGTTTAGATTTGAAGCAGATTGAAGAGAAAGCTAAGAAATGCCTGTTGCTCATGCTGTACCTGTCTAGTAAATCAGTAGAGGATTTCTGTCTCCAGAACTGTCTGTCAATTTCACAAACTAACTTTGCTTTTAAAAAATGACCTAGGTATTGCCAAGAGTTTCCTGTAAAGGAAAAAAAAAAGCAAGCCTCTGTTACTAGCGCTTCCAAACATTTAAGTGAGAATATCTCTCATGAATTGACTACAAACTCTTATCTCATGTCCTATAAAATTAAAAATTAGGGACATGATAATCCAATGACTGGCTATTATTCCTGTGGTCACTTTTTGTTAAACCAGTATCATTACTCATATTTTGCACAGAAGCACAAAGGAAACTGCCTTCAAAAAATGTTCAGATAGCACAGTGAATTTCCTTTAAAATAGTGGAATCGTACTAATATAAATAAAAGTTGGCCACATTCAAACTCAATCCTCCTGTGCCTACATGAAGATAGTTGGCTAGATGATGGCAAGTTTGAGTTTGTGTAAATGATAATGTAAATGTGACATATATAGATAGATTTTTTTTAGTAATGGATTGGTTTTTTCACTGGTGTCTCTGAGGAGACTGGTATTACGGAAAAAATTATTTTATTTGGACCATCTCAGATAAAACAACTAAAAATTATAAGTTCAGTGAATCTATATAATATTCATCACGTAATTGCACAGAACACTCAATTGTTTTCATCCCCTTCATCAAAGTAGTATTTTGTTGATTTGGATTGGCAGGAGCTTCTTTAGTTTAATTCCTGGCAATGAGTGAGAATGGACACACAAAGTAAATTACAGAGCAAAATAAGGATGACATTATTTAACAGGCTTTCATATCCATTTGGTTTACAATCCACATATTAAGATCTCCAGTTAATAAGTATACAAATTGCCTGAACAATAATTTGCCAATGTGTTTAAAAAAAAAAAATGAAAAAAATCTTACTGTAATAAGTTTTGAGGAAATACGGATGAAAGGCAGATGAAGCAATCCTAATAGAAAAGTTTAGATAGAAACTCTTGAAACGGGTTTCCAGGAGACTGCCAGGGAGCAGAAGTGACAAAACCTTGAAGAAGTAACTTGGGGGACTCATCTTCCATCTCAGTTAACTTTTTGAGGGATATAAGAACGTTTTTGACATATTCAGTTACAATACTACTTTGCAAAGCCTTTTTCAATGTTTACCATGTATCTTTGATAATACATTGATGCTATCACAATTGTTATTACAATTATCAAACTGTAAATTACAAGAAGATTCTGAAAACTGCTCCTCAGAACTAGACCTTCAAATAGCTTTCTAACATGAATTTTTGCATTGAGATATGCTGAATAAAGGAATATTATGACATTCACTGTGTTGGTTTTCTTAAGAAGAAATTTGAATGGAGACTTGATGGACTTCAAGCAAACAGGTTTGGTTAATATTATTGTATTACTTCTGACAGAATGGAATGGCTTCACTAAGAGATTAGTCGTGACAGCCTCTTCACTTCGTATTTGCTGTCTCAAATAATCTAATAATTGTATTCACTTCTAGTCTTCTGTGATTCAGCATAGAAATGATAATTCTTTTATGTCAGAACTCTCTTAATTTCAGGGCCTTCAGTGTCTCTGAAGTATCATGGTAAAAACAAGTTTTTTGTTGCTGTTTTAAGAAAGAATGGCCTTGTGGTTCAAGGCTTTAAATTGTTTTATTTTCTCTCCTTTGAAATACAGGTTGTCTACATAGTTTTATTGACATAAAAGTAAGAACTCTTGGTGATTTTTCTATGAATTAATATCTACTCAACTGAGAACTGTGAGTAGTAAATTAGGTTTTATGCAGGTCTTTCTCTAGTGAATAAACCACCTCAGATTTCTCATTTGAAAGGTAACCCAGAGTACCTGAAAAGCTTTAAGCAAAATATAACATCATAATATAATTACAGCTATTTTCAATAAGTCAGCACTTCTTCTAGTTTTTGTTTTCCCTTCTCAACAAAACCAATGTAAGCAATTATTTTAAATTAGAATATTATTTGTGTAACAGAAATACGTTTCTTATCATAATTAAGTTTAATGGATCTTGCTCTGGAAATGAACAGAATCAGTCTTGAAAATACTAGGTATCTTCAACTGCAGGTATGTTTGGAGGCTGGATGGCTACATTAAGTCTGCAAGTGAAGTGGTAAAGATAAAATAAGGCAATAGTTCCTTATTTTTTATTTAGTTTTTATTTTATTTTATTTTATTTTATTTTATTTTATTTTATTTTATTTTATTTTATTTTATTTTTATTTAGTTCCTACCTATATTTGAATTTCAGGTAAATATCTCCACAACCTCCTGTCTTTTTCCAAAACTACTTTTGGAAAACCTTTGATTGACTTGAGTAAGTTGTGTAATATTTGGTTTTTGAAGGAAACAGGTTTATACAGCTTAAGTACAACTCCCTAAAAATGTCTGTCTTTAGACAGAGACATGTCTATATATTTTTCAGAATTGAGGTTTATTTTTTGAGTTTCCCAACTTCATTCAATCACTTCGAGTTTTAATTTTTTTTCTTTGCTATGGACAAATTTTTCAACATACTAAATGCTGCTGCATTGAAGAAATTTGGCTGAAAAATTGTAACAATGACAAGGAACAATAAGTTCCCAATGTATGGCGAGTCAGAGGAAGCTGTGCACAAAAATCTGTGTTAAGAGGATCTGGGCATTTCTACATAGTAGTGAAGACTGAAGGTCTGTGGTAGACTGAAGGTCTACCACAACCCAAGAACTGGACACAAGAAACGTGATTCCCTTTATAAAAGTATCAGTGAAGATAAGAGACCAGGACTAGGACTTAGAGATAAGGTACTAGGGAGCAGATTTGACAATTTACTGTTTTTGCTGCCATACTTCTGGTCTCTGATGCTCTTCTTTAAATTCACTCTCCTCTTACTGAACCTTTCACTTTGTGACTTTCTTGACTTTAAATTAAAATAAATACAAATAACTAAAATAGAAAAAGCCTCTCAACCCAACAAATTAAATTATCTCAAGTTTAAAAATTCCATTTATCTTAAAATAATCTTATAATTTGAACGGCTCATGGCTCTTTAGTGTTTGCATTAGGTAGTGCTAGTATAAGTACAATAGATCAAATAAAGCTGATGGGAAAAAAAAAAATTAAGACAAGGGGGAAAAAAATGGAGAACAAGTGAAAAGGACAGAGCTGGAAATGTTTAGAAATGGAGGGATTCACTGACCTAAATAGTATGACTTTTGGTGTGAGACAGTGGAAACTGGGCAAGATGCTTAACAAAAGGAAGGAAGAGTGAAACCATAAAAATACATACACAGGGAAATAATAGATAAGTGTAATTAGGTATGGGTGGTTGGGGTCAGAAAGAGAGGAAGGAATTTAACTGCATTTCTGGCAACGTTCTCTTCTCCCTTTGCAAAACGCATGCAGACACCAAGGTAGAAAACAAACAAAAAATTAATTTAAATTTCAGCAAACATACAGGAGAAAAAACAGTTTTGCACCAGATACAACCAATACAACTAATTAATCTAAATAGCATGTAAACTTGCCCCAATCTGAGCACACAAAGAGGGTAATAAATATTGACATGCAGACAACTTTAAAGTCAATCAGAAGTTTAAAGAATTGTGTTTAGAAAGTGCCTTTGGGGGCTACTGCTGAAAAATTTATTTCTTATTACTAAGCGTTATTTTGCTTCTGTGCATAGATGTACTCATGTCTTTTTTCATGAGATTTAGGCTAAATCTTCAAGATGACAATCAGTGCTAGCTGCAGAGAAATGGAGATAGTCATTCTAAGTGATCAGGTTCACAAACCAGAAGTATAGTCACATTATCATGGACCATTTAGCCACACCATATTAGTCAGGATGCAGTGCATTATATTTCTGATAGAATTCACACTGCACAGTTAAAGTTAACAAGTGTTTATGCACACATCTTTACTGGCCATGTATATTTGCCCTTAGAAAGCACCTCCCAGGACCTCCATTCAGCAGGGTTACTATTAATTGCAGTTGTCACTGATTTCATGTCATTGATGAAGCATCTTGCAGAATACTTCAGTAACACTTGCAAGGGTCATAATTTTTCTTGCTCTGATCTAACTCTATTGATCCTCTCCTGAGAGGAACAGCATCCCTTGCAGCTTTATGGGACCATTCAAACAATCTAAGAATGATTTATATTACTCTTAAGGAAAAAGACATCAAGGCTCACATGCTGAGATTTTCTCTGAGATCTCAAGCTGTCAAATACTAAACAGAAGTCAGGATATCCCTGAGTAATGGAAAGCACTGCAAAACTTTATAGCACTATTAGGCGTCATGTTATAATTGGGTGATGCTTCCACTTAACATGCAATTTATTTTATTCAATATTGATAAGATTTAATGGATGATGTATTTGATTCAAGGCTTTGATACAAATGTAGACTCTTAATTAACAAGTGATATATTTGATGCAGTGAATAATGTATCTGATTTAATAGAGGATGCACTGTATCGCAGCTGAAGGTGATTGGTCTTTTTAGTGAGAGATTAATTTATTTCAGAAGATGATGTATCACTTTCAATATGAACTAAATCAAGTTTATAATACATTTTTTTGCAGTGTGCAAATAGCACAAGGAACAAGTTTGCCCTCAAGTGGACTTCAAAGGCAGATTGTACCTCCAAGGCACCAGGCAGGTTCAATCAGTGGTTAATTCATTCATGATGTGATAAGGGTGGAACAAAGTTCTAATAAGGCACTGCCTTCTCAATCAACCTTGGCTTTATTTCTAAGTAAAATTATATTAAAGTTATTTAATGAGAGAACCCCAAAAGTGTAATAATCTTTGTATTAACAACAATTGACAATATTACTCAGAACATTCAAGGTGCAAAAGCTATTTGAACTTGAGACATTGATGAAGGAATGGAAAGAGGAAGGGCATCTTTAAGGATGTATTTTTCTGAGGTCACCAAAAAAACCCATTGGCAGATTTTGCAGTATTTTTTATATATAAATTGGGAAACTGTTACCTATTTGCTAAATCATTGGAAAGGGTCAGTGAGAGAGCTTCAGTTTAGATCACTGGAGTTTTCAACTCCAGTAGATGGACAACTAGACAGGTTTATCACATTGAAATACAGAAAGGCTATGTGGAGTCAATATTCCATTTCCACTTTCTGTAATGTGAAACCTCTGTGTTCACTTCTTATTCTATTAAGCCTTTATTTTTCTGTTCACAGCTCCATAAATTCAATACCCTATGCTTTTAATGTAATTCATTGACAAGTGAAAGTGACCCTGGGTCAAGACAATGCCAGCTAGTTTTTTAAATTACATATTTAGAACTAAAAAATTATTAGGACATGCATATATAATGCAATGAGTATATAATGGCTGTCATACTAGTTCATAATATCCCGAATAATTTAATTATAAACATCTGACTAGTTTATATTTAAACAGGAAAATAACTGTTTAAGCACTACTCAGTTAAAGAATAATAAACTTTCTGGCATATTCTTCGTTCAAAATTTTACACTCAAAAGTAAGACACAAGGAGATTCACCAGCAATCAAAAACTATTCTATATGGCCTATGAGGAAGTAACTAGGTGGATAAATGATGGTAGAGCAGTAGATGTGGTTTACCTTGATTTCAGTAAAGTGTTTGACACTGTCTCCCACAGCATCCTCGCAGATAAACTGAGAAACTGTGGTCTTGATTATCAGGTAGTGAGGTGGGTCGTGAACTGGTTGAAAGGAAGAAGTCAGAGAGTTGTGGTCTATGGGACAGAATCTAGTTGGAGGTCTGTGACTAGTGGAGTCCCTCAGGGGTCAGTACTGGGACTGGTACTATTCAATATTTTCATCAACGACCTGGATGAGGGAACAGAGTGTACCCTCAGCAAGTTTGCTGATGAAACTAAACTGGGAGGAGTGGTTGACACACCAGAAGGCTGTGCTGCCATTCAGCAAGACCTGGACAGGCTGGAGAGTTGGGCAGGGAGAAACTTGATGAAATTGAACAAGGGCAAGTGTAGAGTCTTTCATCTGGGGAAGAACAACCCCATGTGCCAGTACAGGTTGGGGGCTGACCTGCTGGAGATCAATGTAGGAGAAAGGGACCTGGGGGTCCTGGTGGACAGGAGGATGACCATGAGCCAGCAATGTGCCCTTGTAGACAAGAAGGCCAATGGCATCCTGGAGTGTATTAGAAAGGGTGTGGTTAGTAGGTCAAGAGAGGTTCTCCTCCCCCTTTATTCTGCCTTGGTGAGGCCGCATCTGGAGTATTGTGTCCAGTTCTGGGCCCCTCAGTTCAAGAAGGACAGGGAACTACTGGAAAGAGTCCAGTGCAGAGCCACAAAGATGATTAAGAGAGTTGAAAAACTCCCTTATGAGGAAAAGCTGAGGGAGCTGGGTCTCTTTAGCTTGGAGAAGAGGAGACAAAGGGGCGACCTCATCAATGTTTATAAACATGTTAAGGGCGAGTGTCAGGATGATGGAGCCAGGCTTTTTTCAGTGATGTCCAGTGATAGGACAAGGGGCAATGGGTGCAAACTGGAACATAGGAGGTTCCATGTAAACATCAGAAAAAACTTGTTTATTGTGAAAGTGACAGAGCACTGGAACAGGCTGCCCAGAGAGGTTGTGGAGTCTCCTTCACTGGAGACATTCAAAACCTGCCTGGACAAGTTCCTGTGTGATGTTGGATCATATTGACTTAGAATTCCCACAAAATAAAGAAATTGGTTTATCCTAATGATGCTTAGAAAACAAAGGATAATGTACAAAGTAGGAAATAATTTACAAATCAAAATGAAAGTAACTTTATTTTTTTAAGATACAGTTTTACAATCTAAAACTACTCCAAGAGATGCAAACTAACCTTCTCTGTAGAGACCAGAAGAATCATATTCACCTTTTTCAGACAATAATGTTTAACAGAATAATTTTACCCAACCTTGTAGTCAGCTTCTAGGCAAAAAACACCCCACAAGACAACCCAAAAAACCCCAAACAAACAAACAAAAAACCCAAATCCCACAGAAAACCCCAAATAAACAAAAAACATGGAAAAAAACCCCCAACCCCCCATAACACTAAAAGTGTATGGCACTTTTTCTCAGTGAGGATGAGATTTGAAGAAATCTGCATATCTATAAAGAATGAAGATGTTGATTTTAATTTAAAAATCACAGGAAGAGGAAAAGGAGTTAGGAAGTTTTGACAGAAAAGAGCAGCACTGGTTGTGGGGATGGGAAAGAAAGAAGCTCCATTTTTACCAGAAAAGGCAGGGGGTGTGGCAAGGAAAGCTGGCAGTAAAAGACTGCAAGTGCTTTTACTTTTTTTTCCAACCTTAATACTACTTGTGCTGAAGAAGTGTTGGAATTTTTGAAGGGTAACTCTGATTTCTGTGTTAGGTGATTTTTTCAGGAAAATAAAAAATGGCTCAGGTCAGAGCTTTGAAAAAGGTATGTTTAAGTTACTGAGGTACTTTGTGGAGTCATCTGTGATGTTGAAGACATAGGGCAGCTGCAGAATAAGTTTCTACCTTCCTGAAGGTGTTAAAAAACCTAAAAAGACTGTATCAAGCTGTACCAGAGATGATGCAGTCAAAGGTCTTTGATGCAGCCTACTGACCTCAGGCAAAACGTATCAAGTACAGGATACGTTGTGTGGGAACTGCAGGATAGCAGCAGCCTCATTAACATCCAACAATGGCAGTTCCACATGTTTATTATGAGCTCTTCAGTTTTTTGTGCTTCATTTTGTTTGTTTTTTCCTTAAATTGCTAACTCAAACTATAAACATTAAAACCCCAACTAACAACCCTCCCACCTCTTGTTCCTCTAGACCTCCTTCTATTAAGATTTTTTTTATTCCTTAAAAATATAGTCACAGTTTCTATTATGTTTATAGGGACCAAAGATAAACTTCTTCACAGAATTAAGTTTTCAATTAATATATTATTATCTGGTAAGTATTATAAGGAGTTAAAGAAAATTAGTTAAAAGAATGACATAGAAAAAAGGATTAAAACATACAGAGACATAAAGGCATAAAAACTCCTTGCAGAATGAATTAAAGAGTTTTTCAGAGTCCCTATATATGTTCTATCCAGTACAATTCTACTGTTTTGAAGTGGCAGTGGATGTTTGCCTGAGCTTTGCAACTGTTCCCATTTTAAAAATTCTTTTTACTGTGAAGGGATACAAGATACTTAACATCTTGAATCTTGTTTGATGAGAAGGAAGTTACTCTGTGAAACATACAAGTAGCTTTCTTGAGCATAACTAAGGCTGAAATTACCAATCAAGGAGAATAGCTAAAGACACATGTCTCTGGCAAAAATTAAACTCCTATTTTGTAATTAATGTGAAAAAATATTCTAAATAAGTTGTTTAGCATTTTATTTAATATTTTAATATTAATTCTAAATTATTCAACTCTTATATTCATTGCAAACCAATCCATAATCATCTCCTTAACAGTTTAATAACAAATTAACAGTATTTTCTGATTTTTGTTCCATTAAGGGTACAAATTGAAGAAAAAAACCAAAACACCTCACCATAGGGAAATGCCAAAATAATGCAATGTTCTCCTCACTGAAATTTAGATTAAAAATTGCCTGTGCCATGAAAACACAGGCAATTAGGAAAAGTAGATAAAACAGAGGTTTCTGGGTAGTAGTACAATTTCTTGGCAATCCACCAAAGCTGAATCCCTCTCTGTAATCTTCTTTGATTAATAAACTTACTATTGCAACTGATATTGAATATCAGAAATTATAACAGGGTGGGATAACCTAATGGTAACAAACAAGTTAAAGAAGAGCAGAAAGCTGTGTGAAGACTACTGTGAAGAGTAAAGGGCTGTGATAGAAATTATTTGCTCTTGAAAGTACTAAGATTATTGAAACCAACCTGAATCAAATCCTCTCACAGCAGAGCTAATTACTGCAAATCATTAATAATTCTAATTATGTAATGAAAAGAAAGAGAATTCTATCTTAAAACAAAACAATACACTTCTTCAAAAATGTATTGTTAATCAATCTCTTCTGAGGATTAGACCATAGAAGATAAACACAGGCACTAGACAGCCTTTCTTATTGGAATTAATGACTTCCATAACCAACAATTCATCAAGTGAACTTGGATGTGCAAACCGACATAGAAGGATAGCAAAGAATTAGCAGATTTAAAAAAAAACAACTCGTGGGGATCAAAATTTTATTTATTTCAGTGTAGAATAAACACTAAACCTTTCTTTCCAACAGCCAAATCTTGTTTGCCTCGATTGTCATTCATACCACCAAATTTAATTACCTTTCCACAGTATGCGGACCTGGGATTATTAATCTGGATGTAATTGATGGAATCTGTCAATCAATTCATATTATCACTAGTTCACAGATTTCTATAAAGTCAAGTATCACTAGACTTTCTCTCTGTTTCTCTGGAAAATGTTGTTTTAACCATGTTGTTCTATTTCTTTACCACAAATAATTTACTAGCTATTTTATTAAAAAAAACCCAAACTACAACAACAAAACAGACTACATGAACTTAAATGAAAGAGATGTAATAAATAGTTATTCAGCCAATTACTCCCTCAAAGCCAATCAATTTACTTCACTTAAGTATTTATTCTCACATATGCATATTCTCATCATCATATCACAGTGAAGTTTCAAACCACTAAACTGAGATGAAGAGTCCAGGAAACTGTCTGTTTACAGAATCTCAATGTTTCTGCAAAAATCTGCTACAATTTCTCCTTATAAAAACAGGGGAATAATGTTAAATACTACTATGCATGCAGTAATTCACTGTCTGAAAAATTCTTATGATCTGAATCAGATGTCATTGCAGCCCTTATTGAAACAAATAAAAAGCTTAAGGTGGGGAAAGGGGAGGGATAGGGAAATAATCCATTAAAAAGAATCACTGGCAATGTCTCCAGGGTCTGAAAATATAGGCATTTATTTGTTTCACTCTGGCAAAATGTGTTAAAATTTGTTTGGTTTTCTTTTCATAGGAGCCGCCTTGGATATTATATTCTAGTCAGAACAAATCTTAAGGATGTGTCGTTTTCCCATACTTTTCTGACAAATTCCAGAGGACTCTATTCTATATATTTTCTAAACTATTCTTTAATGTCTTGATGCTAGATAACTGTATGGTGTGAAATACTCCATTCTAAGAAATATTATTAGGGATAATTAAAATATTGCACGTCAGTCTTGACAAAAATAAAACAAAACTGCCCTCCTTTTGACATTGTAAGAATCTTTTCCTCTCTTCCATATATAACTGCAATATTTCATGTGGTTTACAGTTTATGGTGTAAGAAGTAGTGCAATAAGTGAAGTTCTATCACAGTTTAATTACACTAAAGTAGCCCAAAGATGCTTCAGTCTTTCAGGTACTAGCATGTGCTCAACATCACAATAACTTTATTTCACAATCATGCATTTAATTATAAATTATTTAGAAACCAAAATCTTATTTAAATTTCTAATGTTTATTATCCTGCTGCCTACAGTTATTTTTAATAAAAATAGGAAATTAAATTTTAGCCTTAAGATTGTAACAATGTTTTTCTTAGGAAAGAAATGGGAGATTTTATAAGGAAGGACATTTCATTGTTAATGATTTCATAGCTAGAAAGGATAAAGCTGTGTTCTTCTTCTATTAGCTTTTCTTATTCAATTTCCCCAAACCTTGTTCTATACTAGTGACCTGAACTATGAGAGGTTATTTACAATAGAATTATCAATACTCTTGAAATTTAAAAAAGCTCAGAACTCAGTGAATGGCAAAGTCTTATGATCTCATGATATATTTTGCATGGTATTTTTTACTGGATGCCATAGAGTTTCCAAACACAAAGTTCTAAACTGAAGTTAAGACCGATTTATATCAAGCATTGGCAGAAAAATTATCAAGAACACTACAGGCTAAAGACAGGAAAATGGCCTTTCAGTAGGAAGTGGACTACTGGACTTCTATTCCCCGCTGTTTGCCTGATTTCCTGCACATCCTTAAACACCCTGGTTTGATCGTCACTTTTTAAAAGGAGAATAATCAATGTAACTCAACAAAAAGGCATTAGGCTAAGAGTCTTGCATTATTTTTATGATTTGTAGTCATGAGTATTACAAGAGAAATTTGTGGGCTTCCGATTTTTCCTCCGTTATTTTAGGGGAATAATTGTGACAAAGAACTTGTGGGATCAATTTCCATTTTAAAGGTAATTTCACATTTAAAAGAATCAGAGATCTATGCCTTGGGTTTTGGTTCTGTTTTCAAAGTGCTGGACATCCATTCTCATGTGAAATTATTTGTGGGTATTTGAGAATCTTCCAGGCCAGGCTCTGACGTCTCCCAGCCTGTCCATTATCTTGTTTTTGCGTCTCCAAGACAGTAGTTTAACCAGATTTTTGAGTTGCTGGTAGAACAGGGGTAGCACAGTTACATAATCCAGTGACTTCCCAACTGTGAGCAATGAGGATCTCGTGTTTAGAATTGTCACTTCCAAAGGCATAATTGCTTTACAGACTGATGTCAGACATAGGCAGCAAGTAATTAAAAATATGGATTACAAATGAAAGATTCAGATAACTACAGAAACAAATAGGTGTGGGTTAACTACAAAAAGCCTAAATTTGCTGACCACACAATCAGTAATGATACCACATCAACTGTTGGCTGTCCTTTCCAAACAGATGAGGATTCTTCTCTACAGACAAAATGAGTCTCATGGTACAATAAAATGAGAGATCTTATTTGCTCTTGGTCATGAATAAATCATATTTCACTCTCCTCTTTGAGAAGATTCAATTGACTGACCAGGTCAGAGGCTAGAAGGTATCACAGACGATTCATGATTCAATATATATATATATATTTTAACACATCTAAGATAATTTATTTCCCAGTGATCCACACAAAGTTCCTAAGATGCTTTTCATGTTCCCTGTATGGGGAACAAAAGTCTCTAATTTATTTTCATTAATCTATATTCTACAGAGTCATATCCATTCAAGATCACATCATTTCATGAAGATGGCAGTAGAACTAACATGTTTTATGGCCTTCTTATTACCTTCTTGACCATCCTTATTGGATGACTGGGGGAACTTAGTAACGGAGGACAAGGAAAAGGCTGAGGTGCTTAACACCTTCTTTGCCTCAGTCTTTAACAAAAAGACTAGCTACCCTCAGGACAACTGGGCTCCTGAGTTGGTAGACAGGGATGGGGAGCAGAATCCCCCTCCTGTAATCCAGGAGGAAGTAGTTAGGGACCTGCTGTGCCACTTAGATCCCAACAAGTCCATGGGTCCGGATGGGATCCATCCTAGGGTGCTGAGGGAGCTGGCAGAAGAACTGGCTAAGCCACTCTCAATCATTAATCACCAGTACTGGCTCACTGGGGAGGTCCCAGATGACTGGAGGTTGGCCAATGTGATGCCCATCCACAAGAAGGGCCGGAAGGAGGATCTGGGGAACTATAGGCCTGTCAGCCTGACCTCAGTGCCTGGCAAGGTTATGGAACAGATCATCCTAAGTACCATCAAGTGGCATGTGGAAGACAACCAGGGGATCAGGTCCAGCCAACATGGGTTTAGGAAAGGAAGGTCCTGCCTGACTAATCTCATCGCCTTCTATGACTGGGTGACCCACCTAGTGGATGAGGGGAAGGCTGTGGATGTGGTCTACCTTGACTTCAGCAAGGCCTTTGACACAGTCTCCCACAGCATCCTCCTGGAGAAGCTAGCAATCCACAGCTTCAACAGGTGCACCCTTTGCTGAGTCAAAAACTGGTTGGATGACCGGGCCCAGAGAGTGATGGTGAATGGAGCTGCATCCAGCTGGTGTCAGGTGACCAGCAGTGTCCCCCAGGGATCACTACTGGGCCCAGTCCTATTCAATATCTTTATTGACGACCTGGATGTGGGGATTGAGTCCACTCTCAGTAAATTCGCAGATGACACCAAGCTGGGGGAGAGTGTTGATCTGCCGGAGGGTAGGAAGAAGCTGCAGGAAGACCTGGACAGGCTGGGTCAATGGGCTGAGGCCAACGGCATGAAATTCAACAAGACCAAGTGCAGGGTCCTGCACTTTGGCCACAATAACCCCAGGCAGCGCTGCAGGCTGGGGGAAGAGTGGCTGGAGAGCAGCCTGGCAGAGAGGGACCTGGGAGTACTGGTTGACACCCGGTTGAACATGAGCCAGCTGTGTGCCCAGGTGGCCTGGAAGGCCAATGGCATCCTGGCTTGTATCAGGAATAGTGTGGCCAGCAGGAGTAGGGATGTAATTCTCCCCCTGTACACAGCACTGGTGAGGCCTCACCTCAAGTACTGTGTACAGTTCTGGGCCCCTCACTTCCAGAAGGACGTTGAGGTGCTGGAGCAGGTCCAGAGGAGAGCAACAAGGCTGGTGAAAGGACTAGAGGGAAAGTCTTATAGGGAGAGGTTGAGGATGTTGGGGTTGTTTAGCCTGGAGAAGAGGAGACTCAGGGGGGACCTTATCACACTCTTCAACTACCTGAAGGGAGGCTGTAGTCAGGTGGGGGCTGGGCTCTTTTTCCAGGCAACCAGTGACAGGACAAGAGGGCACAGCCTGAAGTTGCTCCAAGGGAGGTTTAGATTGGATATTAGGAAGTACTTCCTCATGGACAGGGTGATTAGACATTGGAATAGACTTCCCAGGGAAGTGGTGGAGGCACCGTCCCTGGATGTGTTCAAGGCAAGGCTGGATGTGGCACTTAGTGCCATAGTCTAGACTAGACGGTGTGGTGGTGTTGGTCATAGGCTGGATTTGATGATCTTAAAGGTCTTTTCCAGCCTTGGTAGTTCTGTGTTCTGTGTTCTTCAAATTTTAGGTTCACAGTGGAAGTCTGTACTATTGTAATAAATTATTCATTTCAGGCATGTGTAGATGAGCATGAAAGCTTCATATCCATTCCTGAAAAACACCCAATGAGAGATGAGCAAACTATCATTTTGTCAAGTTCCAGAGCTCAGTACTTGTTCTCAGGTAGAATTTCCTGAAATAATCACTCGTTTGGAAATGAATCCTCATTATACATGATAGCAAGAAATAGCAATTGACAGCAAAGTATAGAGGTCGTCACTCTCCCCTTCTGCTATCATTATCGTTTGGCACGTATGTACAACTGCTGGGCCAAGTAATGTTTTGAAAGGGTTTGTGATTCTAGTGCACTATCACTTCTCAGTATGACAGGTTTCTATCAATTATAAATGAAATGAAATAAAAATACCTTTACCTCACCCTAGGTTAAGAGTAGCCTCGATGGTTTCAGTGACTTTGGGCAAATCACTGAAAATATTTTTATGGTGTATTCATATTGAAACATATAAATAATAATAATAATTTTTCCTTATCATAAGCTCCAATATGCTATATATCCAAATACGCCTTCCAAACAAGTTTGAGAGCTTTGTTTTGGACTAAGATTAATATTTTTTTCCTCATTGTTTTCCAGCAATAGCTCTATCTTGCCTTTATGTTCATTCATACATAAAAAGATCCCAAAGTATTCCACAGACATCTTACATTTTAAGACCCAGAAGCTTCTGCTGAAGAGAGGAAAGGATTCCTGCTTGACTGGCAGCATTGGGTATTATTTCCCACTCCCTGAATTTTAATGTGACTATGTCCAGGTGGAACGACAAGTCTCAGTGTTACAAAGTCTGATAATTGACAAGTGTGGATAATGTTTGCTTGATCTGATGAATAAAAAAGAGAAGAGTTTTATTTTATAGAAAAGGTGATTTTAGTGTAACCGTAATCAAGACTCAATTATATGCTTCCATGGATGCTAACCAAGAGAAGTCAGTACAAAAAACAAACTACAGAAATTTCATCACATCTGCATGGATGTGTAAATTTTGACTGAAAAAAAACACCTTAGTTTTAACTTCAGATAATTTCTGCTCACATTGCATATTTAACATTTTTCCTCACTTGAATTTGCTCATTCATGAAAATTTACTTCTATGTATCACACCAAAAACTATTCAGAGAAATGTGGGGGTGGGGGGAGAGGCAGAAGGGGGCTGGAGTTCAGACAGATACATCTAGAGTAGAAATTCTAAAGTCCTGTGAAATTATGAACTATGCCAGACAGCTAGAAGTCAAGTGTAACCTCATTTCCTTCACCTGCCACATTTTCCAATAGTTGTGCTGGAGCTGGAGGGAGCCTGTTTTTTTTGGTTCATTTTTTAAAATATAAGCTGTTCAGTTACTCCTTTGTGGCACTATTTGCAGCCTAAGGACTGGACTCAAAACATCTAACTCAGGCTACTTTGTAAAACCAAATCTCCAATATTCTGGATATAATTACCAAAACGAGTATTAAATCCTGTTCAAACTAATAGAGGAACACCAGCGTATTAGTTTAGGATAAAAAATTCCCTTCTTAGTCAGCGCTGCCTTTCAAAATCAGGTACATTTTTTCATGAAAGTGCCCTGAAATACAAAAATTTTGTCTTTGTTTGGTCTGATATTTTTTCTTACCATCAAAACAAGGGGCTGCAGCCTGGGTTAGGTACTGCCGGGCCCTGGGCTGCAACTCACCAGCCCTGAGGGGCCTGCAGGGCTCTCGCTAGAGCTGCAGCCCACGCCGCGTACTGCTCAGGGAGGCCTGAGGAGCCTGCCGCTCGGCCGCCACAACTGCAGCCTCGAGAGCCAAGCGGCTGCGATCGCCAATCGACAGGTGGTAATGGCAGCCAGTCAGAACCCGGTATTCTCTGCCCAATGCCACCAATGGCCGTGGCCGCTTAGGGCCCGGCCAGCTCAGGAGGCGCTGCCACAGCACCTGGGGGCTGGCAGCAGGGCTCGCCGTGGCAGCCCGGGCCGCTGCTTCCGCACAGCACAGAGAAGTCTTGTGAAGAGCTGTAGTGCAGGTCTGCCTGGCTTCTGCTCAACAGAGAAGTTGTATCATCAACACTGAATATATCTATGACTGTAAGTGTTTTGGTTTTCTGAGCCCCCTTAGTCTACACTGTCAATTACATCTCAGACTGCAACAAAGTGAAGAAATGTTTACTGTGTTGGGAACAGCAGTGTAATTTACCACATTCTGGGACTTGGAGTAGTCTGAATAGCAGATAGGCTCAGGGCTCTGCTGCAGCTTATTAGCCTTTAAACTTCCTATATGTGTGAAGACTTAAATGAGACAGAAAGCTTAGGGGAAAGAGATTATGTTCCAGGACAGTTTTTTTGTTTATTTTGTTTTGTCTTGGTCATGCTGGAAATACAGGATATGTCTCTATGCAGCAATATCTTCCGGTTATTAGTGCCTCAAGACAGGCAGTTTTTTCCTTGATGTGAAGGAGAGATTTCTTAGGAAAGTTGTTTCCTCCATCTATGAATATCTCTAACATCAATGCTTGAAATCAGAGTACCCAAAAGCCACCATGATCCTCAAATCTCATGCAGGTGCTGGTGATGTTTGGGTTCCTTCCATTTCCACCCAGTGATGCTGGCTGATCATGCTCAGCCTTGCTGTATCCAGGCTGAGTTGGCCAGGGATAATTGCCTGAGCTGTGGTCTTACACTCACTCCTATCAAACCCCAGGCTCTCAGTAGGATGCCTACAATCCTGGCAACTTAAGTTGCTGTAGAGCTCCTGCTGTGCTCAACAGCTTTAACCCTACAGTCCAAGGCAGGCACTTCAGTGGTTGTGACAATGCTTTGAGAGTTCCTTTTGAGTCACTCTCTGAGCTCAGGGATTTTGCACAAAGAGTAATTTCCCTTGAGTGACTTAAGTGACTTTAGTTCTTATGAAAAGTGAGCAGTGGGCCTTTCCATCTAAATGTGGGTTTGGACTATCAAGGAGGTAATGCTTTAAGTAGCATTACTTTAATGAGTCATTTATTCTGCCTGCATTGTTCTTAAGGAGACTAGATTTTGTATCCCTGCATGAAAGCACCATTTGTATTATTTTAAATAGATCAAAGTCTGCATAAATACTTTATTTCATTTATTAAGACAGTTGAATTTATTGCTATAAAAATATGGTTTTATGGCTACCAGACCATGTCTTTTCATGATCTGCACTATGATGTAGTCAGAGGAACAGGTTAATGTTCCTCCACGCATCTTTTGTCACTCCAGGAAGCTTAGGAAAAATTCAACACAATCGTAAGACTGTTTGTACTCTTCTTTGTATGGTCAAATTTTCAGGGACTATCACTATAGTGAATATTATTTGTGAATACAGAAATAGTAAGTCGATTTCTTCAAGTTTCTGTTTAATCTGTGTGTTGTAAACTAATGTTGTATGTTCCTGAAAGCACTACCTAAGGAATGCAAGTAGTTTATCTGTGGCTGCCTGTACTTATTATCTCAATGTTACTTAAATATAAGTCCACTTATTTAATCTTGATCAAGTTGGGGGGACAACATTTCTGGGTTGCATGGCAGCCTGGAAAAAGAGTAAACATTTGCTAATGATTTTTTTTGTGACTGTGATGCCACAGGTACTGCACTGTTGCAGTAGGGATAATTCCAATGATGATTTTGGTTTGTTTCGACATTTAATGGCCATGTTAAAAGGACATTGTATTAGCTGAGCTTTATAGGAAGGCAACGGAATATGGTCTTCTTTCCACCCCTGCTGTAGAATTTAATATTTATAATAAAGGAAGGTGTCACCAAGTGGAAGACTAGCTCTGGTCCCAAAGAAAAGGCAAGCTGGGGCTTGAGAGTGGCACAGCACAGGTGGGACAGTGCCTGCCTGACGGGACACAGCCGTGCAAGCAGGGCAGAGCTGGTGATGCTAACAAGTCAGGGCAAACAGAGTATTCAGAGCCCGGCCAGAACGTGTTGGATAGCAATTAAAGAGATTCTAGGTTATGACTAGTTTTTCCTGACCAGTCTCTGTTTGCAAGGAATCAAAATTCCTTGCAAACATTCTTTGTTTGTGGTTTGGTGTTTTGTTTGTTTGTTTTTCATAAAGAATATTTCAGTTGGAAGGAGACTGCAACAATTATCTAGTCCAGCTACCCGATCACTTCAGGGCTGACCAAATATTAGAGCATAAGGTCATTGTGCAAATGCCCCTAAAACACTGACAGACTGGGGGCATCGACCACCTCTCTAGGAACCCTATTCCAATGTTTGACCACCCTCTGTGTAAAGAAATGCATCGTGATGTCAAGTCTGTGCCACTGCTTATGCATCTTCAGGCCAATGATTTATATTAATTCAATTAATATTAATGACAATCAATAACTCAGCATTTTATTGGTGCAGCTTAAGTGGCTGGATGGCAGATCTGCCATATTGCTCACTCATGCAGTGAAATCAATAGCTGCAATACTAACTCAATGCACTTCTTGTCTTTGACATTTCTCTTAAATCACGAGTTGATTTAATTCTGGTGTTTTGGTGGGGTTTTTTGTTTGGTTTTGATACATTTGACTTTTAACAACATTTACCAGTGAAGCAGAGATCTCAAAGACATTAAGGTCCTGTGTTTTCTGAAAGTAAAAGTGATGGCAGAGAAAACAAGTTCTCTAGTCTTCCTCCCAGTGCACACACATTGAGAGAAACCTCTGACTTTTTAGGAGACTTGTTGTTTTATAATGCCTAGATTCTCGCAAGGACCATCTTGTATCCTGAGCCAATAGGGTACACAGCAACAATAGAGGTCTCCTGCACTCTAGACTGTTGTATTAACCTTAGATTTATTTATTTGATTGTGAAGGGAAAGTCAAATTGTATCCTTGCCCATAGGGATTTTCCTTTTTTTCCTTTTTTTCTCCTATTTGAAAATTTTGTGGCAAACGGATTCCACCATCTGCTTTTACTTATTTTAACTAATCAACTGGGAGATGCTGCAGTGGACTCAGAAAGAATAATCAATAACGGAGGCCTAGATGGTCAACCATGTGGCATGCTGGCTAAAAGCCAATTTCTCTCCTTATTAACACAAATAGTCTTTGGATTTCATATTAATCCCCCTTGAGAACTGGCTAGATGAACTTGCTTTGGGGAAGAGCTTGTGGAGATACTGATGTTTGCTGAAACTGTTCTCAGGGAAAAATAAATACTGTGAAAACAGTTGTTAAGCAGACTTCTGAGTCAGGAGCAAGGTGTCCTGTATTGTCATAGAAGGTACATTTTGTATTGCAGTTGTGACTCCTAGATTAGACAATATTGAGACTTGATGTGCATTGAAATGTGAAAAAACTGAAGTTGATGTAAGTTACACTAAACTTTAATGCATCAAAATAAATTGCCTAATCAATACTAGTTCCTTTGATATCTTTTAAGCAGCATTAATCCCCATGAACTCATTTGGTATTAATGCAAATGTCACAAGTGCTTCAGCTGGATTTCTACTGTAACTGAAGATTAATTACTTTGACTAGACATTTGTTCTGAAGTCTTACCCAGTGTGCACACACACAGAAACAATAAAAATAATGAAGAGTGGAGCAATACTTCAATGTAAAAGTAAACCAGTTTTTGCTTTAGGAGTTTAACATTGTTAACAAAGATGTATCCTTTTTGCAAATCAACTTGGAAAACTTATCTTCATGTAAGCATATAGCAAATATATAACCCCATCTCTTGTTACTATGATGGTATTGCTGCTGAGATATTAATTCGTAACATTTACAGAACACACTGCCAGAAATGCTGTATGTATATTAATTATATATTTCCGATTAAATTATTACTTATTATTTTATCTACTTTTTATGTACCCTAGATGGGTACTAATAATCACAACAACTGTATTTAATATTCCAGAATGCTGGGTACCAAATAAAAAACATTATTTCCTGAGTTTGTCTTATCAGAGACATGTCAGCTGAATGACATTTCATTACAAGAAAATGCAAAAAAAAAATAATGAAAAGCTTAATGAACATTACAATATCTGGACATACTTAATTTTTTTAATTTTAATTATATGAAGACGTTTTCAAATTTTAGATACTTAAACAGTAAACCTTTTGTGGCTGTATACATATACAAAATTTTAAATAAAAGTTATTTGCGGACAAGTATACAATTTCTGTGAATAGGAAACATATTATAATTCAAAAATATTTAGGAACTGCCTTTGTAAGGAGACTAGTCTTTAATTTTGGTGGTTGTGATTGTTGTGTGGTAACTGCAACATTTTTCCTTAAAAATGTTGATACTTCCAGATACCATTTGTTAACTTCATTGTTAATTTCCTTTAGAACTGCTGTGAAACTGAAAGTTCTTGTTTAGTATTCAGGATAATGTGGAAGGTTCAACACAAAAGTCATTCAATGAAAAATGTTAGGTTTTAAATAGTGTCATATATCAAATTTCAAATTTAAATTTTAAGTTTCCAACAAACCCGCTTTGACTAATTCTAGCCTGATACTGTTTCTCATCTAGCTGGGTCTTTCAATGACATTTGATGCTACCAATTAAGTTATCCTTCTTAATCAGTCTTTTCTGATCCTCTGTCATGCAGCTTTAAACCTGATTGCATTCCTAGCTATCACTTCTCTCCCAAATGTTTCTGTTCAGGTTTCTATCTTATCTGGTCTTTGTCTTTCACTATGCCATTCAATTTACTTTTTTTTACTTTTTTCTGAATACATACTATTCTTTCTCTGCATAATACTTCCTAAGCTCAAATTCTGGAAATCTCGTTTCTTGGCTATTTCTTCCATAACAGTAATTTCGAGTATTTTTTCATGAGCAGAATAATTAAGAAGCTCAAGATAATCTGAAATTCCAGAAATTCAACTCTTTCAACTTTGAAAATGTGTACAATTGAAGTTTGTCTGGAAAACAAAATAGAGATTCTATGGTGAAGAGCACATAAGAAGAAAGAGAAAAAACACAGACTATGTGTTGCAATTGTTTTTTTCCTAAGTGCTTTTGCTATTTTAATTGCTTCAATACTTTGGAAAAGCATTTTCCCTATGATGTTGGAATATTATTTTATCAGACTATAGTAAACACTTTAAAGTTAAAGAAATATCTGCACTGATTTGGTTTGATAACACTCATTCTTTTTGCATTCTGTGTTCCCTCCCTGTGCATAATGAGCACAAGAATTTTGAGGCAAAAATGTTATAGAAAATTAGCAATTTTCATGGACTGCTAGGAGATACTCATGATGATCAAATTCGGAGCTTGTAAATGTAAATATTCATCCTGAAAACCTGATTTTTAAGGGCTCCAATCAGAGAACAAACATCCTGTGTTATTCATGTATCTAATCAAAAGCTAACCAACACAGCCTGAATTTCAAATGTCAAATGTTTGCAGTAGGCAAACGACACATATAATTCTTCAACTGTGGATATTCAAAGAATCTCTGTGTGAATCAAACACAAGTTAGAAAAAGAAGTGATATTCATTACAGTATTGCCTCAGCTCTTGTGAGCAACACGGACAGCTGTAATACCAGTTTTCCAGTGTTTTTTCAATTGATCTTTATCTCATTAACAGTTTTTCTTAATGCTTGTTAACAATTTCTCATAACTAATATTATTCTTATGGACCTAAGTACAAGAAAAGGAAAATCTTTCTCTTGTAAAGTTTTCTGTCTGTGATTTGGATACTCAGACTTTCCAGGCATCTTTTCAAACATATTTTGGTTTTCATCTGATTAATTAAAATTTTAAGATAGTGGTGTATTTTAGATGGTTTGTTGGGTTTTTTCCTCCTTGTTTCAGTTTAGCCTTCTTAGTTTCTTTGAATTATTCCTATAGTGCTTTGTGTCCATTGACAGGCTAATTTTTATGTCAGTCTATATCATTTTTGTACCACTCCGCAAATTTCTCCATTGGCTCCTGTTAAAACACCCCATTGATTTAAAGATCTCGTTACTTACCAGGGTATGTTCTGATTCTCTGACCTCTTCACACTACTTGGTGGTGACTTCAGTTAATTGCATGATTACTGAATGATAATGTGGTAGCATTAAAATGAATTAGCATGTAATTACTGTTATTCCCGAGAGGGTACTTAGAACAGTGCATGTTATTTCATGGATTGCATAAAGCAGTGAATTTCTACTGGTACACTCGGATATTCACAGTTCTTGCTTTCTATGGTGTGACCATGGTACAATATCCTAGAGGAGATCTGGATCTAGCTGGTCGACATCTGCTTTTGCATCTTAGGTTATTCATGTCAATTTCAAAATCTCAAATTTTTACAAGTACGTAATAAATTGGTTTCATATGATCTCATTTGGGTCTTCTCATTTCCATTGGCATTTGTTTACAATAAATATCAACAAGATTAAACATTAGAGACCCCAATAATGAGTCACCAGAAAATTATTTTAACCAAAATTATTAATTAAATTTAAATATGAAAGAATAGTTAAAATATAATAATATTTCAGCAATGTTTCAGATCTTCAGCTATGAATATGAAGCTGTTAAGAGCAGAAAAATGCTTAACTTACGGGATTTATTAGTTATTATATCTTATTTGTTCATCTGAAGAGTTTACCTTTTAGGAGTCACAGACTCAAAGTGTTCTTTTGCAGGGCTAGCGGGATGGAATTCCTTTTGTCTCAAAAGTTGTGTGCTTACCTCTGTTGCATTGAAGGGTCTTCACACCAAAGTAGGAAACTAAATGGAAAAACAGTTTGAGTGTTAGGATTGATTAATTTTCTAAATATCCCATTTTACTGCTCTGAACTGGTTTCTCAAGAATGTTTCTTTCAGCTGGTGAGAGCATTTAGTAATTAAAAATGCACATAAATCAGAAAATTACACAATTGATAAGGAATAGCTCTAACCTGCTTTCTTTTTGAGATGAAGCTCATAGAATCACAATGGTAGGTTCTATAATGAGAGGCAAAGAATAAAATAAGTGATCAACAAAAAGCAGTTTACTTGCATTACCTTGCTATGCAATGCATCATTAGAAAAGTACTAAAGATGAGACTCCCAAATCCCATGGCTTCAGTGCTGAGAGTCTACTTGAGTAGGGGATGCTTTCTTCATTATGGGGCTTAATACAGCTACATTTAGGGCACATTTCTAGAAGCATGCAAAGTTAAATGTTTTCAGCACCTAATTTGAAATAGTTACTATCTAGAAAATCTGAGACCTTAGGTTGTAAAAGTACTTTGTGGATATTATAGGAAAATATTATAAATTCTAAACTGTAAAGCAAATAGTTGTGTGCTTTTACAGATAACGTACATGAAATGCAGAGTGCTAAATTGCTAATGATAAAGGAACACTCTCCTAGCTGACATTCTTTTAGTTACTTTATTTTTTTTTTGTTGTTATGTCAAAGCAGTTTTTAAATTTGTACTTGCATGCCCAGGTGGAAGTCTGAGGTGTTTTTTGCTATGTGAACTTACACAAACATGGCTGAGGAGAGGGAATAATAAAAACAGCAGAATGCATTCATCCATTTCATAAACCAAAATCCACTGAAGAGGCTTACATGCTTGCAGGAGAACTAAATAATGGTTTCATTTCTGGCAAAAAAACCCCCACAAACTAAATCCTTTTGTTTGCAGGAGGAGAAGATGGAAAGACAGTTCTTTCTTTTTGGCATGTGTTGCTCAGATCTTTAGCTGAACTGTAGGTCAGATTGGTTAAAATGTTTTATGAGTGAATGCAGAGGTAGCTACATGGACATCTATTCTCTATTATTTTAATTTTTATCTTTCTATAAAAATGTATACAAGATGGGTTGATGACTTTCAGAAGCTTGATATTCCCAGATTACAGATTGCTTCTTCTAGGGTGCCTGAATTCACATAATGATTAATTTAAACATTTAGAATCCAAGATTTTAAAACAAAAGTCACAACTGAGTAGCTACTGATGATTTGATGTTTTTTTCCCTTATCTCTTTTCCTGCTTTTTGAAAGAAAATGTTTTTCTGGGTTTTTTCTGTTTTTATGGCACTTTTTTTTGTTTATTTCACAGCCCTTCTCATATTCCTTCTCTTCCCAACCTTGCCTATATTTGTGAGATCTATTCCTTTCTTCTCTCTCTTGCATGTCATTATACACACATGCTTATGGAAGTGTTACAGATTTTACTTTTCACAAAGTGTGTTATTTATTATTTACAGTCTCCACAGCATGATGGAATATGTTTATCCTCTCGACAAATGCTGGGCAAGTTACACTGTTCCACTGCTAAAATTTATAGGAGTTCTGAGAAGAATGCCAATGTTTGTTGCATATTAGAAGCAACTGGAAACATGCCCATAAAAACATTCAGTTTTCAGAGATCCCTGACATTAAAAAAAGATGAGAAGAAAAAGTGAAAAATATAAGGCTTTTTTGGTGTAGTTCTGGAGATAAATACGCAGGCATGCAGAGAGTACTGAAGCAATACATGCTTTACAGAAGGTGAAATGGGCACTAAGCTGCTATTTTCCCCTTCTAGAACAAAAGGAAGAGAATTCCAGAAAAACAGTAAAACAAAAAATTCAAAACAGAACAGTTTTTAGACAAACTAAATTATTACTTTGATACACAGTGCTAAAACAGTAAATAAAACTCTGATGTGGAGACTCAGGACTCAAATTGTTCAACACTCTTCCACTGTAAAATTAAACTTGAAGTAGGGTTCTAAATTTTGCAATTTTCTTATTTCAGCAAATAAAAATAAAGGGTTTGGCAACCCAACAGGATTTTGCAGTTGTCTTGGAAGAACCATTTTTGAGTTGCTCTTATTATGGTGATTGTCAGAGGTGTTGGGATCCTTGCTGAGTTCTTGGACAGCAGGCTTTTGATAGCTCTACGAAAATAATTGTTGGTAAAGTTGGTAAAGATTTTTGAAAATCAAAAATTGTGAATTTTTACTTTTAGGGAATAAAAAAGTTTGGATGTTTAAATAGATCCAAGCCTGCCAAGTAAGAGGTAAGATCTTAAAATTTTTAACATATTATGCAATTCCTCAAGCTCTATTCCCTACCTGGACTTCATTAGCTTTGTACCAGTTTATATTCACAAATGCTATTAACCAACAGTAGGGTAATATCACTCGTCTGATTTTTCCTCACTATTTGTTACACAGCTGCAGGGCATTATGGAATCATAGAATCATTAAGGTTGGAAAAGACCTCTAAGATGACAAATTCCAACATGAACCCAACACCGCTACGCTCTCCTAGATACTGACTAGGATTCTGATTCTGATAAAGCTCTTAAGAATGTTTTCCAGTATTATAATAACCTATCTCATGATACTTTCTAAACTTTACTGACAAATGTCTACTGATTTCTTTTTTGATTCCTGTGTTCTGGAGCTGTCCTGCATTGAGAGCAGTAAAGAGCTTACAGACATTTGAGATTATCTCTGGACTCCAACTTTCTCAGGCATATTTGCTTTCAAGGATTCTTAAGAAAATGTTTTCAATGTCTTACTACTTTCTCATCTTACTTCTGTACCTTTTTTCTTTTGTTTGCCTATAACAGTTCAGAAATTTTTAACAAGACTTCTCTGAAAAGAAACCAAAGTTATATGACTTTACATTTCATTTAAATATTTAAATTGTTTATATCTTCAGATTTAGAGGAACTGTGCCTTTTGATTTATTTTTTTTAATGCTGTTGTATGTGTATGAATGTTATATGTATGCATGTTTGTACATCTTAGGCTGCTTCTTCCGAATTTAAGAAGCCAGGTTTGTAGGAGTGTCATGCAGTTTTCGTAATTATTAGATCAGTGCAGATTGGGAGAGTTTTATGATGAAAACAATCTTTTTGGTTCTTATCACAAACAGTGCAGCTGATGCTGGAATAGTGTATGTACGCCTGAGTGATGTATCGTTTTTATCAGTCTAAATACATGAAGAGAAGGAGTTTGAATGTATTTTAGGAGCAGCACAGATGGGAATTAGCAAACAACTGTTTGGAGAAATACCATAGTGTTTTCTAGGTGTAAGTTCTATCATGTCGTAATCTCCCTGGTCCAGTTTTCTCTCCCCATAGCATAATGATCAGAACAGTCATGCAGACTGAAAGGGCTTTTAAACTAGAAAGGAAGCAAGTGGTGTGTTCAGAAGTTGCATCTCTAGCCTTCAGATCTGTCACTGAACTCACCTGGGATGAACTGTATACCAAACAGCAAAAGCTTTGTTAACTACGCAGAACTCAGTAGTTGTGGCAGTACCTTCAGGAAGCTGAGAATCAGCTATCAAAGGGCTATCTTGAGAAGTGAATCAATGGAAAGTGTCCTGCTTGCCAAGTGTTTATTCTTTGCAAACAACATTGCTTTGGTGACAGAGTTGTTTACGTTGCCACTCATTAAGCAACTATGTATCTGATTTTGTTTTCATGCCTTTGTTGAACATTTAGATGTGTAAATTGAAATGTGAGCTGAGCCTTCACTGCTATTCTGAAATCATATGGGTCTAATGATGAATAAGTTTGCCAGTGAATTCTAGAAGGGATTAAAGGGAGATTTTTGTTACTTAGGTCAAATTTACATGCGTGTTTACCCTTTACAGTGTTCAGCTGCTCACAGTGGTGATAAAGGAATTCTAGATTACGTTTTCCTATGTTAATTTTTTTCCAGCTTATTGCTTTGTCATAGGAAAACACACTTATCTCAATGTATGGTTTTAAAAGTTTGCAATAAAATAATATTCAAGCATATGGAAGATGCATATGCTGTTGGCACATTCTAGGAGGAACAGAGCTGTCCAGTTCAACAGAACTGATACTGTTCAAAAAATATTCAATAAATCAGAGTTTGCTTGAAAGGTCCTTGTTGCTATAAAGTTTTTAAAAGCATTTACCAAGGACATCATTAATGACTAAACATTTTTGAACAATTTTGAAAACAGCTATCTTATTTGAGGAGTATATAATTATTTTGGGTCAAAACACTTCAGTGTGTGAGTCAACATTTTATATGCTTAGTATTAGGTGAATTTAACATTAGGGAACAAAACAGAACTGTTTGAGATAGGGTGCTCAGAGACCATCTGCTGAATCCCTAGCTGGGTATTTGCATGAGCTCTTACCCAGTTTATACACAGACTTTTCAGTGACTTTGCAGACACAGCAGTGAACATTTCCTGTGTCAGTTGAGACTTTTCTTGCTGAAATCAATTCATTGCTTGTAAATTGCAACTACCTAGCTGGATGGGGGTGTGAAGGAGAGGATGATGTTATAGATTCATTTTATCTGCAGTAAAAGGCATGTGAAGGCCATGCAATCTTTCTTCTCTGAGGGAATATTTCCAATGCAGTCTACCTTCCCTACTAAAAGAAGGATTTAGAGTTGCTGGAGCGTGTCCAGAGAAGAGCTACCAAGCTGGTGAAAGGTCTGGAGATTAAGTCCTATGAGGAGAGGCTGAGGGAACTGTTTAGTTTGAAGAAGAGGAGGCTGAGGGGTGACCTCATTGCTCTCTACATCAACCTGAAAGGAGGTTGTAGGGAAGTGGGAGTTGGTCTCTTCTCTTAAGTGAATACTGACAGGACAAGAGGAAGTGGCCTGAAGTTGCACCAGGGAAGACTTAGATTAGATATTAGAAAGAATTTCTCTACCGAAAAAGTGGTTGGACACTGAAACAGGCTGCCCAGGGAGGTGGTGGAGTCACCATCCCTGGTGAAAAAAGAAATACAGATATTGTGCTTAGCGGCATGATTTAAGCAATGAATGGGTATATTAGGTTATGGCAGGTGGATTTAGGTTATGGTTGGACTTTATGATCTTCAAGGTCCTTTCCAAACAGGATGATTCTATGATTCCCAGTGTTGTATTTTGTTAGTTTACATACTACACTACATGCTTTTTACATACCCCTTGTAAAAAGTCCCTTCCCAGGTTTCTTGTAGGCCCCTTTCAGGTACTGAAAGGTCACTATAAGGTGTAGGATACTTTTTTCAAGCCTATGGTGTTAATAAAAAAAAAAAAAAAAGAAAAAATTTGGTTTCAAGAGTTGTATTCTGTAGGTTTCAGAAACCTAGGAGACTCTAAATCACTGCCAAAGGCTATTTTTTTAAAAACCCAAGGAAAATATTTTTGTTGTGTAGCGTTTAAGGTTTTGTATAGGACCAAGCTCCCAGACCTTTTACACTAACTCTCACTAAAAGCATATAGCTGAACCCCAGCACTTGTAACAGAGAGCTTTCATTTTTCTGCTAGGACTCTGTCATGGTTTGGCTCAGGATCAGCAATTAAACCACTGACAACAATGCTCTCAATCCCCTCCTCCTCCTCCCACCCAGGTAGGGAAAGGAGAGAGAGAATAAGGAGAGAGACTTTCCGGATTGAAAACTAGACTAGACAGCTTTAATTAAAGACTAAGATAAAAATAAATATCTACAAGTATATACAAGTATGTGCAGGAATGTGCAAAACCCCTGTCACTGTCCCCAAGCCCCAGCAACTCCCAGGGCACTCTCCTCAGCTGTGAGCAGTTCCGAAATGGTCTCCTGGTGTGCTGCTGGAGAGAGCAGCAGAGCAGACAGGAGCTGAGGGGAGAGGTGTGAAGGTCAGGAACGCATGGGCCTAGGGATCAAAGGAGATGGGTAGACAGAGTCCTCCCTGGACGCTGGCCATGGACAAAAGAAGGAAAAGGAGCTTGACTTCCGTGATCCCTGAATTTATAGCAAGTGTGACGTAGATACATGGATGGAATACTTTTGTTTGTCGATTTTGCTCTCTGTCTAGTTTGCTCCTTCCTATGGGAGTGTTGTAGATACGACTGATCTGCTCCTTTAGTATCTAAAGTAGCAAATCTGACAAGTAGAGCGAAGTGTCCTCAGTCTCTCGGCAATGTCTGTAAACATTCTGGCGTTACCAGCCCACTGGCTGGGAAACTTGCTGCTAGTTTCAGCAAGTGTGCTGCTCAAAAGAGAGTTCACTGAAGGGAAAAAAAAAAATCAGCAAAAAGAAAATTGGCTTAATCCTGGCTCAAACCAGGACAGATTCCAATGTCTCGCCAACAGATCTGAAAAGAATACTGTTACAACCCTATAATCTGCCTCATCTAAAATAATTGTGTTTGTGTAAACATCATCAAATAGGTTTTTCCTTGTTCAACAGCTTGCTTTTCTTCCTCACTCATCAATGGGTCTTGACACCTGAAAAACATGGTGAGAGTATGAAATACAAAAACAGAACTGTAATTTTAGCAGAAAAGGCATTGATGCTAAATACAAATAAATTAGGCAAACCATTCCCTTTAAAACATATTTAACCTAATTACTTTAAATACTTGCAGATAAAATCTGTAGTAACACTGATATTGTTTCCTTTCTTTTCCATTCTTTCAAAAGAAGAAAAAATGTTCCATGATTTTGCTTCTGGTTAATTTATTATCACAATCTCTTTTGCCAAAGCATTCTGCCCTTCATTCCTGGTATATATTACTAGCATGCTGCAGTGGAATTTTACAGAAAATACTAATATGGCTGCTTGCATAGCACCTGTCACTTGGAATTCTATAATATAAACCCTACAGGTTCTGATGGAAACCTAAACAGAATACAAATTTGTCAATGCAGCAGGCATCTTTAATAATCTGTAGAGTTTGTAAGTTTTCAATGCTACTGAAATGTCTTTCAGCTTTTTAACAGAAAAGAGAATTTGCTGTAAATCAGATGCAGGTTGAAATTGAAATATTTTCCTAGAATGTAGCCTCTGATACGAAAATACATTATGCCTTTTTTCGCCAAATAGTCTTGATTTTTCCTACTCATTTGAATGCTAAAAAACTGTAAAATTCAAGTTTCTTTTCATTTTGTCAGTGTGACTCAAATTTAATTCAGCCTTGACCAGTGTGGGTCCTAAATTGCAAAGTAATCAGTTGTGCTTCCTGTAAAGTGAACTAAGAAAAGTTTGCCATTTTATGAGCTCACTGCCTGTGCAAGACATCTCGTTTAGAACACTTGGTAAACTCCACTCTAATCAAATTTAGTGTTTGAAACCTGGCTGTTAATGGTCCAAAAATAGACCAGTCCCTTCTGGAGTACATTTGCCTACAAAATGCTATCTATTGATGTTTTCTTGAAGCAACTGTTTGTCTGTCAGGAATATCAAATGTCAGTTTGGGAGGAATAATTATAAGAAAGCTTGCATTTATAAAATTACAGTGTTAACCCTGTAAATTAACTGTCAATGCATACAGGCTAACCCTGTGCCAAGTAAGCTTTAATAGGATATATGCAAATTCCCAAAATGTAAATCTAAAACTGTTGGATCGCTGATGTTATTTCAAACCTTCTTCCTTTCCTTTCGTAATTTTGAGTCAAGGAGAAACAGCTCTTTGCAAATTGAGGCAGTCTCAAGGGGCATGCAGGGGGATGGAATACAGCTGGCATTTCCATGGCACCACAGTGAAGCATCTTTTCTGTGCCAGTGTATATAAGTGACATCTAAGAAATAATGAAGCAGAGAGAAGGTGACATTAAAGGGAAAAGTGTGTCCTTCCTGTAGGCTTACAAAATTAAGATAGTGTTGTAGAAAGAGCATAGGGACTGATTGTGCCCTAATGTTGTAAACCAAGTAGAATTCCCATTTAACAAATGTTTAATATGAAAATCCTGAGGTACAAAGCATCTATAGCACTGAAATGCCTCTTTATGATAAAGCCATTTAGAATTTTTTATTGAATATAAGCATCTTATGATTCAATTCAACCAGAGATTTTTTTTCCTGAGATTTTACATTTGACACTCTGGAATTAAAAGGCCAGCTGGTAAACTGTTTTAAGCCACCAGAATTCTGCCAGTTTTCAGAAGGCTTTACCAGTTGAGGGTACAGCTCAAAATGTCTTGGCTATGACTGTGTCTCAGTCTCTCAACAAACACTGCCTGTACTTGGCTTTGCAAAGGAATTTAGATAATTCTCAGAAAAGTATCGAGAAAACAGAATTATTTTGATATAAGTTTCCAGTGGAAGGACAGATTGTACAGTAATGTATAGCCTCAGAGTCAGCCCTAAACAGTGTCTGGAGTTGAAATCGTAATTTCTTAATTCAATTATTTGCAAACATAATATATCTAAAAAATGCCCCAGATGGTGAACATCTGGCATAAAACCTTGACCTGGGTATCTGAAGACTAGTCCTTCATCAATGTAATGCTTTTATGGTCACCTGTCTGTAAATTCTTGTTCTCAGAAGTCTTTTAAGTTAGTAGAGCATACAGGGCTGGAGAATGTCTTTTCTTGGATCATTACTATGCAATAATACGCGGTCTTTTGGACTCTTACTGACATGAAGAATTCTTATTCTTGCCTTGCTACCTGCCTAACATCTCATCAGCTTGTAAGCTGTAATACCAATACATGGCTGTGTTAATGTTGTATGGATGCCAGATTTACCAAGCTGCCTAAGAACAGTTGTGAAGAAAAAGACCAGGCTGAGCAAACTGCAACTTTCTCTTGAAAATCTTGTTAAACTTTCCACTGTTAAGCTTTCTCCATTGTAAACTTCCTCAAGGGTCAATTTTGAAGTGTAAGGAGATGTTTCATTACTAAAACTTCCAGTAAAAATTTAAGCCTCAGAAAACTGATGGCAATAGTTCTTGAAAGCTGTAAGAACTTTTGTCGTAATGGTACTTAGGTTTATCTTAAAATAATCTTAAATTAAAATCTACCTTTTGTGATTTAAACTTGGATTTCAAGTTTCTTGAACAGCTTAGATTTGCTGCTGTATCTTAAATATTCAAGACAACCAATTTTTATTTGAACCCTTCTAGTTCAGTCTTTGCAGTGATCACTACTGAAATTCTTACTGGTTATTCAAACCTTAGAGTTTGAAAACTTCTATTTTAAATGAACACTGTTCATACAAACTAAATTATGCAAAGCACATGTGTGCAGTCTGTCAGTTTACCAAAACTAAAAATGAGATGTGATTGATGTGATTTAATCTGCACAATATAGGCATTCAGTGGTTTTGAACATAAAAAGCAGGACAGTCAGCACCTCATATAAACTGGTATGCAAATAGAGAAAAAATGTATGCACGTGAAAGAATTAATTTTCTCTTACTTTAAATAGAGATCAGATTTGAATCTATACTGTTCTGATATGTTTCATGTTGAGTTTAACCATTTTCATAGTTCTATTTTAAAAATATTTTGGAGAAAAAACAAGTGGTTAATAATTAACATTTTTTGTCCCCATATCAATTAAAAAAACACCTTTGAATGTTGGCGGTTTTCTTTAGCTTTAATAAAAGCGATTATTTGCTTGTAAGAATGTGCAACTAATTTCTTTAATAAGCATGTACTTGTATGTATAAATATTTCTAATTTTTGCCTTCTGCAAACACTTAAAATTGCTTTTATGTAAATATTGCTATTTATTTTGCATGTAGTTGCCGTCCAGTTATCACTGGAAGGCAAATTTCATCTTATGCTTCAGAAAGTTGTGTGAGTTAAAATCCTGAAATGTTCTGTGTTTATAAAAAATGATACATACTTTTCTCTTTTGAAATATTATTCATTGAAGTCTAAACGTACTACTAATGTATCCTCTTAACACTGCAGTTTCTAATACATTTGAAATCTAGGAGACTGACCTCTGTGACTTTTGAAATACCATAAAGCATCTTTTATGTGTCTCTTAAACATACAAAATATGAACTTTTCAGTACTTGATTAGAAACACCTGGAGTGGTCACATAGATTTGAAAATTAGAAGGCCCCATCTTTCATCCCAGCCCCAGCTGTATGTTTTTCTCTCCTCCTTTTTTGCTGGTCCCAATGCTCATCACACTCTGCTGGAACTGCCCAGTTTCACTGAGGTCTAGAGTTTACAAAAAGAACGGTACCAAAATGTACAACAGAGATGAGAGATACAGGACTTCAGCAGCCAACAGTTAGGATTTGGAAAAGCCTGTAATTTAGGGAAGATTTTCACCTGCACAAGAACAGGTGTGTGATTAAGAAAAAATAGTATTACGTTCTGGGAAAAACAAACAAAGCCACACTAGAAGAGACAATTGCCCTTTGTATGTTCCATAGACCTTGTATTTCTTCCTTCACGTATCTCTGTATATCCAAATCTCTGTGAATGGTTTGTGCAAACAAACTGGTTAGTCTGATGACTAAAGAGTCATGTGGGGATCCTATGTAGCACCTCAACACAGTCACAGTTACTGTATTTGTGGACATATTTGCAGAGTAATCCCACTCTTGGTTTTTGCTGTCCAGGGGATAAGAAGCAGGTGAAAGCACAGGCTTTTTCTCTGCTATTTCTGATTAAACACAGCCATACAAAGGGAGTACACAGTTAGGGAGATTCAACTTCTTAACTCTGAAGAGTATGGAATGATTTGTTTATTTTTCATAAACCCTAACTCTGAGCCAAAGAAGTATTTTGTGTGCTGTACTTAGATGATAATCTAATTTAACTGCAGCTGCATTTTAAATGCAACTGCATTTTTAACAGCCTCTTAAAAAATCTTAAACCAGCCTAAAGCCACTAGCGCTGCTGAGCTTTTATACATTGATTGCTGCTTTGCAAGCTCTAAGAATACTTGCAAGGACTATCTTTCAAGAGTAAGTAAGCACCCCTCACCACCTGTGTTTCTCAGCACCATCATGCACACTATTTGCCTCATAATAAAACTTCTCTTTCACATTGAACTTAAATTGTGAGCAGTTGTTCTCTCTGCCTCATACATAACAGGACATGGCACCCAGCAGAATGCACAGGTTGCTATACATCCACTCTTCTGCTGTCGTTGCAATCTGTTATGTTATTGGGACTGCCACGATCAATATACAACTTCAGTTTTGTTACATTACATGACTGAACTCAAACAAGTGCTGTATTTCCGTTGTCCAGGTGCTGACACATGTTGAAAAGGTTCAATGTACATGTATAGTAACATCATTTAAGTGTATTTTTACTCTTGTTGCCAACCTAAGTTTGAACCCGAAAGAAATGTCTACCAAGAAATGGATCAAAACGAAGTTTCTCACAAGGTGGCTTGTCCAAATGCATGCTAAACGTTTGGAAGTTTTTTTCAGTTCAGTCCAATGTGCTGTGCAATACTTTCATATGTGTAGCATGAATTCAAAATATGTTTTCTACCTGTTCCCTTCAATTGTTCTAGGATACTTGGCTTTAGAAAATTGTCAAATATCAGAGCAGCTGGAGAGCATATGAACTTAAGCTTATTCTCAGCCTGAAGATACTTCAGGTACTTTATAGTTATCAAATAATATGTTGAGTAATCAGTAGTGGAGACAGAAATAAAATAAGGGAATATGTGATTCTAACCTTCTACTGCATCTTCTGGACAGCATTCTTGAATTTAGTTTGAAACAAAACCTTACTGGAAGAATTCTTTCTTGTGTGAGTTCATAAAGTGAATTGTTCTACCATCTTTAAAAACACACAGTATATATGTAAGGTGTTTGCTACTCATCTTTCCACAGATCATTAAGATGTGTACTGGGAGAAGTCCTCCTTCCCTCATCTTTGTTTTTCTTTCCTGTATTCCAGCTCCCCTTCTTTGATGTGACCCAGTATCTGATTAACTTTTGAGACTGTCTCTGGAGGGATCATGTGGAATGTTGCTTTTGTAATGTTCTTGGAAAATTAATGAAAGCATTCTGCAATCTGCAGAACTCTAGATGTACTTTGAAATGTTTTTATATCTTGTTTTTCTTTTGAATACTCATGACTTTGACTTTTGGTGCGGATAGGAAGAAATAAGTTTTATAGGTCTCTAGATCCCACGTCTCTAAATTGCACTTTCTGAAAAACTGGCCATTTCTGTGCACAACAGAGATTGAATGAAAGGCCATAATTCAGATTTGGTTTTCTGCTGATGATATAAACCACAAGAGTTTGTTGGTTTATGAACAGCAGTAACAATGATACACAGGGACTGAATTACTGCTTGTGTATTCAATTAGAGATAAAATGGTGTTGCCCACAATCAAAAAATAACGTGTACTTGTACTTTCCAGTTTAATTGTAAACAGGTCAATGATGACTACTTAAAGGATAAGAAATTAGTTGCATAAAGTCAAAGTGGCTGATCAGTCTTAATAAGTCTGTGACATCTGACTAAAAACAAATGTTTGGCTATTTTAGACAGAAAATATTCAAATTATATTTAATAAATATTCTGATGACACCTTCCTTCCCTATGCTCTTTGTTCAGCTAGAAGAAACATTTCCAAAAAGAAATTCTCCTATAACTGACTGACACAGAATGTAGCTAGTGCTGAACTATGGTTCCTCTAAATATCTTGGAGACAATTAGAGACATCACAGCAGCACTAGCTAAAATAAGAGCCATCTCTGTAACTGCATTAATTGACATAATATAGCATCTCCTTGGGAATTAATATTATTTTCCAAGTTCTTGCAGCTGTTCTGGGTTTTAGTGCTCCTGCACAGATTTGCCAAATACAACCAAATTCTTTACCCCGTCATCTTTTATACATCTTGGCAGCAGTGAGAGGAAAAAAACCTTGTTTGTATTGGATCTTATTCTCTTCCACTTAAAGGTGACAAGTATGCAACAGGCTTAACAGAGTCATCCTAGCAAAAGTTCATCTTGTAGCTGAATTTTCATGGAAAAATGAATGTTATGTGATTAATACAGCTTTGTCTATTAATTTATTTCAGTATCATGTTACAGTATAGTCCCTACTTGTGCTTGAAAGTGTCTTCTTTCATCATCTGCATGATGACACTGTAACAAATCCTTTGAATATTCCTTCATTATATGTCATGTTATTATATATTATATATGCTATATTGCCAAGTGCTCTTGTTTGCTACTAGTGTCTCTTGATACTAGCTACAGGCAATGAAGCTTGTATGGGAACATACTGTTATCACCTGGTATATGTGTTGAAGGAACTGAGCATCTCAGTCACCTGAATAAAGGTTCACCACATGCTTGATCAGTAATGTCAGGTTGCTAGCCAGTTGCTTTGAACCCAGCATCTAGTCAAATCAATAAATGGAAATAATACATTTATTTATAATATGTGAAATAGCCCATATGATAACAAATTTTTATGAAAGACAATTGAAGAAATA
Source organism: Hemiprocne comata (assembly GCA_020745705.1). NCBI lineage: Eukaryota > Metazoa > Chordata > Aves > Apodiformes > Apodidae > Hemiprocne > Hemiprocne comata. Next base: position 19,947,214 of record CM036593.1, read on the forward strand.
AAAACAAAACCACCCTACTTTACCACCTATTTATTTAAGTTATATCTGTATCACTCTCCTTACTCCTCTTGTCAAACTGACTTTTCTGCAGAATCCAGACACTTGATCATGTATTCTGTCTTTTTGCCCACCTGCATTCATTGGAGAAAGGCACCTCCTGGAGCAACACTTTGGCTTTTATAGCTAATGATGTTTTGGGACTCCTCCAGGAAGTCTGGGTTTAATCTTTTTCCTCCAAAGTTATTTATTTCTTTATTATTCAGGTAATAGTCTGGAAACTTACCTCAACTAAAATAAGCACTCTTTTCACTGCTTGGGTGGTGCAAACATCATATTGCTAGACAAGTTGTCATCTCAATAATCTGACTGATTATTTATCATTCGCCTCAAAGAGCAGCAGTACTCTCCCTGAATCCTCTGATGTGTCATGGTGAAGTGTCTCACTCAGCTTTAGATTTTATATCAACTTTTACATTAACAGACATACTTGAGATGAACATTTAATGGAGTAGTGCATATAGTTCATTCTTCACTGCAACAAGACATGACAGCAATCAACAACTTTGAGGCAACCACAAGCTTTCAGTGCTTTACCCTCGGAGACCTTTCTTCTAGGCACTGTAACACCTATAAGCCACAGTCATGAGGGAAGTGCTGTGTGAGTTGCTATAAGCAACATCAGCAAAGAAGAATAACAATCTAAATAGAATTATCATCTTGGATAAAGACAGAAATACATGCTTAATGGAACAGTGCTATGGCTCTTCAGCAGTAGGATAAGAAGTGTTCTAGTTAATCAGAAGCTGCTGAAAAGAAGAGCTTTAGGGAGTCCCATAAGCTAGTATGGTTTTGTGTTTGTTTTGTTTTTTTACACAAAACATGGGACAGCACAGGATAAGGTAGCAAGGTTAAAAGCCTGACAGTGGTCTTTTGAAAAATTAAAAGTGGGGATGGAGGCAAGTGTATGTTGTGATGAGGGGAAGAAGTCAGTACTTCAGTATCAAAGGAATGATGACAGACTGCAAGCTAAGCAGAGAAAGGGAGTTGGTAGAAGGATGCAAAGAGAGCTGAAGTTGTCAAAATAACAAAGTATTAAAACTATCTAAAGATACTGAAAGAATACTAAAAATCTGAGAAAACGTTATCTGGTTACCTGTGAGCTGTGTCACTCTCTTAGAAAAGGATACAAAAATTGAGGAATATTACATCCATAAGAAATGTAACTCACAGAGAAGCAAGGGTGAGGGATCAGGTGCCTGAAAATCCAAGAGAAACAGCTTTCCTTATTTTTATTTAAAATTATTTGAACAGGTTTTTTCATAGCAATCATGCTAATGTTCGTAAATGCAAAGCTTGGTAGCATTATATTGCTGATATTTGCACCTACAGATGATTTATTCAACATAATTTTCCCAATACATTTCTGCCAGTACTAGTTGTGTATCTCAGAGTATTAGTCACACCAGTTCATGGCTAATTAATAGTACTTCCGCAATCTAGACAGAATCCATAAAGAAAGCTTTTGTTTTGGATTGGGTTTTTTGTTGTTTTTTTTAGTGTGAAACCTTTAGAAAATGCTGGACTCATGTGAAATAGGTTCCGTTACTTGTTTTTGAGAAATCGATGATTTTGTCCCTGATCTCTTTAGTGTTTAATAAGGAAAGTTTTTTTCACAGAGCCTAACAATAAGAAGTTTTGGAAATGTTACAACACATTTGAAAATGACAGCCAGAATGGTTCCAGTTACAAATGGTGAGAATAATCAAGAAACACTCAGATTTAACTTATCTCTAGGAAAAACCTATTTAATTTGTTCTAAGACGAAACTTGTGATTCTCTGGTGCAGCATCCACTTGTAGGGTAAATCCTAAATTTGCGGAGTTTGCAAATGCTTAACTTACCTTCTTATATAAAGATATTTTTTGTGAATGTGCAGTTTTCCTTCAAATTGTTGTAAGCACTCAAGAGGCGACTGCTCAGCCTGCTCTTCCATCAAGTGCCAATCACAGAACATTATTTTAGACATAAACACAGATAGGAGAAAGAGGGATATTAAATCTCAATGGGTATTATAGATGTGGAATTCCTTCCAAGGCGTATGTAAAGTCATATGTTATAGGAGCCAACTGAAGCAGTTTGGTCATAAGAATTTTAACTGGAAATTAGGAAAGGATTTTCTTTTTGCATTATAGTGATAGTAACAATTTACCCATTTCTTTCCAGTTGCCCCACATCAGGAAATTTCAGTGCTCCTTAGAAAATTGAAAAACATTATGCGGTTGTTTAGGAAAGGAATTAAAGGGAGGGCAGGAAAAAACATTATATTATACCACAGCCATGATAGCGTCAGCTAGACAAGGTCCTTTTCATCAAGTCCAGTTACAGCAGATGCCTTTATAATCTTAACCATGAGGTAGCTTTTTGGACTTGTGAATAGAAAGCTTCTAAAATACAGATGAGCAGAACCTAGTCATCATCCCCTTAAGAATGCGGTAGACCTTTCAACTAGATGTAAAAGATATGTTCCCTGTATTAAATGTCACAGTAGCTAAACAAGCTAATGCAGCTGAATAACAAAGAATAAAAGTAAATGTCAGGGGATACTGTAAAGCTGCTATTTATTTTCCCAGGGCTTCTGTAATGTCATAATTGTAAAAGTAAACTTCAGAAGGTTAGTTGATAGAAACACTAAGGAGAAATAAGTGCTCTTACAATATTTAGCATGCATGAATTACGTATCATGTACTATTATTGTCCTTGTGCCTGAATGTCGAGGCGGTGTATGGACTTCACACAACTCTATAAGAGTTATAACTGAAGACCTTTATTGTTAAAAATGGTGGCAATTTCTACCCCTCTGACTCCAGATGTTCCACCCCAGTACAAACCCCGTTGGTTACATACACACACAGTTCATATATGATTGGCTACGTGTCTTGTCATTTGCTGTCCGTGTCACGATGACCCAGGGCTTTTCGCTTCCCAGCTGGTGCCTCTCAATTCTTGCTACAACATTCTTTTCTCACTACTTCATGAGATAACAACTGTGGGATACCTACTTGTAGGACACCTGCTGTTTACTGGTCCTGTGGGGTACCAGCCTGTGAGACACCAGCTTGTTTACTGATCCCACGGTTTGCTTCAGGGTGCCTGACTATTTGGTCAGCAGCACCTGCAACACTGCTGTTTTAATTCAGGCATATTAATTTTCCACAAATCCCATGCTAATTTTCCATAAATCCCCACACCTGAAATAACCTGAGAAAAACTGGTAGCCATTAGGATGTTGAAAACGACCACAGTATTTTCATTGTGGTTTTCCTCCTTAAAAGTCTTATATTTGACAATGATAGCACAAAGTGTATTTGCTTACACATTGATATTTATGGCAATGTCCTGCTATCAGAGGTGACATTGGCTAGGAAACATATGTAGTGGACCTCTTATAATTCATTTAGAAGGGTAATCTCTCAATAGGATTCTAAAACAACTGTTACTTTAATGTTTGTAACAAATAGCATTTGCAAAGGTGATTTCCATCTTCTGCTCATTCTGTAAATGTTAATATTTGAGACAGACATGCATTTGTAATGAATGCTGTTGAGGCCAGTTGACTATGAGAACCATATTTCTTAACTATAGCGCATAGTTTTGTTGTAATTGCATAGCATACACCATGTTAACAACAGCCTGAAGGAGAGTATATGTGTTTTTTCAGATTTGCTACTTTTGAATCTGGAAAAATTTTATGAGAATTTGGGAAAGACGAGAGCTTTAAAAACTCTGTTCAAAAGTAACCTAACTGGGCTTAAATGTGTATTTATAGATTTCAAGGTTTCATCTTTTAGAAGCAGCAATTGCTTGAAACATTTTTCACCTTAAATTTTGATTAACTTTTACATTGTGTTTTGAGTTGTCTGTAGTTAATTAATGGCTAACCTAATGACCACTAACTTCCACTAGACTGATATCTAAAATCCATCTGTTCCAGTGCTAGCAGAGATTATGAATCTTTGTCTAACATTAAGAAGATGTTGTATATACTGCATTTTCAAAGCACTGAGTGCAACTACATAGCTTTGTAGAACACAGACATGCAATGTCAGATGTATCTGCAAGTTCTCAGCCAGGCTTGTGTGTGTACCTGAAGAGCTGAATAGTAGGAGCAAGAAAAGAGAAAGTACAGATTGACTTTTGCATTTGGGACTGCCACTCTTTAAAAGCTGAGGGGAAGAAAGAAAAAGATCAAGACATTCTTGATATTAGTTTTAAGATGTGGTTATTGAGTTTGTTTTTTTAATTCAACAGATTTATGAATCCTTTATTATAGCTGCATTTTATTTATTTTCGAATGCAGAGTATGTAATTATAGAGCGTTTGCCTTTTTTTTCTTAATAGAATGCATTCAGTGGGAAATCTGACTGCTTTGACTATGAAGGAAAGACATTGGAGAAAATGCTACTTGAGGTTGTAATACCTATTTTTTCATTTTACAAGAGTCAAAGATTTATTTGTGAGAAATGTGGTGGATTGTGAAAAATAACATTTATTCCTCCTAAACTGACATACTGTAGTTTTAAATACTTTGTTCTGCATTGTACTGCTGTGCGTGATTTCAGTGAACAGTTTATATGTCCACTATTTGAAATGTTAGTAATTATGTTTTAATATATCTGCTTTAAATTGTTTATTTAGGGTTTGACATAGTGTCATTATATCACTAATGCTATATGAAGTGTTGGAGCTCACTGCAAAAGGATAGAAAGACATTTTTCTGTTAAAGACTTTAAGGTACTGAAGCTAGTAATTAACTGACAACATGATGATAGACTATAATAGAAACTCATTTTAGTTGCCCTTTCTGAGGCACATCTATTGTAAAGTTCACACTGAAATGATGTAACTATTCGTCTTTATTCACTGTGTTTGCTTTAGCAAATATGTTGTAGATCTGCCAGTCATTACTCCAATGTGAAAAAAAAAAAATAATTATTAATGCTCCGCAAATCACCTACAGGGTAATTATTATCCACAAAATGTCCAGCAGTAAACTTCCTTCTTCTTAAAGACTGACAGATACAATTAAAATAAAGCTTAAAAGATACAACAGCTATAACAAACTGATTTCCCCCTATGCTAAAAAAAAAAAATAAATCTCAGAGCTGCTTGGACAGAGGAATTATTTGATCACTCCTTGTCCTGGTTCGAGCCAAACCGTGACACTCCTGAAAGACTCTGTCTGAATTTTCAGTGTCAAGTGTTAACCAGAAATCAGTGTTTTCACTGCAGCTTTAAAAGGTATTAAGCAAATTTAGCATTTGGATTGATACTTCTCAGTTTGCTCTAAGGAATCCAGTAGTACAAATCAAAATCAGTTGGGCCAGAAATGTAACACATAACAGCAGTTCTAAAATAATTTAAGAGGACTCATCTGGATAACAGAGGGACAGAATAAGAGGGTTTTTTTTGTAGAAGCTCTATATGAAATATATATTATTTAATATTTTGAGTCCAGCAAGTCACTTAGGCACATTAATAACCTCAAACAGTTATATTGATTTCACAAATTAATATGCTGCCTTCAACTGGCTTGGCTAATTGACCAGCTCCTATGGAATCAAAATTTTAAAGGAAGTTGAAATGTCCTGGAAATACATTCTTCTCTCATGCTTATGGGAAATTATATTTATGTATTAATAAAGGGGCAATTCATTGTGATTTATTTTCCATTTTCTCTAAATTATGGATTTAGTGTAGTATTTCAGTTTTTTTTCTATTGGAGAAACTGTTTTTCTGATTATGTTCTTCAAACTGCTGATTTTCTTAGATTAGTGAAAAATGATGAATAAGGCAGATGGTAAAATGAAGATGATCATTTGCCTATACTACACTACTAAAGATTTAATTTATTTCTAGTTATAAAGGTTTAATATATGATGTATAGAGGTTTAAGTAGTAGAGGAATAAATAGCATGACCTACAAATTGTTTAAAAGCATGTGATTAAAAGCCATGACTCATGAGAAATACCTTTACCTCTTGCATTCTGTTACACTAAATAACACTTACCAATCCTTCTTCAACCTTCTATGAATTGTCTGCACCTGAAAAGGCAATATACATGGAATGCATAGCTCTGAAAATTATATAAGCTTTTTGCATCATAATTACATCATGTTTAAATTTCTGTTCAACTGTTTTGTATGATCATGGCATGTTATAGTCATGCCATGATACCAAGACATGAAGGAAGACAAACTCTGCCTTAGTCAGCCAGAAGGAGAAAAGTAGAACTGCAGCATCCTTGCCTGTGGTCAGATGCCTCAACTGATTCATACTGCTGTTAAACACAGTGGAGTTCTTACTTGTGTAGACAAACTAATTTTGTTGACCATTAAGTGGAAGCAAACTTTATTACCTATCTTTTACAAACTGCTGCTAGGGTAACTGTAAAAGGAGGGCCAAGATATGTAAAAAAGAAATACTAATGAATAACACTACCCTTTTGTCTGGTGCTTGAATTCATGTGCATAATTGACACGTAAGCAGGTATACACACACAATATGTTTTCGTAATATTTTGGGAGCTGCCCATCATTTATGGCATTCATCACATAAATCACCACAGCAGCTGACCAAAATTGCCATAATATCTTTGTAAAATTCTAGAGAATTTATGGAATTTATCTGATTCTAAAATTGCAGAAGCTTTACGGTGCCATAACCCTTTGATTCAGATGTGGTCATACCTAATAAACACTGACACACAATTTAAAAAAAACAAGCCAGCATATCAGGGTAAGAATTAAAATAACAAAGATATATTGTGCTTAGTAGAAAGTGTTTTACTCTTTCAGATGATCAGTTGAAATGATAGATAATGTAATTATCTAAATTACTATAGTGGTCACGTATAACTAATATTATCTATTCCGAAGATAACCTTAATTTATTAATTTTTATTTTTTTTTTAAAGACAAAAATATCTTCTTTTTCCCCCCTGTGTAAGTCGGTGTTAGATGCTTTCAGACTGGGACTACTACTTGCTTTGCTGCATTCACTTTTGTCCTTGTATACCCTTCAGGTTCCAGACAGATAGATTATTGCTTCCATCAGAAAAGGGATTTGATTAATCACCAGATCGTATGTTTTATTCAAAACCAGTGCCCTCAGTACTTTGTCGGGAGTAAATTAATGAAAAATTCACGTAATTTGTGCAGAATAGTTTATTAACTGCTTTTTAAAGTTTTTTTTGCAGCCTCAGAATAAAAACTAAAAATCAGAAAGAAGGGAACTTCATTTAGGGTCTTGATTTTTGAAGAGTGAGTTGGAAGAAGTTATATTTAATCAGATTATCTTAGAGAATTAACTGTCTTTGTAAATTAGCCTTCACTAGCAAAACATTTGGGAATTTGAAACACATCTCACTTGATTCCTCCCCGCCCCACCCCCCCCACACCCCCCCCAAACTGTGTCTTTTGCTGAAAAATCTGTCTTTTTGGGTGCAAGGATTACACAGTGACACAATAGTAAGGTACATGATATTGGCAATGAGATTTCAGATCTCTGTTATGGATGTTCCTACTTTACATGTGCAAGAAGTGTGAGTTTGGAGTCTTTGGCTGCTGATACGTTGAACACTGGGAGAAATATGGCAAAAGGCAAAAATACTCCTTTGTAGCTATGTGTTAAAGCTCAGTTTATGTAATGTACTCACTTTTTTAACATAGCAATATCAAGTCACCTGCCACAGAGAAAACTAAATATTATTATGAATACTAAAGACAAAAAAGTTACTTTTAAATAGCAACAATGCCTTTCAGTTTAATTTGTCGTACCTTTTCCTTTTGATAAATTATTGAGATAGATGTTTTATCTGTCCATGTTCAACTTCTCTGTATCCTGAAGTCAAACAATTCAATTATATCATGATACCTCAATCAGCCAGCAGCCTGTTGAAAACAGAAGCAAAAGGAGAATAGAGCTAAAGGTGTCCCTACTCTTGATAGTCACTTTGAGACTGCAGACATCCTACACAGTAAACATAGAACATCTGGGTAGGAGAAACTTGAGACTATGTCCTATTGAGCTAAATGTATTTGATTTTCTCTGAGGTAGTTAAATAAGCCATAGCTTTTAAGATGTTCAAAGTTGAGATTACCTACAATTTCCTAAGGTGTATATGTGCTAAGTGCTCAGATCAGGCCAGCAAAACAGGTTGGACAACCCAAAGCTGGTACTGCTTCCAAATTTTATTAACAAGCTAAGTTTGTTCTTGAGTTGGACAGCTACAGTTTACTAGAGCAAAAGGGTGACTCGTACCACGACTGAGACCGAGTGTTGTTTGAAAAGTAGTAGATTAACACTTGCTCATCACAGATAGATGATTTTGAACAAAAGAGTTTAATCGGTTGACATCACAGTTTTGTCTGTCTTTCAATTAGAAAATAATTGTTCCTCTATATAAAAAAACCCCACATTCACAAGGTAAAAGCACTTATGTGAAAACTAGGCATGTCAGGATTCCCTAGAAATCAATGTTTAGCTTTTGTTGACTTTCCAAATCCTGCCTACCTAACTTGGAATTTATCCATCCTTTTTTTTGCTGTAACAGCTATACCTATTGCACACACAGAATAGTTGCTCTTAGTTTGGACATCAGAGAGTGAAGGAGACTTAAATCCAACCCACAGAACAGGAGCTGTGACCCTGAGAAGTGACTTCCTCAAGCACAGGTGTGAGTCATTTGCCTTAAGTATCACCATTCTTTGCCTTAAAATAATAAGTACCAGCTTTACCCTTGTGTTTGCTTTTCGAACAATTAGACTTAGAAGGTAGAGGAATATAAGCAAATCTTTTGAATATTACCAGCTAATACAGGTCACTAGTGATACCCAACTTGCAATAATAGTATTTGGTGAATATTTTATGAAAGTCTGCAAATTATTTTCCTATATCTGTTGGACTGGAGCTATTTCCTTAATTGAAATATTGGATGATTAATAAGAATTACTAACAAACTTTTTACTCACATTTCACAATTGTCTGAGAAGAAAAAAAATTTCACTGAAACTAGATATGGATCTTTCCATCAGAAGCTAAGGAATGAAGGAATTGTTTGATATTAGAAGCCAGTAGAACTGGAAAGACACATTGGTTGGGAAGTATGATAAGACAGGCATATCAAAAGAGCTGATTTCTGGTTTGGGGTTGAAAGATAGGGCCTAGGGGAAGGAGAAAGAGACAGAAAGAGGCAGGAGGGAGAAGCTATCTCTGGGTGCGCTGACAGAAGAGGGTCAGGAAATGAATTGATTTCGGGAGACAGATGTTTTTCTTTACATTTGAGTGTAATTAAATATTATCTGTTACTGATTATATTGTTTGAATTTATATTTTTTACCCAAGGGGTTTTTAGTGTTTCTGCTTTTTCTGTATCATTTTAAAGACTATTTTGACATGTGTATTTTTGCAGAGTATACACTGAAAGAAAGCAAAACACTTCCCATGTCCTGACAAAAGAAGAAAAACTGAAATATTTTAATAATACATCACAAGTTACCAAGTTGAGGGGAATAAGAGCAGACTGACTTAAAAATAGAAGGCTAAAAGAATGATGCCCAAACTGAGAAATATTAAGGCCTGTTTTCCACACCATTTGCAGAAGCACAATAGAAGGTGGAAACTTATTGAACTAAGATTCAGTTCAGGTGCCTAATATTCCTTGGTTAAGGTGTTTGTAAAATAGCACATTAACATATAAACCAACCTGTGATTATCAGTATATCTGTGCTTAAAATGAAAGTTCTTTTTCCAAAGAATTTAAAAATGTATCAGTGTCCAAAAGGAAAGAAAAAATTACAATTACGTTTGCTTAATAATACAGGGAAATATTTAAAACATATAAAAATATGCAGATTTAAAAAAATCAAATTCAAAGGTAATTTTAAAATAATAATAGAAAAATCTATTTGGTAAGTGTCCAACAGCAATGCTTCAACACTGTCATGATTGGGAGTCTTATTTGAAAACAAAATATATTAAAAAAAAAGAGCGTGCCCTAATTTCACCAGAGAGTTTCATTTGAATACAATTTAACAATGTCAGATACCTTGGAAATTTCATTTACTGCCATTTATTCACTATTTTTGTGTTGCTTTAAATGTCCCTAGGCATTTCCAAAACTGGATCAAAAGGTATCTCTGTGGCACTTTTGTCTTGTGTAGTAGTAACTAGAATGGAAGGCTTTAGGGAACCAACACTGAGATGAGGATTTATACCTAAATTGGCTGTCATTCTTGGGGAAGAGACTATGCATGCAGAAGCCAGGCTTACAGTATTTCTACAGAGAGAGTTTGTGAATGTGATCCAGCAGTCAAACTGCCTACTCTAAACTGGCCTTTCCACCCTTTGGGGCAGTCACTGTTCTCTTCTGTCAGTACATATTAGTAAGACAGAAACAAAAAACAATAATAGAAATGAACAGAGTGCTGACCAATTAGTAACTCGAGGGTAAAATTGTAATGTGACATGAATTCATTCCATCAGTTCTGCCAAATCATTTCTGTCCTGATTGCTACAAATTATATGACTGTAAGTCTCATTATTATTAAGCAGCAGCATTATGAGCAGCCAGAGGCATAGTCTGTTTGTACTAGTTACCAGAGAAGTATCTATTGCTCTCTGAAGCTTGTTATAATTAGTATCCCAATGACCCAGACCACAGAAAACAGGGAATACAGATTTCCTTCAGAATGTACAAAACATGCTTTTATGCAAGGATTTTGACACTTTTCTTTAAAAACAAGACAAAATTTAAATACTCTTTAAAATCAAATATGTAGTGATTGCTCCACATAAAGGAAATAGCAAATTGTACTATTTCTTCCACTCCTAGGATGTTGATTTTCCCTGAGGTTTTAGACCCCAAAGCAGCAGTAGAACACCCATGGATTTAACTATCTGTTCTCTAGTACTTTGAACCTATGGCTTGTGTTTGATGCCTTAATAAATGAGAAATTATTTAGCTTTTTGTTGTATTGTTTTTAGATGGGTGCGGGGTGTGTGTGTGTGTGTGTTCAGTGATTTGTTTTTCTCTGAAGAAAAGTCCTAATTCATCTGAAAGAGAAGAATGGATTGCCAAATACATATGCTTTTTATTCTTGCATCTTCAACCTGTAAAAAATCACTTAGCTAAAAAGAGAAACAGTTGCAGCCAAGGAGAGCTGCTGTTACTCTTACTGAATTAACAGTAAGGTTGTATTTGGTTTCACTAATGCAGAATTAGCTCCATATTTATCCAGCTGATCAGCTGAAAACCTACTAGTACCCACACAGATCGTACGTGAGATGGAGAGTAGACTTTCTTCTGTCTGTTTGCAAACTATAGAAAAATTACACTGCAAGAAAATCTTCACTCTCTACCCTGTATGTGTACACATAGCTGGGCAAAACCACCTATTATGCCTCACTGGGTCCTTCACACCAAATGATATGTCACTCTGTTTAACAGTGAGAAATTAAAAAACTTTGTTAAAAATTAAAAAAAACCAAAACCCCACAACATTTCAAACCAGTAGAAATTGATAAAGTTTACTTCTTTGAGTGCTTTTACAATTTAAATTCAAACAAGATGTAAAAAAAATAATCAAATATTTCAAACTAAAAAAAAATCCAAACCCATCATTTAGAAAATGCTAAAAATGACAATTTCAACCAAAAAGTCAAATCAACACACGCACAGGAATCATTTCAATGCTGCCTAATCTTGAGCAGTGTGTTGAAAACTTTGCCTTGCTGTATTCTGAGAACCCCTGCACAAATAATACCCCTATTTTCTGTAACTATCATTATGCCTACACCCAAATCTTTACACTCTTACACTTTGAGTACGTTTTCTAGATTGATGATCAAATTCTCACCCATTAATGAAAAAGTGGAGAAGAGGCATCTTAGAGAATCTGAAAGAAAACAGAAGTTTAGTATTTTCTACAACTCAAAAAGGAAAAAAAAAAATAATCAAGGGCTTAGTGTTTGTCTTGGCTTAGTTTTTGTGCATCTGTGAAGGAGAGTGTAGAAACAGGGCTTTGCAGGACACACTTCTCCCTGTTGCAAGTCTTCTCTCCCTGGAGAGACTGTGTAATTTACCCATGTTACACGGGCAGGACAAAAACAAGGCTTTTAGCAGCTGTGGATCATTTTGGCCTGAAGAACTTCTGAAGAATTCTGCCTGTGTACAATCAGAATGAATTCTAAATAAGTCAGCTTGTTATTGTGTTTCTGCTGAAGCACATCAGGCCGTACTCTGTGCCAGATAGGAAGTATCATTTGGAGACCCAGCAATTTTCTGTGTCATGTATTTATTTATACAATGTAGCACAGATTTTTTTTTAAAGGAGGATTATAAAATGCAGACCTAAAATCTCTTCTTTATAGAAGTTAGAGTGGGCTGCCTTCATAATTTCTCATTTTTTGGTCTCAAGTGGTATTTCAAAGAACTTCCCAAAATTAAATGTTTCTAAACAAGTTATTCAATTCAGTTAATTGTGAGGGGTCCCTCTGGTATTGGATTTCTCTGTTGGGAAATATACTTGCTTGTAATCAAAACCACATTTTTATAATCAAAGATAATGTCACATAAAATTCATAAAAGTACATGTAATGAGATAGGTAAACAATTTGGATAAGTCAACTTTTCTGAACCAAAATTATTATTACAAGTTCTTTTTTTTAATTTTTATAGTTTTGTATCCTTTCATTTTTCCAGACTTTTCCACAAGTCGGTTTGTCATTAAGGTAATATCAAAAATACAAATCTGTTGGCAGTATAGAACTGTCTTCACAACAGAGGCAAGGTACGTCCAAGCAGATTATGTATGGTGGTTTGCAGCTGTGCACGGGAGCAACTCCCAGTTCCACTTGAATCCACAGCCAAAATTGCTCTACCTGCACAGCAAGGCAGATGAGCTGGTCGGGATATTTCCCGTACAAGTCCTTGCAAATTGACACCCTGTTGACATGCTGGCCTGCATGTTAGCATCAATACCTGTTTACATATACAACCCACGTACCCTCATTTCCAGGAGGGAAATTTGAGTAAATTTCTGCACTTTTCCCAGGCCTCCAGAAACATTTTAAGCAACTTATGCAAAACTTAGATAAATCATGACAAAAATGCATGTATACTTTGATTATGCTTTCAGTAGCTTTTACGTGGCCATCCTTGTACACTTCAGTCTGACCTCCCTCAGATTGCAGATTTGGTATAGTGATTTTTTTTTTTTCCAAAATAGGTAATGAAACAGAATCATACCTTCCACTTTTTACTCCTAATCTACTTCTGATGTCTTTGTTTCCCTGGTTTTGATGCTATGTCTGGATTTTTGTTGCCTGTTCTTCCAGTCTGCTATCTTCTTGTTTGGAACCATGCTGATTTTTCTCATGGCAATGCTTTTTTGATGTGATAGTGAAAGTTAACGAGCTCTCCTAGTACATACTGGTGTTCTGTGAAATCTTTGTAGAGTATGAAGAAGCTGGTTTTACTTAGAAGTCCAGCCACATGTAGAGTGAGGATCTCCTGAAGACATAAAACAAACATTATGTATATGTCTTCCTTTTTTCATTTTGTAACCTTGGAAACTGTTATAAAGCATTATATTTTGAAAGTGACATTTCTACGCAAGCAGTTCTGTACAGTATTTTCTTCTCTGTCACTATCAGAGGGTGATAGAATGCATACTTCTATTCCATGCCAAAGGAACTGAAGTTTTTTTTCCCTTCTAGAAAAGGTTTTTTTTTTTTCCTTTGATTTCACTATGATCTTCCTTATCTTCTCCTAGCTGTTGTTTTTTCTGGCTTACTTTGGTATAACTGCTGCTTTTCATTGTCTGAAATCTTTTACTGGTTAACTTCCGTCAGTTCCTTGTTTCCCTGCCTTACTCTTGTTTTACTCCTGTTCTGTTGTTACGTTTCCTGCTGCTTAGCTTTTCTAGCAGTTGCTTTTCTGGCTTATTTTTGTTTCATTGCTATTTGTGGTTTCTGTTAAAAGTCTCCTAGTGTTTAACTTTCTCAAGCAGTTTTCTGTGTTTATTTTTTCCACTTCTTGAATTTGCTGTTAAAAGTCTCCTGCTGTTTATCTTCTTCTAAGTGTTGCTTCCATAGACCATTCTCTTCTCCCAAGCATTCAATACCTTGTCTTTGGACCAAATTCAGGGCTGAATTCAGAGGGCTTCTGTATAGCCACGTTGATCTGAGCATGAAGAGCAGGGAGTTCAGTCCTGAAGTGTTCTATAGCAAGTATCTTTTAAAACAGAGTAGAAATGTCTTTGAATTAGTTCCCTGTAATGGAAAGTGCCCTTTCTTTGGCTTTTAGGTTGAGTATAGAAAAGAATTTTCTATTTAATAGACTTTTCCTTTTGAATAAAGTACTTCTTTCTAATCCTTTGCTTATTCTTTGTAAACTATCTTACAAATATATGAATTTTCAAGATAGGAATCCCAAGCTTTCAGAATTTCAAATCACTACTGATGTTTTATTTTGGAGATTTAAAATAATTTTGAACTTTTACTTACGCTTAACAGAAGAACATTCATGCAGAGTCAAATGTGCACTCTTCACTTTCCCAGAGCATTGGAGAGAGACAGTGTGAGTGAGAGTTTCTTAACAACTCTTCCTGGTGTTATTCCCCCTTTGGTAACTTACTCACTTGGCCAAAGACAGCAACAGTATTCAACAGCCAATATTCAAGGAACTCACTTGGAAAGAGGAAGTCAGTAGTTCAAGTCTTTGGTCCAATAAACATTTAATTATTGATATGAAGTGGAACAGTTCCAGCTGGAAATGCTGAGAAATATTAATCTCAGAATACCTTCTAACCTACTATATTATAAAATACAGCTGGAAATTCACGTGGAGTTTCAGTATGTGAAGCAATTAACCGTTTTGTTATTCTGAATTGAGCTTCATTGGTGTAATTTATTTTGCAGAATATTTCAAAATGTTCTGATTTAATCCCAGTGAGTAATGGGGTATGGAAAATACCAAAATTTTCATAGAATATTTTATACTCTCCCAGTTGGCTTCATTACAGATTCTAGTCTCTTCTTGACTTAGCTGGCTTACAGTTAGCTTGTGATGTGGCTTTTAGGATACTAATTTCTCAATGAATAGTTGACTAGTTTGATACTCCACTAAATTAAGAACCAGTTGAAACTTTTTCAAGGACCTTAATGAATCTTTAATGAAATAAATTATTTATATCACAGATAGCATTTATGTTTCTTGCATCTTTCCAGCCTGAATGCTACTCCTTTGCCTAGCATATTTTGAAATACTTATTCTAAGAAAGATTCCAAAATTTATTTGTCTAACAGTTATGTACACTATAAAGTAGTTGCAGAAGCTGCTAAACACTTCAGGAAATCTTTAATGTTACTAAATTATTATAATAATATACAAGTGAGAAAGTTAATGAATGCTTTTAAAAGTAATACAAGTATAACGTTCTCTTTATATGCACTTTTAATTATTATTATATTTTCCCTGCAGCCCTAAAATAATTTATTATCATCACTAGAACTTCAACAAAATCATAATTTGCAATTTTGCTGGTAGTCTACAGACTTCAGCAAAATGTTGCAAGATTATAATATTCATTCATACAGGCTTTTAAAGGTAATTTCAGTCTGGTTTACCATGACCATAAGTAGAACACACTGAACTAAGTGAAATTATACCTACTATTGGCTTTCTGTGCAAGACAAGACACCTTCCCAATTTGAAGGTGTGCTAGCAGAGTAGAACTCATGTCATCCCCATCCCATTCCAGTTTATGAGAGCAATCTTCTGCAGAATCAGTCTACATAAAAATGCTATGTCGACATTTGCCTTTTTGATAACTGCATAATATTTTGTAACATTTAATGGAGACATTAAACATAGTATCCCAAGAGGTACATGGTTGTAAACTCACAGTTTGGGCAATGGCACATTAAAAGGGGTTTGAAAAAATAGATAAATAGTTAACAGGTGTTATTTGTTGCCCCAAATTTCCTTGAAGAAACTCACAAAAAGGGAAGTTGGGAGGGGAAGTCATATAAGTAAAGAATATTCTGTACTTTGCATATTTGTATTAGCTTACTGAGCTATTATAGAAGCAACCAGATTTTTGATGACCTTAGTAAGGAGTGAGAAGTTGAGAGTAGATGCTGAATGTATTTATACTTACAGTTTGCTATTCCATGATGTGGAGAGATCCAAAATGTTGTTTGCTTGGGAAGATAAACAGGGAGGATGAAGAGAGAAAGATAATCTTGTGAGAGGGGTTATAGTAGAAAAAAAATAAAGGAAATCTAAGAAAGCCAAACCAACTTCTGTATTCCTGTGCACTTCTTGCATTATCACTTTTTCTTAAAAAAAAAAATCTGTATTTTAAATAAACATAATTAAAACTCCGTCCTGTTCTGGAAGGCCCTACAAGGCAGACCAGTATACTCTTGGATTCTTCTAATTGCCTAATGGTCAAATGTTACACACATGTTCCTATGTGAAGTATATTTCCAAAAAAAACAGGCTGAAGAAGGTTTAACATGCATGTGTTCTGGGGTGATGTTATTTCTTCAAGAATTTTTGTCAGGATCTGGCACTGGATTGGTCACTGGTTAACAGCACTGTGAATCTCTGGCTCTGTTTAAGGAGATTGTCTCCTGATTTTTTGTAAATAAAAAATAAATCTAAAATATTTTTCCTTAGGTTTTCCTAGATTGAGGCATATGCAAGTAATCAGCATTAGCATCAGGATAGACACTGAAAGTAATGATCTCTAGCACAAGTAGTCCTCATCTATTTTTCAGGAACTCTCCTTGCAAACTCTAAAAAAACCCAGAAGTTACCCTTTAACATGTAGAAGAGAGAAGCAGAGAAAAACACTGTCCTAGCAAACCTCTCCTTTTTCCAACGTACTGTATCTTGTTTTGAGTCTGATGCTGATAAAGTGGCTTTTCAGGGTCTGAAGAGAAAGTTGGTTTTGTCAGGGTTCTGTGGATTCTTTTGATGAACCCTTAACCTGATCAGTTATTCCCATTTAAAGGCTGTTTGTTTAGTTTCTACATTCCACTCAGTTATTCTCTGCCTTTAAGTTTGTAGACGTACAACCTGCTTTTCCTGTAGGGAAATTTATATTTAATTAATCTTTTGACCCTAAGGTGTTTCTCCATTTTGTTGGCATAGCCTTCATCTGATCTCCAAAAGAAGCCACCTTTTGAGTCTGACATTTCTGAAAGACCAGTAGTAGAGCAAGAGGAGTTCCGTAGCAGAGGCAATAGCTTGGTTAGCATCATCATCACAGCTGACCAGAAGCAGCTCTTTTTATTTTGTAATTTTAAAAATTTTCCCATTTTTTCTCTGTATTCCCTGAACTTCCTTTCTTTTTCAAAATGGAAAATTGGAGTGGTGTTGAGGTAATGAGGAGAAGAAGGATAGGTATTCAGGACAACTATTTTATTATATTTAAGTAGATTTTTTTCAACAATGTTAGCTTTGTCTTTTTGTTTTGTTGTTTGGTTTTTGTTGTGTTTTTTTAAAATATATATATTTAAAGACTATCTTTTCCTTAGGGTAAAAGAGTTTTTGAATTAAAAAATGCTAGCTCACAGTATGAACTCCACTAACATGCCTGTCCTGTGAAGCAAAATTGTATTTAAGACACCTTGAGCCAGTTGCACCTTGTAGAAAGAGAAAGGGAACTGATTTATCAGTAGCTTATAACTTACAAATGCAGGAATATAAGAACAACTCCTTGGCTTCAAAATCCAGGCCTGCCTTCTGAGATACTAACCTTTCAATTTCAGCAATGTATGCCTGAGGCATTCACAAAAGCTATTTGCATAATCAATGTGGCACTGGATCCAACCTATAAAAAAGAGGCTTTTACTCAGTTGCCACTAACGGCAGAAATGAATCTACACTTCCTAAGATGAATTCTTTAGCTGTCAAGATTTTAGACAGCATCACAAACAAAATGTGTATATATTTTCTTGATAAAGGCACAACCACACATACTGATACAGTTATGGCTTGAAAGCATATTCTTAACTATTGAAAAGGTCTTTAATGAGAAAATTGTGAAGCTTTCAGTTTTAATAATGCCCTGGTAAACAGTGAAGCAAGGAACTAAAATCACTCAGAAATCTCATTTCTTGTAGCCCTAAGTGTCAAAGGCATTCATTGTGTTCTTCATAACCACAAACATTGACATCACTGGTGTTCCAGATCAACAGCAGTGTTTTTACTTGCTATGCTATTTCCTCTGGTATGAGTGAAAGCAGTGTGAAAAGGTCATATAAAGTAAGGGAACATATGATGTTGACTATTTTGTTCATTTCAGAAAACTAGAGAAAGTCCCTTTTTTTATTCCCATTGCTTCAAATGTTTTTGTGTTTCTGTATTAAGAAAAAAATTGGCCAAAGGAAATGAAACTAAGTTATTAGCAGAGGGAGTGAAATGACAAAAAAAGTCATGGACCCAACTCCTATGGACTTTGAATAGTACCTGGTTACTTGGTTGCCCTTACTGCCTTTGAATATATCTCACTCCACGTACTCTAATATTTCCTCAATTTTAATGAGTAAGGAAGAACGGGAATGTCATCATCTTGAAAAGAAGGATAAATTAGAATTGGTTCAGAAGTTGTGAAGGAAACTAGAGATTAATAGAGTGAGGCTTAAGAGTTGTCTTAAGGGGGGAGATACTGCAACTGCCTAAATTTATATGCCAGGTCCAAAAATGTTATCCAGTTTATCTCTGGTAACTTCAAAATTTCTTATTCCTACTTATCTAGATTCACTTAGTATTTCTAATTTGGTCCTGAGTGTTTCTGATACCTTTTGACAACTTCAGGTAATTAGCAGCAAAAAGGGCCAGGTTCTAATTTAAAGAAACATCTTAAAAACACTCTTGTGAGTTCTGACTTTGAAACCTGTGACTTCTGGTGCTCAGCAGGGTAACTTTCCCAAGTCAAAACTTGAATTAATTGCCACAATAGAATTTTTATTTTTTTATTGTTTTTCTTAATAATAAAAAAAAACCCAAAATCAAGGATCAACAGAAATAGCTTAAAAATATAACTGCTTTTTACAGTCCGTTTTGGTGAAGTTAGCTGGGGACCTACTGGGCTACCTGGTTGCTTCTCCCCCTTCTGCAGCAACATCTTACTCACAGTATGGGATTGACAAGTCTTGAGG
Source organism: Hemiprocne comata (assembly GCA_020745705.1). NCBI lineage: Eukaryota > Metazoa > Chordata > Aves > Apodiformes > Apodidae > Hemiprocne > Hemiprocne comata. The sequence continues at coordinate 19,966,449 of CM036593.1, forward strand.
TCCTGTCACCTTTCCTGCTGGGTGGCTGGGCACAATTCAAGCTGCCACTGATCTTGTAAAATCATCTGCTTTCTCATTTCACAAGCCATTCATAGCTCTGCTTCATTAGAGCAGTTCTGCTAGTTTTTTTCATTTCAGCTTTTACCATTAGTTCATGCTAAAAACTAGCACAGCTGTAAGTTTCTTAAGCTATTTCTTCAGCCCTCCATGTCACAGAATGCTCTTAAAGTAATCTTTCAATTCACTTTTCTACATGGTAATTTTTACACTGTGAGCTTGGGGTTCTTGGATATAATAACCATTCAGCCTGGGTGTAGACTTACTATTGCAATTTTTTTTCTCTGTTTTTACCACACACACTACCTTCAGTTGAAATTCTTCCCAAAACTGATCAGTTAATGCAAAACCAAGCAGGAGGAATGCCGAGGTTCCATGTTTTTGAAGGAGGTTGATCCAAACTTACCTTACAGAGAGCTCCCAGCTCTCCCATAAGTTAAGTAGTAAAGCAGTCACCTGAGATGAGAGACCCAATTTCAATGCATGTTCATTTACACTAACTGGAATGGCCTTAGCAGTAGAATTGCAGTATTAGCTGCAGCCCTAATCTGAAATAATTTCCTGCAAGGTAGGAGACCTGGATTCCTATCTGTTCACATCATGCAGATTGAGAATCTGAAAGGCAGCTGTCACCATTTCAAGTCAAATTTCCAAGATCTGAACTGTCAGAGAATCTTTTCCCTTGGAGATGAGGAGGAGAATGATTTAAACATCCAGCTTCAGAAGAGCTAAATGCTCCTGAGCAGAGTCAGGTGTCTTACTGGTTTTGAGATTAGTTTGGCTTTCTAGCTTCTAAAGTCTGTTTATAGATCTTTTATCTCTTCATATATTTCTTGAGCCTGCCTGTGGGTCCGATTATCAGGCAAGTGACATAAAGCATAGGTATTCCTATGTGAGATTCCTCAGGGTATTCAGTACCTGTGTATCTTTAAAAATCTGTCCCTAGTGTTAGTCTGCAAGATCTGTAGGGGTCTTTCTGAATTGATGTAGGAGGTAAGATAAGCTGTGGGCTATCTTGTTTTCTTCTTGTGATTATAAAAGCTTCCCTCAAGTATAGATGCAGAGGTAGCTGAAGTTTTATTTTAGAGAGGTAGCTGCTAGGAGCGCTTTTGTCAAGAACTTTTCTTGAGGCATATTGCTTCAGCATGGGCTTTCTCTAAACAAACTTTTTTCTGGCTATATTGTCACTTATTTCCATTCTGTCTATGGAGATAGTCTTCAGTGGCTGAGCAAGTTGTTGTTAGATTTATTGGGTGGGTCAGGTGTGGTAGGCTTACTCATGTGTGCCTGTAAATACCATAGTGGTAGGCAGTTATAATTTTAGGACCTTCTGCTGTCGTGTAGCATTTCTAGAAAAATAAAGGCTGGTTTTAAAAAGATAAACATATGAATTTTCTGAATCTTTCTAGGTATTACACATACCCACCTATATGTTACAACTAATCTTATGACCAGGAAAATTAAGATATTGTAGATAATTCCTACAAGAGCAAAATTTCTGTTAGCCAGAGTGACCCTATAGCAAAATAGCACCCACAGGTTCACACCTGAATAGTATATTGCAGAAACAAACAGTTTAACAGGAACTTTCAACCCTAAGGAGGGCTTGAACTTGCCTAACCTGGACAACACATAACACAGCCTTTGCATTTTTCTTGTGAAATTTTTCCCCTTTCTTTGAGAATTAAGAGTAATTATTAAAGCAATATTTATTTGCATTCAAAATTCTGACTCTCTCTAGTGAGAAAAATAGACCTTTCTATTTCTGTCTTCTCTACTTCAACAAATCCATAACATCTGGAGTCTAGTTTGTTTCTGTAAAATAAACGAGGTTGTTTGCTAAAGTCCAATTAGTTACACTATGATAAACTGAGGAGTTTGATATCACTGTAAACTGCTGAATAGAAATCTTTTCAGTGTCATTTTTACCAATGTTTTTCTTAAAAATCATCCTTTAAACAGCAGAATTTTCAAAACTAGTATGCAAATAACCAATTAATAAAAAATAATGAAATAGCAATGGAATATCACTCTTTTCCCCTATCCGGCAGTTATTTAAATAACATTATTCCATGACTGGAATAAATATAGCTGAGGGCTGTGATTCTGCACCAACTCGTTTGCCATTTTTTAGGGCATCGTTTCTGTAACTAAACATTAAGTGGTTAAACATTTTCACACGACCTTAAAAAAAGCCCTGCCTGAGAAACTGTTAGTGAGAGTGGAGATGTGACTCTAAGTCAAGGTTCATCAGGCATTTAAAGTTAATTTGCTCTGGTGCATAGGGAAGGGAGAAAGTTGCAGATTCTGGTTTTGTTTTATTTTTTTGATACAGGAAAGAGAATGTCTGTTTAAAATGTGTAAGAGCTTATGCCCGAGATACGTTTCTTCTTGGTTCTACTATTACAATATGACTAAGAAGTTTAGCTGATGCATTTAAGCCATCCTTCTAAGAAATGATCTATGAAAAAATAATCACCTCTCAGGAGAAAAACCATCTGTACTTTGATTGGCATTTCTACTTTGTCTTAAAAAAGCTTGCAGCTCTGCTCTTGAGGGTTATCCTTCACCTTGTCTTCTGCAAAAGTGTTGATCAGATGCTACTCCAAAAGTGTTCTCGTTGCAGAGTATGCTTAAGCTTCAAAATACTTTCTGCTTATAAGTACCCAAAGTTATCTAGCTTAGTCCTGATGTTCTATTTTTATATTTCATTAACTGTATTTATTTTTTAATATTTTTTTTGCTAATAATTTATTGGAGAATTTGATTCCTAATTGGAAAATTATTTGCTTAATCGTGGACTTTATTCGCGTTTGATTAGTGTTTGCTTAGACAGATCCCATTGGTCAGAGAACACACTGGGGCTGTTTTGACAGATATGATATGTTACAAGTAAAATTTAATAGCAACTTGTAGTCCCAATATTAGGTAATATTGGCTACTGGCCACTCCAAGCTGGAAGATTTTCCTGCCAAAGAGAGAAATGTTATATTTAAATCTGGTCTTGAAATGTATAAGATTGTTAAAAGCCATCCTAGTTCTCCTCCCCTGTGTGACCAATTGGGAAGTAGTTCACTTGCTTTGTCACATGAATGAACATGTAGGAAAACCACAAAGTCTTAAGCCTAGTCTCCTGGTGAAGGAAACAGCTATTAGAAAAGGTATATTAATGCAAAGCTGCAAGGGTGTATTACTTGGGGGCTGGATAGTCATATTGCTCTAAGGCTGTAGTATAGGATTGCCAAAATAATACTGGGGTTTTCCTAATTTATCAGGGTGGTAGATCCTTAGGCCAAAGACTATAAAATTGTTTTTTAAGGCAGACAGTTTTGTTGCGTGGCCACAATAAGATGATTTTAGTTCTTTTAAAATTTTTGAATCATCGAACATGCCAGTAAAAACCCCATATACTTGATGTTGGGTGAAATAAGAATAAGAAGAATAAGGCTTAAAAGTGAATTCTAAAAGGAATTTCACTTTTTTAGGGTTTATGAAATAGACCTCAACAAACTTACTTCCAAGTTTATTTGTTTGGGGTTTTTTTGTTATTCTTCCAGTCCTAACACACCATTAGGTCAAAATCTTTCACAGAGTAAGAATAAGTTGTAAGGTATGTATTAGGACAGTTGCATAAATACATCTAACGGATGTTGCAGGAAATAGAAAAAAAATGTTTGAATTTTAAAATTTTAGCATAATAGTAACTTTTTTATTCCTTCCTTTTCTACTGAAAAGTTAGGCACAGTCAGCATAGCCAATTTTGTGTGTTTCCCCTAACTTTTCTACTTAAAAGGCAATTGATCTGTGTGTGTGCATATGCCTAATCTGGTTAATGAACACCCTAACCAAATTAATCTAGATTGATTATCCATGAAAAGTGGGTTAATTCAATAATAGCCATTGATACAAATGGCTAGTAGATATTTCACTACATGTACATCTGAAGCTTAGATATTTTGCTACGAATAAAACATAGTGAAAACAATATATTGATTCACATTAAATTTGACTAATTTATTTGTTAGTGTAATTTAATTGTCTGTAAAATTAGTTGCTAAACAGTAGGAAAAAAATAGTCATTTATTATAATTGTCTGTGTTAGACTGAAGGAATTATTATGTTGAGTGTTCTACAAATAAATTCCAATTTCCCAAATGTAAGTATCAGAACAATGGATGGTGTCATTTGCAATCACAGTAGATACTATGAATTTATAACAAATAGCTATTCACATTATCATCTGAGTTAGTTATCAGACTTACTGTATTCAGCAGTCTATGTTATAGAGCAGTTGACAGTGAAAGCCACATAAAAGAGTTCATTACAAATAGGAAAAAAGAACCTAATTGAGAAATGCCAGCCGGTGTCTCTATCCTCAATAGAAAAAAAATGGACTCTATCACAAAATGCCAACTATGGCTGTGTTCTCTAATTATCTTTTTGAGGACACTAAGCAGTAGATTGGATTAAAAAGGAACTGCTAAAGCCACTATCTTTCACTTTCAATGAAGTGCACTGTTTCCAAACGAAAAATGCCAGACTTCCTCCCTTCTTTCTTGAGGAAAATAGTAGAACCATTTAAAGAAAGCCTGGTATGTACAACTTTTACATTTCATGCTTTCTAGGAAAGAGCAATAGAATGTTAATTCATTAAAAACCTGCAATAGCAGAAGAAATTTCTCACGAACTGCAAATGGAAAATGGGATGGGGGAACTGGACATCAAAACAGAGTTGAAGACTGGAAATATGGCCACCCAGTAGGTGTAGTGCACATGTTTGGCTAGGTTTGGTGTTCCGCGTACATGCAAAATGCTATTTTTCTTCTGAAAGAGAGAAGGAGGACCTTATGAATTGTCAGCATCAAAATCTAAAATAAATATTTTGTTTCACTGAATTTCAAAGTAGGAATAGCCATATACTATAGCTTCTTAGGCAAAAAGTGCTTTGCCCTATCATCTGTACATTACTTGCACTCTCTAAACTGAAGGAGAAATAGCACATAAGATTATATTCTTTATTCAGAAAATCTAGAAGCCTTTGCTGGCTACAAGTTAAAAATGTGGCACTATTGAAGCGGAGATACTTTGTCATAGTGTTCACCACAAACACTTTCTTTCCAAAATGCTTCCTGAAACCAAGCCCTAATCCATGGTCTGATGTTACAGGTTAAAAATTCTGTGTGTTTTGCTTCTGATTGTAATTTATACTAGGTAGAGGAAATTCCTAGTTTCTGGGGATCATTTTGGAGGAGATTTCCCTAAGAGCAGATTTTTGTTACCGATTGACTCAAGCAATTTTCCTATGCATTGAAATTTCAAGCAGGAAGTGATACCACAGTGCTGTTCTAGGCTCTGTATAATCACACAGTTCCAAACTAGCTTTGTAGTGTACCCAGGATCATTTACTGTCAGCTGCTGACTTCACTTAACAGGGTGGTGTGTTCTGTAGGAGTTTCATTTGCCACCTCACTTTAGGTATGTCTAAATGGAGAGTGCCCTTTAGCACTTGACAGTCACACTGCTAAAGTGTAAGTCATAGAAACAGAATTCATCTCTGAAAGAAATGCTGCAAATATGTTGTCTAGATGTCATGAAATAAAAGACATGTTGCTCTGTCCTCATCCCAGATCAGCTGGGAAGCAAGGGCATTTGCAGACTGTAGAGGTGAGGTGACTATCCAAGAAGTTATTCAGTAGTTGCTGTGTTTAAAAATACCCACAACCCTTTTGTGATCTCAGCAGTCTTCCACTCCCTCTTTGAGTGAAAACAAAATCTAGCTAAAGATGCCTGCAGCTATACACTGCCATTCTGCAGCAGAACAGTGACAAGGAGAGAATCACAGATTACTCTTGACCACATTACTTCTCATAATGACCTTGATTCCTTGTCTCTGTCCTTTTCTTAAGTTACTGTATTTGAATAAATCCACGAATGATATGAGAAATACTGCTACTGAAAGGGAAGGTTTTTACCTGAGCAAACAGGTATGAATTTCTGTAAAACAAGCCTGTACCTTTGCCAAACCTATATTTTCTCCTTTTCTAAGCCCTCAATAGCACTTTGTTAATGAACGTTTTGAAGCACCAGCAAGGAGATGTCCATTCATGCCAATGTAAAATTACATTATCCCTCACTTGGTGGCCAAAAGTCATGAGAACAGCGCCACGTCTTCCTGGTGGCATGTAGCCCACAGACCTGTGTTGCGTACACTACAGCACTCTCAACTCTCAGAACAGCTGCTCTTTACTCTTAAAAGAATAAATAAGTAAATAAAATGTTTTTCCTGGTGACAATTAAGCAGTAACATCCATTTTCTGTGCAGTTGTTACATGTTTGTGATAGTGAGATTGGTTTTTTTATGCTAATTGTGTAGCTGGTGGTGCTCATGTATGCATCATCTAATGCAAATCCTCTTTGGTCTGTTGCTATGCACTTATTGTTACTGTGGAAATCAAGAAATGGTGAATCTATAAAATAAATAAAACAGAAAAAATATACTTTTCTGAATTGTTCAAACATTTCTCATACATGGTATTTTCCCTTCTTAGTGTATTTATCTCAACATCTATTTTAAAAACTTAGATCTTCTATAGAAAAACTGCAGGACATAAATCTATTAATCTTTTCATAGGTTTCTAATGTTGGGTGGGTGACTTGCATGTAAGGCAGAATTCATGCTGACTTATTCAAAGACTGCTTGTTCCTAGACAGTTCTGTTTTTGATTCACATATACAATAAACAGAGAAGAACGGAATTTCTGAAGTTCAAATTTCTCTCGAATCTGACAGTTTAATAAGAAACCATGGTTCTCAGTTACCTCCCTATTATAATTTATACAATACAAGTCTTTGAAATGAGGACTGAAAAGCATGAGAAGGCTTTGCACTAAGTGGCTATCAACTTCATTTAATCAATACTACAAAGACAAAAGATCACAAAATTACATTCTGGAAATGCCCCTGTGTGGTGGTGGAATAAAGTTAATTTCATGAATGGAGGTCATTTCACATGCATGTTTGTTTGGATAACTGATAAAAAGATGGGCTAGTATGTATTAGGGGGGAATTTCTTATTTGTGGGGGAAGGCAGCAGTGTTTTGCTTTTCACACACTGCTCACACAGTTGCCTATATACTAATTGATTAATTGACCATCTATTAGACTTCCCTATTGTACTCTACTTTCCAGCAAATTAAATAATCCTGTTCTCAAATTATTGCTAGTGGCAGTGGAGGTTCAGTCGATTTCAGAAACGTTGTAGTCTGAGGAGAGCTATAAGTAGTGGCAGGTTATTTTTTATGAAGCTTTACAATGAGTGTCATAAATATCTGATGATTTTAATTGAGTCTTATTAAGATATTTAATCTCTACTGATTACATGCTAAATAATAAAATTGTATCTATTTAACACCTGTGAAAGGAAAAGTAGGTATTAATTACATAAATTTTAACATTAAGTAAATACATTTAGTCACACCTTGGGGTTTATGTATTTAACACACAATTGTTGAATTTTACTTGCTTTTCTCCAGCTCAAAAGCAGTAGAAAAGATATTTCAAACAGCCATATGACAGTGCAGTTTAAAGACCAACTGAATACCCAAAATGCACTAAGTGAGATTTTGAACTCATCGTATTGATATGTATCTCTTATATAGTCACTCATCATCAGTAAATACTTTATTTAAATGTTGTTAATCACGAGCAATTAGCTTTTAACATATGGGTGCTGTCTCAACGAAAAGTTAAGGGCTTCTTTGAGACTGTATTCAGCGTAAAGAATACTGCAGTTTTCTTACAAGGTTAGAAATGTCTGTGCTGATATAGGGGAGAAACCAACACCACAAATAACCAGTTATCTTCATTTTGAGCCTGTAGTCAAACCGTGACAGAGCCTTCTCAAATTCACTCAGAAAAACACCAGCGATTTTAGATGGGTTTAAACTGGAAAAATTAAAGCTATTTAAATATACAGTTTGCATAAATCTCAGTCAAGCCTGAATGCTTGATGCTTTTTACTGGCGATACCTTTGGTTGAGTAGACTAGCACCCCTTGCAAATGCAGAGAGTAAATATATTAATATGTATGTAATGTGTAATTGTCTGAACACCTTCATTTGTCATTTAAAACTTCATGGTTAAAATATATGCGTACTCATTGCTTTGTGTTAGTGTCCTGGCATGTTGCAAATCTGTATGATGCAATACTATGTTTGAGCAACTGAAACCCAGTGACCAGAGAACTTGAACATGTGGACACTTAGTTTGTGGGCTCAGAGGGATTGTCATGATATGTAATCTGTTCAATCCTAGTAAAAAATGACCCTACTAGACACTTACAGAGACACAACTATGTGGAATATAGAAAACCAGATACCAAGATCTAGTGTTACACAGAAGTTCAGCAATGGCTTTTCAAGACTGTGATTTACTAAAATCCTTGCAAGGTTAGGAACTTAGGTGCAAGTGATGCAAACTGATGAGATGATCTTTCAATCTGCAAATTTTAGATACTGAGATATTCTGGAAGAATCGATGTATTATCTAGCAGAATGGAGCAAACTCTACCCTAGGACTTTTGAAAGGCAGGAACACTGGGAAGATGTAGAAGAGGTTAGAAAAAATGCAGAAAGTAAAATTATTGTGCATATGACTTAAAATCCACTCTGAGTTCCTGTGAGTGCTTTTCCTAGTAAAGAGCTGGCTGTCCTTACTATATTCCCAAAGTAGAATTTAAAACAACCAGTTTTTCACTGTCGGACTGCTGTAACTGGACCTTCTTCTCATCCCTACTGGATGAACTGTGGGTATTTTCTCACTTTGTCGCATTTTGGTTGAAGCCAGAATTCACTTGGAGGAAAGTTTGTTCAAGATGAAAGTTGATTATGTATCATAGCTAATCTGAGAAATCTATTTTATGTGTCTTTTCCAAGAGCCACATTCACTTACTGTATATTCAGAGAGTAATAAAATAAAAAATGATGAGTGTTATATTTGTTTCTTATTCATTGAAACCTCTGTTTCACTAAACATGAATCTTATCAAGTGGATAAGATTCCAATTCCAGAATTTCTAAAAATTTTTCAAACCATGAATTCTGAATACGTTAATCCAGATTAGCTACAGTACATAGTAGAACATGGCAAGTTTCATATAGAATTTAGCTTTCTCAAAATTAAGAATTAGTATATAAATATTTTAATGTTTATACAGTTTTCCATTTGTTGCCTCATTCTGTAGCCTTTTTCACTACATTTGTAGTTTCAGGTATGAAATGATGTGATGACAGTATTTTTCTTCCCTCTGCCTGCTTTCCTTTATGGCAGTTTTGAGCATGAGAAGCCACATCTTGATTGTATTTCAAAAGAAAGCTCACTGGTAAAGCAACTAATTAATTAAAAATAATAGTGAAGGAGGGAACACAGTAGACTTTTTTTGTTGTTTTATGCAGCTGTGTAGATGTGTTGAAGGTGTATTATGACAGAAATTAATATATTTATGTCCTGAAATTACTTTTCTACTAGCTAGTAGAGTACCAGAACAGAAACAGAGGGGAGAAAAGGTGGAAATTCTACAACAGCAACAACAAGAAAAGCAAATTATTTGCTCACCACAACACTTGTGGACAAATACTTCACTGTAAAACACACCATCAGATCAGACTGGATTCTCCTGAAACCCTGTGATAATTACTCAGACTTTTACTTGCGTTTTAGAATTTACTTTCATTGAATTTAATTATATAATTTATTCATTTCACGCAGTGTCATATATGATGAAAGATTTGTTTTGTTTGACTCATATTTTAGATTATTATCTTTAATTTTCTTAAAAATTTTATCTGTTCTACAGGTCCTAGAACTGTAGCCAATATATGGTAAATACTATTAAATAGCAGTGATTTGGTGAATCTTACACCAGTTTCTTATCTCATCCTCCATAGTAACTCTCCTGTATTTCATTACTACTTCTCTGAGAGTAGCAGATTGACGCCAGAATTTTTCAGGTCCACTTTCTGAGATCCCATCCTTTCTCATACAGTTTCTTTTCTAAGACTCGGATATCAATTCGTATTTTCTGGAAAACACAGTCCATTTCCTTTTTTAGAACACTTAGCTTTCATTTACAGATACTAAAAAAAAATGCTCATGACTTCCTTGCTGAGAAGTACTAATGTTTGTAGAAGGGAGTGTGTTCCCTCAGCTCTCAAGCTGTTAGGTTGCAGGACTGCAGACAGACTTGGTTTCTTTCCTGGTAGGCCTGGTACTAATCATGAATACTTTCACACTTCAGGCCAAAGGCAAAGGAGCACCCTTGTGGAACTCTGGTAGGATTAGGTGCTTGCAGGACTAAGAATCCAGTCTGCCTTCATCTAGGCTTGTTAGGGATTCGAAGGAATGTTTTAATTGAATGCTTCATGATACAGGGATTTAGGGAAGTGCTTTCAGTTAGCTGCCGCTTATTTCTTGTTCTCTTATCTCAAGTATAGTGCTGGCCAAAGGGGCACATCTCTCTTCAATCAGCTATGCTGGGTGGCTTATATATTAAGCACAGCAGAAGGTAATAAATATGATTTTTGAAATTATTACAAAGTTTCCTAGAGTTTGAGATGGAAGAGACCCTCAAATCATCTATATCAGGTCATTAAGTTTTACCGAGGCTTTATTCTAAACTTTAAGGTGTTCATTAGACCAAAGAATTTTAGACCTCATGAGGTTTAACTATGCTATAGGCAAAGACTGGAACTAATCCCTAATGCCCTTCCAATGGTAGAAAATTAATTAGATGAAATATGCCTGAATGATCCTATAATATAATCTCTCTTATGGTGCTGAAGAAGGGAAAACAAAAAAAAAAAAGTGCATCTTCAACCTCTAATCCCTGGATTTTGTTATATCTTTATCATCTCAGATAGAAAGCACTCCATGACTGGAAATCTTTTCTTTCTGTAACTACCTACAAACACTGATCACATTGCCTCACCTTTTTTTCTATTTCTTTAACCTAATGAATACATCAAACTTCTTAGTCTTATATTGCAAGGTTTATTTTCCAGTGTCAGGATCATTTTCATAACTCCTTTTTAAATTCTAGGATTTCTCCTGCCTTGTGAACTGGATTTTTGCTGTGATCTTACTACAGCCACTTCAAGTACCTTATTTGACAAAGTTGCATACAAAAGAAATAAAACATTTATTTTTTTTTTACTCTATCTTCTCTTCTGTGTGTCTTCTTGGACCTCATTTGCTGTTTATGTGACACCGCTGCAAAAATGGGATCATTATTTGTCATGAACCCTAAATATATATTGAAGACACAAACTGGGAAAAGCATTTATGCAGGGAAACTTCTCCAGTAATAATAACCTTAAATTCTATAATGAAGGAAACAAACACTGTTGTCTCCCTTGCCAGGACAACTGTACTAGTGACAAATGCAGCAACACTAACCAACTGACATTGTTAGACCTTTTAGAAACCTGCTTTGTTCGATGCATTTTAGCACTACATTTCTCAGTAGATTTCTTGTTTGATGTACTCTGGTAATCGTTAATGTTCCTTGTTTTTGCATTGCAGTTTTCTGTTCTGCTAGTTTTTCCATCTGCCTGAATCTTTTATGTCAGCCACATGCTGATTGAATTCAATATCTGGTAATAATATTTATTTATTTGATTTTCCTTGATTTTATTCAGAATTATAAGCAGTATTTTATAGACTTCGTTGTTTTTGTTTGGGTGTTTAACATTTACTGTGGGCTTGCTACAGATGACTTAAAGATTTTGTCCTTTAATGTAAGCTGTTTTTTTTCCTCTTTTCTTTAATGTTAATTGCATGTTTCATTGTCTCCTTAAATTGATGCACTCCTTTCTGTTTCCTGCTAATGGTTAGGGTCAGAATACATTTCTAAAGATTGGGTCTGTCTTTTGAGGTCTTTGTGAAAGGGAGATGAAGAGACGAGCTGCTTATACTGATACTGAATTGAAACTTTGGAAGAAATTCTGAAGAAACGTGAAATGAAGCCAAGGCTGAAACACATTCTAAACACATTCACATGGATGTACCAGGTTCCAAGTATTCTGTAGCAGTCTGAATCTAAGGTTTGGTGGCTTTGTTTTTTTTCCTTTGTGCAACACATGTTTACTTGGAGATATGCCACCAGGAGCAGAATCTCATTTCATCTCCTAAGATAAGCAACATCTAGCTAGGTAGGTGTTTGAAAAGGTGGTGTCCCTGGGAAATATGAGCTGTGTATTGAGAGTGGCATATTTCAGTACATGCCATTCTTGCTGAAAATTGGACTTGGCTTTGGTCATGTATTTAAAAAAAGTTATCTGAATTCGAGTTGCTAGAGATTTTTGATATCTAGGTGAGTCTCATGGGAATGGGGATTTTTGTGATGCATAGTTTGGTGCCCAATAGGGCAACATCCTGTTTCAGGGAGTTTCTGATGCTGGCATTGGATAACTGTATGTGTACCCAATTTTGATTAGCTCTGAAGCAGAATAGAAGGCATGCTGCCTTTGATAATCTTTCTGATCCACTCAGACTTCATATGAATGACAGGGCAGCTGTTGATTGTGAAAAGCAAACTTGAAATGGCAATAGAAACTTTTTACTGCATCTCAGCCTTCCGTCGCTACAGTTTGGATCCTTCCCACTGTGTTCTAATTGCATTCTTAGTGTTTCCAAGTTGCAAACCTTTGCAAATTCCACTTGAAGGAGATATTTGGTCAATGAGCCTATTTGTAGAAGCTGGAAGTCTTCCCCTTTTGTACTGAAGCTTCTTCCCTTGCACAAGCACTGAAGTATTTTTGAAAATAGAAAAGATTCAACTCTATCAATACTATTTGCAGAAAAGTCTGTCTGTAAAGCAATACATATATTTCATCATAGAATGGTTCAGCAAGGATCAGCAAGCTTTCACAGTTATCACCAAGGATATGTAAAGTTTATATCGCATAGAATGATTGCATAGAATCGTAGAATCATAGAATGGTGAAGGTTGGAAGGGACTTTAAAGACCGTCAGGTTCCAACCACTCTGCTATGAGGAGGGACACCTCCCACTAGACCACACTGCACAAAGCCTCATCTAGCCTGGTCTAAAACACCTCCAGGGAGGAGGCATCCACAACCTCACTGGGTAACGTATTCCAGCACCTTACTACCCTCATGGTGAAGAATTTGTTCCTGATGTCTAACCTGAATCTCCCCTCTTTCAGTTTAAAACCATTACCCCTTGTTCTATCACTGCTCTCTCTGGTGAAAAGCCCCTCCCCAGCTTTCCTGTAGGCCCCTTCAGGTACTGGAAGGTGCTATAAGGTCTCCCCAGAGCCTTCTCTTCTCCAGGTTGAATAGACCTAACTCTCTCAGCCTGTCTTCATAGCAGAAGTGCTCCAGCCCTTTGATCATCTTCATGGCCCTTCTGTGGACCCTCTCCAACAGCTTCATGTCTTTCCTGAGCTGTACACAGTACTTCAGGTGGGGTCTCACCAGGGCAGAGTAGAGGGGCAGAATCACCTCCCTCGTCCTGCTGGCCATACTTCTTTTGAATAAGTCAGTACTTCGGTGAATAATTCAGAGCTTCAGTGAATAATTTACTGATTTTGTCTTTTGAGTTTTTATGCTTAGTTAATATCTGTACGTTTCATTGTAACTTAGAAATATTGCAAATAACTCTATTTTAAAGATGGTGTAAAACTTGAGCACGCTATAGGGAAATGAGAAGCCTTGAATTTGTGAAGTCATTATAATTGTTGCTAAATGGATATTTGGCTGGTGTAGTAGACAGCTGGTTTCTCTTTCACCTACAGGAATTTTACCCATACACAATGGATAAAATATATACAAATAAGAGAATCTGATCTCAATCCTTTTTATCACAAAACTGTAGACTTTCTCAGAAAGTTTAAATTAAGTATGTTTGATTAACATAGAGACCTACAGGCAGCTGCCACAAAATAGGATTGTCATCCTGGTTTTTGATTCATGCTTCATTATTTAAAATTGTTAAAAGAAAATGTGCTAGTCAAAGACAAAATGCTACTCTTATTACTGAAATGTAGTTAAATAGGTATCAAAGATAGACAATTGTCATCAGTGCCTATAAGTGAAAAGGAAGAGGTTTACATCTGGTTTGCTTTTTGGTTGTTGAAAGTGGGGAAAAAAAATAGTAGTTCAGGCATTTGTGACTAAGAGCTCATGTGTGATTGAAAACCCATGCAAACTTAATGTGACAATAAATTAATGACTAGTGACCTAGCTCCACTTTTACACATCTTTGCTATCTTCATAAACCAGACTTTTGAATCTTCATTTTCACATTTATGGCTTTAGGAGAAAATTTCAATATGAAAATGTCTCTACCTCAGGTGGATGATCTTTCCATACCAAATGAAATAATTGCGTGGAGTTTCAAACCGTTGGCAGAGGAAAGGCTTAACCTTAATTGCCAGTGAAGAAACAACATTTGCAAATTGTTAATAATGGTGAAATAATGCTTGGAGCATATTGCTGTTCTTTAGAGTTTATATAATAAAAGCTGTGTTTGCAAAATGGTTTATTATTCTCACTTAGTTCTTAACTAGAGGTATGGTTCCAGATTACATTGTCCTGTTTTAAAGAGCATCCTGAGAATATTAAAATATGTAAGATCATCCTCTTTGTGCAGTTATTCTGTATTTTGCTCAAGTAATAGTGGGCTTCTTTTCTCCAACATTAATTAATAACTCGTTGGTGTTCCCTATGCAGAACCACTGTTCCCTTCATTACCTAACCATGATGGGAATATAGAAAAATGACTTGCATTGTACAGAGCCTTACAAAGCCAATCCCATCTTAAGGATTACAACATGGAAATGAGCTATCCATAAATATTAAAAATTATCTGCTTCTCACAGATGTTCCCTCTGCTTATTATCTGCAAAATTTCTGGATCAAATGTTCAGTATGAATATGTTAGTATCCACTAAAGATTGCTTTTGGCAGCATATGTGTTGATATCAGCAGGAAATAAATAGGAAAACATTAAAAGGTATAAAACTTTAAAACAATAGCTTAAAGGTATTTTATAAACTGCAGATGGCTTATATCGTTCAAGTGGATGTCTGGTGTAGAATGAGAAACAGAGAAGACTGGAAAAAAGTGGAAATGACTGGAAATAATGGGTCCCATACAATATGTTGTATTTAAAGTGGAGATAAGCAAAATGAAAATTGCTGCTCTTTTCTTATACAGATAGTGGGGCTATGCTAGCATCTGTGAATACAGAGCGGTCCACCATTTTTAAATATAATACTCTGTAGAATGAAACTTGTTGCTCTGGATCCTCTCCAAAAAGGTGATGCCATCAACAATTTGATTGGTCATTTGTCTGTGCTCACTCACATGTCTTAGTCATTGTCTTTACATAAGGAAAGTGTTCATGTCGTGTAGAGGAGCTGTTGAGCTTTAGAAATAAAATGCGACCAAAATGAAGCAAACTTTTTTGTGTCAACTTATTAGTGTAATTGATAGTACTGAAGCTACCCCTCTGTCTGTGAGCCAAAATGATGAAATCCCTTTGCAGAAGAGCCATTCAGAAACCAAATATGGTTGAATGTGGATAGACCTTACTTATTGTATCACTCCTCTCCTAAAACACCCCAGCACTGTGAACCCATCACTGCAGGCATCATCAGTGTACTGCACTGCAGGGATGATGACAAAGAATTAGCACAGCCAGAGGAAAGGAGTATAACTGAAAGAGCTAAGAGGAAAGCAAATCAATTGGGTTTTAAGAGGCACGCTGGTGTGAGCAGGATGGGAGGGCTGGGCAGTTACAATGTTGATACCTGACAGATACCCAGGACTGCATTAATGATTGGAAGAACAGCTAGGAGTTGCTAAACAAGACATACGGAGTGGGCATAGTCAGTAAGACATTTAAGAAAATAATGTGTGATAGTGAGACATCTCACTCTGACAGAACTTAACTGATGGTCCAACCTTAAAAAAAAAAAAAAAAAAAAAAAAAGAACGAGACAACTTGTTTTTGAGGTTTTTGTTTAATGATGAAAAAAGATATTCAGTTGTTTGTGCCATCTATCTTAGAGAATCAAGAGCAGCTGCCTCTTTCTCCCAGTAAAATTGCAACACTGATAATTAGAATCTCATTCCTTTTAATTTTCTCATTCTAATTTTCTTTTTGTGCAGCTTGTAACAGCTGCTTTGTTTCTCTGTATTAGTAAGTGAGATGGAGTGCATTTAGTGTTTAGTCTGCAATTTTGTGTACAATTAGGTTGATTAAAAGGCATTGCAGAGCAGTGAAATGACCAATAGCAAGAGGACCTTGATGATCATCACTGAACTTGAGCAGTTTGTGTTAGGATTTAATGTGACCTCTGCACCTTAGACATACATTTTTTTTTTCTGTATTTAGCAGGTCAAATACCATTTCTATGGAAGGCCTAAGTGAAGTCTGTCACTGAGTGAGTAGCAGCCATGCTCCCTGCTCTCCTCCTCAAGGACCAGGCATTTAATGAACAATTTGTGAAGACCACACTCTTGTCTACTGAGTGCTCCTCCAGTGCAAACAAAAAACAAGCATTTGAGCTGTGGTTTTTTATATTTTATAACCACTGGGACTTCTGAGCAAGGTTTTCCCATTTTTTCAGCATTCTTTGAGTCCAACCTTATGAGCAGAGGCAGTTTAGGTGTCTCAGTGATGGTGACGTTAGCAGTACTGATTGGATTTACTTCTGTAGAAAATCCTGCAGCAGCTGCACTGAGGAAGAATTTCCTTTAATAGCTGACTATATGTCATGTCTCCTGATCTCCAGTTGCTACAGAGAGACAACAGTTTACTTTCCTCACTTTAACAAAGTATTCTGCTCTGTTAACTAAATATAACATCTAGTCAGCTTTTTACATATGTGAGAGAAGATACTTTTGACTCAATACATAAGTCTAGTGGAGGTACATTGAGTCAGTCATTCACATGCCACTGAAGTGTCACGATGCCATCAAAACACCACTTACCTGATGTCTAATAGTTTCTGTCTGTTGGGAATGAGTTTCACTATAAGACTTCTTCTCAAATAGTATCCAGTCTACTTACCTTTCTGTGTCGATGGTTTCACCAGCTTGCTGGATCACTTGAGGAAAAAAAAAAGGGAGTCTATACTAGTTGCATATATATGACATAGAGTCCTCGGACCCTGCTCAAATAAAGCTCTCTATATTAGGAATTGTGCTACAGGTATGTGAGGGAAAGACATTGAGGTATACATAGGGATACACAATATACCTAACCTGCTTTTAGAAGACAATCAGAAATGCAGCTTGAAAGAAATAGAAGTGCCCAAAGAATTTAATCTTTAGTTACACTTTGGACAGGTGATACAATTTCAAAGGTGAAATTATTATTTATCAGAACTTGTGTCCAAGTGGTAGGTTTACTAAATTCTACAGGTAGAAACAGCAAAACAAGTGTTTGTCAATTTAAAGCTTTTGGAAATGTTCTCCAGAGAAAGGCTTTTGGGTCAGTTCAGCCAGGCAAAGCAGTTGGTGGATTTGATGAAAAGTTACAAAATTCCACGTTTTACCATCTTCACAAAAAATTAATTATTTGAGGGTAAGACAAAGGTGCAAATGTGTGATACAGAAAATAAGTTTAACTTGTAAAATATTGTAAAAAGTATTATTAATGCTGCTTTGAAATTAGTTGGGGGGGGAAGAAGTGCCTCATTCTTGCTTTGAAGTGTCCCAGGGTGTTTGGCTTTGACTATATACTGCAAATTAGGTGCTTTCTTATTAAATCCTAATAGTACAGACAAATAGACTTGCTGGCAGGCACCATAACTGCTTGCTGGTCTGTATGTCTGCATTCCCTGCTGAAGGAAAACCATGGTGTGATAGGTAGGGAAGAGCCTGTAACTGTGTCTCATGTGACTGTGCAGTTAAAAACATAACTGGGATTGTACGTTTTGACCCAGGAGTTTATGAGATCTCTCTGCACTGCATGAGTGAATCAAACAGCCACACCTAAAATTATTTTTGTATATTCATAGCTTTCATATAATGCATGAGTGAAAAAAAGTTACAGAATACTACACTTAATGTTGTACAATATGCTTTGTTTTCTCATGCTACTCAAAAAAGACAATTCTCTACAGATAATTGAGATATAAGTATATGGCAAATACACGATATGGTAAATGTTCCACAGGCAAGATACACAGTAGGTTGGTTAAAAATACCAACCTGTGATCTTTAGAATAACAGTAATTTTGTACAGTTAATAACACTTTCAAAATGCTGAACGAAAAAAAAGACAAGTTAACAAAAATAATGTACAAGTTACCTCATGTGATTTCATTCTCTTAGTAATTTCAAATTTACAGCCAATTCAATGCATCATGCTGCATTCTCTGAAATGCTTTCCCAAGAATTCAGTCTAAAGGCTTACAGATGTATTGTTTTAATGGCAATTAATGTTATGCATGGCTTTTCCCTTTTATCATCTGTGTTCCAGTTTTCTAACTGCAGTTTATACAAGCACAGAACTGTGGCTCTTGAAACCTTACAAAATAAAAAAATGTAGAAGGCTTTTTATTCAAGTGAAAAGAAGGCTAGAGGGATCTATTTCTGTAACAAGAACAAGCGGAGGATACAGACAATGTAGACTGACCTTGTTTATTCAATACGTAGTTAAAGCACAAACCTGTAGACAAAGAACTAAAGTGTCTTATGGTAAATGCCTCGGTTCTGGAGTTGTTTTTTACTGTCAGTCATTACTTTTCTATTCTCAGACTCAAGGCGCCTTCTGCCTCCAGGCACTTAAGGGAGAATCCTAATGTCCCAGAATCTGTGACCATCATTGACTTCACTATCTCACAAAACGCAACTTAAAACATGACATATAAACTTTCTTGTACAGCTTCTGATTCATACTTTTAAACAAAGCTTCCTCTTATTTATAGATTGTTAAGACTTTTAGGGACAGATTCTCAATGCTTCTCCAGCCAGCAGCACTGCTTTATCAGAATAAAGACTGAGGAAAGCTCTCACTATTAAACTGTAGGGCACAGACCCATCACAGCTGTGTTTAGCCTCTGAACCGAGCCTGTTTGTAATGTTATTAACCTCCTTGCAGTCAGTGAGAAGAAACAGATGCCTCCAAAGATCCATTCAGATCTGGATCATCACTTGGTAACATCTCCATCTACTCATTGATTTCAGAGGCGCGCTGTGGCAAATTCACAACTTAGGAGTCCCAAAGTTCAAGATCTGACTAGCTGTGTCTACTATAATGAGATATGAAGGAGTAAGCACGATAGCATGTCATCTACAAAAGTTTTGTAGAGCAATCACAGCCAGTACCATTTGAAACAGCCCCGGATGCTTCATAGTCTAAAGAATTTCATCCCCAGACAGATTCAGAAGAGTATTTTAAAATTTCAATATCCTGGAGCACAAATGCAACATTATCACATTATTGTAATTTGATGCTATCTCAGCTATGTGAAGGGGATAGCAGGATTTTTTTCCAAAATATTACAAAACTTTCCTGTGAAGTCCTCTAAAAGTTTCCAATTGAGTTTCTTCGATTTTAGACATATTAAAATCTCGCCAAAAGTAGCTCTGTGCATATTGTAGGTAACATGAAATCTGATAAATCTCATTGTCATGATATTATAACACTGCTATGAAGACAGAGTGTGAACATCTGTGATTATTAAATTGTGTTATTTTTGAAGGCGTTCTGGATAACATTTACGAGTGTTACAGAACTGCACCAAATTGAAACACCCTCGAGATGAAAAATTTATTTCCTTGGAGCTACTGCACGGAAACATGAATCTATAGTGCATTCAATGTTGACTTTCATGTATTAGACTGTTTTGCAGGGATTCAGAGGCTTCTGGTAATAGCTGATGGTTCCTTATAGATACATTGAGATTTTTAAGAGGGAACATTTTATGTGGTTCTTTATCTGTATTGTAATCAAAGATTGCTTGTGTCCTCCAAAACAAGGTACTCAAAGAGGAGTTTTTCACTGTCAAAACACAATGAAGTAAAATGTTATGTCCCATGTACAAAAAAAATCAATTTCAGTTCAGACAACGCAGATAGTAATAGGCATTTCAATAGCTTCACAATCCATTGGAATTTAATATAAATGGAACAAATACTTTATACTGGTTTTATATAAGATTTTTTTCTGAATAGAGAAGGAATAGAGTATGTGTCTTAATATACTCTGAGTAGATATAAACCCAAGAGTTCCACTTAATTCTGTCTACTCATCCAGAAGATACTATGCCAAGACAGAATTAAACTAAGCAGCCCGTGGTAGTTTCCAAGGCACTGTGCTGCGATTAAAGCCCAAGGTGAGATTGTTGTACTGTGATGTTGCTAAGGAGCCTGACATTTCTACCTCATAATCCAGTGGGAGGTTTCCCCCCTAAATTGCAGAATTCAAGGTGAAAATAATAGTTTTTTACGTTAAAAATATAATTTTGTCTGAGTTTGTTGCCTTGTTCATTTAAAATGGCACAACAACTTCTTAATTACTCCAATTTAAAATCAGTAGCCAGTGGTGCAAAAAGCACAGAAACAAAGAATTCGCTATGGAATGCTATGATAGGACACCACCAGCCTACAGGGAAAGGTTGAAAGTGAAAAAAACAGTAAAAGTGAGCTGAAAGCTTTTCCACAAACCTAGTTAGGAGAAAGGAAAAAAATAAACCAAACAAAAAAAACACAAGAAAAAGGGGAAAAAAATGGCAGATGGAGTTTGGTTGGCTAATTTTCTACCTGACTGCCTGGATGAAAAACAGAGATGTACTGACCTTGTCCATCTGTATTTCTTAGAAGTTCAGTCTGCTCCGATTAACCAAAAAGCCTAGGTTGAATAGTTACTAACTGAACCCTAATCACTCATAAAATGTTTCTTTGTATTACAGAAAGGTCAGAAATGTTTCTTGCAGGTATTTTCTGCTATTCATCCTGAAAATATCACTTTCCTGTATCAGATGGGTGAACAGCTTTAGCTAAAATAAAAGCAGAATATAAATTGTCACCAAAAGCTTACAGTAAACTGTTTTTTTTTTTTTAATTCCCCCACAAATTTCAAAATAGCTTTGTACCTCATTGACTTGTTTTTCACTTTCACACTTCATTTCCTACTTCTGGCCAGGACCAAAGTACAAACATGAACATCTTGAGATCAAAGGTGGTCTTTTAGATTAGATTGCCTCAAGTAAATTAAGCCCTCAGCTCCTCTTGACTATGACTTCCTAACCTAACCAGAAAAGACATACTAAAAATACTATATTTGCAGTTCAGGGGTTTTTATTTTATCACGTTTAATCAAAATTATTTACTCATCATATCAATGAGTTGCAAGAATAAATTCTCCACTCCAAGTGATTTCTTTCTAATGCCAAATAAAGTTTACAAGCCCTTTGCTAAGTATCTGCAAAGAGTTTTCATTTAATTTGTCAAGAAATCAAACATCTAGCAAGAGTTTGCTTTTGCTTTGGTTTGTACAAGTGACCATACTTTTAGTCGCAGGATCAGTGACTTATACAACAGATGCCGAAGGAGATTTTCTGAATCTCAGACTGGTTTGGGGCTGGAATCTGAAAGAATCAAGTCATCTTTGTTTACAGCTCATTCCTGAGCTCAATATGAGTGGAAGCTCCTGGCTTATGAAGGGGCAAGGTGCTGCAGACGTGTTAGGACACCTCTTGAGTTGCCACTTGATGTCTTCTGATGATGGAGCTTAAATTATAAGACTCATTTATGGTAGACAAAAACCTGGGATACTGTCCTGTAGCAAATACCTGCATCAGCAAAACTCTTAAACTCTGGCAGCCTTTGAAAGCGTAGGCTTTTCTTTTTGGTTTTCTTGAACAAAAAATAGGGGGTTATTCTAATTTATTTCAGTCAAATGAAAAAGAAATCCTGACTTTGTACCATGAATATTAAGAAATACTCAACCTCAGTAAGTCTTCCTGACTGTCAGTAAGGAAAAGGGAATATTTCTTATACTTCGCTTCTGTTTTCTAGCTGCTTGAGTAGTCCTAGCAGTTTTAGTTTCCTCTGCAACTTTTGGTCATGCCAGGAAGGCTAACAGCATTGGGATCATTCTTTTAGCACATGCTCCTGTTCTTCTCAGTGCCCTGAATTGCCCATGCTTGCATGTTGTGCTTTAAATTGGTACATGTTGCTTTGGCAATTCAAGTATTAACCATGTACCTATCACTCTTGCTTTAGAGATGTGTTCCTTTGAGCTATTTACATCTTGGATTTATTAAAGGGTTGCGAACAGACTGATTCCAGCTGCTACTGCTCACTTTCAAAAGTTGTTTATTTTCTTCTGTGCTTTCCTGTTTAGGATTCTTGGCCATCTATTGGAGTGAAGGACAGGTCTATGTGTTTTGGCCACCCATTAAGATATTCCTTGTTTTGCCCCTTGAATAGAAATGGTCTGACTTATGTACTGCCATATAAATTTTATAGGCATTTGTTTCTACTTGTCTCAGAGCAAAACTCCTTTTTGTTTTTTGTTTTTTATGCTGCCCAATCCTAATATACATCTTTTAAAATCTCTTAACTTTCAGCTGTCACCTTCTCTGTCATTTTTTATGTTGGTTTTTGTATAAATAATTTTTTTTTTAAATTTCACTAGTTCTCTGCATGTTCTGTGTCATTTCAAAATGAGCTAATGTACTGAAAGTGTAGAAATGTCACCTTTCTCCAAAAGTAAATGACTGTTGCTGTCATTGCTGTTTTGTTTGACATTTCTGGCCTTCAGCTAGTTAATATTATTGAGAAAAAGGGGAATTTTGCTGGTCAGGACCATGTTATACCTTATTGTGTGGTGAGGTCAACAGTGCCTAAACCTAGGAAAATGGACCTTTGAGGATTGTAGCATTACATATTATGTTGTGCTCCCAGCTGAGAAAATGTAACTGCTTTGTGTTGAAAAGTGGGCAATGTGCTGTGTGTCTGAGACAGGCAGAGCCCTAACAGTAAATTCCATCATGCCTAGTGAGTGATCACTTTTATAGAGTCTCCCAGTTGATTGTATATTGTAAACCAATACTTGCCTTGTCTCTAAGACAAGACTTAAAAGAAAAAAAAAAAAAATCCAAGGAAAGAGAACAGAATATTTTAAAATATTTAACACCTTTTTTTCTTCCTTCTTTTTTCCCTTTGGTATTTTTAGCCTTATTTCCTTTTGGTCTGTCTCTGTTTGTGGCAAGTGTGACTGATCTGTTTTATTAAAGTCAGTAGGATTGGGCTCTGCATAGGCAGATGATTTAAACTTGTGTCCTTCCTATCTTTTCTGAGACCATTTGGGAATTCTTAGTCCTAAAATGACTGTGGATCATCACAGCTTACTCTAATGTAAAAGGAAGGAAACTCCTAATCAGCATGGCCGTTAATGCTCATGATAGTGAACTGTGAGATCTCTGGGCATCCTTTCATACAGACTTGAAACTGGCTGATGGCCATCTTCTGAAAACACTTTGAACTTAACTTGCCAACAAGGGGTTTTATTTTTTCCTTCTTTATTGTGGCATTTATATTTTAATTATTTGGGATAGAAATTAAGTTTTAACTTAAAAACACCGTGACAAAATCTTTGTAAATGTTAAAACATCACCAGATTTAGTATGCAAATTGTTATCTTGAAACTATAAGAAGGTTCTTTTGGAGTTGCAAACAAAGACCTCAGAATTTCTGCAGTAATGCTGTTAACAGAGAGAATTTTAGTTCTGCTCACTGAAAAATTAGTCTTGTGCACTTGTGTTATGTTTTTGCCAGCTCTCCTTCAGGCTTTTCCCAATGGTTACAGAACTTGCTGGCCAATTTCAATAATGTTTAACTAAGAGGTAAGATTAATCTTTGAAAGTTCCTAACAGTAAAATATAATGGTAAACAAGACTCAAAATTACTCATTTATGGGAAAAGTTGCTCTAAATCAGTGCTACTCTGATATGCTTGAAAGGAAGCAAGATGTAAACTGCCTCTAGTCCAACCAGTAATGAGGAAATGTGGAGTACTGACAAACAGAGAAGACAGTTGGAAGGAAGATGCTCTGAATAGGAAGAATACAGTCACTGAAAAACAATTTTTGGCATGAAATGTGTCTGTAAGAAAGCAGACATCACTCATCCTACTGCTCATTGAATAACTCAGTTCTTTCCTTTTTTTCCCTTAGTAAAAACCATTGTTGCATAAGTCCAGTTATTTGGTTTGGGTACTACTCAATGGATTTAATAAGTACATTTAAATAATTCTAGACAAAACACTTTGAGAGCCCCATTAGGTGCTCTGTAAAATCCATCTATTAAGCATAAAAACTGAACAATCAACACTGATGGAAAGCCACTGTGATCAAGTCAGAGTTATTTTGGCATATCCTGGAAATATGTCTGAATAACTATGTCTGTGACAAAGGCATGTCTATCTGGGGTGGTATGCAAAATAAGTGTCATGGAAACTTAGATGCTAGATGTGAGGCTTGGAGCTGTATTAGAAGCCAGTTCTTAGGCATTATAGCCAAATGTACACACTGAAGCTTTTTTAAACATGATTTTCTCTTTCTTGGTGAACTGGAAGTGTAAAACATTCATCTATGTAAAAAGAAATTGAATAACTGCCCAGCTCCTATGAAAATGAATGTGAATTGGTCATTCAAATTCCCCAAGTGACTTTGCAAACATCAAAGCCATTCCTAATTATAAAAAAAAATACAGTGGTATCTACAAAGTATAGCCCTTTGAGTCCTAATAGCACCTGGGGCTAAGTTGAACAGAATTTGGTTAAGTACAGTACAAGGATGAGGGTTTTTTTTATAAAATAGAAGGAATTTTTATTTTATATAAATGTCGGAGGAGAGGTAGTTCTGAAGCATATTGATGCTATCATAAATTAGGGTCAGGAACCAGGCAAGTAATGCACTATATATTCACATTTTCATCCTAATTCAAACTACAAGAACCATCTACATAGTGAAGAAAAAAGGAATCTAGCCAGCTAAACTCTTTTCATTAAAACCCTGAGTCATGTTGTCTGGCTTAATGTAGATTTCCTGTTGCTGTTTCTCACTGGTTTCACACACAGTTTTCCTTGAGTCATCTGGCAGACTGCTGAGAGCTCTGGAGTCAGTTTTACAGTAAATTCTAATCACAGCCCTGTCAAGGATTGGATCTCTTGCACTTCCCTTGCACTGCATTAATATGGGGAAAAAAAGTAGTTCATGTTTAGTCTGTGAAAGGTACAAGATTCCACAGACTAATTTCATTAAAATCAGTATCAGTCTGATGGCACTTTTCCTTCAGTGTTTTTCCTCTAGCTACTGAATATAAATGCCATAAAGGCTTCCTTCTTTCTGCCTTTTCTTCATTTCAGCCTTTACTCTTCTCACTCGCAGGGGAGAGTCTGATGAAATAAAGGGAAAAAATGTTTTTTTTCTTTTTTTCCTTGTACAGAAAGACTAGCATCTAGAGTTTTAGTTGATCTAGGAAAATGAAGGGAAACTAAAATTAGAGGTTAAAAAAATCTCAGGAGATATTTTAAGGTAAACAGAAAATGAGTGTGAAATGGGAAAATAAGGCAGTGAAAAATTATAATTGAAAATAGGAAATGAAAGGTTGATGGAAAACAAGAAAAGACAGGAAACAGAATTTAAATGGGTGAGAATAAAGGGATATGAAGGAAAGGCAATATTTGGAGGAAGAAGAGAAAAAAAGGTTTACTGGATCATGTTATTTAATAAAACAATAGTTCTAAACATTCTTGGAAGCTTCTGGAGAATTCAGTATCTGTTTCATAATGCTGCTTGGGTCTGAACTCCAATGGAAATATCAGTTATTCACATGTCAGTGAGGGTTTAGACACATGACTAGGTAATAATGAAGAGAAGGTGTTAGAATAGTCCTGGACTATTTTGGCAAGCAACATTCTGGGAGGAACAATTACAAGATCTAAAGAATTGAATTCCAACTTCTATTGGAAAACCCTTCTACATGGTCCTTCTCCCTTTGAAAAATCCCAAAACAGATTTGTGGCAAAGGAAAATACGTTTTGCCATATCAAAAGAATAAAATTAAAAAGTGGGTTGAAGTAAAATTTCATTTCATGAAATGATGAAAATGGATTGTGTCCAATAATGAAAGGAAAAATTTGAAAATAAATCTAATACATTTGTAATAAGAAAAATGAGAAAAATCAGTGTTTCGTCTTACCACACGTTACATACTGAAAGTGAGTGGAACCATCAAAACACAGTATGTTGAAGAAATAATTCGAAAAAGACCTCAGAGAAATCGAAATTTTAAAACAGCTCCTCAGCATTACTGGAAATTTTAAAAATTCTTTGAAACTATAAATAGTTGAAGGAAGGAACCATACACAGGCTAAAGAATAGCACAGATATAGCAGCAAGAATGAGGAAACAGCATAAGTCCATTTTGGTTTATTGCATGTAAGATTCAGTGCCAAATAGTTACAATAAAATGCAGAATGTTTAAGTGCAGTATATAAACTTGAGAAGCTGAGTATGTGAGGCAGTGCTTGCTATGTCCTTTTTCGTGTTAAAGTTCTGCAGTCCTAGCAGAGCATGTGAGTCACTTCTAAAAATATTTTAGTACTTTTATATGCTCAGTATTGTGCATAATTGCCTCAGTGAAAACAGTTGCATGTCTATTTCCTAAAAAAGCAAGGATAATTTCTACTCCAAGACATATTAGAAACGTTGCCAACCAAATACTTCTACTGTTGTCCCATTCAGTGGTCTGTATCTCTATCCATGAAAGTGTGGATTTTCTAACTGAACAGAAGTGTATCAGCAGTGAATTACATTACATTGATGTGTTTTGCACAGAGACCTATTTCATACTTAGCACTTGGTCAGTGCAGGAAGCAGATTAGGACAGAGCAATGTGATCCTGTGGTCTAACTTCAGCTCTTCTCTGCTTTGAGCCTGCCTTGTAGCCTGGCTCAGTGCTTACCTCTCAGTGTGGTGCAGGAAAAGAGAAAGTCAGGATTTTGATCTTGGCTGTTTCATGGAAAGTCTGTCCTCCCAATGCCTGTGCTTCTAGTTTCCTACAGGAAATATGGTTTTGCTATAAATCAATGTAGGACAGGGAGAGAAAATAATCTGGAATTATCCTGAGTTGTAATGCAATTATTTTGAAAAGTATGTCAATATTCATTCCTCTGAACGCTTTTATCAGAATTGTTATGTAAAAAAGTAAAATGGAGTAATGTGAACTAATTCTGTTGCTCAAAAATGTAGATTTTTAGATTACTACTTATGCAGAGTGGTCTGTTGAGCTTTGAAAATTCAAAGATGCTGAAAACAAAGTACAGCTCAGAAACAAAGCAGGAAAGCTTGCATAACTGATTTTTTTTTTCATTTAGGAACCAGCAAAAGAGAAAAAATAAAAGCATCCTGGATCTAACCAACTTCCGTTTCTCTTTTTTCTCTTCACCCCCCAGTACATGAAAAAAAAAATAAATGCAACTGCACATACAACAGATGTAATCCATCCAGAAGAGTACACAAAATAAAGAAATTAAATATGTTTCTAGTGGCACTCACATTTTGGTTAAACTGATAACAATAACTATTCTAGCTTTGTTTTGCCTGAGGAGTGAGAACACAACGCTAAGAACATGATCCCGTTAGCAGCAGCATCATGCCCCAGAAGCTACAGGAGGTTATGGGCAACAAGCTTTTATGGTCTTCTAAAAGGTGTAAAGTTCCATAAATATAGTGCTTGCATTGAAGGGAGGAATTAGTACCATATGAATTAGTTGCTCCATAAATACAAAAATGTATCTGGAGGTACATCAAGCAAAGATTACAAATGAGTCTCAGTGTCTTGAATTTTACTTGTCTGTTTGTGTTTTGACCTGCTGGATTTGGCCTTTCTGCACTACAGTGTTAAAAAACTGCATATTTTCATTTTTCCCAGCCTTTTAAGGAAGAGTCATATTAAGAAATACCTGAAAATATTAGATAAGATGCATGAGAACGCCTTAGCTGAAGGGAAATAAATTCAAAGAGGGTGTCTGGAGCATTAGAAAGTTATTCTAACTTTCACCCTGAAGATTGCAATACTTTCAACTTTCATCTACTGTGGCAACAACATTCTGATGGCTTTTACAGTTTTGACCTCACTTTGTTTTTTCTGTAGTCTTTCTAGGGTGGGAGTAGTGGTGGGGGCATTTTGGCTCCCTTGCAGTATGTTCCTAGGTCCCTTTTGGAAAAAAATTTCCAGGTATCCAATGTGTAAAACTTCATCCTACAAATGTAATTCCCTGTAATTTTTGCAGAAAACACTGCAGGTGTAATTCACGAATTGTGCCTTCTGCTCCCACCTGCCTAGCCACATTACACCAGTGCCTATCACCACTCCAGACAAAGCCATAAGAACTAAAGGAAGATTATTTGAGGCCTAATTAACAAAACTGTGATCATAGAACCATAGAATGGTAAAGGTTGGAAGGAACTTTAAAGATCATCAGGTTCCAACCTCACTGCTATGAGCAGGGACACCTCCCACTAGACCACACTGCACAAAGCCTCATCCAGCCTGGCCTAAAACACCTCCAGGGAGGAGGCATCCACAACCTCCCTGGGCAACCTATTCCAGCACCTTACTACCCTCATGGTGAAGAATTTCTTCCTGATGCCTAACCTAAATCTCCCCTCTTTCAGTTTAAAACCATTACTCTTGTCCTATCACTGCCTTCTCTGGTGAAAAGCCCCTCCCCAGCTTTCCTCTAGGCCCCCTTCAGGTACTGGAAGACAGCAATAAGGTCTCACTCTGGTAATCAGACCAGAGACCATGAACTGGCAGTGGAATTGTCCCTTAATGTCATTCTAGAAAAGTCCAGTAAGTAGTTTAAAAAAACCCAACAAACCACAATGAAAAAAAGCAACCCGGGGCATTCCGCAAAGAAATTATGTCATCCAAAATAAATTCACAGAATCACACGTTAAAAAAACCTCTCTGTATTGCCACAGAAACATGAAACAACTTGTATTGACTAGGAAATGCTCAGGTAAATATTGAATGTGGTATATAAATAAGCAACAGAAAGTACCGTTTTCATAATATTGGCTTGCTCCCCATCTGGGATTTCAGTCCTGACCTGTGACTTTCATTACCTTTAAGGGTTTGTCTCAGGTTATTATCATAATTTTATTCCAGTAATACTATGTAAATTATAGAAAAAGTGGAATATGCCAGATACTATGTAATTATTCCTCCATATTCACAGTAAAGCACAATGGAACATATGGCAGACATGGTTAACTGTACTTTATGCTAATCTCTGCATACTGTTTAGCTCACCTAATTAACTATATGGTATACTAGACACTGCCTTGCAGCAGGATATCAGGGAGAAATCCTCTGCATGAAGCATTAAATGCCTAAGACAAGAGGAAAATTAGTATCTTACTCTATTGTGACTTCCCTTCCTCCCAACTGTTTCTTTATTTTAAAACATCTATTCTTTCTTAAGTAGCCAAGACATAGAAACTTTGGACCAGATCTGGCCTTTTTTATCAGTAGAATACTGTCAGCTTCTCTAATAATCATATTGCTACAGAATGCTCAGGAAAAACAACATGAAGTAAAAATTCTTACCAGAAAACCATCCAGTAAGGAAGCCACAATTGACCTATATATGTAATCAGATCAAATAACTGATTTTTTTTTAAAGGTAAAAATCTGTTTTTGAATTAGATTCAAATCTTAACTTGTAAATTTTAGGTTTATTATAGAAAATAATAAAATTTAGAATATATGGTCATTGAAAAATGGCTTTCGTAGATCATTAAGAAGCAAAAACTTGCCAAAAGGATATCCTTTCTTTGTTTGAACTTAGATAAAGGTCAAATTTAAAGCATTTATTCTTTGTATGGTTACGAGTATGCAAGCAGCAAATAGTACCCGACTGTCCTTAACATGCAGGGCACAATCTGTTACAAGGAACATAGCAGACTCCATGGATAACTGTATACCTGCTGACCACTTTCAAATGTATTACAGAAAAATATCTAGCAATGATGGACTGAGCTGGTAAAGAAGCGTCCTGGCTAACAGAGACAGATGGTAAAGTAGCTGCAAAACCAGGGGAATCTTAGGCAGTGTGGCCCATTCCTATGTACACAAACTGCTCTTAGCTTGGGCTGCCCCCTGACTCGGGTTCTGCAATTTAGGAAAAGAAGCCCTCTTGCTGTTAGCCTCTGGCAGGTGCTGTTGGTTTAGATTGCTGACAGCCAGTTCAGAGCCCATCTTAAATGCTATTGTGGTCTCATCAAGCATTTGTTACTGTTTGCATTAATTTTATTTTCTTAAAGTTCCAAGCTTAACCTTTGTCTGGAGTTTGATGCAGTAACACTAGTTCTGATGTAGCAAGGATATCCTCAGCCAGAGAGATCAATCACAGACCTCTGTCTACATGATAGAATATATATACTGAGTTGCTTGTCGCAGCTTTGTGATCTTCTAGGATAACAGCCGCACCCCTTAGGGTAATCTTGACCAGTCAATGATCAATATACCAGTGCAATTAAAGGAGCAAGTATTGCTTTTATCATTTCCTCCAGCCAACCTCAACTGTTTCAATCTTGTCAAGGTGATGACTTTCCATCTTGTACTAAAACACACACCATTGTTGGACCCTTTGGCCAATTCACCAACACTATTTCCTTTAGAAACCTTAGAGGAAATACCAAGCATTCTAGAAACCAGGTATGCAAAACATTTTTTTTTTTTTGGGGGGGGAAAGATGTTTTGTTCTTGGTTGTTTTTTTTAATTTATTTCTGCCATGTTCTAGAACAGTCTTTCTTCACAACAACATGGTTGGATACAAGAACCCTTAGACTAACACAGCTTTTGTATGCTTGTTGTATAATAGTGATAACTTAAGAGAAACCTCACGTTACCAAGATACATTGTTTGATTTAGCAAACAGTTTTCTTTCCTTTGTTGTCTACGTGCTGACTACACTTGCTCCTTCCTGCACTTTATACTGCTGCTTTAGAGGGTTATGACTTAATTAAATGTCTCTTCCTTTTTTTGTAAGGTTTTATTTCAGGACTTTTAAAAAAAAAGTCAGTCAGCTGCTTGTCTCTGATTCACTTTTACGCCTCTTGTTCACAATCTGAGAAAAAATGAGCACTCTGGGTACCTCCTAGTGAGTGGCTGACAACTAAAGATGAGCAAAAACTAATACTTCGTTATTATCTAGCCTAGAGAAAAGTTTACAGCATAACCAGAAATTGACCTTTCCAAGTAAACATATTTAAGAATTCAGGGGTTGTGGGAAGCTTAGACAAGCCACAGCATGAACCCTTCAGGAAATGTCCGAGTGCTTGTACTTAAAGTTTAAATGTATCAATGAAACAATTTTTCCTTTTTACAATTTGTCTAACTTTTCAGAAAAACGCAATGGAGCTGTGGTTCCATTTTTCACATTATGTGTGTTATAAACTAGGTTTGAACATTTCTCCAATGGCACAAGAGCACACTTTAGTCAGTACCCTTCACTCACTAAAGTTGTAGAAATGCTGCTGCTGTGCTACTGGAAAGCTTACACTGGTGAGGAAATGATGATTGCTTTGAAGTATAACAGCGCTAGACCTCACCTAGTCTCCTTCCTTCCTTTCACTCTTTTTTTCTTTCTCTCCTTTTCTTTCTTTCTTTCTTTCTTTCCCCCAATCTTCTTTCTTCTCTTTTTTTTTTTTTCTCTAAAATTGTTTTTTCTCCTCTTTCTCTTTGTTATCTACCTTTCTGTTTATCTCGCTTTGTGTCTTTAATTTCTTTTATTTCCTTTGTAAAGGAAAGAGCACTTTCAAACTAGTTTTCCATTTGATTGACTATGGCCAGGATTAAAGCAGGGTGTTTTTCTTACAAAATTAAAACAAAACAATAGAGCTTATTTGTCAATTGCTGCCCATTTGCCATGGTGAGTTCTGAGGCACATGTTGATATATAGAGAGCAGAGGATTGTTTTCCGGCATGAGTAACCAGTACAGATGAGCTTTTCAAGGTTCTTGTTTCCCTTAACTGTTCAGGAAAAAAAGGTTGAAAATTCATACAAATCTCATTAACTGTGAACACACTCACTTTAAATAAACTTTCATCAGTTGCCTTGAAGTTTTTCCATACATTTTATTCAAGTTTTAAATATACATCCAAGTTGAGGATACCTACATTTTTTTTCTTTCTCTCCAAAATGTTGCTCTTGCCTTGTTCCCTTGTCTTCCTGCACACAGCAACCTGCCATGAGATGTGTTATATCTGATTAAATTGTTGTAAGTGTTCTGGTACTCTTTATTCCTGCAGGTTGAGGTTTGGCATTTGTTTTGTTTTATCTACCTTGTTTATTTTTATGCTGGCTACACTGTAGCGTGTCCTTCCTACTTAATGTTTGCAAGCTGAAGCATACATGTGTCACAAATCCTGACAGTAAATAATTAAAGTATTTAAGTAAACGTGAGTCTGTATGATAGTTTTATAGTTGTACAAATTTGTAGAGCAAGATCTTATACTGATCTATAATTATAACTGCTACTCACTAGCATGATCCTTACTGAGTGAGATTAATTTACACATTAAGCAGCCATCTGTAGAAATTTTCATAGTAGCTTGTTTGCAATGCCAGGGCTCACACAGGGATTCACAAACTAACTTGGTCACTAGGGATTTTTTTTTTTAGCACTGCTCTTGGATACATTTGCTGTGAACAGTCTTCCAGACACTGACACCTTGTACCCTTTGTCACTGTTTTATATAATGATCAGCCAAGGCTTTTTAATATTTTGCATATATAATGACATAGCAATTGGTAAGCTAAGAATAGTATTTGATATATACATATATGTGTGTGTGTGTGTATATGTATTTTTTTT
Organism: Hemiprocne comata; assembly: GCA_020745705.1. Taxonomy (NCBI): domain Eukaryota; kingdom Metazoa; phylum Chordata; class Aves; order Apodiformes; family Apodidae; genus Hemiprocne; species Hemiprocne comata. The sequence continues at coordinate 19,999,440 of CM036593.1, forward strand.
AAGTCCTTGACTTTGCGTTAAAAATCTTTGCAATACTTTTGAACAAGAACAGATTTGCCATCATCTGCAGTCATAAAAGATAAAAACACAACATATTTTGGCTACAGTAGGAAACATATTGCAAGCTTGTTGATGCTAATTCTCTAAAAAAAGGATAACAACTGCAACATACTGTGTTAAGAGTCTTCTTGTGCATGAGTATTTTCTAAGTAAGCACAACTTGTGTGCTCTAAAGGGGAGATTAAAAAAACACTTTACCTGATACAAAAATAAATTGTAAGAACTAAGTATAAATACAGTTTGTAAACCCAGTTTTTGAAGATGAAGGGTGTTCTTCAGTTATCTTCAATCGAATGGGTGAACAAGAGAGCAGCTGGAGTTAGAAAATTAAGGTTATAGTCCCTATTTCTATCAACATGCTCTGTAATGGGAAGCAAGTCACTTCATTTCTCTGCTATGCTTTTTTTTTTCTCACTTCTGTCTGCTGTCCCTGTTCAGAATACCAGCATTTTCAGACAGAAAAGTGTCTTCTAGCTCTGCTAAGGCACCTAGCACCATGGGGCTTTAATCCGCATGGGGGCCCTGAGCATTATTGTAATACTAGTTAAAATAACTGTAATGAAACAGCAAAAGCACAATCACCTGCCAAATTCAGTCACAAAAATGGGCTCTCTAATATGCAGAGTGTTCCATGCAATAAAATATTCATGATACTCAGGCCAAGAAAGTCATGGATATTCATGGAATGGATCCAACAATCATATATTAAGTCACTTTCTGTCTTAGAATAGGGCTTTTAAACAGAGGCAGAATGATTTGGGGTAAATCTATAATATTTAAGAGATTCTACCTCATGGCAAAACAGAATCCAGTATGCCCGCTTTCTGACTCAACAGTATATGAAAAATGGTAGCAGGAGTCCATCCAAGATAATTAAATCTGATTAACAAATACACTGGAAGAAATCAAGCTAATTTGTACACACATGCACATACAAAAGGGCTTAATGCTGTTGAATAATTGGCTAGCTCATGCTAATATTTCCCAAAAATATAAGCTAATCACAAACCCAAGGATAGTAACAGAGATCCCAGTTACTACAGCGAGTAGGAGAACCAGACCAGCAGGTTTTTCCCAGCCACCAGCAGTCAGATGCAGGTTCTTAGGAAGGGCATACAAGAAGAGGGCAAATGGACCACCCCACAGCAGAGCTTTCTAGGTTGTGATTCAGTGGTTCAGCATTTCTGAGCCTTCCATCCAACATGTTTAACAGCAACCAGTAGGGATTTCCTTCAAATTAATTCACATCCTTTTCTGAATTAATTTTACTCTTGCTATCTACAGCAGCGGTGTTAGTGAGATCAAACAAGCTGAGTGAAAAAGTACTTTTTATTGGTTCCTTTTGTTTGTTTAAAATCTATAATCTGATCATTTAATTTGAAGAATTTAATTCTTATTTCTTTAGAAATATTGAATACTAGTATTTCCTACTCATTTTCTCCCCATTTATGGTCATTTGAGCATCTCAGATTTTACAGAATGAATTATAGAACTAACTTTTATTCTGATTTTCTCTTCATACAGAGACCAACCTTGCCCTTTAATAATTCTTTTCTTTAACCATTTTTCCATTCCCCCATGTTCTTGATGCAGATAGTACAGACAGAAGGCACACAGTGTTTGAGTGTAGTAACACATATCTGTAAAATGGCATGACTCTTTTCTGTTTTGTAGCCTTCCAAAAGTTCCTAACTTCCCAATAATTCTTCACATCGTTGAGTTTTTTCAGATGGCTCATGAGCACAGCTGTGAAATTTGAAGGACTATTCACAGCATTGTCCACTAAAGACTGTGTTATTTCTATATGAATTAAATGCTTTGCTGGCATTTGGTTTTCAAAGTAGATTTTCTGAATGATGTTATCAGGAAAACTTTTTTTACATCACTATTCACCCATCTTCCCAGATAATGTAGAAATTTGTTGAGTAACTCCTGTTCCAGCATCAGTCCTTAGAGGATCGTTTCAGGAAACTCTCTCTGTTATTAAAAGCACTCCTGCACCTTGTTTCTCCCCTTTGAACCAGTATGTGAAAACACCTCTTCTACTCCATAACAGCTTATTTTGTTTAGGAAGTTCTGGTGAGAGAACTATTGTGAAGAGAATGAGCAGGCCTTTGCTTTTCTTACTGATTCTCAATTAATTCTGCCTAAGTATATAAAGCAGGACTTTCTCTATTGGTCTTCCTAGATCTACTAACTCTGTGGTATTTGCTTTGGCATAAAAAATCAGATATAGCTGACAAATCTGTAGTTGTACAAGTCACACTCGGAACCGAGATACTGACAGTGTTTGACACTTGAAAGTTCTGTGTCACCAGCATTGATTTAAGCAGCAAGTAGGCACCACAGTTTACTGAGCAGCTGTTTCATAGCTGTACCCTTTAAAACTCCTGAAGAACACCTGAAAGTGTGTTGCCATTTGTTTTAATAGTTCGTTCTTAAAATTCGTCTTCTGGTGCTTCACTCTGAGGCTCGATCTCTCCTTACCATTCTCCCTTCTTTATTGCCCCATTTCCTTGGGCTTCTTTTTTACCTCAGTCATTTATAAAGGTTAATAAGCGTTCCATAAAATTTTCTTTGCAATGATACTAATTATGTTAATATTTATGTTATTTATTAATTTCCTCGTCTGTTCATTACTTTCACTTTTAAGAAATTCTACTATGAAGTAATTCCTTTATTCTGTGGTTGAGCCAGGTTGGTTTTATCATATTTTCCTTCCTTTTTTTTTTTCCTTCTTTTTAGCAATGTATACTCTCAGCCACTTGATGCTGAAAACCATGAAATATAGTTGGTGAACAGAAAAGGTTTCTTGCATTATAATTTATGCTGAGGATTATGGCCTGGTAATGTTGTGAAACCTTCAGAACTCTGCTTGATAATCACAAAGTGGTACTACAGAAGCACCTACCAGAGAGTGTGGTGGCACAGTCATCTGTGTTTTACTTATTCTGGACACTGCAGACTTTCTGTGCCTTGTCATGCTGGAGCAGCTTCCCTCCCATACAGTTCCCCTCATGCCTCAGCGTTGTGGATGCAACCAAACAATTTTTTTGTTTGTGTGGACTAATCTTACCCACAAATCTCCCTATCAGATTGAACAGGATATTTGTGAGAATTTTCTGTTAATCAAGACTCATATCTAGACTTACAGTGGGTACTAGGATCTCACTATGTTTCTGCAATATTCTATTTATTCCAAGGCAGTTTGTCATGTTATTCTTCTTGTTGTATGAGGTAATGACTGTGAGTGTTAAATGTGATGCTAATTTAGAAACAAACTGGGACTAAACAGGGAAACTAAGGTTCATAAGGATAGTATTTACAGGTTACTATTATAATAGAAAAATTGAGAAGATGATTATGAGATATATACTATAATCTTCCTTGAAAATCAACTTCCTACATAATATCTCCTTTGGAAATAAATTTTTGAAAGATCTTCTTATCAAGTATCTTATGACATGCCTCTTGGGACTGGCCATAGGGAATGGGAAAAAGATGTAGGATTTTTTAAAAAAGCAGTGTGAAAGAAATTCTGTTAATTATTACAAGAATAATTTGCTGGCAAAGGAGAGCTTTATTTCAATTCAAAGATAATTTGGGACAAAATCTTCAAGACTGTATAAAAATTCTTATTAGAACCTTCTCTTCTGCCCAAGTGTGTGAATTAAGGTATATAAGGGAGGGGGTGTGAGATCACCTTTTCTTTTTGGGAAGAGCTATTATGAATAGAGAACATAACGTGTTACTTCAATATAGTAATCTGACAAGACCAATTTTCTTAACAGTAAGTGTGGTATCCCAGTTATGCAACTCCAATTAATTTGGGGAAGGTTAAACACTCTTGTGATATGTGCACAAATAAGTTTGACACACAAAACTGTACTTACCATTGTTACAAACAGACAATTACTATCGCACAACACAATTTCAAAAAATCCTACACTAGTTCCAGGAATAATACCACTACTGAGTATTCCTACTATGTGGTAGTGTTATTCTTCTGTCCTTTGTAAGAAGATTTCAAAATACTCATGTACATGCTCTAATCATGTATTTCTACACTTGAACAAAAGATTCCTAATAAAAATGTGCACAGTAACATGAAAACCTTAACGGTTGCCTGGGGAGTTAAGGAATACATTTCCAAATGTACATTACCCTTTGCTTAGGCTGCTTTCCTAAAGTACAACTTGTCATACAGGATTCAGAGGAGTCATAATTTGCAAGACTTTCTTTTAGGGTATGGAATAACTGTTTACACAGTCCCCAGTACAAAGCTATCAATGGTTTAGTCTCAGATTTCTCAGAAGAAATGAGTTGTGGCAGGATCAAGCAATTGACCCAGGAACTAAGCAGGATTTAGGCTCATCTAAAATTACATTGCCCAAGGCCTGTACTCCAACCCACCTCATCTAAGAAATACCTAAAATGTACTGTGTGCCTGCTTAGGGCAATGCATCAAAGCATGCCTTCCGGATCCAACGGCTGTGCTTTAGGAATGCCTGTCAGAGTTTGGTGCCTCACTGCTAAAGCAGGGTAGATCTGCACCTCTGCACAGGCAGACCTCCAGGCATCACAAGAACTTGCAAGACAAGTGCGTAGTATTGGCGAGTTCAAGTGCTGCTTAGACATTTTTGCGTTGTTGTTTTGGACTTACATTCCCAACATCTTGGTTTTGCTGAGAGTATCCTTTCCTGCCATCTGATCTAAAGCCAGTCACCGCTCCCTGAAATCCCCCCAAATTCAAAATCAAGTTTGCACAAGTATGACCCGAAACAATTACTTAAATAGAGAACAGCAGAATTTATAGTGTTACATATAATAAGCATGGCCAAGAGCAAGGAAATATTGTAGATTGCAGATGAGTTATTCTCTACCTGGAGGAAAATCAGCAGGACTTGAAAGGCCACTTCTGTGCTTCTTTGCCTGGCAAATATCTTCTATGTGATAATATTTGAAACCATGGTTTCAGCATTATTAACCACCTCGTATGCCAGTAACCATTACTTTTACTGGTAAGTTAAAATATAGAGAATGTTTGAAGAGTAAAAGTAGAAAAGGTGGTCCTAATCTAGGTAAATTGGGAGGACAAACCGAAATTTTAAATTCTATACAATCTGTAAACCAGATGGCTCAGAGGGGAATTTAATTGTAATACATAAAATCTAATATACTGCAGACGCAGTCAGTCCAGGTTACTATTTTTCCCCTAAAACAAATATTGCAGCAAAAGGACATACTGTAAATTGAAATTACAGAAGAGCTGTAAGACACAGGGAAGCAATTTTTTTCCTTAACTAAAAAAATATTCTGCAAGACAAATGTACAGAAAAAAACCCCACTGCGGTCTTCCAGAACAATCAAATGTTATTATACAGGAAAACTGGGATAGAAATGTATGCCTTAATTTGTCAGCTGTTTTGCATTAAATCCACATTTTTTTAGGCCATTATATTTTTTCGTACTGTGCATACATGTAAACAGAGAAGTTCAGTTGTGTGACAGTTTGAAGACACAATAACAAATTATAATAAAAAGGGAAAATATAAAAGGTTGTGTGAGGGACATGATATTTATTTATTTTCTGAAATAAAATTTATTTGAGGAAACTGAGAGTATGGCTACATGGAAATGTGCAGACAGCCAGAACCTTACTCAGCCTGTGCTCTAAGCTAACTGGGAACATGCCAGATTGGGGAGGGGCTTTTCATCAGAGCGGGTAGTGATAGGACAAGGGGTAACGGTTTTAAACTGAAAGACGGGAGATTTAGGATAGACATCAGGAAGAAATTCTTTAGTGTAAAGGTGGTGAGGTACTGGAACAGGTTGCCCAGGGAGGTTGTTGATGCCCCTTCCCTTGAGTTGTTTTAAGGCCAGGCTGGATTCTATGATTTGGTCCAGTGCTGTATAACCGTACAATGTTCAAGGTAGAAAGTTCTGCTGTGAGATCTGTCTGCATCCATCTTTGTAGACATGCCCTTAGTGAAAAAAAAAAATAAATTAAAAATCTCAGTTTGTGGTGTTGTTGGAGCTCAGTCATAGGTGCAGTGTGTGCTTTCCACTTACATTGTATAAGGAAACATGAATAGCAAGTAAATGCCTCACTTACCAGTATTCATCTCTATTAATGTAACTTCTAAGAATCACAGTCGTTACCCAGAAAGGAAAAAAAAAAAGACCAAATGTTGAAGACCATAAACCCTTTGTAGCATCATCCATCCACTACTGTTTATGAAGATGAGGCTTCATTGAAATAATAAACTTATTTAAAGAACAAATGAGGTCAGACTGTTGTCTGTTCTTCAAAACTCTATAGAAAGGAAATGTTTTTTCAACTATTTAATAGATGGAAATTTATTGTTAACATTTGCTAAGTAGAGATTTGAAAGAAGTTTCTGTTTAATTATTTGTCTTAAATGTCTCATGGACGTGTCTCATGTCTGAGGAACAAAGAGCATGGAAAAGCATTTAAGAAGCACCTGGAAGAAAAGAGCAAAGACCCAAGTTTCTACTCATGTGGTTCAGGAAGAAGGGATTGAGAAACACTGTTTTCAAGTACATATTGTCAAGTCCTTCAAAAATTTAAAAAGACTATTCAAGAAATGGTCTGCAGTAATAATAGTGATAGTTTCCAAAGACCCTCAAACTAAAACAAGGACACTTGAGATATAAAGGGATTCAAATTAATCCTGTCAGACCTTTAGTGTAACTGCCTCTTTTCCCCTTTCTATTGAATTTCTTAGCTATGAAAAATGTCAAAGAATAACTGAATCACAGAATAGTAGGGGTTGGAAGGGACCTCTGGAGATCATCTAGTCCAACCCCCTGCTAGTGCAGGATCCCCTAGAGCAGATTACACAGGAACACATCCAGGTGAGTTTTGAATGTCTCCGGGGATGGAGATTCCACAACCTCCCTGGGCAGCTTACCCTCAGATTAAAGAAGTATTTTCTTATATTTAGGTTTAAATGTCATATCATTGATGAAATATCAGTACTGCTTACCATTAGTAGAAAGGGAATTTGAGTTTTTGAGTCCATATGCACAGGTGTTAATTTTTTACTTAGAATCATAGAATCATAGAATAGTTAGAGTTGGAAGGGACCTTAAAGATCATCGAGTTCCAACTCCCCTGCAGGAGCAGGGACACCTCCCACTAGACCAGGTTGCTCAGAGCCCCATCCAACCTGGGCTTGAACGCCCCCAGGGATGCAGCCTCCACAACTTGTCTGGGCAACCTGTTCCAGTGTCTCACTACCCTCACACTAAAGAATTTCCTTCTGATCTCTAACCTTAATCTCTCCTCCTTCAGTTTCAAACCATTACCCCTTGTCCTATCACTATGTGCTCTTGTAAAAAGCCCCTCCACAGCCTTTCTGTAGGCCCCCTTCAGGTACTGGAAGTACCTGGTCCCCCAGGTACTTCCCCAGTATGAGGTCCCCCAGGAGCCTTCTCTTCTTCAGGCTGAACAACCCAACTCCCTCAGCCTTTCTTCGTAAGAGAGGTGCTCCAGCCCTTGGATCATTTTCGTGGCCCTCCTCTGGACACACTCCAGCAGGTTCACATCTTTCTTGTGATGGGGGCTCCAGAGCTGGACACAGTATTCCAGGTGAGGTCTCACCAGGGCAGAGTAGAGGGGCAGAATCACTTAGGTGACTATCCCCACTGTCTCTCGTTGGGATGAATCTAAGAAAGTATAGATTTTGGCAGTTCTACTTGTGTGAACAGAGCTGTGATCTGCCATGTGGACATGCACAGGAGTCCAAATTTAGTTAGCCTAGATTCCTATACCCGTGTTTCCTGCTAGCTGCTTGGAGGCCTTCAGGGGCACCTAGGCAGTGGGAAACATTAGATTAAGGAATTTATGTGGAATTGAAGCCATCTGAATCTGGGCCAATGTCTCATCATTACTGCATCTGTAGAAGTGCTTCTTGGGAAATTCATTCTACCCGTTCATTTTACTCAGCTATTTTGATCACTTACGTGCACTAGTTCATTCCCCAAATCGCCAATAATATGTAACAATCACAAAGGCAGCATGGTAAATCACAGCTCAAGCCTTCAAAATAAATTCCTGCACATTCATTAAAAATGTTCTGCAAAGCTGGAAAAGCCAGTAAGGTGGTGCTGTTTATAGCAACATGGCTAAGCAATGCACACACATCTTTTCCTGCAAGGTTGCTCAAAGTAATTAGTAACAGTGAAACAGAGAATTAGAAAGCAAAACCAAAAAATAGCGGGTATCAGCTACAAACCACTCAAAGATAAGGACAGCAGGGTACAGATAATTCTTGGCTAGAAGGTACTTTCTTCGTGGGGGATTTTAGCTGCTCATAAATCTGTTGGGAAACAGATATTTCCAAACATGCTGTGTCAAAGAGAGAATTTCACCATTTGCCAAAAAAAAAAAGGCAAAACTGCACTAGATCTAATTCTTATTGAGAGTATGGAATTGCCTGAGGATATAAAAATAAAGGAATACCCTGGAGCCAAGGACCATAAACTGTTTAAATTTAGTATGGCAAATGATGAATCCATTGCAGAGTACAAAGACAAACAAGGAAACCAATATGAAGACATCTAAACTAAGTTCTTCACCATTTAAAAGTCAATATCAATATTGTTATTGACTCCAGGGGGTCCAAAATTTCATTTCTGATTACTAAAATGCATGGAAGATGACTGAGGAAGCATATTAAATTTTCCTCTTTTCTACTGTTTTTAAACAAAGAAGCAGCTAATGTTGCTTCACAAGAAAAGAGCCTGAAGTTTGGTAAAATAACTACAAAATTCTACTGAAATTAGAAGATAACAAAATTTGATTACTTTATAGCCAGCAGAGCACCCTCTGTCACTGTAGGATAAAAGTAGTAAAAGAAAAGAGTAAAAAAAGAAATGTTTAGAGGCTGTGAGAACAAAAAAGATTTAAAGTGTTCCTAAAACTCCTAATGAGAAAGAAAGTCCTTTCAATAGAAAAGGAAGATTACATTAATAACAATTTGGAATTATAAAGATGATAAACTATTATTTAAAAATATGCCCTTAACAATAATAAAAATGGAGAAGAATGGAGGACAGTGAAGATAAATGCGAACAATTAACAAAGAGGGCTTAATATTAATTGACTCTTACAAAAAAGCAGATAAGAGCACATTTCACAGATTTGAACTCAGCTGAGTCAGCCCTCCTTAGTGTCATTGTCCTATGATATTAAGAGATTGGACAAACATGTTTTGTCCTGCTGACAAATATTTGCTGAAAAGCTACTGGAGGAAAGGAGGAAGTTTGTCTACAAGAAAATTGCAGGAAGCCTAGCAATTACCTTCTACTTAGATTAATCACTGAAGCCTTTGTCCTGGAACCCATGGCTCAGTTTTGGTATCCAGAGGCACATACGCATCTTTCTGAGAGTTGAGCCTATTGAAAAAAAAACAAACAACAAACCCAAACAAAAAAACCAAACAAAACCCAAAAACAAATTCTAAATAAACCTCTTATGCAGGCAGGAACAGTTAAGAGAATGACTGTAAGGAATAAAACTTGCCAAAGTATTCAATGTAATTTAGGATTGCTAGGTATCTCAGTGTGTTAAATTTAGGATCAAATAGAGGATCAGGAGAAAGTCACTGTGAAAACAGAGCAAAATAAGGAAGGAAAGTAGCCAGTTCCTAGAAACGGAATCTTTCTGGAGAATCCTTTAGAATTAAATAAGAAACCAGGATTCCACCATTTACACAATGATTATGATGAAACCTTCTTTCTCTGCTCTCTTGACGTCTGTAAATAAATTTGGTTCCAGCATTTTAACAACAGAACTGCTACTTCCCATGCTTTCTAACAGCTTCTCTTTTCTTATCACTTTAGGTATTAACACTCAGGAATGTGTTAATCTGCAGAGCATGATTTAGCTTGATTAACATTAACAATGTATTGCTTTACTGGTTGAGTTACTGAGAGGGAAATTTAATGAACTCTTCACCGGGCTTTTTATCCAGCTTTTGTCTTGGTTTAAAATGTAATGAAAAGCACACAAAATGCTCTTCCACTTTTATAAATGAGGAGGTTCTTTCAGCTCAGCGTGATCAGATACTCTTGTCACGGGAGCGACATTGAACCAAAATGGCAGCTGCTCCCAGCCTTAAGAAAAGCCACCTCAGGCATGGAAGGGGACAGGCTTTCTAATACCCAGCTCATCCTCCCCGAGGCCATAACAGGACTATAACTGTGTAATGTGGGAAGAGACAGGTATCAATGTATTTATTAGTATATGCTATGGTGACACCTACTCTCTTCCTTTTGCATTTCTCCACCTCAGGCTCTTCCAGTAGTACCACTAATCAAGCTCTTTCATTTGGGAACCCCTTCTATAATTTCACTGCAGATGGAGCAGAAAGAAACACTCTTTCAAGTTGAATTTTGAAAATATTGTGGTCTGCAAACACAGCAAGCAATTCTGACAAATTCTTTGTCCTCTTCAAGCCAAGTTCATCCAATCCAAATTGTAATTAAGTGTAGCCAAAAAATTCATACTGTACACATGTTAACTTGGACTACTCTTGAAAACAGTTCTCAGAGAAACATAAATGCCCAGTGTGTTGATTCATATGATGATGTGCAGAAGGATTGCTGATAAATAACACTGGGACTCAAGTAAAACTTCTCCAGAAATAATCTACAGTATGACAAAATGAAGGCTACAGAGTCATTGAGATATTAAATATGAAAGACCTTTCCGATTTACTTACAGCACTCAGTATAACGAATTTATTAGCAGTTCCTATCTTGATGGTAAATGATGCATAAATGATGGCAAAGGTGTACGAGAGAACTGTATAAAGACTCTTGAAGTGAATAAATTGGTTGAGTGCCAGCTTTTCTAAGGGTGAATGGTTCCACTGACTTGTTTAGGGTATATCATGCAATGATGGATGTAAAATTACAACTTTTTAGAATGCCAGCAGTTCAAGGGAAGATTCCAAATTTATGAGGGACAACACTCTTATTCTAGTGAAACAAACATGTGGCCTCAGCCTCTTCCTGTAGGAGAATAATTTTTCTGTTCCAAGACTGGAGAGGTGGAACAAAGCATCTTGTATGCACAAGAGCTCCATTTTACCGTATAAAGCCAAAACTCAGCTGAAGACCAGACAAAGACTTATTTTTTTGTTTTGTTGTCATAGTGGTACCTGTGTATTTCAAAAGCAATCATTTCCACACATAATAATGTCATTTTGAAATGAGACTAGCATTCCAGTGAATCTGAATCTGGCTTCTTTTGCTCCACAGAACGTTGCCATTTCCACAGGGCTTTTGTAATATACATAGGGAAAATGTCAATTCAAATTCAAAGACAGAGAATACCTTTTTTGATGAAGCATCCTGTATATCATGTACTAGCTGGAGGTGTTCTCTGCTGCTTGACAGGGAACAATGACATGACAAGCAGGGAGAGACACAGCTTTTAACCAGTTTAATGTGCAGAGAGTTGGCACTCACTGCAAAGTCATTTGCCTGTTTGCGATTTTTTTTTAAGTATGTGTCTTTCCTTTGACTTGTCATTACTCCCCTAATATACAATTTTGTCTTCTGTTTGTAATTTTCTGCTGCAGTGATTCCAAAAGTTCAAAATAATCTCTTTCTATCTTACTGGAAACAAGATAACGAAATGTGTATCTAAGTAGTTTGCTTATTCCAAAACCTAAATGAGGTCCCATTTAGTATAGTTTTCACTGCTGTACTTTTCCTACTGCTTCTGCAGAGGCCTTACATGTCAGTTACAGTGCTTGTGCTCTATACTTCTTGTACTTCCTGGGAGTGATTTGGGCCAAAGGCATTTTTCATAAAAGAAAATGGTCAAGATTTGTTCTAAATGGCAATCTGTTAAGCACTGTGGACAAAAAAAAAAAAAACGAGTCTGAAAGTCACTGCCCTTTTCTTCTAGAAGAGAGAATTAGTCTATTAAATGTAAGGCAACACAGAATTCTACTTCAAGCTAAATAACGTATTTTGAGCTGTTATCAGGCACATTAAATGACATTAAAGATAAAATTGAAGAGTCGGTAGAATTTCTGTCATTCTTGCATGCAGTTTATTTTTCAAGTTAAGCTTTCAAATATTGAAAGTTCACATTCAGTGCCTTGATCAAAAATGATAAATGAACTACTGAATTAGAAGAAGATGCTGCTATTATTTTAACCAGTAAACTAACTCAGGGTTAATCTGGGTGTTATTTAGCCTATTGAAAGTGTTTTGAGTGAACATATGGTTTCTATTGTGAAATCAAGGCACAGTTTTAACTATGAATATAGATAATTACCCTTTGGACTTTAAACATTTATATGTGTCATGTTATGTTGGAGCATTTTTCATGGTCAATAGGTTGAAAGGTTACAGAGTCGAAAATGTAAATTGAGTGTGTTTGAGTAAAACTATCCAGTGTAATGATAGTACAATTCTCTACTGCTCTCTCTTGGAAAGAGGCAGTAACAACACTCAGTGAGCATGAGCAATGTAACAGGCTATTTATTTAAATAGAGTTTGTTATGGTAAAATATTTTAATATGAGAATTACAGGAATTCAACCAAAGTATATATTGCTAGAAAATCCCTGGTTACCGGAGCTTAATTTGATATATATACACAGTATATTGGGGGGCCTAATTATAATGCTAACAATAAAACCTTTAAATAAACTATGTGTGTATGTATGTGTGTGTGTGCACACGCCTTAGAGCTGGGAGGATTGCTGTATCCCCACCAGTACATTCTGCTCTTGATTTACGCTTGAAGGCCTGTTAAGTTTTACTCCTGAGTGTAGCCCTAGGCAACATCTCCTTCCAAGGAGCCAGGCAGTATGTCTGCACTGAGGATGGCTAAAGGACCCAGTGAGTACGTAGGAGGAGCACTGATGTCCTGACTGCGCGGCAGCCCCACCACCACGGATCTGCCAGAGTGACCCTGTCAGCCCAGGGTGCCACCCCATCACGGCCTCTAACAGCCTCTTAATAATGTAGTTCATAGTGAGAGAAAGTTAAAGGTGCTTCTGGTCCCTGGCCTAAGGAGGCACATTTTTACCCTGCCTTACCAACTGGAAGCATTTCAGGTGAAGTGGGCAGCCTCCCATTTCGTCCTCCTGGATCACTGAGATGCTGAGTGTTGGAGGTACGTTTCTCAGCAAGACAGCTTCTGAGCCTGAGTTTATTTCTTCAGGGCTAGCAGGCGTTTCTCAACACCAGTGCACACCCCACTATGGATGTATCCTAGTGTTGACTGTAGAATGCCTGTGTTATCTCTGTTGAACTTACAGCCACTGACAACCTGGGAAATGTGTGGCCCAAACCAGCTTTAAGCAAAATTACTTAATTATTTATTAATAATTAATAATTTTGTAGTATTTAAATCACCTTAACAAAAACAGAGGGGGGCACCAGACCATGTACAGTTGCTATCAGAAAACCTAGGACTTCCAAAAAACCCCACAAATAAAATGTTCATTCTTGTGATTATTCTTCTATATATGTTAATTTTCTTTCATTACATTTTAGATCTATGTTTCCATGCATTGTATCAGACTTTGCAAGAGAATACAGTCTTTCTCAATGCTCACCAAAGAACATTCCTTTTTTCCCTGCCCACACATGCTTTAGGTAATAGGAACCATTTTAATTTCCGCACATCTCTATTTCTACTATTTCCCATTTCCAGAAACTCACACAAAGAAAGTATTTTTAGTAATTTCTAGAAGTATGCATTTTCAAAATATGCTTTGATTACTCTTTACACCATTGAACTACATCCAAAACTGCTTCACTTATCTATTATTTTCCATGGCAACCTGGTTTTTAGCACTTTCCAACACTGTTTTCTAACTTCTGAAGAATTACTTCTTTCCTTCCTTCCCTTCCATCATAGGTGGTCACTGTCACTGTCAGTCCAGGAACCACACCATGGGTTTATTTCTAATATCTAGTAACTGTTCCTTAGTAATGGCAGTTAGCAAAAATTCCCAAATACTTATGTTTTGGAGTGTTATTAAAATGTTGAATTATTGTATTTTTTTTCATAGATTTTTAAAAGTTGGGAATTATTTTCATTGGAAAAGATGCAGTTTTTTTCAGGATTTCCACTTAAATGTACTATTTTATTTGTTTCAAGTCAGCCCAGTCTTAAACTATGACTCTGTAGTACTTGCTGGTTTGGTGTCTAACAGACTCTTTAGCTGGACTTCAAATTGTAATAACCCCCAGCTGCTGACTGGCCAATGGATTTAAAAAATTAATTCCCATTAATCCATGTACAGTTTAAGAAATGCAGTTTCTGAAAGGTTTTGGATCAGTTCAGGTAGCATGCATTTTTATTTTGGATGAACTGAGATGAAACATGATATTTTCTTCCAATTTTCCTGATAGAAAAATTGAGTATAATTGGCCTAGTTGAACTGTATCAGTGTCACAGAACTGCCATTTGCTGTTAAAAATGTCAAGGTGAAAAATTCTTGAGCAGCTCTCCCAACTATTACCATTACTGCTCTTTAATGTTTGTGCTACAGTAATATTAAGAGGCACAAGCTGTGAGCAAGGCTTTATTTTGTTAGACATTGTAAAAATATATAACAGGAGATTGAGGATGAGGAGCAGAAGAAATTGAAGGCTGGAGCAGGTCAATGGTACAACAAGAAATAGGAACATTTTTATTTTTTTGTAAACCTCAAATTGTTATTCCCTCAAAATCAGCCTTTTTGCCTGTTTTTTAAAATGTCCCTTTTCTGTGTTGCTTCTTTTCTTTCTCCCTCACTCCTCTTGATTACTTAGGCTGAAAATTACTTCCCATAAACTTTCAGTTGTACCATCTCATTTACTCTCTTCTGGTTAGGTTTTTAGATCAACTCTTAGACTAGCGCATATAAATATATATATATCTATATATATATCTCACCTCTCCAAGGAAGTCTGTCTTTGTTATTCCATTCCTATATAGAGTTTTCAGGTTTGCCTGTTGCTTTTATCTCTATTGTTTGTGTGCAGACAGCAGTTTTGGATTCCTTGATTAGAGATTTGCAAACTCTTGGGCAAAAAGGAAAAAAAAAAATCCCTGAAGATTTTTATAACCCAGTGGTCAGGAAACCAAATTATCATACTTTTCTTTTCATGGGGAAAGGGAAGAAAGGAGCTACCAGCACTCTACAGAAGTTGTGCCTTCCCAGCAGCTGGTGTTGGAGGTGAGCCTAGAAAGAGGTGACAATTGCATTTTGTCTCTGCACTTTGAATGGGATTTCTGGCAAATGCTGCATTTACATAGAAACAACTGCTGCATGAAAATATGCTTTCAAATACATAGTAAACATTTTTTGCATGTGAATCTTCAAGTCACCTAAGTGACCACTGTATTTTAGATCACACCAAAATAGAAGGCCTCCCAGAAGTTGGCCTTGGCCAGCTTGACACTATTTGTGTCTCTCTGAGGCCTCAAGCCGCAGCAGAAAAAATACCAAAAAATGGGGGTACTACATGTCTTTAACCCCCCTCTTCTTCCCACCAAAAAACTACATTTTTGCCATGCAAATATTCATTCCTACTTCTCTTCTAATAAGCAAATCTTGCTGATAGTTTGACTAAGCTCAAGTTGTATTCAAAACTCAAATTGTCCTAATTAAAGTCCAATTCCAGTTTTCCTCCTTAGATATTTAGTGCTTCTGCGCACTGTGAAGAAAGATATTTTTAGAATATATGGGCCACTTAATTCCTGTTAAGTTTTCTATAACAGATGGTATAGTTATTTGATTTATGCATTCACCTTCACGTGGCCCTGCTGACTGCCAGGTTTTTTAAAACCTCCAAAATTCTTTTTTGTTATGCACTGAAGCTTCACCCTTTCCACTGCATGAAATATTAGTTTTACTTAGAAAATCTAACTGCGTGCAATTTTCATGTTACTGAAATTGTGCACGGTCTGGTGATTAATTGTATTGTCTTGATCACAGCCTCAGCCTGATGTTCAGGGCTCATTACAGCAGGAGGAATTCAGCAGAACACAAATCTTAACCAGGTGTGGCTTATTAAAGTGGCAGTGCCCAATTTAAAGACTATAAAGGATTTGTATCAAAATTGATGCTTTTAGCTTAGATTCCCTCCCAGGATCTTAGAGGTGTAATACAGAAAGGACAATGTAGCTTGCTTGTGAAAATCACTCACATCCATCATGTGAAAAAGCAGCTCAGTTCTGTTCTTCCCTTGAGTGGGAAGAGTTGCAATATACCTTTAGTACAGCACATTCATACCAAACATCTTCACAACTTCCCTTAGTTTGACAAAGATTCCAGTTCCTAATGCACAGTTTACATTATGTACTGAATCATGTATTTCTCCTCTCTCAGGAAAATGTTTTTCTTTTCTCTGAAGATACCCTTTCAGCATCAGTACAAATACTGACTAGAAGTATAACTTGTAGGAAGCTATCAACAGCATTTATCTTGAATTCAACCCAGACTTCATGTTTCCATTCCATATTTTATGCAGTCTAATCTGATGTGGGGGAAAACAGCATGGGCAGGGTGAAAACAACAAATAAAACTTTTTACTACCAGGTGAGCCTATCTTCACCCCAGTGTAAGTGGTGGTCCCTCTCAGCTGACGCTGATATGCTGGTGGTAAGCTGTCAGGTGGCCAGTGAGGCTCATTTCCTACCAGAGAAGCAGGACAGTTCGCTGTTTGTTCAAATTTTGGGAAGCTTTAAGAACAAAGGGGATTTTAGGGGATCGTTACCCCACTTTTAAGCTTTGGATAAGCTATGTGATGCTACTGTCATGAGGAGCTACAGTGTGGCACTTCTCTGCCTCAGAAATGTGAGTAAAACTTTATACTGTCTCACAGCTATAGAAACAAAGTCTAGGTGAAGGGGCTAAATTTGAAATTGTAGTTTGCTGCCATTTCATTGTTCTCTGTTGATGTCAGGTGGAAATATCAAATACAGCCACACATTCATTGGTTATAGTGTTTAAAGTAGCTGCTCCTTGCAGGTTAGTGCTGATTTGTGCTTCCTTAAAACTAAGGATTATTTTCCTACCATTAAGAATGTGATTGGGTATGCAATGAATCTTTTTTTTTTTTTAAAAGGAAGACTTCTGTGACATTGTTTGTGTCTACAAAGGACTCGATCTGGTGGCTTGATATCCATTTTCTCATAGTATGTGTCTCTGAAGTGCTTACAAGCAGAAAATATTATGGGATCTCTAACACCTTAGTGTAAATATTGAGTGTTTAAAGATAGTGATTAATGTAAGACTGGTTTCCTTATTATTAGGGAAAACAAGGAAAGAAGCAAAATGTCTTTGAAATGTGATTGAAGCTTAATCCTCAGCAAATACAAAACTTTACACAAGATGATACTTTCCTTTTCTTGTATTCTGCATGTTTTAGCACTAGCCTTTAATGAGCTGCAAACAAGCAGAGAGAACTACCTTGCTCCACATCCAGAGGAAGAGTAGTTTGATATGCCTTTAGTAGTTGTTGAAGAGGAGGATGACAATAATGAGAAGCAATTAATAACAAGAAGGCAACTGGAAACATAGGTTGTCATTTCAATGCCTTCTTGTCTTTACTTCTCTAAGGATTGTAGTTAAATTTTCCTTAATACTTAAGAATTATAGATGGGGTAGTATATATTTTTGAAGGAGGTTCAACCCTCAGGTTGTGTATGTGATGATAAATGTTTTGATCTGTTAATTACAGGCAGCTGACCAAGAAGTTTGGCAGTGGATACTCCTTATCTGACAAGTAGTAAGCCAGTAAAGGGAAAATCAGCCTTGCCAGTAGCTGTTGTTAAGGGAAGCTCAAATAGGGAAGAGGGAGGACAACACCTGCTGAGAACAGCGAGTCTGACATGGGCTGGTGAGAAAGGGAATTCCCAGGCAGTGAAGGCTGAAACAAAGGGAAGGTGCATGACCTGGCAGGCTTTAAATAAAGGAGAATATGCTTGAAAGCTTACACAGCCTCAGTGGAAACGGGGCCTGAGGAATTAGTGAGCTAGTCCAAAACTGATCCAACAGGACAAGCATCATTATTTCACAGCATAAGTGTATTATCTCGGTGGGCAAGAAGGGAAATGCTGGCAAGGTCATACAGTGAACTGCCCTATGGGGCAGCAATGTACTGCATGCATGCATGACACTGCTGGGCTCCCAGATGGAGTTGCTAACAGTGCACAGTAAGATTACCCAAGCCTATCATTCCTGATTTTTATATGGAATATTCCTTTTACTGTCGCTTTGCATCTGTGGAAATCTAGAGTGTGGCTGGTGGTTTGGTATATGTTTCTTTAAGAAGGTGCTCTATAGAGATATCTTAGAATTAGCATGTGTATCATGAGACATAGAGGTTGCCATGGTAAGTACACATTTTTTAATTGAATAGCAGAGTAATAGGCACATAAAACCTCCATAACTTGTTGGCACATAAATTACCTCTCATGGGGCTGTAGGCAATTAAACATACTTCTTTTCTGAAATTCTTTCCAAGTATTTTTCTCTGTTTTTGCTTAGATTAGAGCCTCTCATATTTCTTTCCCTTTTTCCCTCAACAATGTTTCTTGGTTTTCTTTTGTCCCTTTTAGATTACTCTGTCTGTCTGTCTCTCATGCCTTCTATTGAATGTCATACACTTCCCAGAGCAGGATAATAGAAGATATCAAGCTATATAAGGGGTCTGGTTGCTTTTTTAAAAAAATATCTAAAAAGCATAGTTTGGTAGATTTCATTTTCTTGGAATTCTAAGTGCAAAATAGTGTGAGACTTGCACAATATTTACTTGCCTTTTTCAACAACTAAATAGAAGTGGCCATTATATAACAAAAGGTGTGTTCAAATCAAATATACACATTAATGGATTACAATCTAAGTAGGTGTTTTAATAACTACCTTTATGCATCTCCTCTAAGGCCACACA
Organism: Hemiprocne comata; assembly: GCA_020745705.1. Lineage (NCBI taxonomy): Eukaryota > Metazoa > Chordata > Aves > Apodiformes > Apodidae > Hemiprocne > Hemiprocne comata. The sequence continues at coordinate 20,018,444 of CM036593.1, forward strand.
TTCTCCCTAGAACATAATTTTCTGACATTTCTAAACTTTAAAAAATAGTAATGCTGCTGTAAATTTTGTTTGTTTCTTTTGCTTCATTTGAGCTATTCTGATTTGAACTGGCTGGCCCAGGGATCTTTTGATGTTACTCACTTTTCCTGACAATACCTTCGTTATTGGGCATGTTTTATTTTCTCTTCCAGTGGTGTAATAAATACATCATTTGCCTATTCACATTGTTTCAAAAGCGTGCATTGTCTCTAATCTCTTCAGCGATACAATAAATCACAAGCTGACGCACTGCCTTCTCATTCCAGTTTTTAAAGATTTTTGTTGTTGTTTTTGTTTTCCGGTTACACAGTTGTTGTAGAGAAGCAAATCAAGAGAAGGTTATTTGTACTTGTTCATACCTCAGCTATTTTTAGAACCCTTATTGACGAATTTTCAAATAGACATTGTGTTTCTTAAAGAGCGCTGCCCTGAAATCACTGTGGCTTGAACAATAAGAAAATTCAGTACTCCAGGAGGCCAGCACAACAGGATACCCATGAGTAACAACGCCTACTTATCAGCAAGGGGCAAGCTTAACAGTCTTGTTCCCAGCTGTGACAAACAGTGAGCAGAATTCCTAGTGAGCTGAGGAGCAGCAAATAAATGCACAAGATAACTCTGAAGAAAGATTAGGTGCAGCTGACTTGGTCTGTTCCTTTGCACAAATCAAGAACAATTTAAAGCAATAACGACTGGTAGTTTTCCACAGACATCCTGACTTTTATCCTATTGCAGTACAGAGTTCATCCACCTTGGTTTTTTTGGCTTTGATTTCAGTGTTCATTTTTTATGATGTTCATTTTTATATTTTTATGATGAAAGTGGCCTTGTCTTGAAGGAACAGCTAAGTAGTCTTTTTTTTTTTTCTTTATCCTGCATAGTTCAAAGACATCTTTAACAGCTTGGAACAAGAGGAAATTATTGTACAGATCAGGGGATTACAAAGCAATGTTTTTACAGATTTAAAATAAAATATAAACAGCTGTTGAGAGATGAACTGCACAGACAGTTGTTGCCAATTCATTAATAAAACCAACACATATCCACTCTGTTTATTATGTTTTTAACCCATGTTTGTCAATAGGGAAAACAGTCATAATTTGAACTTGTAAAAATAATGAATGTATACCAGATAGGTTCAGTGTAGAGATTTGAGAATATCAGCATGACTAGTGTTTGCCGTCTGTGTAATCAGTATTTTCTAACAGTGTAATGAGAAATGTCTCATTCATATCTTTGCCCGTTTGGCCCAAACAATTAGTCAGGGTAATCTTGCAGTTTTTGCCTGTTTTAGGAGGGGAGTGGAGAATGTAGGCAGTCACATGTATTAGTGCAACCCATCTCAGTTGTATTCAGCCTGCCAGAGTGTCCCTCCCCACCACCATTTCAGTATGGAGCTCCCTTACGACTTGGACAGCTCTGGCTGCTCATTGCTTTGGGTGGCAAATTCACCTTCCCTTTTGACTGCAGGAAGGCAGTGAAATGCTCCTCCCAGCAGTCTGAAGGACATTCACATGGGGGTAATCAAACACGTGCCATTCCATAGAAAGTTTGATAACTTCTGTTAACACTTTACCATAGGAGAATTTATTTTATGTAGGCTATCCAGCACACTAAGTTCTACTTCCTAATGGAGAAATAAGAGCATGACACTGATGCTCAAGCTCAAGTTCTTTGATATGACAAGTGCAAAAAGAGGAGACCTTGGATATGCAGGAGTAACACTTCCTCTTCTCGTGCTAAAGGCATTGTGGTTGCATAAAGACTTATAGCTAAACAGATGCTACTGTGGGATTTTGAATACAGGACAACAGATTCTGTAATGGAGTAGTAAACTACATCAGGCTTCAGTCTCACAGCTGTGTAACAGCTCTCATGTAAAAACCACCTAATTTCAGTGTATGTTTATAGCAATTTTCAAGCTATAAACAGGAATTAGGAATTAGGTTCTTAAATAGATGTGGGGGTTTTGTTGTCTTTTGTGGGTTTTTTTTTGTTTGGTTGGGTTTGGGTGGGTTTTTTTTTGGGGGGATGGTGGTTTTTTTGGGGGTGTTTTGCCATAAAAATCTTGCTGTCTCTCTGTACCTGTAAGATATATAACAAGCTACAATCTGAGAACAGTAAGTACAATAGATAACAGTCCAGTCTGCAAAGAGATTTTAGAAAAAGCTTTCTATAACTGAATAGACTTATATGAATAATGCCACGGTTTGGCTCCGGGTTGGCAGTCAAACCAATAACGATCATGCTCTCAGTCCCACCCCCCTACCCCAAGGTAGGGAAAGAGGGAGAAAAATGAGAAAGAGAGGCTTTCTGGGTTGAAAAGTGAAACAGATTGATTTTAATTCTTAGTGATAAGGGAATATGTATATATTTGTAAAGGGATGTGCAACACCCGATCCCCTCCCTCCTCCCCCAGCGACTCTCACAGCAACTCTTCTCTCTGGTGGCTCCAGCTGAAGGGGGGAGTGTCCAGGCGCACGGACGGGGCCCTCGGGTGTCGGCTGGGAAGAAACATGGGAAAAAAGAGAGAGAAAGCCAAAGAGAGGGTGATAGAAGTGACAGTAAGCAGAAAAGGGAGAGAAAAAGGCAACGAAAGGCTTGACTTCCGTGATGTCTTAACCTATACTGAAAGCCAAATAGAGAAAATATGAGAAGGAAATATTCTGATTTGCTGATCCTGCCTTTGGTCTGATCTGCTCCCCCGTAGAGGGGGAGGCTGCAGACAGAAGTGACCTTGGTTATTATCAGTCCACTGGCGCTGCTAAAAAGTTCACTGAAAGAAAAAAAAAAATCAGCAAAGAGAAAGTTCACTTCACCCTGGCTCAAACCAAGACAATGAAGCTTTCTATAGAATTTCTAAACTGTAATTCACTGTATACTGGAGAATTATAGCTTTCAGTTTTGGGCAATCAATTCTGAAACTTTTTCAGTTTTTATTGGCTGAAGTTGAAATCATACAGGTTTCTAGGTTTTAGTAAGCAAAGGTTTAGGCTGATGTGTCTGCTGCTCTTTTTCTAAAACACCATTGAATTGGTTTGTATATTCTTAAACTTACCAAGTACCATGATATTGAAGGGATCCAGCAATACAAGAAAAATAGGCAAGTGCATCAGAGGATTTATTTTTTGTTTTGAATGTCTTGCCAATATTAAAACCATCTTCCCGGGGGAGTGTTACTGGGTTTTGAACACTTGTCACTGGCTATCAGATCACTTCATTGCTGACAGTGACCAGCACAAAGGTTGTGCCTCTTTCCAGAGTGAATGTAATGCTCTCAGGCTTTAGTTTAATGGCCTTCTTGTGGTGTACCCTATCCATCCCTTGCTCCTCAGTCAGAACTCCCTGAGATATCAGTGTGCTCTCATAGAGCTGCGAACTTCACCAGCCAGTTTGCTTTGGATGAGTTGTTAAACCATGCTCCTTCTCTGACCACTGCTGTTCCTTAGCTAACAGACTGCTTTTGTTCTGTCGAAAATAAGCCTATTTATACTTTTTTCCCTGTCTTTCAAATGAATACATTTTTCATGCTGAAAAAGCAGCTTTGAATCGTAGTGTTTTTAAATATGCAAGGCCTGATCCTGGTGTCTTTACTTATGCTGAATAGGACTTACTTAAGTTCTCTTACTAACTTTGTATCCAAACTGAGAATCTGGCTCCTATCACCTGTTGAGAGGGATCTATTCAGTGAAGATTACATCTATTCAGGTTGAGCTACTTTGTTCAGAATTCGTGGTAAGATGGTATGTACGTGCATGATGTATGTGTGTGAGTTAAGGCATGAATGTCAGATTACCATCAAGGAAACTGATGTCAGTGCTGAGCTTCCCAAAGGTAAGAAGGAACATTAACTGTTCACATGTCAACAAAATCTCGCTGCACAAAGGAATTAAGATGCTTGCAACCAAACTCTCTAGACACCAAAGGACAATGCTTGTCTCTGTTTAGAATGAGGTAATACAGATGGGAAGTGTAGAAAGAGGCAGTTAATACCAAGCTGGATGATGTATTTATTTATTTACAAAATATTCCAGGTCTTATACTTCTGCTACTCACACTCTTAACAGTTCCTTTTCTGTGAGTAATCCTTTTGTCCCCAGTGCAAGCGAGGACAGTAAATAGATCTTGAGCACTTCATCAAAATTCCCTTTCTATTACTACTCAGCACTTCACTCGGCTTAAATAAGCCAAATTAATGTGCCACAGGAGACTTAAAAAGCAGTTTTCTCCCCCTGCCCCCCAGGTGTTTCTTCTGCTATAAAATAATTTAGCCATGTTTTATCAGCAACATTAATAGTAAATGCTTACTTGGTAATCCTTCCTGGGAGCATATATTTAGTATATCTACTAGCATGCAATTATGACTCTGATAGAAAGGTAAGTTTTTCCTGATAAGATACCTGAGAAAGCCAAAATGTTGCTCTTGCTCTTATGGGGGCCTAAAATCCTCTAATCTGTTAAAATGGAATAAATTTACAGTAAACTTGTGCTTGGACACATGCATTTAGCATAACCTCTTTCGTTTACAATAGCAATATATAAAAGTGTCTTGTTTTTGCAGTATTTTGCAAAGACCTATTTAATAGAAGCTGATTTATAGAAAATATAGAACATCCATCTCTAGAAAGATCAATCCCCTGAAAACACTATTTTAGATATTCAAATAGTCTGTTCAAACTTTTCCTCACTTGAAAGCCTAAGCTAAGAGTATGATGATTGCTGCCTGAACCAGAGTTGTGCTGTGCCAAAAGTGGGCATTTGTAACCTCATTTTTTACCCATCAGGTACCAGAAGAACGTGTAAGTAGTGGATGCACCTAGTTTCCATTTCCACATGTAAGGACAATGGTTTGCAAAGACTCAGGTTATTTTCATTTGGCTTGTATCTGTATGATTTTCTGTTTCACACGGTGAACTATTCTTGTTTCAGATATCAAAGCATAAACATCAAAACAACAACAACAAGAAAAAATAAAGTATATGTGCTTTCAAATTTCTGGGTGTTTTCCCAGATTAAATATTTAAATATTTTGGATGCTAAATTTCTCTAGACAGTTTTTGGAAGTTTCTCTTTTTAGAATAATTAATTGTGAAATGTCTCTGTTGCATAACTACACCAAAAGACATGTTTGTGCCATCTTGTGCACTTGCTGCTGATTTGTTCTGAAGTGTGTGAATAGAAATTGCTGTTCAGGAGTGCAGGAAATCTTAACAGTGGATTTAAGGTGCTGTTTGTGTGAACAATTTTGGAGGAGTTGTCCTTAGTGACCATAGCCCACTATATGATTTCTATCTCTTCTGAACCCAGGTATGTTGGTGTGCAAAAATTTCTACAGCAGAGGCCAAATAAATCAATCTTTAGTCTAATGGACAGTTAGTACTTCTGCCTCTTGGAAAAGTGATGGTGATGATACATAGATGCTTTGGGTAGTGTAAAGCTTTTGATGTGTTAATTACTCCAGACAGCATAATGATTGTGTTGGGTCTTGTGCATTGATGTGGCATTGAGTCAGCACTTGGGCAGTTACTTACCAGTTGCCCAAGAAATTGCAAAACTATCTGTTTCTTCCTCATATCTTATCTTCTCAGGCATTTTAAGCACCTTTAAACTCCTTTCATCTCTACTGCTTTAGCTGAGGGGACAGAGAACTTAAGGAGTGGGGTTGGCTTTTACTTTTCTGTCCCTCTAGATGCTTTGGGCTTTTAAGAAGCTCACCACAATCACAACCGGTGTCTTTATGTACTATGACTCCTAGTCTGTCAGTTTGTTGACAAATTAATTAAAGCATGGTAAGATAATGCAGTTTCATAACAAATTTCATTTATTGATAATAATTGAAAATTTATGGCATTTGATGCAAAATGACATGTCTTGTCATATAACCACTGATTAATATTTGTGATAAGGTTTATGTTGTTTGAAATACTCACTGCTCAAAAGGAACACATTATATTCTGAAGCTGATATTTTGTCTGTTTTAAATCAACTTTTATTCCCAACTAATAAAAACATAGCTTTTTTATGTATTTCAAGGCACAGAGCTCAGTCCTGCTCTCTAATGAGCTCTTTGCCATTCTTTTTAAGAGCTTAGTGCATTGAACTACAGTAGTACAGTATTGTGGCTGTATGTCTTTGTGAGGGCTTAGGTTTTGTGTTGTCTTTGTCCTTTCTCCACATATCTGAATAGCATCTAATACAATAAAAGTACTAAGAAAATCCTCAGGGAACTGTAAATATAATTGCCAAGTCCAAAGGTAAGATTGCCCAGAGGAAGGTGTGGGTGGCAGCCACACATAGTGTGGTGATCCCAGGTGTCCACTGCAAAAAAAAAAAAGGAACCCACCATCTGCTCTCTCCTGAAGGAACACATTAGATCTCTGATATGTTGTAAGAGTACGTAATTAAGTCCCAGTACCTCTGAGGGTTACTTTCTTGAGGCTCCTTAACCAAGCTGACTGTTTTGACTTTGTATTATCCAAGTGATTTAAAGACCCACTGTACATCAAGCACATTATATGTTTGGTGCCATGCTCTGAGCAGTACAAGGCTGGGTACATATTGTGACATGTAGGACAACTTAAATTGCACGGATTAGTCAACAGCTGCTTCAGACTCTGGATTGTACACCTGGGTCTGTGTATTTCCCCTTCTCCACTTTCAGGATTAAGACAGATCCTCATTCTACAATGACACCTTTAATGACATAGTTGTAGGCAATGTCTCTGGCTACAGTTTTTGTGCAGCTGATGCATGACTCTCTCGGGCTCCAATCCCTCTTAAGCTCAAGATAATCCTTTTCCTTGCGAGAAGTTTCTCATTTCACATGCTCTCAGCATAACTACCCAGAATCTCTCCCTCGCAATCTTTTGAATCGATACCTTTAAAATAATCTTGCTGTTCCCATCTGAGTGCAGGTCTGAGACTACCATCCAATGCAAGATGAATATGCAGGAGGGAAAAGGGGGACCCAACTCTTGTCAGATTAGTTCACTGAAATTGTAGCCTGGATTTATCTTGTAATTTGAAAATGCAGCCAAATACACAATATGGCCATTACTATACAAGAAATGTTAAAAATGGCAAAGAGGAGGCGAAAAACTTTTTGTCTGGAGATTTATAGAAGCCTACTTCTTCATCTGCTCAGCCTTCCCTTTTTTGGGTGACGTCTTAATTTTGGGGCACTTGGTGCAGATTCATTTAAAAGGAAGGAAAAAAAAAATAAATCCAGAAAGATAGTCTAACCTCACAGCTGGCTCTTACCATCGTGGGCTTGAGATGCTGTGCTCTTAAAAATGGCAAACTGCTGTCATCACACTTAGAAGCAGTTTCAGAGGTGACATTCTCCTGGCAAAGGTCATCTGCTGTTGTGCAAGACAGGTTAGTACAGCATTTTTTGTGAGATTGGAGTGCAGAGTGCATCAGCAAAGCTCTCTGAAACACATCAAGGTGTATTATCTTTTTAGTAGAGCAGGGAGGATAACAGGTCTCCATGTTCTGGTATTGCTGATGAGAGTCAGTGTCCATCAGCAATAAAGTTCTGCATAAACACCTCACAAAATGCAGAAAGCTTTCTGTAGGGAATATTCCTCAAAAAAGCACCATATTTCTCAGGTTTTTTTGAATTCATAATCTGTTCAGGACAAAACACATGGTTGCAGTGGGTTATAATTTCAGAGCAGTAACTGAATTTTTATAATAAAATGTGGATTACTATTACTGGCATCTGGGCAGAGAAATACTAGATGTGGATCCAGTACAGTTACCTATGATAATGCCCCATTTGTGTTTGTGTATATATACATATTTTATATTTTTTTATATATGCTGTTTTCTATTGTCTACAGAAAAATCCTTCTGACTGGTCCTTTAGCAGTCAGCTCCTCCTAGTCAGGCAGAAGATTAAGTGGGTTGAGAAATGACATAGAGGAACAATTTTGTTTGGAATTGTGAAGAGTAGTGCCACTAAACAACATCTCACTTTGAAAATTTAGGAATACTATCTCTTTACTTAATCTCCTTTCTTACTTAAAAAGTGGCGGTAATACCACTTTTAATTTTAGTTTTACATGGTCATATTATGATTTTTCTCTGTATTAGTAATTGTATTTTTTCCAGTAGTCCTTGTTCATCACTCATGCAAATTCAACTGTCATACAAATGCCTTCACAGGTTAATGCATGCCTCATGTGTCAGCATTAACCATAACTCTTGGAGTTATTTTAAAACCAGCGCTGAGTAAATACAGCCATATCAAGTGATGTTGGAGGAGGGGGGTAAATTTTGCATTGAAAACAAAACTGGATTACAGGGTCATAGGATAAGAGTAAGAGAGAAAAATATTTTCCTCCCTCAAAAAGAATGTTTTATTTTTTGGGGGCCCTTTGTTACACACTCTTGTGGTTTACCTTTAAAGTTTTAATTTTGAACCTATTCTTGAAGCAATAAAAATGACATTTTGAAAGTGAAAATTCATTATTTCTTAAATAATCTGTCAACACAGTGATTTGATACTCCTGACTTTTTCTTCCAATAATTTTTTTGTTAAAACACTTCATGGAACTTAAACGCTGGTTCTGTCCCTCCAATTCTATATTTTTTTCTTACTTAAAATGAATGATCTATAAATGAATGAAACTATAAATTGTAGATAAAGTGTATCTTAGTGTTTCAAGGTAGAGAATTTTATTATGATGACACATAAGAAGTATTTAGCTGATCAATTTCCATAGATCCAACAGCTCTAGTAGAAATATCCATTAAACCCACAATATGACTTGAGGACAGAAAACCCCATGATACTGTTTTCCCACTAGTGAATGAGTGAAGCAGCATTAACAACCTTTGGTACTGAGGGGGGGTGGGGAAGGAGGTGTAGGGTGAAGTAGGAGTGGGCTCTGTGGTGAAATAAAGAAAACAAAAAGAGAGAAGTAATGTTTACTTCTAAAGCATCTTGCATTGTGCATGGAAGTTCAGCAATTATATGAGTAAATGGGCAGTAATGCTGACATTAAAAAACTCTTCAAAACAGGAGTATTTCCAGTAAATATACTTGCAAACAGCATCCTCTTGAAAAATTGTCCTGCTTTTGTATGGTTTTAGAGCTTTTTGGACAGAGAGAAGGGAAAAAGCTAGAAGGTAAAAGGTTCCCCATTGATATATGGGTGTCTTTCAACCAAAGTCAGTGGAGTTTGGTTACATTAACTGAACAATTGACCCTCATCCTGTAACTGGAAGGTTTAGCAGTGATATTTGTAGGGCTATCATCTCTCATCAATAGATACATGAGACTCAGACAGCGTGGTAAAATTCTCTGTTATATGGTCTTTATTGAGATGTCTGGGAGAAAGCTGTCCAAAGATGAGAGATGGAGTTAGCCTCAGCAATGAATCAAAATGTGTTGAACTGTGGTGTCTAGCTTTCATTCCAGCAATATCTATGTCCTACACTGCCCTGCTTGGCAGCTCTCTGCTGCTCTTACACGGATAGGATGCAAAGCCACCATGCCAGAACATGAACAGATCTGCAGGTGACCAGAAACCAGCCAAAAATTCAACTACCTGGGCTACCATTTCGCATGGAAAAATGCTGATATTATGGGTGCAGTCCAATGAATGGCAGATAAATTCTGACCCCTTATGAAGCGTTTCATACCTTTTTAACAAAAAGACTATGAAGAGCTGGTTTGGGTCTCTGGGATTTGAATGGGGTGGGATGGTGGGGTGCCTGTACCCATCATTCATGCACTGCGTTTCCCTGAGGCTCCTCAGGACTGGGACAGGTATGGGCACCAATAAGGGTAGCTGACAACAGCCAAAATGCAGTAATACTCAGATACATGTTAGGTTAGTCCAGTAGCAGTTCTGTATATTATTTACTTGTGGGCAGGGGGGTGGCATGCAGACAGACATGTCAGCACTCTTCCCTCTGGGGATTTTCCTGTATCAAAATTTCTCAGGTGTGACTGGCTTACATTTCCAAAGAGGTCAGTATCTGCCCCAAAATGCACCAGTGCTCTTAGAAAAGACAAGTTACTGCAAAGTGATTTTGCATTAATTAGAAGAAAATAATCGCCTATTCTTAAAATGTAGCTTTCAGTTTCAGCTGATTTCAGACTAACCAGTTTAGCTCTGTACTTTTCAGGCCATTAGAGGAAAGCAGCAATTTACAGCAATAGTATAACCAAATATCATTCTCCAAATTACTCTTATTACGATGCAGTTGGGCCACAGGCTAGCGGAGAGAGAGAGAGAGAGAGAGAGATGCATTTAAAATTGGCCAGGTTTATAGAAATGTGGAACATCTTATCTGAACAAAAAAAAAGTTCAGCATATGGTTTTAATTACAAGTCTTCTAGATAGTAAATTATACTAAGATGTGACATCTAAGGGGAAAAGCTGACTTCTACTATAGTTGAAATACAGGCCATGCCACTGCACTGCATCTTGTTACAGGAGATACAATTTGATATAACCATATCCCAGAATCCTGTAACTGATTATATTTGGTCATGTTTTTCCATAAATAAAGGGGGACAAGATTAGCAATGGGTGAACCTCCAATAGTTTAGAGGTTTGGATCAGCAAAGCTTAATCCTAAAATGTCTTACTGCTTATTTGAACCCTTTGATGTGTTTTCTCTTTTGTCCATTTCTGTGCAGTGCCCTCCACAAATGTGAGGCTTTGCCCTTCCTTTCTACTCATCCAGCCTAATCCTCCCCATTCATCAGTTTCATTATTTCCAGCTTCTTACAGCAAGTGTTATCTGCTCACCTGCATTCCCAAACTGGGGTTTTTCTTTCTTTCTTTGGTGTTTTGCACCCTTTTTGGTGGCTTCAAATGGTCTAGTCTGGTCTTCCTAGCTGTCTCCCTTCCAATTCCTTAGGAAAGAAAGTGCTACAATTGATCAGGATTATGGTGCATAAAGAAACAAGCACTGGGACCCACAATGTTTTTGGGTGGAAAACATTGGCTGAGAGAAGCAAAAAGTGGATAGAGTTGGAAAACTGAAAGATGAAGGTCTACAGAGTCGGAGTACAGACAGAAAAGAATAGATGTATAGAGATGCATAGGAGAAAGAGAAGGGAAATGTTTGAGGCACAGGAAGTAAAATGCTGGACAAGAATAGGTTATTTTACTGTATGAACCAGGAATTAAATAATTATTCAGTATATGTTGGGTCTGTTGGATGGTTACCTTAATGGTTTGCATTTGAAAATACAAAGGAATATTCAAAAGAATATAAATGCTAGCAATTCTGGTGAAAACAAGCAACTTGCTTACTGGAATCTGCAGGGAAAATAATATTTTGTTGGAGCATAGATCTGAGGCTCTCAAACTACAAAATTCCCAATTCACAATGGAGCCACAATTGTCTACACAAAGTACGATTTGTCAGTCTAAGGATATGAAGTTTACCCTAGCTAATGCTCAGGACAAAGGCATTAAGTCTGCAATGCTGACTCAGTGTTAAGTCCTCTGTACCACAATGTGGTACAGACACTCTTAAAGTTTAGGAAGGATACCTTTGGGCTTGGCAGTTTCTTTGCTTGTTTGCTTTTTCTTTTGCCATTAGAGAAGCTGAGACCGATGAATGTGGTATGACAAGCATTCATTACCACATTTCACTGCCCTGCAAGGGAAGGTCAAATAAAAGTCAGACTTTGCATGTTCAGCCCATCCAGGCTGAACACTTCCATCCATTACATCCTTCCACAGTAGTCCCTGTGATGTGTTAGGAGAGTTAATGTGTATAGTAAGGGCCAGGTTTTTGCAAGGCAGTCTTGTATTTTCAGTTTAGGGTATCTATCATTCCCCAAAATGACTAGCCTAAATGCACGACCACACCATGGCATACCTCTGTTCAAGACCAAACCCAAACATGAACAAACTTCGTTGCATGCAAACATCTAAGATGGGTATCAGAGTTCTTTTGTCTTCTGTTTTTATTTCTCTGTCACAAATAAAGAATGATTGCTACATGACAGGTAGTCTCACTAGCAGAAACACAATAAGAAATATTAAAGAAAAGTTTTGATTGTCTGTCAACATGTCCCCTTGGGAAAAACTCCTAGCTGACACTGGTCCTGGCTCCACACACTTAATGCCATTTGATTTGATATGAAGCATAGTTACAGCTGGCAGATATTATTGCAATATTGAAGTATTTTACAGAGCAATGGTACATACAGGCAGCATGGCATATTCCTCACAGCTCCTGTGTACTTTAAGCTCAATGGTACAGTTGTGTATACAGATACTGAAGTGCTCTCTGCATTTAATTGACAAGATCTCTGCAGTGATACAGCATGTTATTTTCCTTACCACTGCTCAGGTAAACTGACAGTAGAAGTATAATGAGTATAAATTAGTTATAGACCACATAGGCTATATCAAAACCTCCAGAAGCATGTGCAGTAAGATTAAAAGCCTGAAATTCTGTGAGAAGATATTTGTGTAAGTTTTCTGAGCAAGCTGTGGAAATAATTCTGCACACAGCCAGTTCCTTAATATTGCAGCTTTTGGTTATGGAGGAACGCAGAGCCTGTGAAGCCAAAAAGCAATGAAGTTTAATAAACCTTGTGTTGATTTCAGCCATGGTTCTTAGAATACCTTGCTGTAAACTGCTCATCTTGGAGTTGTTGTGGGTTTTTTTTTTCTAAAACTGGAGCACAGTTTAGGTGCTCCCTGATGATGGTCTGCAGTATAAATCTTGTTTCTCTTACCTGTTTTTATGGAGTATTTGGCATCTCCCGGCTCAATTTAAGACTTCCAGTTACATAAATTATTCTGAAAAGTTGTCTAGTTGAAGTCCTTCAGAATATTTGAGAAAGTTGAAGATTATTTTTCTTTGAATTGTACTTAAAATGCTCAGGGCAACATATTTTGTCACTCAGAGCAGACAGCGTCACGCACCGGCAAACGGGCCTTGCTATGAAGGAAGTGTTCTCTTAAGATAAGTCAAGTATTGTGGCTTTCAAAGGTCAAACTTTTAATGGAGTTTATTCTGTTCCACTGTTTGAAAATAGAAATAAAATACAGCTACAATTAACATCCAGCTTTTAATCAGGTGCTGTTCTCTCAGCATTCATGCAGTGTTTGTTTTGGAAAGCTACTTGCCAAGTCTGAAAGCCAGAAAACCCGTGAGAGAAGAAAAATAAAGGAGGAATTCAGAGATTGCAGAAAGGTCAATAATACTTTTGATCTAGCTATGGGAGCTGGACACTTTCAGAGTATTTGTATCACTATGAAGCCTCAATGTTTTGAAAAACTCAGAGATATGTTAGAGGAACAGTATAGCTAAGTGTAAGTATGCATTGCTAGATTGGGCAGGATCAGATAATGGCCAAGCATCAGAGTGTTTCTTAGGGCACAGGCACCATGGCCCCTGATCTGGTATGGAGTGAATGGATGTTAACACGGGAGGAGGGATGAGTGCTTCTAAGGAAACTCTGTTGGCCTCCAACAGATTATGAGAGCAGCAAGAGGCCTCAGGGTAGGGTGGAATGGCCTGTCCACAGGACCTGCTGATACTAGAAAAAGCTTTCTGTTACCCTAAGAAAGAAGGAATGTTGCAATTTTAATATTTGTGTTCATTACAAAACTTTAAAAAAATGAAAACTTGAAACATGTTGCTTTGTATCAACTTTTGCATTAAAACAGTTGAAATACTACTATGTACTACTACAGTAGATTAGAAGTTGAAATACTACCTCAAGTTGTTTCAATGATGATCCATCAAAAATTTAGAAGAAATCAATGTACAGCTGTGAAAAGTTTCAATTTTATCAACTCATTGTTTTTTAGTGGAAAAACTGTTCCACTGGAAAAACTTCTGCAGGCTTCAGTAGAAAAATCCCTGGACAATTATGCAGTCCAATAGCTCAGCAAGAGTGTCTCTCCTGCCATTTTATGTTCTTTTGATGAAAGCTTCTACCTCTTATGTTTTTTGTAGTTCACTTGTGCAGTGTATCTGGTCAATAGAAGAACTGTTCTTTCCAAACACAAGAGAATACTCCAAAAAGAGAAATCTATGAGTATCTGTTTCAGTTGTGCATGAACTCTCTTTGGGGTAACACTTTTGTGTTATCCTATGGGAGGGCAAGATTTAAGGCTAAATGTTCATGCAAAGGAAGTTTATAAATTACATAGGAAGGTCCTTGTGTGGAGAGTACAGATTCACTCCCTCACTGAACAAAACAGACTCCCCAGACACAGCTGAGTAACCGCAGCTAAACAAAGCTGTTGAGATTCAGTATATATTAGCATATTTTGGAGGAAATAGTTTGCTATTAGACTGTAGAAAGGGTAAAAAACAATTTGAATAAATCAAGGGAAACTGTCTCAGAATGTAGGAAAAAACGCCACTAAATTGAATATGTAAATAAATCATTATGAACTACTGGCTAACACCTGGAGCTTTTATAAATGTGAAGTGTTTATTAAGGATGTTCAGACTTCTTAGGGCCAATCCTATACAGAAACTGGTAATTTAAACACAATATGACTTGTACAACTTTATCAGTTTGTCGAGTGCCTGCATGCCATCTTTCTCAAGGAAATGATTCTTTGACTCTTTTACTATGAAACAAAAGCAGTTAATGATATCTTTCATTTATTGTTCAGTTGACTCATCTGTATGGGAAAGTTTTAGTTTTGTTTTAAATGGAGCATTCCTGTTGAATTACCTCCTCCCCATACCTTTAAGTGTGTATCAATTTATCACTTTTTCAACAAAAGTGAGTACTCCACTGAAAATGAAAATTATTTTAGAAAAGGGATTTTTCCTTCTGGGAAAAAACTGGCAGAAATGGTAAAAGTTCAAGTATCAGAAGCTCTTTTCTTAGACTAGCAGAGAAAAACACAATAAAACAGTATATCTACCACATGAACATCACAAGCTCTAGGCTTAGGTCTGCCTGATTCTGGAGAGGGGCTTGAATTTCAGATTCTGTAGTTAACTAGCCGTTGGGGAAGAAATTAAAGGAGAAACTGACTCTGCAACCAGGCTTGGTACTATTCTGTGATGTGGAAGACCTTGCTCAAGCCTTTAGAGGCAAGAGATGTTCATATAGAGCAGATGCTTCCTCCCAACAAGGGAAACCTGAGAGGCCCAAATGCTTTAGGAAAAGCCAAGTGTCGGGCTCACAAATGCAGAGTTGCTGAGCTGGAAGGCAGGATGCTGAGGGACCCTTATTCAGACCAAACAGGACAGGCAACCTGGGACACCATTTTATTGCCTTAAAGAAGTGGGAGCAAGTGGAAAGCTTTGAGACTAGTGGTTAGTGTGTCATGTAGGATCGTCTCACCAGCCTCTGAGCAGGCTGAAGAGACAGAAATTAAATCCCTACCAGTAGACACAGCCCTGCCAAAGAAGAGATCAGTCTGGCCTTGGGCTGGGGTTGTACAGCAAGAAAGTAGAGACAATGTAGATTTCTCCAGGGCTTCCTCCTATCTGTGCTGTAGGATGGAACTTCAGCGACTTGGTGTATATCACTAGACAGTTCGTTGTGACCATTTTCTTTGTAATAGTGTTATTTATCAAGAGGAAAGATGGCAGGTGCTCAGGGACTGGGAGGAAATTCAGGAGGATGATGTGTTCAAGATGTCAAGTCCTGTGAAGGACTCACCAGCAGTGAGACAGCAACCAAGATCCTCAAGGCTGTTACTGTAAGCAGTAACATGTGCAGAAAAGTCAACCAGAAGGATGACTACCAATCACACCCCAAGCACCAGTGCAAAGTCTTACAAATGGCAGCAATTTCAGGGAAATACTTTCGGGGGGCCATGTATTGCATGTGAGAATTGTCTGTGTCCACAGGGATAAGGAGCCTGGATGTGCTTGAAGAGAGAACTGCATTTTCTCTGATTATTCACCCTGGGTTATTCATTTGACTAAACTCAAGAGTAACAATTGCCTTTTTAAAGCTGTATGGGTTCCCAATCTTCCACTCAGAAGTCAATAAAAAGTTGGAATAAGCAGGACAAAGTTAGAATTTTGTTTTCAATCTTCACAGAAGATCCATTTCCTTCTCCTAAATCTTTTTGATAAAAGAAAGAACTATGACTTTATGTTAATAGCCAGTATATTTGTTATATGCAGGTAGGAAATTATTGATATTTCCCGTTGCTTAAGGTGAGTTATCCTGTAGATTTTAGTTCAGTTTCTTTTAGTTGTACTCAAGCAGTCATGTCTTGTTACAAAGTCTGTGCCTGTGTTTGAAGCTCCAGGAAAGCTCCTGTTGTGTAGAAAGGTTCTGACTTGGAAACTTTGCCTTGCTAGGTTCTCCGAATGATCTGTGGGGCAAGTATTTCTGTCAGTTTCCCTCATACATCTAGTGAAATGAACACATGAGAAGAGAGAAATAATTTCCGATTTCTTCATTTCCACACCAGCCTATGGCCATTAATCCTCACCTCCAGCTTGCAGTGTGTTATTCCTCCACATGTGCTGGCCTGGGGACAGAGGAAGCCAAATCCTATTTTAAAAACAGATGGCCAGAACTATATAATTCATATTTTATTAAGCAGAAGTCAGCATGAATCCACCATTCCAACAGCTTTACCTTTTGACTCTTTTTGAATATCCTTCTCCTGGGTCTATTGCATTGCATATATTTTGAGTGCTCTCTGGATGGTCCTAGCTCTCCCTCCTCTCTCCTTTTCAAAACACCTTGTTGAATTAGGAGCTTTTGCTACCTACATCTGTGGCCTGAGCTGTCCTCTCCAGAAGAGATCATCTTGCCTAATTTTCAGTCCTGAAATGTTGATATCTCTGAGTCAGCTTATCAGATTCCACTCAAGACTATAATAAATAAGCACTTCTAAGATCAAAATTAGCTTCTCTTGAGGGCATGTTAGGTCATAAACTTAAAGCAGTTGTTGAATTGTTAATTTCTGACCTTTGACTGTAATGGACTCTAGGTACATAGTTCAGATGTAGTGGCCAAGCTTTATAGGGAAATACCATCTAGCAGTTGTACTTATTTATAGCTAATAGGGAAGAACTCTCTCTTATCTGTAAACTTTAAAGCTGTTTATAAACATTATTTCAGATCCTTTGTATGGGCAAAGTCTACAGTCTAACAAGCTCTGCAGAAAAGTCAGCCCTGTTTTATCCCATTCATACACCCTGGTTCCTCTCCTAGCCACTTGTTTTTCAAACTTTTTTAGCTTTTAGACATATTCAGGTTTTAGAACTGTCAGCAAGAAGGAAAAAAAAAAGTGTGCGTGAAATAAAATGGTCCAGAGGAAAGCTAAGAGTGAAGTACTTGCTAAGAGACAGTGACTTGGCAGCTCTGAAGCCTAAAAACATCAGTCGGGAAGCCAGCAAATATCATATCCATGAATATAGAATGTAGGGACCTGGAAGAGAAGAGAGGGACTCAGTCATGACAGCAGAGAGCAGAACAACAGAGTTTTTCCTCTTGCATGTACAAAGCTTGTCTGGAGCTAGAAAATGCAATTTCTTTCTTAGCACTTCTGTCCTTCATCCAGCAAATACTTTTATCTAGATGCCTCCTGTTTGCTTCTCTCTTGAGCAAGCAGTAACTATACCATCATCTCTGGAAACAGGATCAGACACTTCACTAACACATCACCTGACATCTAGGTCAAAATTCTTGGGGAGCTCAGGTGCAGAGGATGCTTTTACAACAAAAAGGCAGAAGATATTAATTCTACTTCTGACTTGCCTACCTACAAAAGCAAGTGGTAATTTAAAATTACCTCTCCTCTGTGTAGAGGAGAGGGCCTTTCATTACAAAAACAAGCTGATGATGTGTCCATTTAACATGAGTGGCCTGACACTTTCCTCTGCATGTTAACTGAGCTCTGTTGAGGGTGTGATAGTGGTGTCTGTAACAACACAATAAGAAGAAAAATATCAACAGAGCTATGTGATGGATTTGATTGTTGAAATAGATACACTTGCCTTGATTTATCACACAATTGCCTAAACCTCCTGTGATGCTGCTGCCCAACTCAAATCCCTCTTGAAAACTAATCTGCTGTCAGAGTGAGTGTATTCTAAAGCAGCCTCCATGTCACACACCAGGGCTTACTCTTTGGGGCTCACACACAGCTGTAGGAGCTGGCTGAGTCTCTATATGGTGAGCAGACTGAAAAACCTTCTCTAGGAAAGAGGCACAAAAATGTCATTAAATGATTGAAGAAATATAAGAGTGATCCCAAGAGATAAAACATTAAAAATACGACTACTATGTAAAAGTGAAAATAGAGCAGGTATTATTTTAACAGTTTTGCTTCTGTATCACACAGAAATGGGGGTAGAAAGACTCAATTTTTGTGGTAGCATGCCACAGCAAATACAATTAATAGCAGAAGGGAGAAGTAGGACTGAAGTGCAGTGAATGCAAAGAAGTGGTCAGGGATTTTAAATTGAAATTATTTTCCTCTGCAATTCAGGGAAGCTGGATTTCTCTGAGAAAACTGGGACTCTGATAAAATCTTGATTCATCATTACAAAAATTGATACAGTTTTTCAAACTAATAATTCCAATTTGTCAAAAAACAGGAAAAAAAAAACCCAACCCAATCTTGGTTTTGATTGACACAGATAGCTGTCAGTTTCACCCACCACAGTGTCTTGTGTAAGTTAAAGCACTTTAATGTTACCGTTGTGGTATATTATTTTTGGTGGATCATCCTGAGAAAGTGAAATAGAATAATAGAGCAGTAGTTTGCTAATGATGTGCATAGCACTTCACAGTGACACAGATTTGCACTGAGACAACCCCATTTTGTTTAGCTTAATTGATAACATTGCAATGCTGTAATATCACTTTTTTTTTTAAAAGAAAAAAATGCAAAACATTATTTCTGAATTTGTTTTCTATTCTAAACAGGAATACACTTTAAGAAAGCAACTTTTCATCCTGATTCAGGGAGAAATGTCCCATGAGGCAGAAATTCAGATTTTTATTAATATTTGTCTTTGAGCAGCATGAGTCAAGATCCACTTCCTGCCAGATAATACAATGAATAAATATTGGCATTGGTTTTACACAGCGGAGCCGGCGTTAAGTGATTTGGGGTTTTTGGTTGGTTTGTTTTAGCTCGGTGTTGGATGCTGGGAGAGAGGATATTTTAGCATAAATTATTTTTCTTAACATTTCTACCCATTTTAACTGTGAATGACTGAATCAAACCTTTGAGGGGTACTGCTGTGGACGAGATAAGATTGTGATATGCCTTTTAGTTAAGCCACCCAGACTCTATACCCTATAAACTGTACATTACAGAACACCCTTTTTATCACCTACCTCTAACCTCACTGCTACTTCCAGCCTGAAACCCTTTTTACTACTCCCAAAAACCCTAGGAATTTTGAAGAAGAGGAGCTGATAGTCATCTAAAATGTTAAAAGTGATCACTATTAATATTTTAAATAACGGAATACATTGCAAGTTCTGAAGAATTAAAATTAGTTTTAAAGGCTCTATAGATCAAATTAATTTCTTGAGTAGAACTAGAAATGTCCCTTTCAGGATAAGAAACCACTGGAAAAATCTCCTTGATACTTTTCTAACTCTCTTCAACACTGTTCTTATTCTTCACTTTCACTAAAGGAGAATTCTCTTTTCTTTAAATAGCACTAGATACATTTCACGTAGAAAACTAACTTCAAAAGTACAGAGCTTTCTTCTTACCATCAATTATTACAGCCTTCCAGGTGTTTAGTGTTATACCAAATTACAGAGAACTAGGGTTTTTGACAGATTCAGGAGAGGTTGTATAGCCAAGAAATTCACCTTCAACTTCAAAAGACCTATCTGCTCATGGCAAACTGACTCTTTTTTTTTTTTTAAACCCTCCGCCTCCTCTGAGGCCTATAATCCCTATATATTTGCATATAAACTAGGAATTTATTCAAGATTCTGTGAAGATCTCAAGGAGGAGCGTCATTGACTTATTTTCCTGAAATTGTCACCATGTAAAGCTCTTGCAAATGGCAAATGTAAGGATATTCATAATGATCGTTTAAGTAAAAGGCTGTGGGATACATCACCCTTGTTGCAGCCAGTCTTGAGGGACGGCTGATGCTCACTGCTCACCCATGGACAGCCTAGCCAAATTCTGGGGGGATAAATACAGGTGGTTTCTGAGAGACAAGGGCTTGCAGCACTGCTACAGACACACTACATCTGAAAATCAATTCAGACTTTTATTCTCTTCTATTCTATTTCTTTGCTGAGATTTATTTCAGCTGAATGGCTGCCAGTGCTCTCTTTATTACTGTCTCTGGAGCCTACAGCCACTTTAGCCAGCCAGCCCTGTCTAACTCTGTCTTCAGTATGTTTTGAACTTGTTTTGGCTGAAGGAGGAACCAGTGATTGTAGAAAAAGCCTCTCTTTCTCCAAGCCGTTGCTGGGCTTTAAATTTTCTAAGGCTGGACACAGATCAGAAAAGAGGAGGGGGGGAAGCTCCCCAAAGCCCTTCTCTAGAACTGCTCTGCCTTCACCCTCAGGACAGGTTATCTGTGCAGATCAGATGATATCTGAGAGGCAGCATCTTCTCAACACAAGCCAGCAGAATCCACAAAGCCCTGGCAGAAGCATGCTAATGTGTTTGAGGTAGTTACTTTGTTCATTTAAAATGCAATTAAACAGAACAAATACTGTGAGGAAATGGACAAGATTTTACATTTGCATACAAAAATTAGGGGGAAGATCTTTTCATCACACTATAAATTTTATATAAACGTTTTGGAAGGGAAATCTTATATGATCATAGTATAGACTGATATAATGAAATAACTGGAATGAAGGTATTGTTGTCCAGGGGTCAAATTTTTTTCTGAGAAAAGAACTAATAATTTATGGAAGTGTTTATCCCTGTACTTAAATACTGGAATTGGGATCCACTTTCTGCCTAGTTGTTTTAAGTCTGCAAAAATTAGTCCTAAACTCTACAAACAGAAACTTGCATGAAAAAAAGTACCTTTAGCAAGTTACTGTGTTTTCTGTCTAAAGAAAAAGGCTCTTTTGCTCCAATTTAGAATACGATGAGCCTTGTTTTCAAACAGGATTCTGGATGCAGATAAGGGAAACCATGGGATTTGTCATAGAAAGGGAGCTGGAAACGAGGAACAAATATATGCTTTTTTTACTTCTAGTGCAGTTGTACTAAATGGTAATAACATAGTTAACAAGTGTAAGGTCTGTAGTGCCAGACACTGTCAGCTGGAGCACGCCTACCTGGCTATTGATAGACATCACAAAGCTCCTGGTTAGATCTTCTCTGAGCTTGAATGAGGAATTTTCTGCGTAAGGTTACAGAACTAAAATTGTAATAAAGGCAGTAATATTGAATAGTAGTTTTCTAGGAGCATTTTCTGAGCCAGTATCCCTTGTACAGCTCTTCAAATACACCAGGAGTTTAATTCTAATCCAGAGTAAAGGGATGAATTCCCATTTCAATGAACTTTACTGGATGAATGCAAAAGCAAAGGCTTAGCATTTGGCAGGCTGTCTCCCATATTTTTTCTGCCTACCGTTAATGAGTTTGATATTAGCATAATATAACCACTGCTTTTCATTTCTAACCTGAATAATTAAAAAAAGAAAAAAAGCTGGAGGCAGGGGGAGAGTAGGGGAAGGGGAAAATGGCTCAAAATACAATCTTCCCTGCATTCAGCTCATAGGTTCAGGAACCTGAATACACTGAATTTGTATGTGCTGCTGAATGTGTAGCACAGAGCACGGGTAAGTGAGGAAAAAACACAAATCCCTCTTGCTTGCCCTTGAACAATTGTCCAAGCAGGTCAGCCCTATGATTCCTTATGTCTCATAAATCAGCACAAAGGTAGGCACAGGGGAGGGCTGCTTCTTTAAATAGCAAGAGGGCTTGAAAACACAGTGTACCTATGGGAACAATGAAGAAATACTAAAGGGCTGTATTGCTCATGCTGCATCTGGGTTTTGAAGACCATGAGGTTGAATGTGATACCATAGGAGCCACACGTACTCAGATAATATCTGCATAGATCACCAGTATGCTTAAGTCCTCAATGAGGCTGGTAGTAAGTCACATCCTTCCTCATTACCACCATAGAAACACACAATTACAAGTGCCACAACCTGGCACCATTAAATAAAATCTCTTTGTTGGGTGAGCACTAAGATGCAGCTTTGGGATCATCATACAAAAGCAATCTATAATTTTGAATAGTGTAACACTTAAAGGCCAGCTTGTACATTAACTATTTTAATTGTCAACTACAACAGCACTGTGGTGTAACATTAAAGGTGCTCTAAAGCTTGTTGTGCTGATGGTGCATGACAGTTCTGCAAACCATAACACTTTCATAACTGCTCTGAGGCTGGCTATTTATTTATTTATTTATTCTCTGTCATTTGAATTAACATGAATTAACATTTGTCTGAGAAAAATCCAGATGGCTGGATCATTGTTAGTCATCCACACATACTGTTACCTTGTAGAAATAATGAAAATTTAAGTTCTGAAAAATAAGGATGAGGTTGTTTTGTGGGCTTTTTTTATTTTATTATTATTTTTCATGTGATTCCACCAATTACTCTGTATTTTCCTTTCATCTGAATGAAACTCCAAGGAAGCTGCTCTGGCTTTATTTAGTAATTTACCAGTCCCCTTAGCCATAAACAGTCATGTGTTTGGTGTTGCTCTCCCCAGCTGCCTTTGGATGTTTTCCTGAGTAAGTCTTACATTTTTATATTCCCTTAACCCTTAAAGGTTAGAGGAAATTTGCCAAGGAGGTTCTTGCTTGTTTTCCTGCCCTCAGGCAGTGGTCTGTCTCTGACTCCTGGATCTCCCTGTATCACCACCTGGGACAACATGAAGTGGCCTTGTGTCCTTAAAGTACAGAGTAAATCCTTATGGTGGGTTTTTCTCTCTGAATCCCACCAGTGTCATCTGATGTAACTCTCCTCCCTCAGGTCTCTTTCATCCCCGTTTCTCTTCTGCAAGCCTAGAGTTAGATTTTTTTTTGTTTTAGTTTCATTGTCATTGTGAGGTCAAACAGGCCAGTAAAATGTCTGCTGGGGCTGCTGGCTGCTCCCACAGTCGAGTCTAGCCTTCTGCCACCACATATCTCGTAAAGCCATTTTTTCACTGGTGATAGTATTTGAATTCACAGTTTGTTCTGTAGTTTTTAGTCTTTGTGAGATGATGGAAGAGATCTTTCAAAGGGATAAACAAGACTTGTATGTCCTGGTACCATTGGCTTTCACAGGGACCCGTCGTTGCCAGAAGCATTTCGTGCCCTTGACAATCTTCCCCTGTATCTTACACAAAGATGGTACAAATAAAAGGTTCTTTAATTTCAGAGGAATTTGTAGAGATCACAAATTAAGGCTTAGATAGATACCCAATTTAAATCCAGTATGTTCTGTAGTGGAACTAGGCCCCAGAGTGCACCGTGTACTGAGGCCCAGAGCATGCTTAATACAGATTTAGTCAGGGCCTTTGCTGATTTACTGCCAGATGTGCCAGACCCAAGAGGATTTCCTAATGTGGGGAGAGGGGCTGAGTAAGGGCCTTGCTGGGGTGAGACTGAGAGAGCCCAGGAGGGACTGGGAGGTGGCAGGTGTCCAGTGTGAGGAAATGGAGTATTTATGGAGAAACCAGATGGAGCAAGGATCTCTAGTCCTGTCTTACTTCTTTCTGAATTTGGGGAAGTCTCTTTGCATTGCCACGATACAAAATTCAGCAGTTGTGGTGACTACTGCTAAAAATATCAAGCTTCCAGCAGATGAAAAAGCAAGAGGATGTGAGCTACCTAATCAGCTTTCTACACCTCTCACCTCCACAGATCAAAGTTCTTAACTGTATAGTATTCATTAAGTAAAATCCCACTGCTGAATTCTGTTTACCAGGTAGAGAGACGGCTTTTTTTTGTCACTGTTCCAATTAATCGGTGTTTCCTGAGCACATGGAAAGAATTGCCAAGCTCTGACTCATTGCAGTGAGTCCCCTGCTGTTATGGATAATAGTGGAGTGGGGGTAGGCATGGCTGACTAATACGCCTTTAAATTCCATTTAGGTTATAAGCTCTTGAGGCGTAATGATTTTTTAGGTACTCTGTCATGTGTCATAATGTCACATCACACAAGGCAAATATGATTCATGTAATCCATTTTGATGCATTGCCATTAGAATATGCTGAAGAGGTTTTTTGTGTGTAGCAAAAATACCCCATGTGAAGTGTTTTTCCCTTGGACTCTGGTGGGAGTGTTTGCAGGCGTGCAACCAATCCTTCCTGTTTAGCCTCACACAGATGAATCTCAAGAGCCTCTTCACAGTGCCTTGACATGGCTGACTGTGGCACAGTTAAAATGTCTACTGAAAGCAGTGTTGAAAGTGGCAAGTTTTGACCCTCAGACAGACAAAAATATGGCTATTTTAAGAGAGAGAGCATCTTAAATCCCTCTGGTAAACAGCAGGAGTTGCAGTCTGTCAGTGTCTCAAAGTCTCTAAAATCTGCTGAACCATTTGGCACTGCCTCAGAGTTGGAAGTGTTTTTTCCTCGTATAATAAGAAAAGGGGAGATTTTGTTGGGGTTCTGGTATTTTACTTTGTTTTTTCTGTTTTTGTTTTGTATTTAATGTCAAGGAGACACCTCACCTCACAAAGAAACTGTCCTGTACAGACATTTTTCCACTTTTCCTTGCCAGGTAAACACAGCAGTTGTTTCTTGTTCTAGCTAACAGGAGGTAAATAGGGAAATAAGGAGGCATTTCAGCAACCAGGTCACTGCTATCTCTTATAAGTAGGGGCTAAAATAAATGAAAAAAAAAAAAAATTCTTGCATAAACTCCTGGAACAATAGATTGCTATTTCCTTACCCGTTTTGGTGGGGGTGGAGTAGCTGAGATCGAGCTGATTACTCTGGCTGCAGGGCAGTGTGGCATTGCATAAATAATGGAGCACAGGCTGTGCTTTTCAAGGAGAGCCTTTGGACTGTTTGGAGTCCACCAGGAAGTCAACTCTGCCCTGGTTTCCGATGTGATTCAATAGGCTATTTTCCAGAGATGTCTGGAGCCAGAATTAAATCCCACTGATAGGGCCATCAAGAATATTCCCATGATTATAAAATCACAGAGGGACAACTTGTTTTGGGAGGTGCACTGACAACCAATGACAAAACACTGTATGCATTATCAAACAGATATTGTGTTCTTGAATAAAGGACTGATAATGCCTGGGCACACAGGGCTGCTTTCTGCTTACAGCTATAAACAGACTACTCCTACTGGCTGCAAGTAGCTACATGTAAGTCGGAGGAGAAACTCAGTTTTTCCTCTGAGGTGTAATTTATTATTCTCCTTCAGCCCTCTAGATTTCAAAACTCAAGTTCTGCAACATGTTATTGAGCAGGGCAGTAGACTCATGCACCTTGAGAAGGGGTGCACAGTGTGAAGGGCTTTGGCCTCTGAACTGTTATCTGATCTAGTTACAGGAAAGAGGATGATACTTGTCCTTCTGGCTCTGGGCTTCCCCTTCCCACATCCCTCCCCTGTAACAGTGCAAGAACCAAGTGAGGCACTAGTGCTCTCCACCCTGCCCCTTCCCACAAATGCCTTTGTCACTACACAGGAGTGTCACAGCCTCCCCACTCACTTGCTGTCCAGCCCTAGAAATTCATACTGACCTATAAATATCTGGGATACTAATGACTGAGCCTTTCATCTTTCTAGCACTATTTAATTCTTTGGTCTGTAATGCTTCCTACTACCTGCGGATTGTTGCAGTCAAAAAGGCCTTTCACATACTGCTTCCAGCTCTGGAGCCCCTGACACATGAAGGATGTGGACCTGTTGCAGCATGTCCAGAGGAGGGCAACAAAAATGATTGGGGGGCTGGAGCACCCTTCTTATGGAGATAGGCTGAGGGATTTGGGGCTGTTCAGTCTGAAGAACAGTAGGCTCAATGGGGACCTTATGGCAACCTTCCAATACCTGAAAGGGGCCTATAAGAAGGCAGGGGAAGAGGGTTGCACCTGTTCACTAGGGCATGTAACAATAGGACAAAGGGTAATGGTTTTTAAGCTAGAAAAGTGTAGATTTAGGTTGGACATTAGGAAAAAGTTCTTTAATATGAGGGTGGTGGGTCACTGGAATGGGGTTCCCTAGAGAGGTGGTGGGGGCCCCATCCCTGGAGACATTCAAGGTCAGGCTTGATGGGGCTCTGAGCAATCTGGTCTAGTTGGAGATGTCCCTGCTTATTGCAGTAAAATGTTGCTTTTTCAAATTGTCTGTTTTTAATTGGGAGAATTTGATCAGCTTAGTATTTGTTCCAAGAACTCTTGATAGGAGTTTAAAAACTTGTTTGTTGCTTCTGCCAAGTCCTTTTTATGGGAGCAGACAGAACTTGCTTCTGTTCCCACTAAAAGCAGTGGAAATCAGAACAGTTCTCCTGAAATCAACTTACTGTCTGTTGCAAAGATGATCAGCAGCAAAGCAAGAGTAGCTTTTAAAAAGACAGCTGGCATAAGGGCAACACAAAGAAAGCTGCACATTGTGACAGTCCTAAAGAAAAATAAGTGAGAGATTCAATGGTTGCTTTACAGATCTCACAGCTGGACTGCTACAGCAGGACACATAAGCAAGCTATCATGTCACTTTCACAGGAGTGGAGAAAAGATACTTCTTTCCCTGGGTAGAGAAGCTGAGATGCTTCTGTACTTTTTCTAATCCATGCACATTATATATGACATTTGTGAGCTTCATCTTAAAAAAAAAAAAAAAAATAGAAATGAAATCACAAAAATGCAGTGTGCTGCAGTGTTTGTGTTTGGATTACAAAATAATTTTGGATGCATATTTTCTGCCAGCACAGCAACCTTGGCTGACTTTGGAGTATAAAGGGGAAAAATAAAAAGGTTGCTTAAGGGTTCAGAGATTAATAAGCAAGGCAAAATCTTCTGTAACTGCAACAGTTTCAGGCCTTGGTGCTCACATGTCTTTTCTGATTCTTTTCTATAATCTTACTTCACTGCAGATGGGTGTGGGCTGATACAACAATGTATGACATCAGGACAAAGATTATCAGTAAGAATGAGTCAAACTTTCAGTGTTCTCACAAGGCAACCATTTCCACGCTTCGACAGAAGAGTCCTTTGCTGTTATTTCCATGGCACGATGATGAGTTATCCCAGCTGCACTGTTCTGAGTGATGGGGATATACAAACCCTAGCAGAGAAATGCCACATTTTCCAGGAGATTTCAGGATAAGCGGTGTAATATCTCTCTCTAAAACATTTAGATCCTTGTGTATTTGCAAACAGAAAGGACTCCTCTTTCCCTCTATCAGTTGTATGTATGGACATGCATAGACACAAAAGCACACATACACACTTCTGTCTCTTGTATGTGCTGACCTGTCACGTACTCTGCAATTAAAATACTTCACTCCTAAATTACTGGATGTCACCATGACAGTCTTCCAGCATCTCTCTGTTTTCATTCAGAAGAGCAGTAATGTCTTAGAACTATTAAAACCAAACAAGTTGGCATATACGATTTTCTGTTTTGAAAGAGGGAACTATTTGACAAAATTCAGATGTGCTTTTGATCTTTTTCATGAAAGAAAACACAAAATTTGTAAAATGGAAAAATTATTTTAAACATTGCCTCAAACCATCCCTCATGGCACGTCTTTCAGAGTTTTAGATTTAAGAGATTTGCTTTTATTATGCAAAAACAAAAAGCCACGTTGAAGAGGCATAATACTAGTACTCAGTTTGTGTCTCTGAATGCTAAAATGAAATCTGTTCAGGATTTAACAAACATCCAGCTACAAAGATACTGGTCTGTTTGAACTCAATTTAATCTACTGTACTGTACAGGGCTAATGCATATGGAAGAAGTGGCTACACTTCTCCATATCTAAAATGGTATTAATATACAAAGGCTCAGTAGCTTTTATGTTGGCCAATATTTTGCAATATTCAGTTGCCAATCAAAAATGTCACAGAAATAATTTCCTAAAGAGATCTAAGTCTTTGTAGTCAGTTGAACTCAAGGTACTGAATGGGAGGTATAATTTCTGAATCTGCCCAGACTTGGACATGCGTTCATGTTGGAAATATGTACACTAAAGTACTTTTAAAAAGACATAAGAGGGAAAATATGGCTTGAAGGTTAAATGAAAAGCAATGGTGTTAATTTGTCTCAGACTGACCTTAAAGGTCTATGAGAAACCTCCTAATACAGGAATCGTTGCACAGGTGAGATGAGGAGAAGGAAATTCAAGATGACGTGGAAGGGTGAATGAGCTAAACATAACCTAAAAGAAAGCCAATCAATGATTGTAAGTACATTTATAGTTTTGCAGAATACAGTTTTTCAGAATTATTCTGTGGATTAATATATTTGCTATGTTGATGCAAATGGGTCAGTTCTACCAAAATAATACTGTTTTGATAAAAATATTATTTTTATCAAGGTGATTAGGCCAAATTCTGACATACTCAATATTTCTTTGGTTGTGCAATGTATGTGGCACAGTCACTGAAATGTGCTTGCAAAAGGAGAAGAGGGCTGATTTAATGAGGAAGGTGGCAATAAAAGTAGTATTTTTTGTAGAAGGTGTGAAAACAATTTTTTGTGGGAATGAAACCCAGGAGAAGTTGGGGTAGGGAGCAGGGCACCAGGGACAGGCTGTGCTGCAGTCAGTGCTGAATTCCCCACAGGTCTCATGGAGATGAGAGGGAATTCTACAGCAGGCTGAGCAACTTTTGCAACCTCTTCTGCCAGCCTGTCTGTTTAACAGAAGATTGTTTTACACAGGGATTTTTACCAGCTCCTTTCATGCAATTTACATGCCTATTAGATTAGGTTCAAGTTTCCCTTGTATCCATACCCTATCCAGATGGCACGGGTAAACTGTCCAAGCCTGCACCCCATTCTGCACATTAATAAAGATCCATAGCAGCTTAGCTGAGTAAGCTGGTTACCTGGCTCCTGGTTCCAACTATTTTCTCAGCATCACTATCTAGCCACAAAGGGGAACAGCTCCATTAAAAGGTATCTTTCCCTAATTGAAGGTGAAGTGTCCTACCCACAAAGGAAGGATGCTACTGTGCAGACACTCTGTCTCCAGAGTGAGATTATTCAGTAGAACATGGTCCCTAGATTTTTATATTTTAAAGTCTTTGAAATCCTGCAGTTATTCAAGAAGCTCAAAGTATTAGGAAAATGCTTCATGTTTCAGCAAATGTACAAGAGGTTCAGGGAACTGGCTACCACATTAAACAGTTACCCTGTGGCCTGCACTGTAAATGAAGAGGAATAACAGCAGTTATTGAAACTTGTTCTACTTTGTCACAGAGCTACTGGAGCTGCCTGAGCAGCATTGCTTGCTTTTTGGAAACCCTAGAGGAGAATATAACCTAGGAACAATCATACCTTTGTTGTCCAATTGTTCCCATACTTGAGGAAAAAAAAAACCAAAAAACACAAGTGAAAGGAAAAAGTGATCAGGGTAGCAATATTGTACCATGTGGCTATGTTTTCAAGTTACTCAGAAAGTCTGTATACTGTTACATTGCTTTCAGACACAATAAAAGGCCAGTTATTAATCCTGCAGTTACCCAACCTTATCACTGCTATCCACACAGCCTGACTGTGGCTCATATTGTAGATCATATTGTTTTCATTACAGTGACCAAAGTGAAATTTAATTAGAGACCCATCTCTCAAATGGACAAGTGAAAAATACAAGGATTAAGAAAATAATCCTAATACTTAATTACATTAAGATATTTTTCCATTCTGGATGGGAGATTTTTGATACTCTGGGCAACTCTCTTCTATCAATTCATTCTTTAGCAGCTGCAAAGCATGATTACAGCAATGGGGGGAAATGCTGTTCATGACATTAAAAAGCATATCCTTCCTGTCAGCTCTGAGCGTGGAACAGGAATATCTAATCAAAAGGGTTTGCTCTGGATCATATCAGTTCCTGACCGCAAACTCTAAATCCACATTATAGGAGCAAGGCAAAATGATCTACAGGTAACAGAAATGGAAAAAATGAATTGATAGGGAGATCAGACTGTGACTAAATGGAAGCAGGGAGGCTGAAAGGCAGCATTTTAATAAGGAAGGCTTTTGTACGGTTTTCAGATAGAATTGGGCAGATTTGTAGAAAACAAAATTTCATCCTGGGGACCATTTGAATTTCATTGATAAGAATGCACTTCATTGCTTCATTTAGAAACTTGCACTGGATATTTTTTACCCCATTTGTACAAAAATAAGAACCAGCTGTAGGGAAAAAAAAGGGGAAAAAAAAAAAAAAAAGAAAACAAATCCCAAACAGCAACTTGTTTATGTGACTGCTTTGCTGTTGTTGAGATTTCTAGGAAACAGATGCATGTTTTTCATTTGAGGAAAGCATACATCTGTTCTGCCAAATTTTCTCCAGAAATCCTTAATTTTCCAGCAAAAGCTTATTCGATTACATTTGAAAATAAGAAACTTTCCCTCTGTCATCTGTGTATAGGTGGACATGTGTTACAAGGAAAAATGGTCATTTTGACACAGTATGGAATTGTTTTCTCAGCAAATCCATAAGACTTTGCAAAATACTATATAATAATTTAGGTTAGAAAAAGAAAAGAGGAAGTAGCAACAAATTTACTTTGTAATCTGTGAAAGGATGTCTGCACACTTGGAGCTGTTAGTCTCATATTGAAGAGTGGCAAGGCTGAAACCAGTAAGATTGTATAGAAATTCCTGTGTAAGTTTTAATAAAGATGTAATTCCTGCCTACCAATTGCTTATACTATTCAGTGAAATTCTATAACAGGAATATTATTCTCTCATATTCTATGGGGTGGTTTAAATATTTTATAGGGAGATTATCATTCTCCATTAAATTTACAGGTCTTCTCCAGAAGGGAAAGTAGTTTTATGTGTTCTGAATATTAGTCTACTTTGGGATCTACTTCAAAAAATTACATGGTGTATCTTTCAATTGCTCTTTGTTTTGAAAAGAAACAAGCACTACAACATAACTTGTAATAGCATGTGATTCATGTTCATATATGCCAGTTTCACGGTGCGGATTGAAGTATGTTCCATTAAGGTATCTTACTGTGGCTAGGGAATTTTTATCTTCAGTTTAGAAATAGAAGAGGAAAAAAAATGCATAGTCAGTAGTCAAATTCTAACAGTACATCAAGAAGAGTAAACCTATTAACTTCTTCCCCTTCAGGGAGAAGATACTACAGTAGTGATGCATTTTGGAAATAAATTCAAAGCAGGTGGACAGAGCAGCAGGAGGGCAGTATCAGGCTAATACAGCAGGAGGGCAACACCACACCAGCCAGTTAGAAAAAAATGAATCACATGGACTGTAGGGGATTGCATCTTAGAATTGCCAAGCTGAATATTTCCTACTGCATATCCTAAATAAATTAGACCCGCACAGAAATATAGGCAATGATAGCTCCCTGCATGGCACGAATAGCAGTGGAAATGAAAGCTGCCCATGTGTGCTCCAGTAAAGCTCTGAACATCCCATTTAAACCTGTCACCATGAGCTAGGCCAGTGGATAGATGTAAATGTCCCCATTGGTATTTTTTAATGATATTGCTGGTATTGTCTACACAGCAGTGATTTTCTCTCTGCCACAAATACAGCTCCCTCTGCTTTATGTTCCTCTGTAGAGCTAGTACTGGTGCCGTCTAGTGGTGGTGGTTTGGGAGTGGTGGGAGATAAGAGCCCAGCAAGAAGGTCAAGGCTTCCTGAAGGAGCATCGGGAAGGGAGAGACATCCCTGGGTAAACCAGGGAATGGGAGAGCTGTGCTGACCACCAGCTGAGCCACCCAGAAGCCTTCAGACATCCTTATCCACTACAAACCTGACTGTACATTTTCTCTTGAGCAGTGGATACAAGCAGCTGCCTTGAATTAAAACTGAGCACCCAAGTGACAGTACAAGACTGGGAACTTCTGTGTAGTGCCAGCCTAGCAACTAACATTTCAGAAAGGGAAAACAAGAGATTACAGCTGTTACAACAAAGAGATGGCTTTGTTAAGCCACCCAACTATAGATTTAAAATATCCTGCCCTTGAGCAGACTATCCAGGATGTCACCTGGAGCAGGACAGGTCCAGTCATCCTTAATCTTTATCTTGCCAGAATAGTCCCCAACTCCCTTGTTTGGTCACGCCAGCTAGTGTGTGGCTGCTTGCATTAAAGTGCATTAGTTTGTTCATTTATCCATGCATCTGCTGCTCTGCTTCTGGAGGTCTGTGTTGTTGGCTGGTGCTCCTTGGGCAGCCATTGGCAGTCACTCTGCCTGGATGTTGCCCACCTGTGTGTCTGTCCATAGATGCCTGATATTTCACCTGCTGTCACTCTGGCTATATATTTTCTTTCTTCTGTGGCAGCTGTCTTTGTTGAGGGTTGATTTGTTGCATGCAGTGCATGAGTGCATACCTTAGGCTACAAATTACACTCTGAATTTTCCATTCCATAAGGGTGCAAAGCAAAGTCTGTTGAACGCAAATCTCCTACTGATTTCAGTGGAGCAGTGAATCATAACCTAAATCACTGATGCTGCATGGTTCACCATAAAGTTTAGCTGTTAGCTCAAAATACCACGTTTGGGAATAGTTTCCAGCAAATTATATTTGCCTAGAAATGTCCCTGATCCCTTATTGAAGTTTCTTAATATTTCTGCTCCTAGGCCTCACCTCCTCTTCTTTTTAAGTACTACTCTTAAGAATGTGTCTTTAACAACTTCAGCCTGATGAATATTTCCTGTCATAAAGCTTCTTGGTCTGTCTTTCACTTTACTGTTTTCCCAGTGCAAATGGTTTCCTGCTCCTGAAAAAGCACTCTTCCAAGGAAGAGTGCTTCCTTTAGTCTCCTGGCAATGGATCTGAATTTTTGAAAGAGCAAACTTGTTCGTTGGACCTCTTAAAAGAGTTGCAGGAGTTTCTGGACATCTCTGGGTCTCCTCTCTATCCTCCAAGTAGATTCCACAAAGCAGTGAGACACTCAGCGTTTTTTACTCTCTCCTCTATTTCACTGCTTCACAGAGGATCTTGAGATATTAGAGCAGTCTGGCCACAACTGGGTCCTCAGTGGGCAGAGGTCCCTTAACAGTGTTTCTTAAATAATTACAGGGTCCTATTACACAGCCTTGTACCACATACGCTTTTGTAGTGGCCTTCTTGTGAAATTCTTTCCACTTTAATTAGTGGAGTGTCAACATTTGTCTTCTAACCATGGCTCTAGAAGAGGTTTAACTTTAAACTGTAAAAAATTGTCTAAAAACTAATAGGCTTTTTAGTCTAGAATCATAATTGTAAAACTTTGATGTGGTCAGGTTAGAGGAGAGCAATAGAGACATCATGCAGATTTAGATATTTGTTTTCTATTTCAATAAAGAAAAGAACATATGACCAAAGTTAAACCATTGTAACACCAGCCTTGGAGGTTTGGGGATGTCTCCTGTCAAGGCTGGAGCAGAGCAGAAATAGGATACCAGGATGGATCCTCAGGATGTGTGCTGGGGGCTATCCAGCTAAATAGGTGGGATAGAGCAGATTCATGTTGCTGATGCCATGCAGAGACTCCAGCTCCTCGCATCCTGCAAACCTACAGGTCGTGAAGAAAACAAAACTGAGGTAATTACATTGCACTTTCAATTGCGAGGACATTGCTTTCCAGAAGTCTCCATTTTCAGATCACCTAAACAATAAAGTAACTTGCTTAACTAGAAAAAGGTAAATCTCATTTGCAAATAATTGTAATGAAGTTTGAGACTTTCAGTTCTTACAAGGAGGAAAATATCTAGCAATTGAACATACCAGAGATGATCTATGCTAAATCAATTTTATGTTCATAAAAGCCATTCATGGACACTCATCATTAACCTTCCAGTAAGAAATGATGTGGGCTTCTGGCTTCTGCTGCACTATCTGCTTTTATTACTTTTTGGGGTACACACCTTGCCTCAGGGTTATGTTTTTTAAAGAGTTTCAAGGGACTGTTGCCGATTGTCATTCATGAGGTCTGGTTGCTCAAAATGTCCTGAATGTGTCAATATTAATTTAATTATGATGCTAAAATAGGTGTTTGGTTTGGTTTTGTTGGTTAAGTGGTTGGTTTGGGGTATCTTTTTCACTGCAAGGTTTTGCTGATATGTTTACTAATTTAAAAAATATGGTGATGAACATGGTGTCAGATAACAGTCTCAACTGATACCCTCTTTTGAAGATAGGAAGCACATAAAAAAAGAAGTTTCCACAGTTGGGCTATTGTAAAGCTGATCTAGAGAGTAAAATACCTACAGGTTGGATTTACTTTTACTCATTGACAAATGTGCTTACACATCTCATAATTACCTGAGGTTCTGCAAAGTGTGTGACTTCCTTCACAGGTTAAACAGTTTGAATATATTACCTCAAGAAGAAAGAGTCAGCTCTGCCAGTTTTGTGAAAGACAGTTGTTGGGAATCCTGTGGATTCAAGCTCTAGTTCATCCATGCCAGTCAAGAGAGAAAACTCTCAAGACTATACTAAGGAAATAGGATGAAGATGAAGGAGTTAAAACCAGAACTTAGTGAGTTAAAAACAACAACAAAACCCCCAAACAGGACAAGGTGGACCTGTTCCTTTTGAAAGAGCTCCTAAAATGTAATGGGTGATTGAGGAATAGAAAACCAAAGTCTCTTTCTTCATTCATAGATTTACTTTATCACTTGAAAAATATATGAAGTTCAACATAGTTGGAGTTAAAAATAATTGATATATCTATGCTAATATGGAGATCAAGCTTTCTGAAACTATTCTTAAAAAAAACTCAAACAACAGCAACAACAAAACTCATCCAAAGATACTGATTCAATACTTTAGGGAAAAAGTATTGGAAGTGTAGATATCTAGAGAGGTAAACAACTTCAAAGGCTGCTTTAACCAGTGGGGTTAGATATTCCCTTGTTTTCTAGATAGTCAAAGAATGACAATAGAAGAAAACAGAGGTGCAGTACAATCGCTGATGAATGGGAAAGAAAATCAAAAGTGGGGCAAAGAGTCTTATCCACAATTGATGAAAAATTTACCTGCTTCACCTGACACTTCACTATTGATTTTATATGATGTGAAAAACAATCATAACAGAAATAGTAATATACAGTATCAGTAACTGAAAGCAGCACAAATTGAGTGCAAACAACATGAAAAGAGAAAGTTACCAGTCCAGTTAGTCAATAAAGATCACAATTTTCAAGGAACATGCTTGAATCACTGTTATTAATCAGGCTCCCAATTTACAACAGATGATATTGTGCAGTTGGTGATTGATAATCCTTTCAGGCATAATGTGGGTTCTTCCTTGAACCATGAAGACACAGTTAGTGTGTGTTTGAGAACTCATGGATTGGTGAGCTCCACAGTTCACCAGCTGCCCAAATTACTTTATATTGAAAAGAATGCTTTTATGTAGGGGAAGGGAGGAACCAATCCATAATATTTGTTCGTTTTTTTTTTTGTTGTTGGTGTTTTTTTTTAAGGTATGGAGGTGAATTTGCAACACACTGAACATAAACGTAAAAGCTATTATAAGCAATTGTTCTATAATAAAACACAATGTTGCTAGAGCACAAACATCTGTCACTCATGCAGGCATCATCCTGTAAACCCATCTAACTAACTCCATTTTCCCTTCTGATTGTATCAACGTAGCTTGCGGCATGACAGTGATTTGAGTGACAGAAATCCAACCTGGAACAGTGCTATGCATACTTATGTTTGTTTACAGGGCCTCATCACTCCTGAAAGATGTAAATTTTTAAAATTGCTTTTATTGAGAGAAAAAAAAAACTGTGAGGGAAAGGTTGTTACCTTGGAACACAAAGTAAAAGTTCTTGTAGTGCTCTGGCTTTCATAAAAATTTTACCAAGTTTTTAAATTGACTTTTCAGTTTTCTAATGAAAAGGGGCAGGAATAATTTAAATGTAGGTCACGTTTTCTGTATTAGAACCATACCATACCAATACAACAGAAGAGACAACACTCAAGACACAGCTTAACTTAATCCTTCTCCTCCCAGACTTTGATTACAATCTTCAAAACAGCTATAGAACCTCTATATTAAAGGCAGATTTTCCC
The DNA here is from genome assembly GCA_020745705.1 of Hemiprocne comata. Classification (NCBI taxonomy): domain Eukaryota; kingdom Metazoa; phylum Chordata; class Aves; order Apodiformes; family Apodidae; genus Hemiprocne; species Hemiprocne comata. Next base: position 20,054,609 of record CM036593.1, read on the forward strand.
TATCTTCCTATTAAATTATTGTTAGATTTCTGGAATGCAACCTTAATAGGTTTAGTCAAAGAGATTTTAATTTTTGTGTGTGTCCTTCTTGCCAAAATGAAAATTGGCTAATTATTTAAAACTTCTAGACACAGAACACTGGAGACTTTTGCATTTCAACATATTAAAAACCTTTCTATGTAAAATGTTTTTCAATTTTTCTGTTTTGTGTCATAACAAATCAATTCCCAATTCTGACATGCCTGTGAAGAATCAGACAGGGTTTTCTGTGGCATGGGCATGACAATCCAAATACATAGACTTTCATTTCAGTCCTATTTGACCATATCTATAGTTTCTTTGTAGTGTACCAGAAGCAATGGGTCATATATCCTGTACAAACAAAGCTTTCTGCCCTGAGATCTGCAATGTAGGCAAAATATGGTCCCTCGCCAATAAAAGCATGCTCGCTCTGTAATGATACCAATCTGTAAGTTGGCATTTTGCATTATGTGCTTATTTGTCAAGCAGTAAATTGATTTGTTCGAGTGAGAAAGAGAATAATGTGCAACATAATAATCTTGAACTACTGTCGTATATGACAGAAAAGTTTAGGTGCTTATTTTCCAAAGGCCATGCACTCATTTCAAATATGTGCTCTTTGACCTGAAATAAAAAAGAAGGGGAAAGAAAGGTAATTTCTGCCTGATCGCTGTTTCCTAATCCTGGGTCCTCTGATCTGGTGTCCATCAGGCAATGGGCACAGTCAGCTGACTTCTCTGAAAACTGCATCTGTTTTCTCTTTCTTGTTCATGGCTTTTCTGCAGAAGTAGCCTGTGAAGACCAGTGGAAGGTAGGTGAAGTTTCAGTGAATATCTTGGGAAGGATCTTTAGATTGAATGTTTTACAAGGCTGGAGAGAAAGCTGTCCCAATTAAAGGTACTAAGTGAAAAGTTAACAGAATGATAGTAAGTTTTATTCAATTTCAACCATTAGCTTTAAATTAGAGGTGCAATCTTTATACAATGAGCCGGAATATTTATTCTTAAACATTCTTCCAGGATATTGGACCAACAGATATTCATAACTATATCTGACTATACTTTTTTGTGACAATCACGAATACCATAATAACAATGATCCTTTTCACAGAAATAAAAAGCTTCTGTCTTGACCAGGTTTTCATTTTGGAGCCTGTGTTACCTTAAATCAGGTACTAAGTGACTAGTGTCTGACTTCCCCATAGTGGCTTCCTTGGCTTCCCCAGTGGCTTTCTCTTCCCTAGATCACACTGATTTATGGCTGGTTCTGGAGTACAGGTTCCTGTCATGTCTGTTGCTTATTTTATTTCTTTTATGTTATTGTTACTGTTGTGATAGAGCACAGAGTGTCTTGTTGTGAACCCTATAGGCACTGGTTAAAAAAAGAAAATTTTAAAATTACTCCATCTGAAGATAGAAACTGTATGAGGAAAACTAAAACCACTGCAAGAAATAACAACTTAATAGCGAATCAGAGAGGTAGTCCAAAATGGGAACATGTCATCAAGTATCTTGGGAAAGACATTTTTTGAAATTACAGCCACATCTACACTTCAGCCAACAGAAGTGGTAAAATGAGATGTACTCTGACTCTTTGTACAGGGAAAAAAGGAGGTCTCTTAAATATCTTTTAGTTTGAGGGGAAAACTATGGAACTGCAGTTTTGTGATTGAATTAAACTGTTCCATTTCCTAATTTTATTCCAGGCTTTGCCAGAGGAATGGCTGAATATCTGCTTATTAGGCCTGATCCTAATCTTTATCTCAGGAGACTTTTATCATAATGAGTGTTAATTCTAGGAAATTAATTGAGAAGTTGTTATGTTCATCTCTAAATGGTGTGTATTTTTGATTGACTGGTCAGTGACAAGTCTCTTCTTATTTTCCACTATAATAAGGCTTATGAAAAGGAAAAGAAGTGGAATAGTTGCCCAATTAAGTTATACAATAATGACAAGGTCAAGCCAAAGAGAGTACATTGTGGTAGTTTACAAATTACTAAGACATTTGGATTTTTCCTGACAGAAATTGTAATGAAAATAGAAAGTGACACATGAATCCATTAACATGACAGCACAATAAAAGGGAGGCGAAATTATTTTAAGCAGACAAGTGTACTTCAAAATAATTTGAAGAGATCAGAGACAAACCCACAAGAGAATTCTGACTCTTTCCAAAATATGATGATGCACCACAGAAAATATACATTTCCCATATCCTCCTAAATCCATGTCTTTCACAGTTAGTTTCCTGTATTTCAGGGAAGTTTTCCCTTGCTTTCTCTCTTTTATCTGCCCTATCTCTGAGTCAGAGCTTTGAGTCATGTGAAGATGGTTCTATTCATTGAAATCTTGTGATGTTGGTTCCTCCTGCTGTAATGAACTTGTTTTGCTTTGCCAATGAAAGACCAGCTCTCATCATCAAAAATGTGTGAAACTGTGCCAGTGAGGAGTGACAAGTTTATGAATAAGGAACAACGTAGTCATACTGAGGCTATGCCTGCAAACATCCTGCATATTACATCACTCTGGTTGAACTGCTTTACCCATTAGTCTTATGGGACTCGTTTCTTGAAAAAGCAAGTACAGAGCTCCTAACTTAAAGTTTAGCAGAAATAAAAAAGCTTGGAGGAGGATATTTTTACCACTAGCTGTTTCCAGTGTTTCCTGTAGCTAAGGTACAGTCATGCATTGTGTTAAACCACCATCGTGAAGGATTTGTTCTATTTTACTTTCATAAAATAAGTATTACTTAATCTGAACATGTTATCAAATTATGTATATGACCTCTTAAAACATCTGGGGTACTCTAGTTTTTCTAACAAGAGGATTACTATTGTCCATTAATTATCTTGTGCAGCGTCTGCATAGAAAGCTCATGTGAACGGATGACAACGATCTAGCCGTGATGTATTAAGTGCATCATCAAAGAAGTAAAAAACTGACTTTCCCTGAGATCCTTGCTTCAAATGAAGATGATCTCTAAAACATGTAGGGTAGTTAAGGGATGTTTTTAGAGTATGCTGCATGGGAGAAATCCTTCCCAGCCTGCTGTGCCATACCCGTGCGTTTCACTCTGCACCTACCCACAGGCTTTCTTTCGGGCCCACCCTGCAATGTTCCCACTGGCTGTGGGCAGCGTAGCACTGTCTGCATCAAGGAAATCTCCAGCTGTACTGTTAAAATAGCTCTTCATTCTCTTGGCACTGATGGCACAGCACAAAGGAGACAGCCAGGGTCAAACTTCAATACTGTGTTGCAGAATATTCTCACACGAATGCTCAGCTTATACAAGTACAGCAGACTTGTCTGAGGATCTTAGGGCTTTTTTTGCAAAAAACAGAGAAAAACAAACCATTTTATTTGCAGATCTTGACTCCATCTGATGCAATTAGTTGCTGCCCAAGGTTGAGTTCCCGTAGAAAGGAGTCTCTTATGTCTGTTCTTGCCAGGGAATCTGTATGGTCTTGCACACAGCATGGCCACTTTGCCAACAGCCAGTTATTTTCTGAAAACTTTAATATAATCACCTTCCCAGCACCAAGAATCTCTTTTGATGCCTTATGTAAATGTGATGAATTAGCCTTGCTGCTACTGTTGCACTGTTTTGAAGTAACAGGATATACAACTTTTTCTGCAAGCTGAGTCTGTAACACATTAGGCTTCAGACTGTTCAGTTATCCCCTGTTCTTGTGATAGTGAATTTTGTGGGATTTTGACACCATGTCTTTCAGTCTCTTTCTCAATCTTATCCTTTCTTGCCTTGAGGGAATGAAGAAGAAACTTTCCATTCTATGTCTCTGAGCAGATCACAGCAGATCTCTGAGTGGTTCCCTCAAGACAGCTTATGAGTTCTCTGGCAGAGGAAGGATGAATTAATGTGGTTTGTTTTTTTTTTCCTGATTTAATATTATAAAGGTAATACATGTATTTATGTATCATCAGCAAAATTAATTGTCTTCATCCACATTTTCTGTGTCTTTTCACTGAACACAGTTGATGTCCCCAAATAATATTTGATAAATCTGTTCTTTTAGGAGATGCTATTATCTCTAAAAAAAAAAAAAGGATATTAACATGCTGTCTTTGTCTCTCATGAAATTTAGGACCTGATCACAGTAAAGATGATCAAGCATCAGAAAAGTTTACAGCTGCAATAAATCTAATTTTTTTACTTACGAAATTTCTGGGAGGTTTTAAAAAAATGCATGGTAAGCTTTGGCCTCTGAATCATAGAATAGTTGATGTGGGCAGGGACCTCTGGAGATCATCTCATGTGAACACCTGCCCAAAGCAGGGTCAGCTAAAGTAGGTTGTTCAGGGCATGGTCAGTTGGATTTTGAATATCTGCAATGATGGAGTTCCTTAACCCTCCCTGGACATCCTGTTCCTACGTTTGATCACCTGCACAGAAAAAAAAATAGGGGGTGGTGGAGCTTTCCATAGGATCATAGAATAGTTTGCATTGGAAAGGACCTTAAAGATCATCTACTTCCAATGCTTCTGCATGGGCAGGGACACCTCCCACCCAACAAAAGGTTGCTTAAAGCCCCATCCAATCTGGTCTTGAACACTTCAGGGATGAGGCACTGGGCAACCTGTTCGAGTATCTCACCACCCTCATAGTGAAGAATTTCCTCCTAATGTCTAACCTAAATCTACCCTCTTCCAGTTTAAAGCCATTGTACCTTGTAGTATCATTATGGAATGGAATTTCCAGTATTTCAGTTCATGCCCATCTCCTCTTGTCCTGTCATTAGACACCAATGAGAAGAGCCTGGCTACATCTTCATTTTCTCTCATCGGATATTTATATACATTCGTTAGATCACCCTGAGCCATTTCTTCTTCAGGCTGAACAGTCCCAGCTCTCAGTGTGTCTTCATGTAGCAGATGCTCCAGTCCATCAACCATCTTCATGGCTCTTTGCTGATGTTTATTAATGTTAGGAACCTATGTGTTACCAAATTAGAGACCAGTTAAGATCACATATCAGGCAAGTTTGTCTTTCTCTGGAGAGAAAGGGATATCCCTGGAGCTTTTTAGATGGCAGAGGATGGAATTTCTATATTGGAATGGGGACGCTTTTTGTGCTAACAATTTCCATGTAGATGTTATTATCAGAAAACCATAATCTATACTCTGATAAATGAATTCACCTATTCTTCCCCCAGAGAAAAGAGGCACAGATGAGGTAATATTTTTGCCAATACCTTATTTCATTGCATTTTAGAAGAGAGTACTTTTCCCTCGAAACAGTAGAGGAATGAGAGATGGATCACAAAGTCAGCTTGCAGGGATAAAATATGCTTCAGCTGACAAAAGAGTTGGTTTGCAGTTTTCTTGTCTAAGTCATATATACTGGTGGCAATAATGATGTGTCACAACATATATCTTCAGAGTAGTTTCCCTCATAATCATCCAGATGTTAGGAACGTAACACAGAAAGAGAAGGTGAGTAGAACAGTAGATGGCAGAATCACTTACATGACCCAAGATTCCTCACTCTTGGTCTTCCCAATGAACCCTGTCCTCCTATAAGCATTCTTTGCATGATTTTTTCATAAATAATGTTAGTTAGATGCTTCCTGAATACTCAGTTGTGTCCACAGCTACTGGATTGCAATAAAGAATATTCTTTCTCCCAGACAAAGCTGATAAAGAATGCAAAAAGGCAGCACACCTCAATTCTCTGTCACTGCTGGCTTCTCGAGCATGAGCTGACACACAGAATGGACTTTGAAGATACAATGATTGAATCTGTGCAGAGTGGAGGAAAAAGACACTGGAATTCTATAACCTAACGTCCTTATGAGTGACTAATATGGGACATTAAAATTCACCATGAATGAGAACTCATGGTTAAATGTGCTAATGTTGGGGGTTTTTTTTTCCTAAAATCTGTTTTATAAGATTTTGTTTATAAATAATAACTGAATACAGCACAAAACAATGTCATAAGCCAGTGTCACTGTACAATGTGAAGTATAATTGATGCACTGTGACAGAGAAGACAAAAAGTATGCCCAAGGATAAATTCTCACTAAATTGACTAACATGACAGCAAAAGCCATGCAAGAGACTGGAAATGCTGCTTATGACAGATATTTTATTTATATTCAAATATGCTGCCACTTTTGTACTCTCACTAAGCCTAACACACACAATATTTGCAAAAACATCTGTTTTTCCCATCCTTCAGCTCAGAATTTTTCGCTGCTGTATTCTTGCCCCCCATACAATCAGTAATTTTAATTATTTTCATTATCATGTACTCAGTTAAGAGGTTAGTTTCAGTAGATTAGACTGAGTACAGTTTGCTTTCACTATTTTCGATTTGTTCCACTTATTGCAAATTGTTCTCTTTAGTTGTTATTATTTTCCATTAAGTTCTTTGAATCCTTTCTTGGAATCCTTTCTTACCCTGCAATGAGCTTATTTAAACTGAGTCTGTTTTCACTAGTTATTCTATGCCTTTAGTTTTCATTGCAAAAAAGCACCACAGCCCAAATGACAACATGGTTTAATTCCTCTATTCTAAAAACTAATACCCAGTAGCTGTTTTCCTTAAACATCACTGGTGGGAGGGAGTTGCCAACCTCCCTCATGCAACTGTTCCACCATCATTTCTTTTCTTCTCTGGTGCGATGCAATTTTTTTAATATTGGAGATGATGCCTTCTTTTTTAACCTCCTCATGCAAAGTTTATGTATCTCCATTACCATTACCTACATCTTCCAAAGTGCCTTGAGCCCAAAGAGATTCATCTGGTTCCCTTAGCAGGGAAAAGAGGATGTGGAGCTCAGCCATAAACTCTGCTCCAAAAGGCAACAGAAGACCCTCGAGCAAATCAATATCCCTCCTGAACCCACCACATGCCATGCCCAGCAAATGCAGAAACAGCCAATGAATCTTCTGCTTTTCCCCAGCGATGTGAGATACATAAACCTTTGTATATAATATCACAGAATCACCAAGGCTGGAAAAGACCTTGAAGATCATCAAGTCCAGCCTATGACCTAAGACCACCATGTCGGCTAGACCATGGCAGTAAGTGCCACATCCAGCCTTTCCTTGAACACATCCAGGGATGGTGCCTCCACCACTTCCCTGGGAAGTCCATTCCAATGTCTAATCACCCTCTCTCTGAAGGTGCTGGCTGTGGCTGTCCTCTTCTGTCAGGTGACTGTTTCCTGAGTGCTGGAAGCTAAATCACATTGTCTGTACAGCCTGTTCCACCTGCTTCTGAAGTTCAGGGGGCCTCTGTGCAGCTGCTGCCTACCCACAAAAGTCTCTGTCTCAGCAAACTTTGATTTCTAGAGCTTGATGTCTTGCTGCCTTGAACTAGTGTAAGACAAGGGTCCTGGCAGTCCCCATGCATAGTAGAATCAGGCCATAACTCACAGCCTAAGCAGGAGCATCTCCAGCCCAGCCTGCATTCACATTAGAGTTGATTCCTCAAATCAGACATCTATAAACAAATAACTTCTCTAACTATTGCAACACCCTTGCCAATCTTATAAAAGATTGAAACTCTCAGCTTAGCTGCCAGGGTTTTTTCTTAGCATAACCGGTTTGTTTCAGTCTGTTTATCACAAGCTCTGTGTCTACTATTTAAAACAGAATTTAAACTACCCAGGTTATTTGCTTATAAAATACATTTTGCAAAGATGGATCCAGGAAGGCTTTGGTGATAAATACTGAGTTATTGCTTATTCTCATTCTCTAAGCACTGACTTTCTACAAGATACAGCACCCATGGCCATAGCTGTCATGGATTTCTGGCAATCCATATGCATGTAATTTAATATCTGTAACAAGAAATAAGAGGAAAAGATACACTGAATGTACACATAGTCAAAAAGTCCTCAGAAATAATTGGTTGAGGTTATTAAAGAATTTGAAAGAGTGCAATAGTGGTGCATAGCTTTATCTTGCTTTGGAGCAGAGACAGCATTGACTGGCTGAGGTTAGCACAGCCCAAGTCATCTCAGGTAGATGAATAATGAATGCCACCATTAGAAATTATCTTTTGTGTGACAGTCAACAAAGTAGGAATGGAAATTCAGTATAATAAAAATTAAAGAGAGCAGATTAAAGAGCAGAGAGCTATTTCTGTGCACATATTGCTAATATTTTAATGTGAGGTCATTTCAAGCAACAAGTACTGGGTGTGCCAGTAATGATTCAGCTCAGTCCTTTTCCTATCACACTGCAAAATGAGATCATTGGAAGCAACAATCAACAAATGACAAAACTTCCTTGCAAATACCAGTGAATCTTGATTATACTTTCAGCTCGAGGCACGATCGAAGTTGTGAATGTGCCGGGTCCTTGGAGGCACCCTGGCTGCCACAGTCACGTGCAGAGATGTCCAGTAGCTGCTGTAAGGTGCACAGGGGAGAGTACCAAATTCCACAAATCAGAATTTTGTTATTGCCTATGTAGAGTAAATATACACATTTTTATACCTGTGGGGAACAAACTAGTTCTCCCCACACACAATGGAATGCCTTTCAAGCCAGCGAAATATTTGAAATATCTTAGCATTGCATTGATTTTCAGTAATTAATGTTAAGAAGAGCCTCTAAATTTTGGAAAAAGTGTTCTTTTTCAAATATAATACTTTGCTTGTTCAGATGCAAACAATTGTCATTATTTTTGATCCTATTCTTCCTCCTTGAAGGCCTGCTACTACTGTCTCATTATCTTTTTAATTGTCTGCATCTATTAGCTTGAAAAACACTTGTAAACACTTGTAAAACACTGGTCTTTAGAATATCTAACATCAAAATTCATACTAATTGCAACAGTACAAGAATGTAATAATAACATAATGCTGGCAAATTTGCATTGATCAGGTCAGTGCTGTATAGCTGTAAGCAAAACTGTCTCACAAACTCTCATCACTTCTCCCAGGAATTACATCTTTGTCGGCAGATGGCACACTGGAAAAAACAATGGGTTCATGTTTGTCTTAGCCAGGTGTGTCATCACACTGCAATACAGTGAGCTGCTAGAGAGAAGTAGGTGGGTCAGTGTTGTCTGAAGGATCAGGCATAAACATCAACCTGCAGATTTCCTAAGTGAGTCAAAACAGCTTGTGATGGGCTAATTTACAAATGTGAGTTTCTGGCAAGATGTTCAATTTATGTACTATAAACTGTGCCACTTGGCAAGAAGAGAAATAGATGAGAAAGGGCAGGATAGAGTGCTTAAGTTTCCACGTCTCTTTAAAGTGGAGGAAAGGGCAATTTAACTTTGAGAGTGTGCTAAGAGGGTTAATTCAGGAGAAGTTCTGCAATTTATTCTCGTTCTCTGTAATGTTGGACCTTAGGGCTTAATGTAATGGAATGTGATTTAGAGTTCTGAATGTGCTAATTTTGTAATTCAGGTGTCCTGTGGAGAGGCTGTGTTCATGCCAGCTGTCTGGGGAATTAAATGCAGCTGATTTGTGTTGGGGAAAATGCATGGTTTGCTTCAGGCCAAAAATTGTTGTAAAACTTAAACCAATGTATTTTTCTCTCTCCTTAATTTAAAGTGTGGGATACAGGTGAGCCTGAGGGGAATTACCAAGGGCTCCCACATGCTTCCTGGTGTTTAGGGTAGAAAATTCTCTTATTGTTAAATTATAGCACTTGATAACCAGCATAAACCAGTTTTGTTTATTACACAGCTCTTCTGTTTTCCTTCACTTTTGCCCTGCTTTGGTTGTTCCAACTTCATCAAACACTAATTACAGTAGGATTTTGAGTCTCATGCTCTCTACAAGCATGAGTTGTTGATCTAATGGCCATTTTTTTCAGAAGAAACTCTTGTGTTAAATATCAGTTTTATTTTCTTCCATGAGAGAGATCTAGGGTGGGAAAATTGTTTCCCTAATATTCTTGAGTGAAACTGAAGATTTGTTGACACTGCTGTGAAACTGTGAGCTAACAGTGCCTGTGTACCAAAGGGGTATGCCTGAGTGTTAGCTCAACATAGCAAGCTGAATTTGCCAAGTGAATAACACAGCCCTGAATTATTTATTTATTTCAAAATATGTCCTCAGGATATTATGAAATGGGATTCTGAGAAATAAAGGACCATGCCTTTGGCTTATGTAAATCAGAGTTGCTCCATTTGCTTCAGTGAAACTGTGCTGATTTATGCCAGCTAAAGAGCTGGACCACTGCTCCTTAGGCTATAAAATGCTTGTTGCTTTACAAATGACTCTGCATCTAAATGGCATTATCACACCCTAACACCTGACCTGAGAGGTGAAATTGGTTACTTTTATTGAAATAAAAACAATTATATTTCTGTCTTTACTGATTTCCTTCAGCTGCCGTGGGAAAACATTTGAAGAAAGCAGGAAGGCAAAGTTGTCTTTTTTTGCATTCTTGCAAGAGTACTGCCTTTCTGAAATGCAGCGGTGACCTCTTAAATAGAAATGCTTAATAGCATTTAATAAATGGTTAATAGCAAATGAAGGGTGCCTGGTTTGTTTTTTCCTTCACCTCCATCTTAGTCCCTTTACCTTGTCTTGTTGGAGATAAATATAGGAAATTAGTTCAGGTCTCTTAGTATTAAAAACAAAATGCTGGGAGGACAGAAAATCAAAGATGCTAATAGGAAAGCACAGTGAACAAAAGGATTTACCCAAACCAGTTCACAGAGGTATGTCAATTCAGCCCATCAACACAGGATAACTGCATCCATCAGACACAACATTTTACCATCCCTGTGCTTTTGCATAACTATATTCTGTATGTGATGGTTTTGCTAGAGGAAAGCTGGAGTTTGCAGCAAATCCAAAGGGAAGCAAGGAGTGATGTATGTGCTTCAGAGTAACATTGAAATAAATTTCTGATTTACACAGAATAGATAGAAGCTGATTTGATTTTGTTCTGTTTCAACATGGCCTAAAACATTTTCTTCGCAAAGTCGTTTTGAGGATGCCAATGTGTATGTGGAGTGAGAATGTGGGTACATACTAATATTCCACTAATATCTGACAGACAGAATTTCATGTCTAAAAGGGAGATGCCTGACACCATGATACAAACAGCTTGTTTCAGAGTGGATGAAATAGAAGATGAAAGTTGCCTTTAATGGAAATGAAAATTGTTTAAAATTGCAAAATGATTGCTCTCTGAATTGACCATACTTCAAAGCTTTCCATGCTGATACATCTAGTTTCTACTTTTATTTTTATTCAGAGTTCAAGAAGCTTGTGGTAATTCATCCACTTCCTTCTATGTTGCCCATGACTGTTGAACTTAATATTGGTTTAAAGTAATCTGGATGTAATTCTTCTTGTAGTAACTTCCTAGATAAATTATGCAGTTAAATTATCCAATTAATAGATAAAGCAGCTAAGTGGTGCAAGCCTAACTCATGGGCACTTCTTTCACAACCTGTAAGTGCACACTTTTTTTTGGCTGAAACTTTTTTCTTCCAAAGTTGCAGATTCAACCCAAATATTCAGCATACTCATTTTCTGTGTTCAGAGAAGATGAGAAGTCTAAGAAATCTGTATAATTTCACTTTGACTTTTTAGACAAAGTATGTCAGTGTTCTGTAAGAAAAATAATCTTTATTAAAAAAACGAAAATTCAGAATAAGAAGTGCTATTTCAATAGAAAAAAAATGTTTTGTTCACTGTCTAGTGATTGATTTGACTTTTTGCTTTTAAAGATATGGTTTTGGCCAATAAAAAGATGGATTTTTCTTTTATTTTTTTCTGTTGTTATTAGTAACAAAAAAGCACTTCTTTCCATAGCTTTACCATAAACATAATCAAACTTTCTTTACATGTCACATTTGTAATGAACACCTTTTTCTGTATCTACATCATCACTGAAATCCTTTGCCAGAAGTGAGAAGACAATCAATCAACTGCTATTGGATAAAAGCTTATCTACATGATTACCAGAAAATTAATCTGAATTAGCCATTAAAATAATGGAGCTAAATCACTTTAAGAACTTATTGTGGACACTGGTATTCAAAATTAAATTGGTGTTAATTTAATTTCATTTCCTTCACAATATGATAACACTTTGTTAAGCCACTTTCTACTGTAATCCTATCAGACCTTTTAAATGGGCAAAGAAATATGCTGTAAGATGTGGTACTGGTTATTCAATTAGCATCATTTCAGAGTGTGGCTATCATTAAATTAAAGATACAGGGAAGTATTTGGGGTAATAAGCTATTGAATGTGGATGTTAATGCAAAGTTACTGAATGTGAAACTTAATGCAAAATGTGAAATTGAGGTCTTGACGACTTTGCATAAAAGTATGTCTGTCCAGACTCTATCTCCTAACTACTATGACTGTTTCCACTGGAGAGTATTCTTCCAGCCTGATTACATTTTACTGCGTTGCTTCTGAGTTTCACTCCAGGGATAGTTTTATTCTTCATTTATTTGAGCAAGTGGAGTAATGTTTGTAAGTCAGTCTGGTGCCTTCAGAAGAAAGTAGCTTCAGAAGTGCAAACTCTTCTTTATCTTCTTCCAAGGTGGACACTGGATGTGATGACAAAACAATCTGGTAAAAGAAAAGATGGCCTTTTTCTGACAAATTCTGTGAGTTTATCAGCATACGTTTGTGTTAGATGCTTCATCTGCAAATCAATCATAAACTTAATCCAAGCATTTTTATAAGAGCTAACACATTTTGCCTTGAGTCAGAAATTTGCTATTGCTGCCATTGGTTATGCCCAAGGATTATTAATAATAATGATAATAATAATATTTGGCATCAAGTTCAATTTTATTCAGTGACTGCAACAAAGATCAACCTTGTTTGGACCCTTGTTTTTTCTTCAGGGAAATTAATTTCAAATAATGCAGCTGGATTGAAGAACTGAGAATTTAAATTTGTCTTCTCTGCTGAATAAAGGAGGGTACATATTTATAACATGAAGAGCAAGAGCTCTACATCCTGGCTTCCCATATTTTAGTACTTGCTACCGGTTGCAAAACTTTGTGCTCCTAGCAACAGCATTTCTAGAAGATTTTTTGGTTTTTTTATAACTCTCATATCGAAGAGTGAATAGTCCAATCACAGAACTTGATAAAGAAATATTCTCCTGCTTTTATAAATTATTAGTTGTCTTGAATTGTGTCATAAAAAGGTGAAAAAGAGAAGTGTCTTCTGTTGCCCATTATTTCTATCTGTTCTTCTTGGCTTATTCAAAGAGTGTCCAGGCTCAAAGGCAGTTGATGTACTGTTTCTTTCCTTTGTCTGTATGTCAGATACTGATATAGACATCCTTTGTAAATCTCATTGAAAGCTACTAATGAAAAAAGACAACAACGAAAATTAATTGGCAATATTAGCATCACCTTATTTGGCCTGAAATATAAAGGCTAATTAGTTCAAGGCTTTGTACAAGCTTCCCCACCAAAGAACTTTTTTCTTCTTGAAAGCGACATCAATTTCCTTTGGGTTAGCCTGATAGGCAATTCCACTCATTGCCTTCTTCAACCCCAGAGAGCCACCACCTTTGCTTGCTCGTTAGATTGAGCAACATAGATCAGAGTGTATATTCTCAGCCTCCTACATCTATCTAAGGAACTACCTTACTTGCTTGTTTGCTTCTATTTCATACATACTTTTCATTCAACCCCTAGTCCCTCTTTAGGTGTATAATAAGCATCGCTCTCATCTTCATGTCACCTTTCCTACAAACACAGCTTCTGGAAATATCCTGGAAATGTGCCTAGTGAGGAGAATTTTAGGAAAGCTGGTGAAACTATTGTGTTTATAGAATCATAGAATGTGTTGGGTTGGAAGGGGCCTCTAAATGTCATCTAGTCCAAACCCCCTACAATAAGCAGGGACATCTCCAACTAGACCAGATTGCTCAGAGCCCCATCAAGCCTGATCTTGAATGTCTCCAAGGATGGGGCCTCCACCACCTCTCCAGGCAACCCCATTAAAGTGATCCACCACCTTCATATTAAAGAACTTTTTCCTAATGTCCAACCTAAATCTACCCTTCTTTAGCTTGAAACCATTACCCCTTGTCCTCTTGTTACATGCACTTGCAAACAGGTCTTCCCCAGCCTTCTTATAGGCTCCTTTCAGGTATTGGAAAGTTGCTATAAGATCCCCATGGAGCCTTCTCTTCTTCAGGTTGAACAGCCCTAACTCCTTCAGCTTGTCTTCATAACAGAGGTGCTCCAGCCCCATGATCATTTTTTTGTTGCCCTCCTCTGGACATGCTCCAACAGGTCCACATCCTTGCCTTGGGGGCTTCAGAGTGGGAAGCAGTATTCCAGGTGAGGTCTCACCGGGGCAGAGTAGACAGGCAGAATCACCTCTCTTGATCCGCTGACCACACTTCTTTTGATGCAGCCCAGGATGCAGTTGGCCTTCTGGGCTGCAATTGCACATTGGTGGCTCACATTCAGCTTTTGATCCACTAGTACCCCCAGGTCTTTTTCCACAGGGCTGCTCTCTAGCATGTCTTCCCCCAGGCTGTATTCATACCTCTGGTTGCCCTGGCCCAGGTGCAGGACCTTGCACTTGGCTTTATTGAACTTCTTGAGGTTCACCTGGACCCACATCTCCAGCTTGTCCAGGTCCTTCTGGATGGCATCCCATCCCTCTGGCATATTGACCGCACCACCCAGCTTGGTGTCATTGGCAAACTTGCTGAGGGTGCTCTCAATGCCACTGTCAGTATAATTAATGAAGATATGAAACAACACTGGTCCAAGTACAGAGTCCTGAGGGACACCACTTGTCACCGTTTTCCATCTGGACATCAAGCCATTGACCACTACTCTCTGGGTGCGACCATCCAAGCAATTCCTTATCCACTGAACAGTCCACCCATCAAACCCATATCTCTTCAACTTAGGGAGAAGGATGTTGTGGGGGACCATGTCAAAGACCTTAGAGAAGTCCAGATAGATGACATCTAGGTCATCATAGGTCTTCTCTTGTCCACTGATGCAGTCACTCCATTGCAGAAAGCCACTAGATTGGTCAGACAGGATTTTCCCCTAGTTAAGCGATGCTGGCTGTCCTGAATCACTTCCCTGTCCTCCACATGCCTTAGCATGTCTTCTAGGAGAATCTGTTCCATGATCTTCCCAGGCACAGAGGTGAGGCTGACAGGTCAGCAGTTCCCAGAGTCCTGCTTTCTTCCCAGTTTAAAAATGGGTGTAATGTTTCCTTTCCTCCATTCACTAGGGACTTCACCTTATCATCAGCTCCCTTAGCATGCTCCCTTTGCTTTCATCCTAAATTCAGCAAATGTAACATTCTGTCCTGTCCTGACTTACCATAAGTTCCTGGGTTAGCAATCAATACCAGTAATGAATTGAGGGACAAAGTTGATGCTATTGATGAGAATACTTTCTGCCACCTTCCCTCTTTTGGCAGCATTGTGGAGAGAAATGTATGGTTATTTCAAGGCCTTTTGACACTGGGCTTCTACAAAACATTCAGGCATTCCGAGAAACTGACCCAAAGAACAATTGTTCTTTTTTTCTGCTTACAGGGCCTGTTTTGGTCAGAACTACAAAACATCTTAAAAGTCTATAAAATTGATAGGACATTAAAATGACATGTTTCCAGTGTGTCTTTTTATTGCTGCACCGTGTCAGCCATGGCCATGCCCACCGTGTTATAGAAGTGTTCAACAGATCTGCCCGGATGATGATGATGCTTTTTCAAAAAGCACTTTGGATTTAGAATAATAACCACAATCTGCTACAAGACAAATGTTGATGAAAAGAGGATGCCAGCAGCAGAAAATGTGACAGAGCTGGAATTTCTAACAGCAAAGATATGTGCAGCAGTGTCATTCACACTTCAAAATACAATCTCCCTCAGATAGTGCTGCCTTCTCATATGTAATATGGGCCTGATCCAAAGTCTATTTAAGTCAGTGGACTGATTCCCAACGACTTTAATGGGCTTTGGATTACACCCTAATTGCACTGATGTTCCTTTTACTAAAGCTCTTAGTTATAATGAAGCTCAACAATGCTCTGTTTGTTTTTCCCTCGTTTCCAGGTGTTAATATTTTCTCTCTCTCCATCTAAGCGAAGCCTCAATTATCAGGGAGGAGAGGAAAAAGCCTGAATCTTTCACCAACTGCAGTGATCTGCTGCACATAGATCACTAATGCTCAGTGTTGAGTCACAGTGAGCAAGATGATGATCATCATGTAAAGGCGCTTAATAAAAGCAAAAGCGCAGTGGCATTTCAAGCCTGATTTGGCAATAAATGTCTCCATGCATGAATGGCCCACTCTAGTGAGAGAATCAAAAATATCTGTGAAATAGGAAACTATGGAATATCAAATGGGACCAGAGTTCAGCAGGAGGAAAGGTCTTCAGAGAATCAATGAGGGAATTTCTCTTTTGCTGTAAAAACGTAAAGAAAACAACTCATAGTTCATAGGGACATTGACAGTTTCTAGAACTTTTCTCTTAAGGAAAAAAAGCAAAAAAACCTGCCCAGGGATGCCTTTTTTGAGCAGGCCTTGCAAAAGCTGGAGTAAATTGCACTTCCCTTCTCTGGTGGGCAGCTCCTGTGAGGACATGACTATCTGTCCATTCACTATAAGCCAAAGGTAGATACAATGTCCTGTGCCTATTCCCAGGCTGTAAGGCAGGATTTCTGACAAAATATGTGTATATACATCATTAAACTCTCATCTAATCTACTAACTAAAAATCATCTTCCCACTGGTCCCTGGCTGCCTTGGCTCCTTTAGTAAGATGTGATACTCCTGTGACAGCTACTTGCTAACTAAATGTATTGACAGAAGCTGCCTATAAATTAATTAACTGCTTAAGCAAATTAAACAGATGGAAAACGGGGAATCAGCTATGAGGGAGGGAGGGATGGACAGTCAGGGACATACACATGCACAATGCTGATGGCAGCATTCCCTTTCTCCCCTTCAGTCTTCTACTTTTTATAAAGAATCCAGAAGATCCTTAATTTTGCTCATTCGATAAACACTGTGGTCCAGCTGAAATAAAGTGATAGGAGCCCAGAGAAAGTGAATGAACCATAGTATTTATTTTAGATTCTGATTATAGCTGAGAATGCCATAGATTTAACAACAAACTAAAAATTACAGGAAAAGTATAGCTCCAGGAATACTTAAAACTAAAAAAAAATGTTCCTTTTATTTTTTTTCTTTAAGATGGGCAAAAAAATTGTTTTTTTTTACTGAAAGCAAAATATTCTGCCCCCACTTCCAGTTTATTTAATCCATCCTCGTTTGAGTGTGTTTCAAATGAAAAATTAATTTCAAAATAAAGTTTCATAAAAGTTCACTTAGAAAATGTTGAAGTGAAATCTTTTGGCATTTCCAAAGCATTTAAGTTTCAAAAGATGTCAAAACAAAATGTTTTATTTTTTGGCTTAAACTATTTGCATAAGTCAGCCTGCATTTACTAATAGGTTCACTGCTCCCACTCAAGAAGGGTTTTTTTTGCTTGGTTGGTTGGGGGTTTTTTAGCAGATTTATTATTAAACACTTTTTTTCAGCTCCAGATTTGATTCCATGTGAGTGGGTTTTGGTGTGGAAAATATTATTTTACTTAACAAGGCAAAAATACACTATCATAAGGTAGAAAACTTGGTCCAAAAAGGACAATAGGTGATATGGGCAGAATAAGAATAAAATAGCAGAATTATTTGATTATTAAAGTAGGAGCAGAAACCATCTTACATGTATTGCCAGACAACTAACTCTTTGACAAGTTTGAATTTCCATGTCTCAGTAGTTAAAATTTGCCCACAAATGGTATGCATATTCTGTACACTCTATATCCTACCCCACAAATTCTATAGCATGATAATGTTTCTGTGCACAAAAGAAAACTCGAAGTTCCAGAATTTGGAAAATGTTAGGAAAATGTAAAAATCTCTGTAAAGTACAGATTACTCAAATCCCTGGCAGTTAAAAAGATTCATGAAGGTTTGCATCTTCAAAATCTTTGTGGGACAGGGGAAATAGCAGTAAAGCATGATTCAGCAGCTGAGCAGTCATCTGCATGTTTATTTACCACTGGTATGATGTTATTGTTATTGATACAATATCTCATGATTAAGTCCTTTCTCCTGTTCTGTAAGTTCCACTGTGAAATACCTGTATTTAAATGACAGTTTTAGTGCCTGTACTTAAATGAGTTTTCCTGGTTTAGCTCAGGAATTGTATAATACTGATTATTTAAAGGTTAATTTTTCATGTTAGAACTTAAGGCAGTTGCTCTTTTAAAACAAACAAAATATTTATCAGCAATACTGTGTAAGACCATGAAAAATTACATTAGAAGAGATACTGACTGTCCTGTTTTGATAGGTAATTTCCTTCTAACTTCTACTTCTTTGCTGTACATACTATGCAATAGCTGAGTAAGCTGTCCACATGTCAGTGAAATGTTTTTCAGGTTGTAAAAACCCACATAGAAATAACCTTGGTCTCTGAAGTTCATATTATTTATTTACTTGTGTATGCCACACCCTTTATGGCCCTAAGCCTTTAAATATTAAGACAACCGTGCAACATTTATTCATTTTAGCTGTCTCTTCGGTATATGAATTGTGAGGAATAAGTGCATAGGAATTGTGAGCTCTTACTGAAATAAAGGCTTCAAGAGAAACATGTAGTGCAATTTTTGTTGCAGCCATAATAATTTTCAAATGTTTCCATTAAAAAAAAAATAAAATTAAATTACTGTGGAAATATTTGTTTGCAGCCCTGGGTCTAAATATTCACTTCTTCAATTGTCTGCTACTTTGCCTGTATTACATCATCAAGCTCTTTTCTGACAGTCCCTTGCTTTCCCTCCATGACCTGCAGCACTTTGTTGTCACTTGCACTCACATAAAGTGCACCAGTGGTGTCCCTTTGGCAGCCAGTTAGGGCTCCCGGATGGATAATTTACACGTGTTACTCATTTGGTCTATGCTTGGCCTGGCAGCTTTCCTCTTTAAATGTTGTTGTATCAGTGGAAGCTGTGATGAATAATCAAAGGCTTTTTAGATTAGGGGTAACTGATATCTAAAAATTTCTGTTTGATTTTAAAAGTACAAAAATATTTAGGTTAGTTAACATTGATAAGTTATATTTCCAGTAACACTGACATGAGTAAAGGGCCCATGGTGAATCATACAGTGTTAGTATGTTTTTTTGTTTGATCTTGGTCATAGATTTATTATTTTCGTCTGAAGTCTGAGTGTAATTTAGTTGTCAGGTTGAACGGTCAGAGAGAAAGTTGTTCATTGACCTGAAGAAATGTATAGTGTCTTCATGATGATGAAGAACATAAAAGAGTCTCCTTCTTGGGAAATATTAGAGTTGATAGGGAGTGTTTGAAAAAGAATGTGTCAAAGAGACTGACAGCAACATGAACAAAAGGAGGAAGGGAAATAGAAGATGAGAGGCTGAATTTGTTCTCTTTGGGATTTCACATTTAGGAATTTTAACAAAGAAAGGGTCATTATCTGGGCAGCATAACTTCCT
Organism: Hemiprocne comata; assembly: GCA_020745705.1. Lineage (NCBI taxonomy): Eukaryota > Metazoa > Chordata > Aves > Apodiformes > Apodidae > Hemiprocne > Hemiprocne comata. The sequence continues at coordinate 20,074,120 of CM036593.1, forward strand.
GAACCCAGCTTTTATCTCTTCTTGTCCTTTTATGTAATTGAAAAAAGGGGTCTTTCACACAGAAGAACAGTGGAGGAGCTGGAGGAAACATGATGGACACAGGGGAAAATCCTTCCAGCACACGGCTTTTCAGTGCTTCTTCTCATGGGGCAGGATGTGGCAGCCTCTCACCTGCATGCTAGCTTCACTGCTCTTTGGAAACTGGCTGTCTCCCTCTCCCTCTGAAGTCAGGAATTATTTGCCAAACTCTTTAAATGTGCATTTTTTGCTGTTTGGTACGCTGCTCAAGAACTGTTAGTTCCTTCCACGAGCTGTTTAATCTGAGTCTATCTTTTACTAATCCACCTCTACTTAATCCAAGAGAAATTCCACCCTTCATTCATAATGCAATTATAATATTATAAATGAAGCCAAATATTTGCTATACTGTGTGAAGTCTATACAAGTTTGTTTGTTTTCTTTTCCGTGGGCAGGACTATTAGATTGTACATTCCAGTAGTACAAGCTGTGAAAGGAAGAAAAAAAAAAAAGAACTTACCTAATATTCTGCTGGCATTTGATTTATTATTTCTCTCCTTGGCCTCATGCTCCTTAACCCTCCCCACCTTAAACCTTAGATTTCTTCATCTAGTCTAACTCAAATCCTCACCTCTTGTCTGGCTTGAGTCCGGTGAATCTCTTCCGGCTTAGCACAAAGGAAACAACTCACATCAGAGTGATAAAGCCTGTTGGTTAGGGGCTGTCCTGCAGAGGGGAGCTTGTCCATTGGAATAGAAAAGAGGAATAAGTGAAGGGCACTAAAAGCAGGTCTTCAAAGATAAGCTTCAGAGCAGGAATGAATGAACTACATAATTGACTCAGACTCTGCAATTTCACAACCCATTTTCCAGTCCTTATGATTAGCTGTGGGTCAGTTCTCTAATTCTGTCACCTTGCTATGCATCTCTACAACAAAACGGAGTGTTATTTTCCCATAACTGTTATGATTGCACCATTTTTATGGATCTAAGTGTGCTATCATAAAAATCCGTGATTGTAAAAGCAAGCTTTAATACAAAAATAATTATATTATATATGTGATGAACTGTCTGGCTCTACACAGAAAAAAAGGACTAGGGAACACGAGGGACAGGGAAATTATCTTCATCAGAAGAAGAGCCTGGATGAAGTGTCTCCTTTACATACAGCTCCAGTAGGTTTGTTGGTTTAGCAAAATAGCGGTTTGTGCTTAAGTCAGAGTCTCTAAAATATTCTATGTTGACAGTAAGTTACCAGGGATGTTAGGTGTGTACGTACACATAGATGCACTTACATATTTTTGAAGTTTCCTGGGCTTGAGGACTGTAAAACCCAAGAAAATGAGACACAAGAAAAGCTGTTTGCTTTGCAACTTTCTTCTGCAAATATTTAATAAACATGTAGTAAATATTTACTAAAGAACTAGAGGAAAATTCTCCTCTGAAGTTTACTGTGCCAAATTTGGAGACTACTCAACCATTAAAGTGTGAAACAAGGGGGTTTCAGCCTTTATTTAAATGCAAATCTCAACCCAGTCTTAACTGGGGAGTCATTAGCAACACACCATTATAAAAGAAACCATTCAGTGTATTTGCAGTGCTCCATTTTCCTGCCATCCTTCCTCCCTCAGTGTACCATTCACTAAGAAGGAGAGCTTTCTACTCGATAAAGCACTGGATAAAAGATGCTACTGGCCAAAATCCAATCCTCTAGTTTATCCAAGTTTTCTTCTAATAAGTATCTTTATAACTGCTATATACGTCGGATAGCATAATTCATACTGGCAACTATGTAGCATTTATACCTACTGTGTACCTTTAGAATTGCAAATATTTCTTAAAAAAGTAGTGCACTTGTTTTTGTGAAATGCAGGCTGGTTTTGCTGCAACCTGTTAACAGTTTAGAAATGCCCATGACAGTCAGGTGCTTAGCTCTTTCTTTTGTCTGAGGTTTTGGCTACAGACTGTTTTAGGGCAGTATTTCGGTGGTTTGCTGAATATTCAAATTCAGCTCCACAGCACTGAAGAATCCAGGCATTTTAGTTTCTGCTCCACGTAAACAAGATACATAAGAATTCCCCTGACTTTCAGAACTGCACTTACAGATCTTTTTTCCCATCTTAGCTGATCAATGAAGTGCAAACTCTTCTGATCGATTGCAAGTTCCCACTTATACAACGGTCCAGCATGCCATTTCTTAAGGTCTTGACTATTTGCTTTAGGTCAGTCCAAGTGTAACGCCAGCTTGTATGAAGGCATGACTTTAAACATAGATTTTTCAGTTTAATGCCCATCAATTTCATGTGACAGTGTAATGGACTGCCATAGTTTTTAGTGGATAGAGGAGCAGTTTCAAGGACTGTTCATGAAATTAAAAAGAAAATCTTTAATGTTATGAGAGAAAGGGACTTGATCAGCAAGCTACCTGTTCCAGCCTTGATGTGATGTACATGAATGCTCAAAGATCTTCCACGAAAGTGCTTTTAGCACTTAATTATCTCTTATAAGGAGCTAAGGGCTAAGGACAAGGGGTAATGGTTTGAAACTGAAGGAGGAGAGATTTAGGTTAGAGATCAGAAGGAAATTCTTTAGTGTGAGGGTAGTGAGACACTGGAACCGGTTGCCCAGACAAGTTGTGGAGGCTGCATGCCTGGTGGTGTTCAAGCCCAGGTTGGATGGGGCTCTGAGCAACCTGGTCTAGTGGGAGGTGTCCCTGCTCATGCAGGGGAGTTGGAACTCGAAGATCTTTAAGGTCCCTTCCAACTCTAACCATTCTATGATTCTAAATATGATGCCAAAAGGGGGTGGTCCCAGGTAAGACAGGTGTAAGCACTTAACCTCAGCCTCAGTTTAATTCCTGGGATTCATTTCTTGTGAGCACAGAAATACCATTAATTAAAAACACTGAGAGGAGGTAATTCATTCTCCCAGGCTGCTGTGTTGAGGTTTGAATCAAAGTTTTTAGAAGAATCATTAGTGCTAGTTTCTGTCTTTTATGTAAGACCTGTATGTATACATGCACATATATAAGGGAAAGAGAGTGAAAGGGCTGTATCATTATTTCAGTGTGACTGAGAATAGCTGTCAGTAGGGTTAAATAGAAATTTAAGGTAAACGTTTGTGTTCCTCATACATTGCTTGGACTGAAATGTAGATATTGGCTTATTTCATAGTCAGATTCATTATTTGAACATGTTTATTCATTTTTAATCAGTGTGCTTCTTGCCAACGCTTTATACTTTATTTAAAAGTGAATGATAGAAGTGAATATTTGATTAAGGAAATCCACTGCAAAACATTGCTTGCCTACTCATTGTAAAAACAAATCAAACATCCAAACATGATTTTTAATACACGTTTGAGATCAAAGGACAAAGTGGCTATGTTCTTCAGAAAACAGCAAAGAATCCTTATTTTAATGTATTTGAACAGGGCAGGTGGCACTAGCAAATTACGTAACAGTCCCTGGGTAATGCAACAAGGAAAACAAACAATAAAATACAGATTATTTGTACTCACTGCCACAGTGAATAGTTGGTTTTGTTTTAAAAAGCTCTCTCCTTGTCACTGTACTGTCATTAAAGACAAAAATTGCTTGGCATCTGTTCACATCTCATGATGTTTTCTTTTCAAATAACGATCCTGTTTCTCTGATCCCAGTCTTAGTTTCTGCCAGGAACCAACACACAGCTGGATCTTCACAGCTAATTCGTATTCTAACTGTTGTATGCAGGAGGCTGCCCATTTAGAAGGGCTTTCAAGTAGCAACCAGATAACAGGTACTGCTTTCTTATCATCACCCGAATTGATTTAGGGTGTGAATTTTTATCTGTGGTGACCCAGAGAGTTTAAAATATGGATGATTCACTACAGCCATTGCTGTGGTCAGTGGCAGTTCATCACCTGCATCCCCAGAAGTTTTGAGGGGGGTAGCTGAGTGTACTAGGTTTCAGAAGACCAGCCAGAGGAAGGTGAAATACCCACTGGGTCAAAAATAGCCTGACTTGTTAGTCTTGACAGTGTGCAAGTAGGAAATCTGGGAAAAGGACGGAAGGTAAGGTAGTGTCTGCAGAGACGTGAACGTATTAGTGGTTAGATTTGTGATAGGGAAGGAAATCATGTTCATTTTGTTGTAGCCAGAGTTCTACTGGGAGGCTAAAAGACTAATTATTTCTGATCATTGCTTGTGCCAGGACTCAAGAGTCTTTATGCGTTGGAGAGACAATGAATCCAAATAATTCCCATAAATTACTGCTAGTTTGGATGTGGGGGAGGAAAGGGGAGTTAGGCATGTCAGAGTTTCATAGCATTTCTATAGCTTTTAGTGAAAATATTAATGCATATTACTCATATAAAATTCACCCACATATGCAAGATTAAAATGTGCTGCAAAAACACTGGGCTCTAAAAATAAATAAATAAATGGAAGTCAGTAAAATTGCACTTGATAAAAATGAACTAAAGCCAGAAAAACCTAACTTGACTCAGAGCCAAAACACTTCTTTTCTTTGGATTTGGCTCCTAATTGAAGATGAAAATAAAACAGATGCTAGAAATGTCAATTAAACACATTTTTCAATCTGTTTTTTATAATCTCTAGCAGTTTATACACAGACAGACTTCTGCTTTTCAAATCATTACTAGTCCTTTTTTTTTTTTTAGAAAACGAATTATGTTGGTTCCACGGAGCATGACTCAGTGGTTGGTATGTTCTTACAAACCTGTTTTGCATGCTATTTTCCAGCATTTAATAATTTCTCTTATTAAATAATAAGATAAAATTACAATTATTTGTATGTATTTCCACAGCAGCTACTGTAAATGATTAGTACCTCTACTGATCACCTACTTGCTCCAGTTTTATAAATACTCTTGCAATGTCAGGAACTGCATTTGATCTATTTGGCTATTTCTTTATCTAAAGGAAAAGTTTACTTCTTTGGTAAAATGTTTTGAAAGGTTTGATGTTCAGCATTTTTAAAATCTAGCAGCTGGTTGTGTAAAGATGCAGCTGAATTTGGCACTTCCATGCCATGTGATGGGAAATGTGCCTGGTCTGGGGTTCTAAAGGGAGGGGAGGAGAAGTCACACCTCCTTCCTTCTAACACTCCTCTGGGGATGATGTATTGCAGAACCACACAGTGATCCACTACCATACGTTGTTAGCTCTGGGGAAAGTTGGCCTGGACCCTCCAACTGTTATTTGCAACTCGACTATTCACAGCTGGAATAGCTATGGGTTTGTTATTTGTAAAACATCCATGAATTTCACTACAGGCCTTTCTAGCAATATTGAAGCATCTGTGAATCAAACTGTTCCCCAGCTGTTCATTCACTACCTGCTGACTCCTCCAGCGCTGCAGCCCCATTAGTGCTGATGGTTACACCGTGCTCCTGGTGAGCTCCTGCCACACGGCTCCACTCTTACTGCAGCTACAGGCCTTAATTCCCCACAGGATGACAAGTATTATTTCTTTCAATAAAAAGTTCTTGCCAATGGTTGGAGTCTTTGCCAATGTTTACTGGCAGCTATTGACACTTAAATTTCAACCATTTTTTGGTCTAGTCTTTGCAAACCAGTCAGAACCACTCAAGGTGATTTTCTATCTTAAAAAAAAGAAAACTAAAATAAAAGTATTTCCATTAGGAAGAGGAAAAATGAACTAGAGGTTGTGAAGAATATAATGAATATCCAACGAATGTTGTACAGAGCTTATCTTCAAAAGAACAAATCAGCTCAGAAGTCTTAATAAATGGCCTTATCAATAAACCTCAGAAAATGTCATTTCTTTCACAATGAGGCTATATTTTAGGTTTTATTTAAAAGCTTCTAGTGATAGCTAAATCATCTTAACTGCTTACTTATTTTTAAGAAACGCATTACATTTGTAGATTGGTGAAAAATCTTTGAACCGTTATTTAGTTGGTTCTTTGTTAAATGAGGGCACTGGAAAAAGAGATCAGAGACTAACCAGTGCCTTCTCACTTGTAGAGAATTCCTTGGCTTTTCAAGAGTACATAGTATTATTTTAAGCTACTAACAACACATGATATCTGGAGATTGTAATGCACAGATAGGAATTCGAGGCTTAGGAGCTTTCCCAGGTTTCATCTTTCTCTAAGGCCAAATCTTGTTGCAAAATGTCTGTGGTTTTTGTATGCTTCATCTTGTAAGACACTGGCAAGTTCTTCTATTTCAGAAAACTTAAACTAAATTAATTAGTCTGTGTTGTTGATCAGGGAAATTTATGGTCTTTATGTCATGGAGAAGTTCTAATGCATTGAAGCAGAAACTTGTAATTTTATGAGAACGGCCATGCCTGAAATGTGATGGGTTCTTACTGACTGCAAGGGAAGTTTTGCATTTGACCATTGTTGAATCATCATCTTCTGTATTCTCAAGAGAGCTGCAGACTTTTTTTCAAGGCAGGAGTTCATACCCTATAGGCTAATTCATTATTTAAGCTACCTCAGACTTTGCAGGTGGCAGTGAAAGTGTAAAAGCAATTAGTGAATTGAAAGAAGGTGTAATTGCTTTTTCTTTTCTTTCTTTTTTTTTTTTAATCTTGTTTTCTATCAAGGTAATTTTGTCATGTGAGGTAGCTGCATGCTCATGCTCTTCATCTGTCTACCTGGGCAGGGGGAAAAAGCTGAGATGACATATATATCTTGTCTGATACAGCCTTTGAAGAGAGCCATCAAACACTAGTGACATGCACCCTCTGGCAGGTGTAGTTGCCTGGAATCTGAAGCAAAATGGGACTGGTAGGTGCCCAAACACTTCACAGGGGCTTATCTGGGAAAGGTATTTTAGCTCTGTTTTACAGACAAGCTGTGCTACTGGTTTGAAGAGTTAGAATTTCCTACATTAAGGTGTGTGACTTTTTTCTTTTTGTATGTGACCAAATTTATTTAGTAGCACTAGCAGTAATATTACCATGGTGGTGACGACAAAAACACTTTTTACTAGCATTTACTCTGGAGGCTTAAGCTCACAAAAATACTATGCCAGTCATTTTATTCTGGGCAGTGATCTTCAAGCTCTCATTAACAGAACTTCATGCAGCGTGCAGTCCTCACAGATTACACTAAATGTGTAGGTCCTTTACTTCAGCCACAAATATTTTCTCTATGAACATTTGGTATCTTCGGGAAACACCATTGCTCTGTGTCACTTTTTTGAAACTCCATTCCCAGTGATAGCATAAGACCCAAAAAGAGGTTTCAGTCCTTAAAATTCAGAGAGAATGAACTAACCAGAGGTGCAAAATCTGCTGTGGTTTCGTTTTGGTTTGAATGTACAAAAAAATGCCCGCATCACTCAATGCTTATTATTTTATTCTTGTTTTGCTGCAATTTGTCTTTGGTATTAGGATACATTGATCAATTGGATCATCCCAGATCATCTATCAGTGAAATGTGTCTATTTATTTATTTTAAAGTGGTAGTTTATTTCCTTTTCTTTTGTGTTCTTCAGGTTTAGCTTGTGTTCTCTGAGGAAGTTTTTGTGTCAGTTTCTCTATCAGAGGCAATACCACAGAATTCAAATCACTTCATTTTTATTTCAAAGATTTTTAGCAAGCTAAAATACTACAGAAATATGAGAACACTTGGCACTCATGTGTTTTTCACCCCTCTGTAACATTTCTGCTGTCCTGATATAAATGAAGATATACTGTAAACAAGGGAAGATATTTTTGGTCGCACTGTCTTGCGATGCACATTGATGTATAGATTTAGTAGAGAAAATGGAAACAGAATAGCTAAGTGGTGGCCATGCTTTCTACCATTAGCAACGTGTATTTGTGCAGTTTTCATTCATGGCTGCGTGGCATCCCAGATCTGATGCTGCATCCCTCATCCACAGACTGCTGCTGGACCAGCTCTGATTGCTGCGACAGTTTGCACGTACACCAAGGCTGCTCTCCAGACTCAGCTAACAGTTAATGACTGTGCTCAGCTGAGTGTCTGCAGTCCTTAAGATAATATATTAGAAAAGTTTTTCATTTTTCTCAATGAATTAGTGAGCATTTTTGTTCACTCCATTTAGAAGCTGAAGATTAAGAGGAACATCATGCTGCAGGTATTATTAGACCAAAAAAATTTATATTAAGCCATTATTTGTACATTAGCAAGTTTTCCCCAGGTAGGTTTTATCATTTCAAGACATTCTGTTTTGTGTTGTTCTTCTTTTTTTGCCTAATCACCTCTAAAATTATGAACACTTTGAGAATAAAACATCCTGAATAGCAAAGCAGCTTGAAATATTCATAACTAAGAATGCAACTGGTAATGCTCATAAACAAAGTTGTTTGGAGACCCCTTTATTAATTTTTAATTTATTTTCAGTCAATTCCTTATTACTTCCAAATTCCTGTAGGGGATTCTGTTAATTAGTCATGTGTAAAATATTCATTAAAAACAGCTTCCTATTTTCTTCTTTTATTGCAAATTTACATTTCTAATCTTATAACCAAAATAAATGCCATTGGGTAGAGAGACCACATTAATTTTGATCAACCCCTTGAAATAGAAACGCAGAGAACAAAAGATATGGTAATAAAATCATAGTTACATTGTGATTCCAACTCACAAGAAAGAGGTATGCATATGTCAAACTGTTGTCTACCTGAGATATAAATAACAGGCATTTTAGATTGTTTTAGGAAATAGTTTTAGGTCAGAAAATAACCCAACCAACAAGCAAGCAGAAAATCACAGTCTTCCATTTGATATGTCTAAGTATAGAAAAAAGATACTACTTTTGAAATCTGGCCAAAATTGGGGCAAAAATGTTTCCAAACAAACTGTAGTTAACTTTTTATTCAGTCTCACCTTTTCTTTAATGATTACATAGAGGAAATGTGCTCTTGTGATTTAGTTGGACAACTAGGTCTCAGAGGTCTGAAGTCAATTTTAGTTCTGATATATAGTCACTTCCTGGCAACTCACCTAGTCCCTCTGGACCTCAGTTCTCGCCGTGTAAACCCTGACTCATATTTCTGGCCTTGTGAATTATTTGGTTTTGTACTCAACTTTAAATATGTGATGAGGCCAGTGGAAAGGAGTGATTACTATTACTAGTAGAAGTTAAACATGTGCACAAATGTTTCTGGCATCAGAATCTTTAGATTGTCTGTTGTAATGGGTAGGAAAAGATGTTTCTGTCTTTCAATTGTACCAAGAAATGTGGGACATCACCAGGTTTTGGACCTTAATCTCGTAATACTGTGTTAATATTACGTTATTCCACAGGTCTCTTCTATGGAGGTAAGGCTAAAGCAATGTTTCTTCTTTTTCTCATCTGCTTTGGTATTTATCAGCAGAAGCATAGAAGAAAAGTTCTGACAAACCTGTAAGCATCAATAAAAGCTCTGTGTGCAGATCAGAAGCCAAGCCTGGCAAAGAGCTCCATAAAATCAGGGGCTATTCTTTTCTCTCTATGGGGCACATCTCCCACTGATGTCAGGCATATGGTTAATTTGCTAAAATAAAGCCAGCTTGGCTTCTTTCTCTTTTGTTGTCAGGATGGCAGACATTCCAAAAGAAAATGTTGTTTTTCTTCTTCATCTTCCAGGAGAAATGACACTGAAAAATGCAGGGAGAAATACCCTGGAAATGGTACCTACTGTCAAGTAGCAACCTCTGAGGATAGAAGTCATAGCAAAATATTGGCCAAAGCCACAGTCTTTACTCTTTAATCTCTTTTTACACTAAGAACAGAGAGGTTTATGTGGCTTCGAGACAGGCAGAGGAGACAGGAAAAAAGTAAAAACATTCTGTTGTAGGGATGGGAATGCAAAATTTTGTATATACAAAGGAAAAATCAAGACAACATCAGACAACAAAAATTAGTGTTCCGGTTCTAGTGCATCTGGGCTGGAGCCAGAATGATTGATTTCTGAACGATCATATTGAGGCAAATCAGCATTACTTGGCTACTGCCAGCATTTCTGGTTTTGAAAGATTTTTTTCCCCCATCAAAGCAATGCAGTTGTAAGAAAGCAGGGCTGGTTCAGAGTATTAATACGGTGATCAGTGTCTCCTCTGAGCTGTTATCTGCTCTTCTGGGGGTACCCTGCTCACCAGAAAGTTGATCAGGATGGGAGACTATAAGACCAGCAGCCCAGAAGGCTGTTCCCCACCTTGGGAGAAACATCTGAAGCCCACCACAGCAGTAAGAATTTCAGGGTGTTGCAAGAGGCACTGCTGAACTTTCCCCCTACATGAGTGTAAATGAATTATTTCACTCTCTCAAAATCACAGCCTGGGCATTATAGTGGAGGATAAAGGATAGGGCTGTGTGGAATGGTTCTATTGGCAAAGTAGAGCTTTTTTAGGGCTGTTGTGGAGAAGGAAAGCTCAATTCCATCTCCACTAGGGAAATCTGCATTTCATGTTAAATTTCCAATTCATAAACTGCTTCTCCCTTTGTGAAGTCATTTACAAAAAAACCCACTTGAACATAAAATGCATGGTGTGTGGTGTTCTAAATATAACTGGAGCAATTTAGAGTTGCCTTGAAGCTTCTCTCTGGATCAGGAATGTTACTGACCTGAATTCTCCCACTCAGTATCACAGGCAGTGTGCCATGCTCCTGAAAATGGTGAGAAACAGCAGGTTCTCCTGCTTGGTGGCGTTTTGTACTCCACTCATGCAGGTACACATTGCTATGCAATAAGCATAACTTATGTCCCCATGTGTTCATCCCAGGAGAAAACTGGCTTTTCAATAGCCTTTTTATGTGTATTCTTCCCCTACATTATTCACTGCTTTCCCCCATCACTATCTTTATAATAATTTTCTAAATAACACTTTAAAATGGATTTATAAAATGTGACTCACTACCTCCTCCATCCTTTGACATAAGAGCTCATAACTACTGCTCTGTCTAGACCCAGAATCCTCCTCAGATGCATTTAATGTATATGGCATCAACTCTAAGAAAATAACTATTTATTGCTGATCCTAATTCCAACAATAGATTTGATCAAGACCAGAATAATCAATGCCTTAAAATCATTAGAGCTTACATAGCGCTGTGCTGGCTGAACTGAACCATGCCTCAGCCCAAAAATACTCTATCTGAAAACTAATCACCATCCACCATATCATCATCTTGAGCCAGCAATTCATCTCCATTATCTCAGTGGCTCTTCTGATTGCAGCTAGATCAAAACATCTTGCTGAAGTCCATATTAATTATATCTCATCCTTTTTTTCCCAATTCAATGTGTGGAAGAAGTCGATCAGTAATGTTAGTCTGAGTTCAGCAAACCCAGGCTGACTCTGCTGAGATGCTTTCCACTCCATCGGTTCTCATAAATTAATTCCTCTGTGATCCTTTCAAGTTCCTCACCTGGAACAAAAGCCAGGTTAAAAGTTTACATGTCCCGGTCACTTGTCCTTTCCTCTCTGCTTAAACTCGAGCACTATTTTTCCTTCAAAATTTAGGTAGTGGAGCTTGATTTGCAAAGTCTATCAGATGTCCCCTGCTAATGTCTCTGCTAGTTCCTTGTCCCCAAGGAGCAAAGCCCTTCAGATCCTGAAGTCTTCTTTGGTTAAGTTTTCTTAAGTTTATGTTTACATTTACTTTACTGAGGTTTAGTTTTACATTTTTCCTTTAGTTTCTTGGATTTTGCTCCCAATACTTCTCTCATTCTGATTCTTTCCTATTGAAAATATGAAGTTAAGTATTTACACAGGAGTTTTGCCTTGCCTAAGTCCTTGGTGGTTGTTTCCCCTTCTCAGTTACTCAGAAATCTTATTTAGTCTTTTGTTTTTCTTTCCCCTGACGTTTTTGAAAATTCTGTTCTTTTTCTTTATTGCAACAACACACAGGAGTTCATTGTATTTTTAAGCATCTCATTTTCCTCCTTCAGTTCTTGGCTGCTAGAATGTATTTCAGGTGTGTTGGGGGCATTTTTAATCGCGTGCTCTCTCTCTCTCTCTCTTTAGAAGTCTTATGCAAATCTATTCTGTACTTATACACTTTTGTTCTGAAGGAGAAGGGATTTAATGTTTTAGTTGAAATTCTTCAAATACAAAATCCACAATACTGAATGTTAAATAATGAAAAGTGTGACTTCACATCAGAGCAGAAGTTTTAACAGGGGACTTCCATAGGTCTCAATGAAATAATTAAGAAAGAAACCATGAAACACAATATCCTTATGGCAAACTTTAAAAAAATACATAGCTTTTGAGGCATTGTGTATGTACTTGTACAGGAACTGAGATAATTTCCAAGCAGGCTTATATTTTGATTCTTTTGCCCCACTAATCCTGTCGGCCAGTACAGGGAAGAGTTGGTAGGGTTGAGTGTAGGAACATCTGCTTTAATTCTCTGATTGGGCTTTAGTGAAGATTTTCCATTTTTAATGTTTCCTTTATATTGCTGATTCTTTTTACCTACCTCTTTCTTTATTATTGATTTCACTCTAGTGGAATAGGAGGATAATTGTGCTAGGAATTGTATACAAAATACATGGTAATTTTTTTCAAGGATATTGTGTGTACACTCTAATTGTTTTGGAAGATTGCACTGAATTAGACAGAGTACTTAGATTCAAAATGAGATGATATTGTGCCCCCTAGGTCTCCACAGATGAATATTTAGATCATGCCTTGACAAAGGCTTCCTACATAACCTCAGCATGTTGCTTCATCTCTGGTCTTCATGTTCCCAGCTACCCTACCAAGACAGAAATAGTTCCCCATCTTTCATCTTTTTTGGGGTAGATTGTAGCACTCTTATGTGTTTTGCTTGTTTTTTCACCAGAACAGTCACCTTGATTTTAGTGGGATAACTTCAGTGCATGGAAACTATGTCGAGGGCAATTTTTTCTCTAGCACTAGAGCTCGTCAGCTGTGTAAGAGGCATATAAAGCTTTAATAAAAAGAATTTTAATGTTGTATGATTGATGTTATCTTAAAGAAAATACTAAACATTTTTCTAACTAGTACATACTAATTACAAAACTAGAATTGAGTGACATTATGCTCTGAAAAGAAAACTACCTCATAGTTTTCTTATACTTTGTACCAAAGTCATAAATTTTGAACTTTTCACCCTGTAAGCTTAATCCCTTTCATTTAGGTAAGATCATTGCCTAGTTGTTTTCTTTCAAAAGTGTATTTCCCTGTTATAAGAAGACTGGTTATTTTTATCTGAAGTGCTTAATATACCATAATGCAAAAACTTTCCCAAAAGAATCAATCTTCAGCCTTAAAGGTTATTTCACTTTAGTGCACAATATACTACAATTTCTGCTGTGTTTGATCCGTTCAAGCTGTGGAGTTGGTAAGATTATGCATGGTTTATACTGCATGGATTTTTAATGTTTCACACATTAGCTTTTAAAAATTGCCTTCATATTCTGTGTATTGATTTTTCTGGGTCCCAACGTACAGCACCTGCCGTGTGGCTTTGCCAAACTCTCTGGATAAAAGATGATATAGGAATCCTCAGCAGGGGCAAAGACAACCACAGATTAAAAAAACTAGCATCCAGTTGACCATTTTTCTTAAGCTTCATTGTAAGCTTTTTTTTTTTTCTTTTTATGATGGCATGCACAGTATAACTGCCTAGGGGCACGCTTGTTATAGACTGTATTTTAAAGCTGATTAAAAATAAATTCTCCATGCCTGTCTGAAACTTATTCCACAGAGAATCTTGTTTCATATCGGACAAGTAAAAGGATCTGTTGCTTAGCTAACTAGGTTCACCTTTTACCTCAGCAAACATTTAAAAACTCATATCAAATTTCCATTGCACTTCATTTTTTATCCAGTCTTTCTCCTTTCATCAGAGAAAGCATTATAATTAATGTGACTTTTAAAAGTTTTATAACTAATGTGTGCATGTGTATATACATATTTATATATATGTATAGTATTTTCACTCCATATAAAAATTAGGCTATCAAGTCTGACAGAAAGATCTTGGTACCATAATAAACAGACTTGCCTTCACAATGACTCTGCAGCACACGGGCCCTGGCAAACTGTTAGGTGGCAGGATGAAGAGGTAAAGCGCAGAATCTGCAAATTCTGGCCGTGCACGTGGGAATAGGTTCTAGGCTTTCCAAGAACTTGTGGAGAAAATGAAACTTGGCAGGATCCGTGTGGAAATTCAGTTCATCTGTTTTCATTTTACACTGTCTGTCATCTAGGTTTTGATCAGTAAATGAAAAACAAAAATGAAATCTGCCATATGCATTCTGTAAATTTCAATTTAGCTATCAGGTGTCACACCTGCCACAATTTTGCTTTTTGCTGTGTTCCAGACAACAGACATAATGGTTTGTTTGTGTTACCAATGTTGGTTTGGGAAAGTTTATTTATGGTAGTATTTGCAGTAAGTCTGCTCATTTCCATTACAGTATAAACCTACCCCTTGAAGTACAGGCAGTTATGTCAGCTTGTATAGGAAACGTATTGTGTAATGTCAATTAAATGGCAATATTTATACTCTTGGCTCCTCGACTGAAATGCTGTGAACCCTGAAACTGGCTGCTATGACATTTTGAACAACGTCACACTATACAAGTTTCATGCCCAGATTCCCCTAAACAGAGTGTGTGCATTGCACATTTCTGGTTTGTCTGTCCCCACCCAGTGTGCATTGCCCTGCAAGGACTGGAAGGCAGCCAGGTTTGCTGCCCGCCACGTCCTCATGGGACTCATTTGCCCTGACCACAAAGGGTTCCTTTGGGTGAGGTTAGTGATGGGCTGTTGTGTATGTGGCCTTTCAGAAATGTTGTGTTGCTACATTTGCTTTGGCCATGAAATGCTGGCTGGGGTCAGCGCCTCATCACCCTCCCCCAGGTGCCACAGCCCCACCACAGCTTTGGGCTTTTGTCCCCAAGGCATTGCCCACACCTTCCCCACACCCACAAAGCCTCAATGCACCTGCATGGTAACAAGTGACTCAATTATTACTTATTCTCTCCAAACCTCAGACAAAGGACTCTATGCTGAATAAATGTGTGCTGTTATTAGCCAGCAGGATTAATGGCAGCGAGTTATCTCTCCATGAGCTGTCAAATATATTTATGCTGGCACTTCTTCCCCAGTTGTGGTTTTGGTTGGTTTTTTTCCTAGAAAACCATAAAAACAAACTTTAAAAATTCATAAATAAATTAATCTTCTTGCCAAGTGCGAGGAGAAAGCTACAGGTAGGTCAAATTTTGTTGGAAAACACTGATTGGGAGGCAATGAGTTTTCCTTGGTTCCATTTCAATTTCTCTGAATTGTTTGTGTCAAGAAGAGATGGATGGAAATTTAAATAAAAACTGAAACAGAAGTCAGGATGCTTTGCTCCGATTCAATATTTTGATATTTCAGTACTTTAAATGGAAAGGATTTTTCTATTTGAAGATTTTTTTTCTTTACTCTTTTACTTTTTAAAATGATATATTATGTTTCCAGGCAGTTCATGCTTTCTCATTTTGACTCAGGTTTTTTGGAACTGTTTCAGCCTTTTTGGAATTGCTGGAAAATCAGAAAAGCTTTATGTGGTTATACACAGAGTACAAACATAAGCCTATTGATTTACCTTTTTTATTTCCTCTTTTCATATTCTCTTCTTTAAAGTATAAATCTCTGAGCTATAATGTGCGACCAGGTATGCAACAAAAACTGCAAGCATAATCTATTAAATATTATTCCCATAATAAAACACAAGTCATATAGTAGTCATATTAATGGAACAGCATGATATCATGCATCATGTTGTATACCTGAATTTTGTTATTTTGGATGACAGGATCGTGAAGTCTTTTTTAAAATTTCTTTTTTAGTTGGGAATTGCAGGGAAGAGTAACAAATGGGTTCTAGTTCAGCTTTAATTGATACCGTAATTTTTAATGACACTTCATTGCAGGATTTTATGCTTGCCCTTGGATAGGTAAGTTTTTTGCAGGCTTTCCATTAATTACAGTAATTTTGAAAAGTTCTCATTCGTGCTTTGATAAATTTTGGTCCAGGATTTGAGACAAATGTAATTCACTTTGAGGAAATAATGGAGAGCATTCATAGGGTGGAAGTGAACATCTGTAGAGTGACTTACTAGATATATGATTTTTGCAACTGAGTTATAACGAGAAAGCAGCTGTGGAGGAAATTGTCATGTTGCATACTGATAAGCATTGTGCAGATGGGCCAGCATTCTCCTTCCACACACCCATGCACTCCGTCATACCTATCCAAAGGTGAGTGCATCATTCAGTACAAGATTCATAAATTCGTCAGCTTCTTACAGCAGAAAATTTGGAAAAATATCATCATATTAGTGCTTAAGCTTATTTGGCAATGAAATTAAGACAACAATTAGCCTAAGGTAGTGCTTTTTCGTTGCTTTGTTCTTCTCTGTGATTTCCTGGTATTTCACAAGCTTATGTATAATACATTTTACTGTCATTTCTTTCATAGAACAATGGCAAACCTCTGTACATCAAAGATACTCAGTCGCTGCCAGCCCCACCTCTTGCTGTTGTACATGTCTGCATGTCTCAACATTTCAGCTGATGACGGCAGTGCCAGCACCCCATTGCCAAGCACATTCCAGCTCACCCTATGGATCTGTCTCTTTCTTGTGTGCTTTCCACAGAAAATCCACTAAAGTGTAAAAATATACAGTGTATTATACCTGCATCTCTAAGGAAGCTGAAGCACCATATACCTATTAATAAAAATGTTGACAGTCAGGTATATCAGGGCATGTATCTCCTGCTTTTTTAGAAGCTGACGCATTTAATCAATTAAATTCCAGTGTACTATTCATAGCTCAGGTTTTTTATGGTACAAAGATTTGCATTCCAATTAGTGCTTGCAAAGGAAATTTTCATATTAACCTGATCAGTAGTGTTTCCCCCTCCTCGGTGTCTTTCTTATTCCATTGAGACTGCAGCAATGTGTCAGGAAGAGCATCTTTGTTACCTTCTGATTGAACAAAACTCTCTTAGGCTTCCTTTGAAATCTTGAGGGCTTGTCACTTGAGATGTTATTTTTTTTAAGCATGAACAAATCTTGTCAGCCTAAGCTGAGAAATCAGCTGTATTTTATCAGCACTTTGGGATCAAACTTCACATTCGTTATTCAGCACTGGGTGCTGTATGTGAGACAAAACTGGAGGTTACAGTCTGCTTCAGGAAGATCATCTCTGGTGGCAGGAGGGATAGGTTTCTTACTGTTCACAGAACACATTTACAAAAAAAATAACTCGGATGCTTCCATTTGTGTGATACATAAATTGCTTAATATCTTGCAACACTTGCTTATTTATGTAGGCACATTATCTTGAATTAACTACAGCTTCCTTGACTAAAGTGCCTTGAATCCATGCACAACTTTTAAAAGATAATTAACTGACATCATAGGCCTTTTGTAATTAATCCTCCTTAAGGCTGAGGTAATGCTGCTTTGCAGCAGGTCTATCACTTACCCAATTACACACTGATTGCTGCACTCCCTGGTCTTCCATCTGGACATCTGTAGAACTCTGGAACTCAAAGAGCTGCATGCTCAGTCCCATCTGGAGAATGTCAGAAAAGCAAACATCTACAAGATGTTGTTGGAGTAAATAAAACTGAGATGGTAATTCCTGCTCCTACTCCTAGTGCCAAGTCAAAGGAAAAATACTCTGTGACAGTGACTGAAGACAGGACAGGACTAAGCTTTGATTAGTGCTCCCAACATCTGCCCATTTTCTTGGGAAATGGAGAGTACTTTGGCAAGCCGTTCTACCAATGCACACTTACAGTGTGTTTACCAACACACTAGAAAGTTTCTCACAAATTGCTGTAACCCCACAGGCACCCAAGAAAAGGCTCCAGGCACCCAAGAAGAGGTGCCAGACTCCCAAGATGCCATAAAGGGGAAAAAAACACCCTTTCTACATACATGCTCAGAGCTGACCAGGAGGAGACTTTTAAGAGTGACCATGAATTATATGACCTGGCAGAAAAGTGAGAGCTCTTCATGCACAGTCATTTCTGAGTCTGTGCTGTGGAACTTGTAAAAGCCAGGAATGGAAGCTGGTCCCAACACTGAGCCATAGGTCAGTGCTATAGTGCAGAGAGAGCATGGGGGCTGAAATGCTGCCTGGCATCCACAGTCAGAATGTATAGATGTGGGCATTGGTGGGCTAATGTTTGAATTGCAAACACGTAAGGAATTTCAGTAATTTTAAAAGCATATATTGTACTGTGGGTACAAAGTGAGATCTGTGGGTGTGGGTGCCATAAAGGAGAGCTCATGGTAAAGCAAATGGTTTGTTTTAGCATGCTTATTTCAAGACGAATTTCATCCTTAGATTTGTCCTTCTAACCAGGTCTTCCTCCATTTCCAAAGCAGTCGTTTCTCACCCAGTGGCAGTACTGTATATTACAGGCCTAGCTGAACTTAGTACCTGTGTGGAACCAGTACAGTCCTTGCTTGTTGCTGCTGTCTCTCAAGTTTAGCCTCTATCAGTATTCTAGGCAGCAAAGGTATCCCACCACTTCAAATGCAAGGGAGAAAAAGGGTTTCCACATGGATGTTTTGTCACTTCAAATGAGCACCAAACAGCTTAGCAGAATCACCAGTTTCTCCAGTATAAAATTCTTCAGCACTGCCTTTCCTTCCAGGATTGCATTTTAGCAAACATTCACAGCTCCTCAAGGAAAGCAGCAATGCTGCACTTTGTGAAAGCATTTGCAGAGGAACGCCTCCAAGGAAGAAAATGAAAACAAAACCAAACCCACCCCCCACTGCTTTTCACTTCATCCTCCAGATTTCCTTCTCCTGAAACCATACTCCAAAGCTACAAAGCCAAATCCATCTGACTGTGTGAGTGCCAATACAAGACATTATCGTGTTTATATTAAAGACTACTGTAAGTGAGCAGTGTGTCTTCCAGGCTGCTCTCATGGCAGTTTAGAAGTGGAGCTGGCAAAACACAGCTGATTTATGGGAGAAGCATCATGGCAGTTTAGCACAGCAAGTCTCAGGCCTCCTGCCAGTTCTAGGAGGCATCTCATAAAGCATGGTGAGAAAAATCACAGAGCTGACATGCAAAGTTTGCACTGGGTTTCTGGCCAAAATTGCCAACTATGAAGTCAAACAGACTCTGTAAATTAAATGGTTAACATGGGAATTTCTGTAAATAAGCTTTAGGAAGTGGTGTGGAAGCCCTTACTTCTGTTTAGCATAGTCTAGCACTGACTTCTTTTCCTCATGTTCAAATCCTCATGTAGACAAGCCTAATATACTAATAAAACATCAAGATAGCTTAAAGTTTAGAAGACTTTATCTTCATCCAGAGTAGTTTAAATCAGCTTCTTTTGGCCTTGTATACATTACGTCAGAGAGCAAAAATATTAAACATTTCTTATTTCATCTAGCATCTTGAGCACACACCTGAAAAGATATTTTAAAGAAATGCTTAAAACATCTTTTTCTTGTAGTGTAAACTGGTGTGAGAACCCTGAGAAAATAATAAATTATAAGCATGCATAACAATTGTGTGTCAGTTTAAAAACTGTGCAATAGCTAAGCATGAAGGGGAAACTTAAGGGATTATATGTGGAAGCATTAAGTCACACCATTATAATAATTTTTAATGTTTTTTTTTATATGCTGTTGAGTAATAGTTGGTCCACATCCTGGCTGTTATCGAAGGAACTGCTTGTGCAGCAGTTGTGCTGGCTAACCTCTAATAGAGTTACAGTCACTTAATTAAACAATTTGGAAGTTTACTTTAGGTGACATTTAAAATTGAAATTTCAAGTACAATATTCTACTATGTTCTCTCTTGCTATTGTTCAGTAAAACGCTGTATTCAAGGAAATCCATGAAATTACAATTCAAAGACTGTGATAAGAATGGATTAGTTTTGTACCATTTTTAGATCTCATTACAATTTTTGTTGGAAGACTAAGTCTACAGATTGAGTATAAAGTATCTCAGGCTTTAAATTCAGTGATAAGTCATTGGTAGGACAGAGAATTTTGTGATAACACAGGCAGAAGATTAATCCACTCTGATGACAGCCTGGCAAGTCTATGAGGAGCAGAACACAGAGCAATATTTATCTGTCGTATTGACAAGGATGGGAAGCGGAATGGGAAGTAGAACAAATGAGTCCATTTGCAGGACAACCTAAGACTATAATCATATGGTTCCACTCAAATCCTACAGTAATGGACCATAAAGAAGAAAGCATAAGCAAGGCACATAATTTAAAACTATATTGTACTCATCAACCTTTCCAGTGTCTAGAAAACATAATCAGGAAAGAAAAATTAATTTCAGTCTGCTAAATTACACTGTAAATGCAGAGGGGATACAACAGAATTGTTCAAACAAAGTTATTCATGTGGCTTTCACAAGTTTGAATAAATTCATTCTGCTCTGTATTCACAAACAGGAAACTATCAAAGTAGATCCTCAGCTTACTTAAAGCAGCATAGCTTCCTTGGCTCCAGTGAGCTCAAAATCTTCTCAAAATCTCCAAGGAAACCCTCTTCTTGATAGGGCAGCTTTGAAAATACTGAAACAAAAGATAATTTGAGATACCTAGGGGAGAATTTTAAGGAATGGAGACTGGCAAACAATGTGAAATATGGACTATCAAATGCACATATGCATCTTCCACATCCCTGTAGTTCCCTGAAACACACTGGAACTGCTCACACAGATCCATTTGTTAGCCCAGATGTTTCCAGGATCCTGGCTGTAAGGCTGTAGGGAAGGGATTTGTAAACTAAGCTCAGCATATCATCATTTGAATTAAAGCAACTGTGATGAGTGTTAGGGTTACAATGTATATAACATATATAACAGTATATCATGCATATACTAGAAATCTATAGTTGTTTTATTCTTTAAGTAATTGAAACAATGCAAACTAAGTCATAGGCACCAAGTAAATATGATGTCATTATTGGAAAGCTCTTGAATGCTTTGTCTAAAGGTCAAAATCAGAATTACATTAATTTAGTTGTGAACCTTTGCACTTTCTCAACTAAACAATGAAATCTCATTTTAATTTCCTTTTACTTTAAATACAGGCATTTCTGTGAAGGAAGTTGCATATGAGTATCTGCACGTCTCCTTTCCTGCAACCTTATGAAAAAAGCTGTATCATATCATATAATCAGCACTGACTATGCTACATACATATAGCAGCAGTGTATTTTGAAAACACTTAAAATAGTTAATCTGAAAAATCTGAATTAGTAAGTGAAGAGTTCAACGTACCAGTTCAAGGAGTACATGAATAGAATCATTGTATTTCAGTTCTTTTCAAGAACAAGTCCTATAGCCATGCATGAGGAAATTTTCCACTAACTTTAGCTCACAGGCAGGAATTTATTCAGGAACTGCCTGCCATATCTGGGTGTTCACGTGATGAACTATATATGACAGAGGCAAATACATATTTCTTGCTGCTTTTTGAGCATTGCAGAGTATATTCCATTCTGGTTTTGTCATTATACTAATGTGCAGAACAGACTTTAAAACAATTTAAGCTAATCATCCTAAAGGCCAAATGTTCTTCTGAGAGTGTGTGTGAGAGAACTTTGACAGTGTGTTCATGCAGAGCTTAATGTGGAACATAGATTTGAATTTACTGAATCAACTGAAGAGGCTTCTTGTCCTTATATGAGCACTTAACACAATATCAATGCCACTTAAAAATAATAAGGAATAAAGGATGGGAGGAATCAAATTAAACTGCTCACCAGCTACATCCATTCAACCTCTTCTTGGCATGTGGAAGTCCAGTCATTTTAATGTCTCTGCTATAACTTTGTTTCTCATGCATTGTGTCACAGGATTGCAAATTCCTTGCTTTATTCACAGGCTTTCTTCTCTGTTCTCCCTTTCTAGCACTTGTGTGGATTTCAAAGATAACCTTGATCTAGGTTAGCAGTGTTGTGCAATGCAAAACAGAAGTGGTAGCAGACTGGACTGGTTCTTAACCACTGTTATAAAATATCTCCTTCTTTTATGATCTTGATTTATGACATATTTTATGACGTTGTTGCAGAAATACATGGGGTCATGTTTAAAAAGAAGCTGTGCCTCATCTAAGCAGGGCAATCTCTGCTGCATGGGTGAAGGAGACTGTTACTTCTTGAAATGGCTGAGGTCAGCAGGGTGCCTCAAAGTCCAGTTACTTCCTGGGACTTGGTCTGGGTGTTGTGGGCAGGAGCTGCAAATGGATCAGTTGAACAATACCCAGTAGTACCTGTACAACCAAACCTTCTGGGAGTCCATAATCTCCTACTAGATGAGACTGAACCAGAATGCCAGGATGCATGGAACAACCAGTCCATAAGATGACATAGTTGGAAATACGGGATTGGTCAGGAGCCAGTGTAGATGGCAACAAAGTGCTGGTCAAGACTGCAAGTCTCTGCTTGGGCACTGATATAGATGGTGAATGGGATGTGTCAGAAATGCAGGTCTCTCCTTACTTGTCTCATGTTAGATTGTTGCTGCACGAGGAAGGGAGAGGTCTTCCAAAACATACTCTTAGCTTCTGGGACCCCGTCCCCTCTCTAGAGATATCCCCTCTACTCCTGAAATGTGAGATTTGCCTACAAACATGCAGACTGAATTTTGTTTGGAGGGATTATTTGTATATGGGAGTAAAATGTGAATTTCCTGCATGCATTTGCACTAGTAAATTTTTAGCGCTCAACTGTTCGCAGAAAGTGGACAAAGACTAGTCACGAATGCTGTCAAAATGGAATTTGCTTTTACCTTCAAATGAATATTCATTAATAATTTCCTCCACTATTTGCTCACCACTAATATTTAATGATATGGGAAATGGGATGAATAACAAGGTGCTGAAATTTGCTGACAATACACAATCATTTAAGTTAATATAAACCAAGGAGCAAAGTAAGGAATTTCAAGAGGAGCTAATAAAACCTGAGGGTCTGAATAACGAGATACTAGATGAAGTTCAATGCAGACAAGTACAAGATAATGAACATTGGAAGAAATTATTTTAACTACTTGTACGTATTGATGGGGCATGAATTGGCTCTAAATGGACGTACTGTCCAGCAGTAGTGATGGAAGGAAAAAAGGCTGCAAGCAACTCCTAGGGAAGGGATAGTCCAGATCAGAAAGACCTCTTCTGTCCTACCTCAGCCAGAAGCAGGGCTCATGTAATATAGAAATAGTGATCTCTAGACCTATGTGCAGGAGTCCAAGCTGGGGAAAAAAATCCCTAGATTTACTTATTTATAATTCATTTTTCATATTGGAGATGGAATTACTCCAATTTACACTAAAAGAGATCTTTGAAAGGACATAATAAAAATAAACAACTCCAGAGGAAAGGGTAAACATGTGAAAAGCGGTCTGAAGGATGCAAGCTAAATAGTTTACTTTTACAGTCAAAAGAGCATCAGCATCATAGAAAATAATATGCAACTCCGTGATGGGCGTATTTTAAGTTTCTTCAAGACATGCCAGAATCCAGCAGCTAGCATTAGAGAACAAAAAGAAAGGTTTAGCAATGAGTGATTAGATTTAAATTAAAATGTTAAGCTTTTCATTGAAGCAACTGAGATAAATTGTTGTAGTGGTGGTCTCTAGCAGAAGGTCTAACCAGCATATTACAGGCTTTAATTTTAATCTGCTTCAACAGGACTTGCCAGAGCTCAGCCATCAGTGCCCTAACACCACAGGAACGTGAGCTGCTAACATGAAGAAGTGAGAATATGGCTCTAAGTCACTGTCCCAGGAAGGAACAAAGCTTCAGCTTTTCTGTAGCTGCTCCAAACTCTCTGCTGTGTAATACTGGGGTCCAGAGGAAGCTCTTTCTAGAGTCAGTCCACATGAATGACATGGTTTGCCAAGTGACTGGGATGCTAGAAAAGAAATCAGTTAATAGCAGGGATGTCCCTCCTCTTCCTTCTCTTTTCTCTCTGTCAAAGCATGCTGTAATTGAGTGGAGGGACCTCTCCTGTGCTCTGACGGCTACTGCCAACTTTTCTCCAAACTTTGCCACTTCCTAGTGAACTGCCATGTTCCTGAAACCTTGAATGAAGGGATGATATCACAGAATATTACAGAATAATTGGTTTCCTGGCCCATGCATCACAGAGAACCTTCTGCCTAGGAAGGGCTAATGTAAAAAGTCAATGATTATACAACTGTTGTTTTAATGCAGGTGTTTTATTTTGACTTACAGCACTCTTGGCAGTTCATAGGATGAACTGTCTGCTCTAAGTCCGAAATGATTGTCCAACATTTTCCTTTTCTAAGTATTATTTTGTTCCCTTCCACGGTCCTCAAGCATTTTCCCTTCTCCAGTTCTCAGATAGGAAGTGTACAAATTCCTGAGGAGTCACTGGGAGAAAGGAGAAGGTGATACAGCTGGAGGGAGGTAGTGAGGCAGGAATGGGGGCAAGGGGAAGAAGGCTCTGGCCATGGGCGGGACAGTGAGAAGGTGGGCAGAGCACAAAAGCAGCAGAGAACAGGCACTTCTAGGCGCTGTTAACCAGGACATTTGTAACTGTGAGGGACTCAGAGGATGGAAAAGAGCATTATCTATTCCAGCATTGTGTATACCTCATCTGACCACAGCCTTCTCCATCCCTGTGCTAACTGGTCATACCTCCTCCTCTGCTCCCTTTGGGCCTGAATCTCTGCAAGGTACAACCCCACAGCAGCTGGAGGTTCCTGGGAAGTGTAGGACCAAATCCCAAGCTCCTTGCTTAGGATCTAGTCATGCCTCAGCAAACATGGAAGTTAATTCAATAAGGATCCAAACCTATGTAATAATTTTAACAATTTCTCAGCCTGTTACCTGAGGAAAAAGAATTCCAGGATGGCTTTGGGATATTGGCCTGCTGGAACATCGATTGGAGTGTTGTGAGGGTAAATACCTGAGCAGGTTAGGTACAGCGACTACCACTACTTCTAGTCTAAGGCTGTATGATAGAAGAACAAGAAGTATCAGAACTCTTCTCCCACATAAGTAAAACAACAAAGAGGTAATTGTGGTCTTCTAGGAGCTAGTCTGGTTATCTGGTGGTTGTCATATTTTTACTGCACTGTAAAAAAACCTTCACATCTAATGCTCTGGTATAAAATGGGCATGGCTTAAAAACAAATAGTAATATGGCATTTCATTGCTGTAATTATTCATGGGGTTAACTGTATTCCTCCTGCAGAGATGGGACTGTCATTAGCACTACTATAGCATGACCAGCCCCAGGAGAACATAAACAGACATGAAAACTGAATTACTTTACCCCTTTTACCTCTGAGGATCTTTATACTCAGACTGTACATCTCTTCTGTATTATAGCAGATGTGGAAACAGAGCCCAATTTCAGAGCACTTAATCTGACGTTCAGAAACATTGTATTAACTTTGAATTCCCTCATTTCATGACTTCATCCTAGGTAAAGCAAAGAGCAGAAAGAAACTGTCTCCAAACACCTAAATGTGCCATTTCTTTCAGACGGGCATAGCTACGCAGATTTAGTAGGATGTGTGCATGCATATGTTTATGTGTGTTTGTGTGTTTATTGCTTCAGAATTGCCTGGAGTTACATCATCCCAAGAGATATATTCAGCCTTGTATGCTCAGATGGAATATGATGTTTGCCCATAAAATGATAAGGATTTGTGAGGCACTCAGACAGGAAGGTGAGGTGAGGCAGTTACAAAACAGGTGCTGACACTACTTTTGGGCCAGAGTCCTCTGAGATAGGCTGCTCTATGATAGGCTAGTCTGCATTCAAAAATATTTTCCCTGGATTTTTTATTTGAAAAGAATTTTAACCAACCACGGAAATCAATTATATTGATCTGACATTTAAGTACATTTTCAGCTGTATCCAGATTTTATTGACTAGAAAAAAAACTGTAATTGCTCCAATGACTAGGATAAATGAGTCATTTCTGAAGTAGTATAAAGACCATCTAAATTCTTGGTTTGAAACCAATAAATTAATTTGATATTTAAAAAATAAAAAAAACAGCAAGCATAGAGAAAAAGCTTTATCCAAAGCATTTGTGCATCCTCAGTCTGTTTTACATCCCATTTTCCTTTTGGCAGCAAACTTGGTGATTCAAGTGAATAGTCATTTGTCAAAATAAGCAAAGTCAGAAAGGAAAGATCATTATAATCTTTTTATTATTGGTATTAAATATTTATCAACCCAATTCAGTAACAGACACATATATGTGTTTATGTGATAGAGATAAATGTGTGAGCACGTGCAAACACGTGACTATTCTGCACATGCAGAATGGATTATAGTGGAGCACACTGTTGTTGGGTTAGATGCTGGAGCGTGAGGGTGCTGAATATATGTAGAACTCAACAGCTAGGAGGCTGAAGATGTTGGAACCCTATCTGGAGCATTCGGGAGCTCTCAATCTGATACACACTCTCACCATCCCCTCTCAGGATAATCTGTAGTGGTTTGAAAGCAGGGTCTGCAACCTGTGGCAGATAGATTTGTAAGATGCCCATCAGATGACTTTTTTTGTTTCTTGCTAAGTATCTACTGGCATGCTAAACTTGTAATTTGAGAAATAAATATATATCCTGATATAGCACACTTGTTTTTCCCCACTGTAATATAAAACTGCATGTGTGGTGAAACTTTTTGGTATATAGCCAGCTAGAAGTCCAAGTTTGATCACACCAGAGGAATAAATATCTTTAATACAGTTGATCATGCTTACATTCATTTAAAGTAAGCATGGCTAATACTAGATCTGTTCAGTTTTTGCTCCTTTTTGGGTTCTATAGGCATTTTCTGGAATGAAATTGGTTGTTTTTTATTTATGTATGTTTATCTTTTGAAAGCTGCCTAAAACTGAGCTCTAGGAAATGTTAACTTCTGTACATCATCAGCTCGGGGTATTAGTTTCATAGCATTGTCTGCACAGTCAGCATCCCCACTGCCTTTAAAACCACTGTGAATACATACATTTCTTCACAATTCAGAGCTTGGAAAATACACAGTAATTTCTAAGAGCAGTCTGATGTCTTCCTATCTGTTCACCAGCAAAAAGAAACCAACTTGAGAACTCTACAGTCACACATAAGATATTGTAATCACAGTGATCAGTAGTCAAAAATGTGTAGTTTGAAGTCAAGAATGTTAACCTGTGTATATTCATTTACTTATGCCCTCCTAACTCAGCCTTGCAAAGATAAATGATACCATTTATGAAATGAACAACATATTTAAGTACAGAATTGTGGCTTTGCCATGAGTAAGAATGGAAAGGCTGTCTTTTGGAGTGTTTCCACAAACCATTTGTTTTTAATGCTTCTTTATTTCAAGGCAAACAGGGATGGATTCTTCCGTACTGACATTTCACATCCTTGTAACCTTTTTATTTGGTTTTGGCATATTCTCCAGTCTTCTGGGAATATGCATGTTTTTGCGTATCACTCCTCCCTGCCTGTAACGAGAGGCACCCATCAATGCTTCAGATTTATGACACCTTAATTTTTTTTTCTCAGCGTATTTTGAAAATTTTGACAGCACAAATTTGAAAGTATCTACTTTCTCATGTCTTCATCTGCTCATCTTCACTTCTTTAACTCTTTATCCGTATATGCCAATGGATATTATCAGTAAATCCTCCTGGTTTAATCTCCAAAATGTCTCAGAAATATCCCCTTTCCTCTTCATTTTCTCCATAAAATCTTTGTCAAGTCCATCCTTCTCCACATCCATGCCTACTGCGACCTTGCTGTCTTCAGCCCCCAACTGACACTCACATTAACCAGTTTTCAAAGTAGTCTAATGCAAAAGTAATCCACTTCTCCCAGTATTGAGATCTCATTAAGATATTCCTAAATCCCTCTTCTTCACTGTCTCCCTATTCTAAATCTGATCAAAGCTCCTTTTATCACTCAGAGTTCCTCTTGACCTAACCTTCCTTCTTCTGTCCTTGTTCTGTTCTTCCACATCTTTCTTCTTTTTGTGCTCCCTCCTCACCCGTTGCTGGTCACAGTGTAAACCACTTGCCAATTAGACCTGTGCACTGCCTTTGAAGTTGTCCACTATACCTGTGAGTCAAGTAAGTAGTTCAGCAGTACTATTCCAGATGGAAAGTAACCTGATGTGACTGGCATAGGTCCCTTGGAAAGTTTGAACTGTTGGCTACTGAAAAGCAAGTCATCGTGTGCTTTTCTAGCAAAAAGAAAAGGGGGCATTTGTCTTCTTATAGTGAGATTATGATTTTTCTTAGTCATCCACAATTTCTCCTGTGTCCTTAGGTCTTCAACAGGAAAATAAATTAATTTTTTTACTATAAATTTACTGTCACTATATTAATGAATTGTTCTCCAAACAGTCTATCCAAACACCCCTTGCAGAAAGCCGTTGTCTAGATGAAATTGGAACATACATCTCTGACTTTTCAAAAATATGTTTCCAGCTCTTAAGACCTGAATTTTAGGTTGAAACTTCTTGCACTTCCCACTTGCTTGCTATTAAACATTTCTTAGCTTGATTTTGGGGAGTAAAAAGACACAGGGCAATAAGAAAATTTCTGCATTATAAGCTTTTCAAATCCAGCCCTTATTAGTCCACTGAAAATCAGCAGCAGAATCTGTAAGTTAATTGAGACAAGCCACACTTACAGTACAGCGCATGTCAGCACTAGGGACAGGACATGCAGATCAAAGCTCCCCTCAGTTCATCTGACTTTCTGCTCCTCTGTGCATTAGATTAAGGGAAAACTTATCTAAACAAACTACCTCCTAGTCCCTTCCTCTCTTCCCCTTTAAGTCCTCAGAAAATCAAACAGGAGAAAAACAGTCTTCCTACACCTGCACCCTTTGTTCATTATTCTGCAGTTCATCAAAAATTAACATCCGGTTACTGGAGCTTCCTTTCTCTTTCCCAAGGTGCTACAGAAGTACTTTGTGCCAAGGAGACACCTACGTGCTAGTTCTACATGCCTCTCACCACCCTGGCCTGAGTAGAGTTTAACTCATTGAACTCCAGCCAGCAGCAATCACAAAGCTGGAAAATTATGGTCAGCAAATAGTTCCTAACAAGTTTAGAAAAAATGTTGCCATATCCACAGATAACTCCTAGGAGCAGGCGGATGCCTTCTTATTATTTGCTACCAAAGTTCCAACTTCAAAACTTTCTAGTCAGACATGAGATACTTTGTCATTGCACAGACTCACGTCCATTTTAGTTTAGAGATACTTGTTTTTCCAGCAGCGTTCCTGTTTGTGAATGTCCTTCTGCTTCCATCTATAAAGACAGGCATACATCAATGCTTCAGTTTTACAATGCTTCAATATGTGAGTTGACATCTCCAGGAACCTGGGAAATGATGATATGCACATCATCCATAATAAGATTAGAGAAAATATTGCCCTGTTCATGCATGATATAAGTACATGCTGAAGTCTCGCTGATTAGAATGCTATAATGACGGAACTGCTCTCATTTTTAACACAAAGACATGCAAAATGCTTTACCAAATTAGCTATACCAAATATGTCCTATTATGCAACGCCCTGTTCAGTCCCATGAACCCATAGAAGCTTCAGTTCCTTTGGCTCCTGAGATTCCCGGCCATACAATTGCCTTCCTGCCTCTTTCCTCCCTGCCTATACGTCTTTGTTTTCCTCACAAAGCGGAGTTCATTGGATTTCCTGTACCTCCTCACAGGCCGTTACCCTTAAAGAAACATTGCTTGGCTGCAGTAAGGGTCTGTCTCAAAACTGAAGAAAGCAGTAGGAAGAACAATTGCAGTCAGCCAAGATTGTCTCCAAAAAAATAAGTCTTGGGGCTCAGATATACTCAGCACACCAGGAAAAGGTGGAAGGAAGCATGTAGATGGTTACTTGTGAGCTTGTAAATCCTGAGCTTGTTACTCATCTCCTCTACCTCTTCCTTACCCTCCCTCATCTTCTCCAACGCTTCTGCTTCTCCTTCACTCCTGCCAGCAGACTGCAGCTCACCCCTTCCATCTTTGTCTTCCCCCTGCCCCAGGCACCCTCCCAAGCAGCTACTTTAACCCATGCTCCTCTAACCCACTCACCCCTGGATCTTCTCTGATATCCCCTGCAAATCTCAGGCTCCTGCTTCTCTTTTACTTTCTTGTTTATTCCCTTCTTATTTATACCCTATTTGCCAGTAGACCAGGTTCTCCACCCCTTTTGACCCTCCCTGTCCTGCTTGTGAGTCTCAGGAGCTTTTGGAAACGTGAAGCTCGGGACAAAGGACAACTTCAGGGCAGTGCCTACACCAGGACGTTGCTTTCCTGACAGGCATGTGTGTGTATTTTGCACCTCGTGGTACATTTTAAGGCAGGGAGTTTTTTTCTGTGACACAGGGGCTCTGCACCAGGCACTGCACTGCAACAGCATCACCAACACCAATGAAACTGCTTCCATTTCTAGGTAGGTGAAATCTCCTTCCCTGGGGAGCGAGTGGCAGGTGGGAAGGGAGCAGGGTCCAGCAAGGAGACCTATGGGGACAGTGATGGGGGCTGGAGAGAAATGAGTGTGTTGGAGATGGTGGAAAGCTGCCGGGTGCGCGGGACTGAAAGTCCCCACAGCTTCAATCAGTGCTTGCTACCAAATTCTGTAATTGCATGGTTAGCATCATCCCCAAAACAAAGCCCACAAATGCCAGTCTTTATCTCACTGTGGGTTTTGTTCTGTAAAAAAGCAGAAATATTGTGGTTTTCTGTGAATTTGTTGGGACTTTTTTTTCTCTCTCTCCATCTGCTTGGGAGATTTTTAGTTTTCACATGTTACAAACAGTAAAATGACAACAAAATCCCACAGGTTTCTGTTTTAATCTCTGTGAGATGGTCTGCCCTCTCAAAAACAGAGGGAGAAGATGAAACTTGGTAACACCTAAATTGATTTGGATTATATATAATTGCTAAAAAATTGTGTGTAATTTTTAGTCTGATTTTTCCTGAAATTTTAATTTGTGCATTGAGATACTCTGAAGCAATGAAACCTGTAATTGTAACACTAGGCTAGCAAATATTCAGAATAATCTTTGGGTAGGGAAAAGCAGAGCTGCAGGGGAAGATAGCATCCAAAAGGAGCTTTGTGTTCTGCAACTTTCATTATGTCCTGCTAACAATTTATAAAGCACAAAGTAAGAAACCTCACTTTCCCTTCTGAGTTAAGTGTAATACTAACCTGTTACAGGGTGCGTATAATTATTCAGCAAGACAGTTTTTTTTTCTCAAAGGGAGAGATTCTTTTTTTGTGCTGAAAACCATATGCAGTCATACAATGGGAAAGTAGCTATACTGTTTAAAAATCCCTTAGTAGATGGACAAAGAGAAGATAGTGCTTTCAAAACATGAAAACAGTATTCTAAGAGGATAACTTTAACTATTTTTGAGAATTTTTTAAGCCCAAATGCCATAATGCAGTCAAATACTGTGACATGTCATTTTAATCTCTCAGACCATGCATGTGTTAGCTACACAAGTATGGAAGTGCTTATAAAAATAAAAAATCTGGTCAGGGAAACCCTCTTTGGTATCTTTCACTTGATATGTGTAGGGCAGTTTGGATTACACTTAACACATAATTCAGAGTGCAAATAAATATCGGTGCTTTTCTGGAAAGTACTAGAGGGCTTTGAAAACCTTTTAAAGGTTTTCCCCAGATCACTGAGCAACTTCTTCGTTATTTACCAGTTTTATACTGGGTGAGCACATGCACAAGTTCTTAATCCACTGTGTCTGCTGTTTCTAGCCTCTGGGTAGTTTTACCAAAGAAGTCCCTGTAGATGATGGCCCTTACCCCATCCTGCAATACAGCTGATTCTGTGTTGATGTTAAGTTTACTGGTATAGACCAGTTTTATGGGTAGCTTTTGCCCATATATTATTCTAGAGCTCAGAATGAAGTTTTTACATAAAGAAAAAAAAGTTATTTTCCTTTGTTCCAGTTCTGATTTCCAGTCTGCTGGACTATGGCTGCACTTCTGCAAGCTGCAATGTGACATGCCACAAAGATGCCAGGTGTGAAGTTCAGGGTGGGACAACAGGCTGCTATTGCTCTCAAGGATATACAGGAAATGGCATAACGTTTTGTTACGGTAAATAGATTTTGCCTTTATGCGTTTCTGTTATGTGTTTGCTTGAAAAACTTATTCAAAAGCCCGTAAACTCAAGGATTA
Organism: Hemiprocne comata; assembly: GCA_020745705.1. Classification (NCBI taxonomy): domain Eukaryota; kingdom Metazoa; phylum Chordata; class Aves; order Apodiformes; family Apodidae; genus Hemiprocne; species Hemiprocne comata. The sequence goes on from CM036593.1 coordinate 20,106,304, forward strand.
AATTTTATGTCACAACATCTTACACTAACATGTTCTCAAAGCCAAAAATGTAAGCAGTTTCTGAAAAATTCTACAACTTTCCCACAGCCTAGTATTTTAATACCATGCATCCCAGCTGAGTATGACCCGTTTTCCAGCTTCAGTTTTGGTCCCTTCCTTTTCCATGTGACATGATGCTGTATTTTCTCTGATTTAGCTTTAGCAATTTCCTTTGTGACTCAGGACTTCTGAAGCTTGTTACTCTACAGCCCTCACATCTCATCCACGCGCACATAGCACCAGGCCACTCTTCTCAGCAGCTGATCATGATCAAATAAGACAGCTCTTGGGCTATTCTAGAAAACTGAGGAGTTATGTGTGCCACACAGACATGGCTGTATGTGAAGGCAATGCTTATTTTTCCATTACAGTTGCCTGCAAGGGAAATATGCCAGAAATCCTGCAGAGAGGTCTGCCTCTGGATACCTTTATCTTCCTTCCAAAGAAAAGGATCTTTTCTATGCCTTCATTTTTGAGTTGTCCTCCACTATGAATAGCTATAATGCTCATTTTCACTCTCATATATAGCCATGCTTAGCTGCAGGCAGGCTGAAATTCATATGAATCTTGTCAGTTTTCATTGTTCAGAGAAGTAGTTGTGAAATCAACCATCCATTTGGCCAGTTTCTGTGTTTCATGCATTTTGGGATATTTAGCAGTAAGAGAGGCATTCTGGTTAGGTGTGAGCACAGGTAAGCTGCCCACCCTTAGTTTGGATTTTTATAGCTCATTTGCCATGGAAGCCTAGACACTTGGAAGCGTGCTTGTTTTAGGAAAATTTAGAATGCAAAGACCTTTTTCCTAAGAAAGCTGCCTACCCTTTTTTGAAGCTGGGATGCTTAGAGAGAAATATAGCTTGCTTAAGATTGCTTACAATAAGGAATCACAGAAATTATAGAATAATTTTGTTTAGGAAGAGACCGCTGGAGGTCATCTGATCCAGCTCCCCACTTGAAGTAGATTCACCTTAGAGAAGGGGCCTTGTCTAGACAAGTTCTGAGAATCTCCAAGAGTGAAGATTGCCCACCTCTCTGGGCCTCTGGTCAAGTGTTTGATTACCATAATATTGTAAACTTTTTTCTGCTATCTAGTTGCAGTTTCTAATGTTGCAGCTTGTAATTTCTGCCTCTGGTGTGCACACACCACTGTACGTTTCTCATAACAGTTTAGTTTCCTCTCCTCTGTAAACTCCTGTGGCCCCCCATTAGGTACCTGTAGACAGCAATATGATTTCCCCTTTGCCTACTCTTCCTAAGCCTGAACAAACACTCTCAGCCTCTTCTTCGGGTCATGCGTCATGTAGTCACTAAACTTGTTTCTTGAATTCAATGCTAACCTTGCCCTAAATACAGGTTTATCATTATTTGTCTATTGAGCTGGTCAAATGAAAATAAGAAGAAATGGCCTTCACCAAACTAGTATTGTATTTGCACTAATTGAGTTTTACTACCACGAGTAAGCTGCTTGCTTTAGAAGTTAAGTGCACATTATGTTTTCAGAGTCAAGAGTCTACACTTGTGAATAATGCAGAGGAAGAAGAAAACGAAGTGAATTTTTAGCAATACTATCTGGAACAAATCAAACCAGCATTTATTTCTCTACTATGATCTGGTATCCACTACATTGTCTATACTTTTCTAGAAAGTTGTGATTATGAATCATCAGTTAAATTTACAGTAAAGATGCCTGTTTTTCTTTACTGACATTACTAACATTCTTAAATCCATCCATTATAGATGTAACTGTTATGGCATTATTAAATCCATTTGTGTGAGGATGGATTTATTTTGCCTTCCATGTTCGTTTTTCTCATACAGTATCTTTTTCTTACTTTCTCTTTTGCCTACATTTTCTTAGGGAAATCTACACTCAAAATTCATTAACACATTTATAGATCATTTAAAGAAAATTCAGTACAGTTAAATATACACCCACAGATCTTGTGCATCAATTAGTAGTTTTATAAGAATTATACTAAGTGTTTTGAAACTCAATCTTTAAAATAAAATTTGCAAAGTCAGTCCAAGCAAACCAGATACTCGATGTATTTGTGGTGCTTTGCAGTTAAGTGGCTATGGTTTGAAGCAAGCCTCATGACAAGAAACCAGTGTTTTCTCTGGTGAAATACCTCAACAACCACCAAAGTCACTTACCCTCCAGCTAAGCAGCAAAGCTTGTATCAGAACTATGTGGCTGTTGCCCCTGAAAGAGAGGCAACTTTTCTCTAGGGCAGCATGTTGCACAGTGCATTATTAATATTGCGCAGTAGTCCTCTAATAGCATAAAGAAGTAACCTGAATATTAATTGGGTAGGCTCAAAAAGGATTAGAAATCTAGGCGAGATCCTATCATAAATAGTTTAAAGCTATGAAAAGGTAAAGCAAAGCCTCAGTGGTTCAGTGATGTATTAGATCTTGCTGCTCCATGTGGCAAAAGAGGCAGGTGTATCTGCTGTTCTGGATAGAGCTACCCATTTTTCTTCAGTTACTAATCTGAGGTTTTTACAATGATAGTGCAGTCACCTTCAAAGGAGATCATCAATTATTTGCTAATAGAGGCATTTTCTAAAGAATATATATGGTCTGTTGTGTTTACGTATTTGCCCTTTTAGTTATTTAGATAGGTTGTGAGAGTTGTAATTATTGTCAACAACATTAATAATTTTGCAGAGCACAGAACCAGCTTCTTCACTGTGTTTATCCTGGTAGACAATTAAACCAGAAGATTGGTTGTTTTGAGGGTATATTCTGGAACAAGCAATTAAAATTCTTTCTCCTTGTAAAAATCTTGAACAACAGAGTGCTAGTTTTCAGGTTAGTCCTTTTAAGCTTGTATAGCTGTAAACTGTCCCTTTTTATTTATAGGTATGTTCTCACTGTATTTAAACGGTTTAAATTGGTTTCTCTACTTTCACTTGCTTGTAACATCTCTTTAATACTTGTAAAAGTTGTTTCTTGGCTAGCTCTGTGTTTTCAATGTGATACACTTAGCCATTGTCCCTTGAGTTTACTGTGCTGCAAAAGGCAATAATGCCCTGTTACATTTCTTTCCTAGCACCATTATTGATGAATCATGAATCACTGATGTCAGCATACCTTAGGAATGGGGTTTGTTAGTTTTTCCTTTGCTCCCTTTGCCAGCTGGCTAAATGACTGCAGAGAGCTCAAGATTATTGGATTTGCTGTGTATAGATAAAGACATATAGATATGAATTTAATTTCCTGGTGTCAAAGTCATGGCTTTTAAAATAATTATCCTCTTACAATCTTTCCCACAAGGTTTCAACCACTTTAAATTAGGTCATGTTTTGGACTTTCCGAATGCATACTTTGGCTCGTCTAACAAAAAGCTAATCCTCTTCATAATCTCATTGTCTTCAGTAAGAATATGTGCAGGAATGCACATAGTCAGGAGAATAACTGCTTGTAGGATCTGGCTGCTTTTATATATTGGAATTATAACTTACATAGTAATAAATTCCTTCTGTGCAGTATCTTCCAGAAAGCCATAAATGAGTCACCTTGTCAAGCTTTACACCTCTGAGGTACAAAATACTATCCCATTCTTCTTACTTCTTTTTTTGGATTTATATTCCTTGCTTTATTTAGTATAAGATGGGAGAGAACAGCCTCTGAAAATAAAACTATTAGCCTTTTAGGATGCCATTCTTGGGCAGATGTGTATTCTGAATGTAATGCATGAGGCTTTAGCTTCACATTATCATACACCTAATTGAAGTAGCACAGCTAGAGCTCTTGGCAGAAAAATAAAAATATTTCCAGATAAGACTGATTTATAGACGAGTTAACTTCCTCTTGGGCAAAAATGCCATGGATTTTTTACAGATAAATAGCATATATTTGCCTCTTTTGTAAATCCTTTTCTTTATATAGAAAGAGTCAGCCATATAAATTAGGTGTTGCTCATAATGTGAGCTTTCTTCCAAAAGAAAATTAAAGGAAACAAACAAAATTTCAGATCCTTCATAGAACGCAATATGTTATTTTTAAAACAGAAGGAAAAATGAGTTGGCATCATTGAATCTTTCCTGAGCAGCTCTGCTGTTTCAGTACTGGCTTCTTCTTGATTGCTGACTGCCAATTTGCTGCTTTGCTGGCACACTGCAGGAAATTAAAGTAAACACTGTGATCACACTGTTTACTTTAACTTAGTAAAATACGGAAGGAAAATGAAGCAGTGCTGTTTGTTCCAGGAGGGTAGACAGGCAAGCAGGAAAAGTCTGAACACAATATCCCTCCCAGATATCCCCACATGATATTCCTTTGTAAATGTCACTTGCAAATTATGCTGCAAAATTAATCCGTTTAACTTGTAAAATAGTTACAGTTCTTCCAGAAATAGTGAGGAGCGACTTGGGGTATCAGGGAAACTTCGTACTGGGGCAAGGCACCAAGTCTCTTTCTGAAGAGTAGTTTACAAGGATTTATCTTTTTCCAGCAGCAAAAAATGCATCAGTGCAAAGTGGTATTTTATATCAAAATACAGTATCCCTATTAGAACAGGGCAATTTCTGTAAATTCAGCTGAATCAAACTGAAAGCCTACTCAGTATCTGGACACAAGCATATTTTCTTGTTTTACTGAGGGTCATACGACCAACTCTCTGGCTTTTGCCAGCTGTAAAAAGGAGCTTTCCTGTGAATCATCAGCTCCTTGCTCTAAGGTGATGTTGCTGTGTCCCACCATCAACTTTTATCACAGTCACTGAATTTGTTTTGATTCACTGGTGTCACCAATGTCATTCTGCAGCACCCAATTGGTGTTTGGTTTTGAGATAATTTTTACTTTTCAAATTAACATGACCCTGTAAAACTACTGTGTATAATAATTTCTTTGTATCCAGAAGCATCCTTCAACAGAAGATGATCTAATCCAAATATCGGTTCACCAGATGAGGATTTTTTTTTATTACCAGCAGGCATACATCACTGAATGTCACTTCTGTGTTTACCAAATAGTCTGAAATCACTGATACGGAAGATCCAATCCACACACTTCCTAAATTCATTTCACTGCTATCAGTTACCACAAGCTATGAAAAGGCAAATTGCAGCTGCTGTAGCATAGCACAGCAGGAGAAAGGTATGCCTTAGCCAAACACGAAAAACAGGGCTCAACAGAGTGGGTGACAGCTTGGAAAATTTGGGATGTGCTACGCAGGAGGCCAAAGCAGAACACCGATTCCCAGCCCTTTTGACATGCTCCCCTCCTCCTGTGTGTCCCAGACTCTGCTGCTTTGCCTCCAAATTCTGCTGGATCTTTTCCATGGTTTCAGGGTGGAGGGTGGTAAAACCAGAGTCCAGGCTGTGTGAAAGGGCAATCTTCAAATTCAGCATTCCTACTCCAGGCTTAGATGTCTGTCTTTTTGGTGATCCCAAGAAGTGTTAGGAGGCACCATCCCATTTGTTTCATGTGTAGGTATTACATCTACTTAATCCCATGCCTTCAGACTTCCTCTCCAGGGAGCAGAAAGTTTTCTTCCCTTCCTTGTCTTCATTGATCATAACATTACTGAATGTTTTTCACCTTTTCCTGAAGTGCAGAAATGGATCACTGAGCTGTGCCATGTTACCTAGCAGAGGTATCATGATCACGCATTCCAGAATAAACCTGTAGGTAGATCATGGAATTGAAAAGCCTGGACAAATTAGGGGAGAGGATCTGATATTCCGGTGCATGACAGTCCACTTGCCTAGGAAAGCATGGGTGTCAATATACAGATTAGCATAGCAGGTTCCTGGCCATTTGGGGTCCTACAGCTTTATGTATGGCTTCTGCCTTTTCATGTGCAAGATTTTACACTTTTCTGTGAATTTGGGAAGAGTTTGATGGCTGGGATGTATGTAGACTGCTGGCGACAAAATAGCTGTTGCAGAGTTGCCCTCCAGTTGCAAAAGATGGAGCTATGTTTATGTTTCTGAAAATAGCTGTACCTTTGGCTAACATTGTTAGTCAAAACAGTGTTTTTGTAGCGTTGACATTATGTTATATAACTGAAATGGCTTATTGTAACTAGCTTCTATTGAAAGTATATTTTAGTTGAAGCTTTTAAGAGTAGATTGAGAATTTGAAAGGGGAGTGTTACAACAGTGCCTGGTGATGCATGAGAACATTAGTCAGATAGAAAGCAATGCGATATGTTTGAAGTGACAATACAATCCTGCTGAATAAGACACAGTGGAGTCTGTCTTACTCCAGTTGTCTTATCTCTGTAAATGGCTGAGTCCATAAAATTTTTACTCCAAGCATTTTATGCATTCCAAGTGCCAAATCCAGTTTTCTCACTCATTTGCAAAAACCTCTCTCAGTTTTTCACTTGAATGAGGTAGAGTGAAATCTTCAGAGGGGTACCTCTCCTTCTACTGTCAGAAAATGCAGTTCTCCTGGGCCAGAGATACAGCCCATTATAATAATTTGTAAGATTGACCCTCATTTTAAGAAGGCTTGGGCCAAGCCCATGATAGACTCATAATTTTCAAAACTTGGGGGGTGGGGGGAGGGGTGCAGAAAGGCAGCTCTATCTTTTTTTCCATGTGTTTTATTTACATTTTCCTGAAACGGTACTTTGAGCATGACTTAAACACAGTAATGCATTTTTTGAATGGGCCAGGAAGAAACAAAACTTCTTCTTGTTACATCTTTAATCATATCCAGACTCTCTTTTAAATTAGTCCTGTTTGCATCTAAAAAACGTTTTTAAAATGTGTGTAGATGATGTGGTAGAAAGACTTAGTTGTCTCTCACAAGTGGACCCAAACTTTCAAGCTGATCAACTGCACATGGATGGTTTCTTATTTGTTTAATTCAAACTGTGTTTTAACCCTTGCCAAATAATGCTAATTTCCTTTATTGAGAAAATAACTCTTTTCATCCTGTTTTATGGTCCTAAGAATTAATCAATATGTTACATGTTTAGAGGATGTGGGAAAATTCATTGAAGGAGCTTTAAACTTATTATCTCAGAGTCTGCTTACTTTTTGTCTGCCAGATATATGATTCACTTCCTGTATCTCTAGCATCTGAAGTGGTCCCAAAGCAATACATTCTTCTCACTTGCTGGTTTGAAGTGAAAGGATGGAAGATATTTCTAGAACATATATAAGCATACATGCGTATCAAATGTATACAAATGTACACACAGGGACCCATGTATAAGTAGGTATGTGAATAAAAAGCAACATTTTCTGTTACAAAAAAAAAGTAAATCAATCTCCAAATCGTCAGTTTTACTTGTTCTGTGGTTGTATATTTGAGATTAGCTTTTGTTAAGGAAAGACTGGAATTTATTGGAAAGAAATTACTTCCATAACTTCCACTTCCTTGAGATATCTTCTGTACCTAGGTCTGCACAAGGTGGAGCCCATTACAGCAATCAGATTCTGTGCCTGCTTTTGGGTCTATGAAGTTAGTGTTACCCAAGTAACAAGGAAAGCATCATAAGGAATTACACACATAAGAGATGATGATGTAAGTTCTGTGCAGCTACATTGATTTCCATGTAATATTCCACCAATCTGGCATACTGATTTTGCCTTTGTCTCTGTTCAATAACTCATGGAATTCAATAGTAGAAAAGTGTTCTCTTTAGGATTGTTGTTGCTTTTTCTTGTTGTTTATTTTCCTCTTTCAGAATAAACTGGCCAGGAGTGGTGAAGTTGTCTGTAACCTCATTTGAAATGTGTAATTTATCTAGGATGATATGCTAGTGCACAATTTTTCCGTGTAAGACTGTGAAAAATTGCCGACTGAGCTGTTGGCAGACAGAATATCAAACCCTGCTCAGCCCTGCGTGTATGAAAGAGTTTAAGAAGGTAATTGACACTTTGGGCCTCTATTTGCCAAAGAAAGAGATAATGACGTTCTCCAAGAAGATTAGAATCTAACCAAACATTGTGCTCTAAATATAGAGCACAAAGCCAGGTGATATTTGTGAAAATGCTGCTCAGCTACAGGAGGAGGAGGGGGCTGGAGGACTGCAATTTTGAACTGTATATTTTTTTAGGTACACAGATTCAATTTAGAGATTATGGCTTGAAAATGAAATTTACAGTATGAGTGTTTTTCGGCGATAAGAAATTGATTTTGTGACCTTGGTACACACTAATTGAAATATCTGGCACTGTGTTTTGCTGAGGTTAAGGGAAGCCATATATGCCTGGAACCGCATTCTTCTTTCACCTTGAACCGCGCAGTTAATCACAACCACAATCACTGGCAGGAAGGAAGCGGCTGTTTCGCTGTGGTACAAGGAAGCTGAATAATCTCTGTTCATTGTCTAATGGATAGGTTGTTGTGTGATTACTTTGGGCTGTGTTTAAGAGATTCATGATAATTTCAAAATGGAGACTCCTGGTGGAATTAACATTCCATGAGCAGCAGGGGCCAGAGCTTCACCTGCTGTCATGGAGCAGCAGGAGTGAGCAGGCAGGGCGGCACAGCTGAGGCACGGGGGCTTCTCCTTTCATCTGCCCCCCACACGTGTGGCCTCTCATTTAGGGCTGAGACAGCTCTGTCCTCTGCTCTATGCTGCTGTTCCAAGGTGATGATCCAAGGAGATGGCTCCTTCGTTGTTCTCTCCTGCATGCTGCTCCAGCGCTGGGGAGTAGAGAGAAGGGCATGGGCTGCTCTGCCCTTGGGCTATTATTGCTGAGCATCCTCCCACTTGAAAGGCCACTTGTAGTGTTTAGGAACAGCAGCTGTGCCCAAGGGACTCCACTGGTGGGGTTTTTTATGTAATATGTCTGCTTTATTTATCTGGGTTTCTGTCTTAGCTTAGACTTGTACAACGGTGACAGTCTAAAGCTGCCTGTAAACTAGTGTGGCATGGTGTCCCATTATTTTGCTTATTACTTAATGTTATACATTTGTTAGGTTGGCACAGGAACATGTTTTTCAAAAAGGAAAATGAAAGCTCCTGAAAAGCCTTGACAATAAATGGTTGTTTGTTCAAAAACAGCCAAGTCCAATCTTTGTTTATGTTAGTAGGCTTCTTGTAATGATGTTGCGATAAAGAAAAATAGCTATTCAGGATATGCTTTGGCTTTTATGTTTTATTTCTAATGAAAGCTATGCACATAGGCAGCAATCTACATAAGTTACAGTGAGGGAGAGCATCAGTATAGATGGTGACTTGCATGTTTATACATTTAATATTTATTTGTGCCGAAGTGCCTGAAGCTCAGTTTTAAAGACTTTGAAATTGGGACAAGGTGTTATGGTTTTCATTCCCAGAAATTTACTGAAGGAAGACTAAAATAAAATGTGAATTCATCCTATGCCAGGAGACCACTGCTTCTCTCCTGCCCCATCCATGCAGAGGAGCTGCAGGTCCATTCCCCAAACTGTTGCTTTGTCTTCTCATGTTCAGACCCAGGTTGGGAGAGAGTCCAGTGCTCATGTTGAGGTGGTTTTTGGATATCCCCAAAAGTTCTAATGGGCTGAGGGCAGCACAGCCCTGGCTCACAGCTTGTGTCAGGAGTGTCATGAGGGGAGCAGGGAGTTATTGCAGCCATGATCTCTGCACCCCATGAAAGTCTTTATCAGCAATCTCTGTAATATCAGAGGCCCTAAAAAAACCCAAGAGCAACTCTTCAGGATGTTGGTGAGAGCTGAAAGAGAAATTCAGCTAAGCTCTGCGGTCTAAATAGGAGCTCTGAGCCTTCCATTAGTTCTTTGTGGTGATGGAAAAGGAGTAGGTGGAAGATCATATTACAGCAGAGGTTTTGCCTTTTTGTATTGAGTCAATCATTTTCTTGGGTAGCACTGATCCTGAGGAAGCTCTACCTTTTCAAAATCAGCCTCTAAGAAGTTTAGAAAGGAGCTCAGTGGAAGCTGAAGGAACTCAGGTGAACATATTTGGATCCTGGGTCCTTTGTACCTATCCAAAACTTGTCATTATTTTGAGCAATGATGAAGCATATATCAATTAATAAATATGATCCACTATGCAATAGAAATATCTCAATATTTCTTTCCCGTTGCATAAGGGATATCTGGTGAATACAGAATTTCATCTCCTTAACTAACACAGAGAAAATGGGAAAGGTAAATAGCCTTCCAAAGGTTATTGACTTGAAAACAGAGATGAGAAATTTCTAAAACTTATAACAATTTTTTCATTTGGACTAATCAAAAAAATCTACTATGCAAGACAGCAGTTGTAAACAATGCAGAGCTGTGATTTAGCTGGGGTTTTTTAAGGGTTGTCATGTACCTCTCAGTATATGGACTTTGTAAAGCTTTCATCATACTCAGCTCAATGCTTAAATCTAAAAAATTCTTAGTAAAGCTGTCTTTATAAAATAAGGTTTCTTCAGAGGTGCATCATCCAGCATCACTGCTCTCACAGGAGAAACTAGATATTCAGTCCTAGGTGTGTCGGGACACAGTGGTGGGCTACAGCAGTGTTGGGCTCTGTATCATTTTGCACACAAGGTCTGAGGCTTAGATGAATGTCAAAGGAGAGGCTGGGGTAATATTTACACAGCTGTTGGCTGCAAAGAAAAGAACTGTTAGCTGAACTTTTTTAACATCCTCTTGAATAAACAGGTAGTATGCTAATACCACCAAATGCTTGTTGTTGGAGGGGAGGGGTGTACTAAAAGGTCTCTGGGCTGTATTCTCCCTTCTGAGAGAAAGCTACTGCAGCTTTTATTAGCTGTAAAGTGCTCTTGAATTATCACTCATGTTTTCACCTTAGACTGATGAACATTCAGAAAACTTTTAACCTGACAATGGTACATTACCCTCAAAGAATGTAGCAGTAGCATTCAAGTTTGGGCTTGATATTCAGTCTAGTAAGGGATCTGTGCTGCAATGTGGACACAAGTGTTCAGCTATTGCTGCTTTCACTGGCAGTGTGGTAAAAATAGTTTCTTCATATACCTGCTGCCTTTGTTCTTGTTAAAATAAGCAGTGGCAAGAGCACAGATGAGTACAGTAATGTATTTTGTTATAGTTTCCTGCAGAAGAGGTGATGTTCATGACTTTCCTCCAACAGGGAGGTGACTTGCAATTGACTCTTGTAAGCCTCAATGACTGTAGGACACAAAGCCACAGTTAGGGGTGGATTTGCCAAAGAAATATTTCCTGAGCACTTTTGAACTGTCTGGCTCTATCCTAGGTGCCTAAAGGAGGACTGAGTTGTTTCAAAAGAATAATCCAGTTGTGGGTGCTGAGCAATTGAATATCTGTCCCTGAAGTGCTTTTTTTTCCCCCCCTATCATCTGTTGGCAGTTTGGGTTTTTGATTGATTTATTACTTTATTTTTAACTGCAAAGACCCTTTAATTAGAGAGGGGAAGTATGTGAATGAGCTGGAGCTGCTGGTGGTAGTAGCTCCTTGCCGTCAGAGATTCAGTAATTAAATAAGTAGATAATATCCTCCTTATTGAGAAGATTTAGAAAATCATAAGGACTTTGCATTATTACAGTGTTTAACGTTTGCAAATGGAGGAAAAAACCCATAATGGCAATTTTCATTAGCTGCAATGCATGTGGAGGTCTCTTTTTCTTTCTTTGAACAGCCAAACAGTAAACAATTCCTAAATCCCTTCTTGTTACTTACGTTTTCTTCTTGGTGGTTAAAAACCCCATAAAAGAGAAATTGAAGACTTGCTATTAAAATTCTTGCTGACAGCTCCATTCAAAACATTCTTTCAAATTGTGCTATCACATCATGATTCATCTGCTGTTCTGGTATAGTTGCTTTAACAACAAGTACCTTCCTTTTTTGTTAGGGCTCATCTCTTTTCATCGGAAAATTCTTCCTTGAGACACTTTATGGAACCTTTGCTGTAAACAAGCTTTTCTCCGGTGTGATACTGTTTGTGTAACAGAACACATGTAACCCCCTAAAAAAGCACAGGAACAGGCTCACTTGGGCTGAAAAATGAGAGATGGTCACAGCATGAGAAAGAAGCTCCAGCCTTTCTCACCTCCTCACCTGGAGTATATGAGTGCAAGTGCCCTGTGCAATTAGCATAATGAGTCAGGGTTTCTAGCTGAGCATAGTGACCCCCCATCCCTCAGTGCCCAGCAGCACACGCTGCCCTGGTGGCCGCAGGGACACCCGGCAGCACCGCTTCGCTCTGCGCTGACTCGGCCAGGGCAGCACAGCTCTGTCGATTACAGCAGAGCTATGCAGCTCCCACCAGCTGAACACCAAACCCAGAAACATCCTGGGGATTAAGTAGTCCCCCGTGAAGCAGGGTGAATTTCACTCTTGAAGTTAGAATTATTTACAGTCACTTTAACAGGACAACAGCTGCTCTTTACCTAGAGATGAGCCAACAGCATTGAAAGAATTTGGATCTGAATTGCAGATGGATGGATTTCAATTTGATTCAAGTAGCTGGACTGCATGATTCTGTACTGTAAGCTCTCAGAGTCAGAGCTTGAGAGAAAAATCATTAATTTGGAAGCTGATACCCTGAAATACTTATATGAAGCAATATATTTTCATAGCAGACCCAGATCAATTTAAAAGTAGTAATCAAGGGCCATGTGCTACGTGTTCACAGACAGAAAATGTAGAGAATTCAGCCAGAGCCAGACACTTAACATTCAGAGCATTCAGACTACCACTAAGGATATTGCTTCCATGGAAAATAGTGTGGTTCAGAATTAAAGTATTGTGCATTATAGAGATAATCACAGTGTTATGCAGATATAAAGATGCTGCCTGATTGCTGCCAGAAACAAGCTCAGCTTAACTTTTCTGGGGAAATCTGGGTTTAACTTCTGTACAAATCTTGGTAGAAGGAAATGTCTTTGCAAATATTCCACAGAAAAAATGTCTTCTATTCTTGAGACAAAAGATAAAATTATAATATAGTAAAACTCATTGAAATTACTTTTTATCATCTTTGAAAGGCATTCTCTAAATTCAAAGTAACTACACCAGTTTTCATCAAATGAGATTCAGGCTCAGGGATTTTTCCCTTGCCAGTCCTAAGAATTTTATGGGATGTAACATTCCCTTAAAAAATAAGGCATCCACACACTACTGTTTTGTGTCGTGCAAGTAATAGCATTGTACAAAACCAAAATTTGTATTTGCTTGGATACCACTACAACTAAACTCATCCTGGAAGTTTTTAACCTTGCTCCCTTAGTAGTCACTTTGGGGATACTTATATGAACAAATAGTGGCCACTGGCAGTGATAGATATTTCAAAAGGCTGATTCATTTCATCTCCCAAGGCAGTCATTGACGGACTCTGCTCTGTACCATGCCAAGTGTCTGAAAACAGATCCGCAAGCATTCAGGATTTGTACTTGGAGCCAGACATGATTTTCACTCCTTTATTAAAGTCATCCTCTGTCATAACTTGAAGCAAACTGATGGCACCTCCATGTGAATTACTTGCACCATCACAGGCTGATTTTTCTCCAGCTTTCCAGATCAATCTTTGCCAGCCAGGGAGGAAAGAAGAGAATAATGTAATCTTTAATGGGTGGCTTTATTTTAGCTGTGTTAAGGTTTTCTGTGGGAGTGACATTGAAATGTGCTCAGCCTCAGTACCTTTTGAACACAGTTGTGTTCCACTAAATAAAAAAAATAAAAATAATTAAAAAAAAAAAATTTAAAGTTGAAAGTTTTGCTTACATAACCTGATGGGAAAAGTTACACTGTCAGCTCACATACACAGAGAAATTGGCATGGAAGGGTAATTTTACTTTGGATTGAGTAATGAAAAAAAAACAACAAACCAACCTTGAATTTACATTTCCCTAGCCACCAAAGTCAAGCAAACTTAAGACATAAAATGTTTGGAAGCCAGGTCTCAACAGTTGCAGGTCTTGTGAAATGTTTTGTTTGCTGCAAGTATTCAGAAGCATTTTTATGTGAGAAGTTCCTAACTATTTTGCTTGGCTTCATTTTGAGTAATATAATGTTACCTTAAGAGGCAAAGTTTTTTGAACTGAAGAGTCTCATTAGACCTACAGTCTCTTTAGATTTTTCTTTTCCTTGGCCTATAAAGTAATAGGGTAAGATTCTTCATAAATATAAAAGTGTATATATAGACCTACTGTCAGTTACATTTAAAACGTATTGAAACCATCTGAATTATTTTAATCTACATAAAAGGTCCAAAAACTTGATTAGCAAAATTTAGATCCGTATCCAATTCATCATACATATGTGCTCTCTTACTGGATAAGAAATAAATAAAAACACACAATAGTTAAACATTCTAGTTTCACTACAGTAGTTTAGGACAATGGAATACTTTCACAGGGTTTTTCTACAGCACATAGAGCATTTTATTTATTTATTTATTTATTTATTTAAATTTTGTTATCTGGGGTCTATTAGGCAGCTGCTCCAAACACCTAGAGAATTTATTTTTGCTTTGGCACCTCTAAACAGATTCAATCTGGGGGGTTGAGTTTCCTGTGGAAAGTGAAATTCCTCAAAGAGCTGGTTACCTCTGTCAGTTTTTATTACTTCTCTCTTCATGTTAATAGTATAAGTAAACAACGTGTTCCAAGAAAATGGCGACATTTTACCACTGATTTCTCCTCAGAAAACTGACATAATGTAATGATACAAAGACACATGACTCTATATCACATTGCTATGTGCTACTCTGTGGCATGCAACCAGGCAAAATCTTAGAAAATCCCAAATGTTGAAATGTATTGAGACTAGAAAATGAGAGTGAAGTGCTTTCTGGGATCTTTTGGGGAAATGCTACAATTAAGAATTATCTTGTAGCTGGTTTTGGTGTTATTTCTCTGCTCCAGCCTTTGACAGACCAGATGGAAACTGCTTTTGGCTGGTCTGTCAGTGAGCTCCCATTATTATCAGCTGGGATATAAAACCCTCCCTCACATATTTGTATAGGTAAATCTGGTCACTGACTCTTCCCATTCCCATCTTCTCTGCTCTCCCTCTATATAATATCCCTATCCTGATTGGTGTTAACAACATTTAGTAATTTAGTATCATCTGTGAATTTAATTCTCAGGCTATTCATCTCTTTTTCCAGAGCATCAATAAATATGTAAAATAAAACTGGGCTTAACACCAACTCCTGTGGCAACCCAACTGGATACCTCTTCACAGCTCAGTGCAGTGCTGTTTGTCATGACTCATTATCCTTTGTTTACATTCCTTCGGCCAGTTTTCAATCCACATGACAGCACTATTATTCAAGACATTATAAATTATTTTTCTAATAAGATTTTGTGAGCCACTGTGTCAAATGCTATACTACAGCCCAGATGTATTGCACCCACGGTGTTCCTTCCCTACACTAACCCAGAAACTGGTGAAGAAGCACTTACATTTGTCTGGCATGATCTGTTCTTTGAAAGTACAAACTATTTATTGGTCATGGTTCCTCTGTTGTTCCAGTTGATTTTTATGCTTATAATATTTATTCTGTTGTTTTAGAAGAGATCGAAAGCATTCACAGCAGAAAATAACTGCAGCTTCCCTCTTCCTCTCATCCCTGTTTTCCTGGACAACTTTCAGCAATTGCTGAGATCCACACCTTGGGTATTGCGAAAAGGGGACTGTGTATCCCAAATGCCCCTTCAGCAGTGGGGCAGCACACGTGAGGAATACCACCAGAGCACGAGGAATGGCAGAGAGATGGGACTAGCTATAATCTAGGCCATACAGTCAGAGAGAAAGGACAGAAAGACATGGCATGGCTGTTAGGAGGGGAAGGATGACTGCCACGATGGTCTGAACAGCAGAAAGGAGCAGGGGAAGTTGAAGAGAGTCAGCTCTAGCGGGGAATCTCTAAATTGTCATTCATTCAGTGGTTTTGTCGGGTGCTGTTAAAACCAGAAGCCATGCCTTGCTCTCTTTCATAGTAATTCTTGTGCTGCTGTTTGCATCATGTGGCACTTGAGGCTTTGGAAAACAATTAAAAAATAATCCAGTTTCTTTGTATGAATTCAGTTTTAGGCATCATGTTTGTGTGCTGTGCAGTTTTTATCTGTTCCCCATCTCTTCTCACACCAACTGGGTCATGTGGATTATTTGGGACAGGAGATTTTGCTCTTAGAACCCCATGTTTGGGACTTGTCCCTTACACAAAATGCAAATACATGGACAGAGCTTGCATTGGCTTTACTGAGAGCTATTTTTGCCTGAAAACTGCAGGATCACACCAAGGATCAAATCCTCTTTGTGGAGGGATTACATTTCCTGCCAAATATGTGACATCGTTCAGTTTCAAGCACATACCAAAGAAATCTGTGACAAGACAGATATTTAACAGTGGCTTAGTATCCAGGACTGTCATGGGAGACAGCTCTCAGTGTCTGATGTAGCAAGATCTTCTGGTCAATGTCTGCATGACCTTGGGATCCACCTCCCTAAAACAATTTCCAAGGATGATGTCTAATGAAATTTTAGTACTGATTTTTATATACTGCACATGTGTATTTGTACAGTTAAATTATATTGGGCTATGACTCCTGAGAAGCAAATTCTAAAGCAACTAGTTTTCCTTTCAGCCAGCTCTTGTCACCTCTTGGCAAATCTTCATTGTCTTCTTTGTGTCGCTTACCCACGCTTATCCTTGGACTTAACAATGCATTCATCAAAGAGATAACAGGTTTCATTTTGTGTATTGCTAAGGATTATCTTGTGAAAACAATGCTACTGGAAATATGTGATGGCTGACTTTTAAGGAATGTATGGATACTTTGTACATATTACAAAAATTTCAGTCCAGCTCCTGAACAAAAAAACAACATAAACTTTCTCAAGGGATTCCTGTTTCTTGCAGTGCTGCGTGCCTGCTCTGGAGCTCCCAAAGACAAACACTTTGTGCTGGGGACAATCAGAGAGGCAGCTGCTGTCACTTCCATCCTGGAAACTAACTGCCAATGTAGGTAATATGTTGCTCAGACTACTCACTCAGGAAAGCGTGGGTAATAATATACTGAGATTTTTCCTTATAAAACTATGCAATAACAAAAGAAGGAAATAAAATGGCAGGGGGAAACCAACAAAACAAACAACCACAACAACAACAAACACAACAAAAAACCAAAAACAAACCAAAACAAACAAGAACAACAAAGCAACAACAAAAAAGAAAAACAAAAACAAACAAAAAACCCACAACAAAAAGCCCCAAAACAAAAGGAATTTTTGAACCAGATATGACAGCTGTAAAGATTTAGCAGCACCTTTCTCCTCTGGAATTAAAGAATATTTAACACAGGATAACTTGGGGTATGTCAGCATTGCTATACAATCCTAGGATCCAACCCATACTTCAGGATTGCACCAATTGCAATAATGCTTTCATGAAAAAAAAATGCAGGATAGTTGATGATTTCTCAGCAGATTAGCTACGTACATCTTGTAACATAGGCTGGCCCTGTGGAATATCAAGCACAGCAAGAGACCTGTTAGAAAATGAATTACATTATCCAGCCAAAGCAATATCAGAAATGTCCCGGAGTCTACACTATCTTAAAGTTGATTTAAAATCATATATTCATATTACATTTTTATGTCTAGTAAAGCAATGTGATGGAGCTTTTCTTTTGCCAAAGTTGTATTATCCCATTTCTCTGAGTTAGGTAAACTGTAATGTGTCTGCTTTACAGATGGGTAAACTTAGCATAAAGAGAGGGAAGCCATTGTTTTCAGTCAAGAATGCCTAAGTGTAAGCACTTTCATCTATATTGCCCATCCATAGTGGCAGTGGCTCTGAAAATGAGCCCCTTTCCATTCATTTATATGACAGATTATTTATTTTAAGCCATTCTTGGATAAAATACATTAGGCATCCCTGGGGCAAGAACCTGAAATCAAGACTCCTGCACAAAAATGCTACCAGCCCAGCTGGAAAGATGTGTTCATGGGATTGGGGTGATTTGATTGCTTTTGCCAACTGGAGTAGCTTCAGTAGGAGGGATGAGGTGTATTTCTGCTCACCTACTGCCTGCAGCTGGGTGATTAGGGTTCTTTTCAGGTCCCAAGGAAGAGTGGGTTTGTTTAGGACTGTTAGACTCTTCTGGGCTGCCTTTAAACTCATGCATACTAAAGCACTGCAATGAAGGACATTGTCACTAACAACTTCTCTTTCTCTTTTTCCTTTTCCTGTGTTTGAATAAAAATGGCTGCAGCTGTGTTGAGCACAGCACATGTTCCCATATGTGTGTTAGGGATATGTTTATTGCTCCCCATCCCCTTGGCAAAGAGTTCCCAGTGAAATTGAGGCATCACTAAAAAACAGACTGGGCTGCTCATTGTTGGCTGGGTCAAGGAGGTCCCGAGCATATCAAGGAGCACAATTCAGGCATTTGTCAAAGTCCTGCTTTTGGTGCCAAAATCAGTTTTTCAAGTTGTGACTAAAGGAATAAGTAGCCACAGAGCAAAGCATTAGAGTACCTCACTCAGTAGCCAGTCTTTTCTATCTGCTATTTTGATAAATGTTATATAAATTATAGTTTAGTATAAATTATAGGCATATAAATTACAACTTGTAGCATGGGATATTGGACCTGCTGGGGTTTTAGCCTGCACGTATGACATAGCCAACATACTGTTTCCATCATTTTAATAGCCTTTATAGAGCAAGTGGCCGATGCAGTTAATGCTGCTATCATTTTTCCTTGTGTGATTTGCTGTGATGACAGTTCTGTCATTTCATTTTGAGTATTTAAGGCTATTAGGAAGCATTTTTAGGCAACGATCTAGTATAGGTATTTTCAAGTATGCCTAAAGCATATAGGGAGTCACCACCTTTCACACTGCATAATCCTAAAGAAGTATATGACATGTTCTGTGGAAAAACTATGGACAAGATCACCATCTGTGATAAACTGCTTAACTTAATGTAGTTAGATGGAGTTATGTCCTTATGTTCCAGATGGGGATCAGGCCCCACATCTTACAGTCTCAAAGATTTCAAAGATGTGAAACATTTCTAAGATTTTTGAAATATGTATTTTGCATTTCAAAGATAAAATACAGAAACCAGTATGGCATCAAACCATTTCATTTTCTTCCAAGTTTGAGAGTAAATTGACAAGAGATCAGCAATTGGCAGGAGAACAAATGAAACATATTGAAAGAGCCAATTTGTTACTATCAAGGGAGGCAGATGTGTCAGTTTTACATCTGCTCAAGCAAAGTCCTTGTTGCAGGTTTTTCCCCTCCTCCTTTAAAAAAAATGTCATTATCTGAAGGTTTAATTATTAGATAATTGAATAATCCTTTATAAGTGACCAAGGACCACTCTGTTCATTGAAGAGCCCCTTTCATCACTGGGCTGTGATTCTAGCACTTGCAATTTGCTTGTGGAAATTTCTGATTTTTTCCCACAACTCGTCACACCTGACACACACCAGATTTCCCTTGCAGCTGAGTAGTTTCTTGGGTCCCAATACTCCAGATGCCAATTTACTACCTCTCTCTTGAACTAGTTATTAAAAGGGAAGGAAGTGGAAACAGCCCTGAGATTTCTATTGACAGTCTGCTTCAGGATATGGGCAGATGTCATGGCAATGAGCAGCAGAAGGGAAAAAAAGCAGGCAGGGGTAAGTGTTTCCATGTTTTTAAAAGCAGACAGCAAGGTGGGACCCTTACATAGTTACTTTCTCTGTGAAGCAAGTAGGTATGAGCAGAGTCTGTCTGTAGGCGTAAGTCAGAGCTGTAAGCCTCAAGTGTGGCAGTAGCTGTTGTTTGAAGGAACATATCCAGTTAATGAAATGAATTATTCTCTGCCCTTGACTTTCCCAGCAGCTTTTTGCTAGTCTCTATTATCTTTATTGTTAATTTATCATCTGTCACATTCATGTGAGGAGGCTTTTTAAAATGTGTCAATAAACTTAGGTAGCGCAATTATATAATCCTTAATAATTTATTAATTTTCAAGGGGTCTGATCTGTGGTATACCCAGGGTGTGTATGAAAAACTGGAAAACCAAAGACTTTTATGAGCAAGGTGGTGGGACTGCTGGATTTGCAGCAGCTTAGTTGTCAAGTTCCACATCTGTGAATCAGCTCGCATGCATGCATGTGCCCTGCAAACCAGGAAACTGGAAACATGAAAATTTGTTATGTTATTTCATTTAAAATGGATGTTTTCTGTTGCTATGAGTTTGATGTTTTGTTTTGTCCTGTACAAGCTTTGAGAGTTAGAGTTGTTAATGTGACTTGAGGAGTTAAAACTTTAAGTAAAATATATTGAATTTTGTAAAAGTAATCACATACTGAAGGTGTTTCTAAAACACTGAGCACTGTAGCCTTTAGGTGCCCATTGATGCTTTAAATTCCATGATAGAATTTTTTCCACAAGAGAATAAACTGTGCTCTAGAACAGGTCTGATCTGCTTGCTTGCTGCAAGGAAGGCATATGTTGGCTGGGCTGGAGAACCTTCCCTCTGTGCCTCCAGACCATTTACAGTGGTCAGCAGTGGGAACAGCACGGAGCTTAGAAACGAGTATGTGCAATGTGTAACTTCTCTGTGATATCAAAGGGTATTCAAGGTTAAATCTTCCAACCACCTGAATCCATGACAGAATTTCCTTTTTAGCTCTGCTTGTTAGTGGGGAAACAAGGTGCTTCTCTAACTATGCAATTTCTTCTTCCACCATCTTTCATTCAAAGTAAAAACATTCTGGAGAGCAGTGCTTGAAAGGAGGTTTCAGTTTGTTTCATTTCTTAGGATTCATTATTTGGTTTACGCTTACCCAAACAAGATCAAAGTGCCAAATGAGTTCACTTTGCTGTCGAAGCACATGTGACCTCTAAGAGTCTGGGTCTGTTTTGCTTAAATCAAAACAGACAAGGTAGAAGAAAGGATTTTGTAGATGGGTATCTGAGACAAAGGCAGGTTAAGTGATTCCCCAGGCTTCCACCCACAGTCTATAGCAAAGTCAATAAATGAAATTGAAACCTGTAAGTCTCTCAAGGTCACATCTTCAAGGGTGCATCCAGCTCACAACCTCCAGCTGTGGAGGTGGCTTCAGGAGCATGGATGGAGGCAAAAAATCAGGAAAGGAGACTGCTGGGTAAAGGAATGAACCTGATCTGCCTTCCGAGAGAAGAGAGAGCAACAGAGAACTGGAAAAATGTGGCAGAACCCATCTTTTTTTTCTGGGAATTTCTGGGAGGAGGTGGAGAGGTGGGTGAGGGCAGTTATGTTCAGGGCTGTTGGATTCAGCACCAATGAAAATGCCTCTTGACTCTCTAGAGGCATATTGTAAATTGTTCTGGCAAATACAGGCATCTCTGTTGACCTTCGTAGTTCTACACTTGCATATTTTGCTTTTTGTTATTGGGGCAACCTCTTGCTGAGTAGCCACCAAAGATGAGATTTCTTGCTGGGCTGATGACTTCTAATTGTGCTGTTCTCATTATCATCCCAACAGCATCCGTCAGCAGAAATAGGTGTGCTAGAGCACAGCTGACATGAAAGATGTGGACAGTATTTGTCATGAAGTCCACTGGAGAGTCTACAGCCCTTCCCCGTGCTTAGTCTAGATGGGAAGTCTTCAGTAGCAGCTGGCAAATGTTGAATTATTAAATTGTGTCTACAGCACTTCATATAATTATTGCCCAGTGATAGTACAGTGAGATAAGCCTGGTGTCGACAAGCAGGTTTTTCCACCTTCAGAGTTTGATTAACAGGCTTGCTGTTTTGAAATTCAAGAGAAGCCTACTCTGTCAGGAAGGATTTAAATAGAAAATTAAATGGATTTGCATACTGCATGACAGATTTTTTGTTAGCCTTCAAAGTCTGCACGATCTAACCAAGCATGTGGAAGTAAGATACATATTTCTGAGGGCTGTAATAGTTGTAGTTATTGTGGAGAAGAGTTAAATATAAGCAGTTACCCAAATGTTATTTTAATCCACTAAATATTCTGTGGATTAATAATACTGTATGTGGAGGCAGGAAAACAGGGATGGTTGAAATAATTTCTGGGTGGCTTCTCAATTGGCTGTCCATTCAGAGGGAATTCACCCTCCAGTGATCTTTTCTTCCTCAAGGAAACAAATATAGATCAGAGAGATGACTCCACAATTATGCCTCGATTAGAAATAACTGTGGCAGAAATTCCGTTTGCTCTCCACGTCTCTTTCTGATAAAGTGCAATTAGTACACCCCTTGCCTCTTCCTGTGAGATGTTTGTAGGCAGTGTTATTGTGAAGGAACATAAGCTGCCACTGCAGTTGTTCTTTAAACATGCATTTGAGAACGACAGCTCTGCTGCGGTGACAGAAAACATCAAAGAAACAAAACTCGCTATTTTATCTGATGGGGGGGTAACAATATCTCAGCTAATAAAATGGCTGTCAACCCAGCCTGTTGTATAGATAAGAAAGCTGAGGACATTTGGATGCTCTTTGTTGGTATGCCAAGTTGCAATTATCCTATGACAGAGGCCTTCTGGGCTATGATTGATGAAACGGTTTGAGGGGGAAAGCACTTCAATAAGTGAATATCATTGGATTTGATGATGACATCGCTCGCACAATGGTTGGCAAAAACAAAAACATTTTAAGTAGAACTCATTTCATCTGCCTGGGATGTCCTTGCCACATTCATTTATTTGTATTGTATGTTGGATGTAAACAAGTCTAATTCTGAAGTTCTTGTGTTGACCTTTTCTGGCATTGAGATCAAAGTACTGTCTGCAATAAAGATAAGAAGACTTTAAAGACTCCAGTAGCTTGTCAGAGCAGGGTATGTTTAAACATAAAATAACACAACAATGCAGCCTTTGGCTAAAGCAGGCACCAAATAATGTTCTAAAGAAATTTGTTGCTCCTCAAGAAGCTCGTCATTATCTTGCAGTTTAATGGCCTAAAAGTGGACCTGCTTCAAAAACAGTTTTTCCTTCTTTCCTGGGCCTTAACTCACATGTTGACTCTGCCACTTGCCTATAACAGATGTAACATGGATGTTGCTCAACGTCCTGGGTGGATTTGAGGACTGGTAAAGCCCTCATCTGAACAACAGTCAGCCCTCTGTAAAATGTCTTTTCGAAGCATGGCATTACCCTTTTTGCAACAGTGTGCTGCTGTCCCATCCTCGACATGCCCTTTTCCATGACTCCAGCTGTCCCCCATCCCAGATCTATTGGTGGGTCTCTAGAGGACATCCTGGAGGTTGACTTTACAGTGCCTGCTATGGAGCCAAGGCAACTGGGAGTAAAAATGTAAGCTATAATCCAGTATTTTCATATTTAACAACTTGATCATTTGAAAAGAAATGTCTTAAACATTACTTTTCTCTGTGCATAGTCTGCATTTAGATTTGAGATGTAAACCTACTCCACTTGACTAGAAAAAAAGTTTTACCTGAGCACAGAGAACCTTTCCCAATGAACTATTCTGGGATCTTCAGTATCTTGACTGAGCTGGGACTTCTGGAGTAAAACTAAGGATATCCTATAGAACTGCCTGTGCTGGTACATCACAGAGACAGGGGCAGAGGACAAAAGGCAATGACTTTTTTAATGAACAAAACATTTGATACATGATGTAATAGTTTTCCTGGTTTAAAAATAAAGTAACAGTCTTTACCATTGCTTTTAGCTAAACCAGTTTGTTGTTTGCAGTGCTTCTCCACATATCTATTAAACAGTCCAATTTTCAGGGATATTTAACATGCTGTAGAAACCTACCCTATGCTTCTGCAAGTTCAGTCTATTTGATAATCAAGATGTTTATCTTAATTATGTTTGCTTGAACTTAGATTTAGGCACTTTGAGAGATTTATTTTAGTAAATGAAGAGACACTACTTTCTCTTTTGAGTTGTTTGCTTGGGAAACAAGTGTGGTTTTTTTTAATTTCCAACTGAGAACTTTGCAGCTGAGTAATACTAAGGAAAACAGAAGTGAAGGTTTCTGTGGTCCTGACATGGCATCACAGGGATCCCCAGCATGGCAGTTTGTGGAAATCTTATGTTTTACATCCCTTTTTCCGGTGCCTTATGGCAGTCCTCCTTTCCTGTGGCTTCTGCCTTCTTAGTATGTACATTATGCCCCTCAGTTTAATGAGTGGCAGCAGTGTTTTCTCTATTTTTTAACTAGAACTTGGTCTCCAAGTGTCTGCTCAGATGACATATAGTGCAGTACTGGATAAACCAAGTCAAGCAGTAGCAAGCAGCATGGCTGTGCAGCACGATGTTATGTCCAGGCTAATAAGAGACTGTGTTTAAAGGGCTAATTAGCCTGGCTGCAGGGCAGCACTAATGGAGCATCACTGCTTGCTGTATGACCTGAGCTCCATGCAGCCTTCCACTGTGGCACACAGGCATAGCTCCAGCTGACGAAAGATACATAGCATTTATACAACATATCTACACCCTCCTGCTTGTCAGTACTCCCAAGCATAAAAGGCACATAATAATACTTCATGTGGCAGGTTCCATTAGGGTAGGCAAACTTGAAAGTGTTTTCAGTTCTGACTTGTGCCATGTTTCAAAATTATTCCCTGTTACAAGTGTTACTTCTGTCCAAACTGTAGAAATGCTTTTAATGGAACTTTTATTTTGTTTCTACCAAGTATGTTTTGTGCCTTTGGGACAATAAAGTCCTAAGCCCCTGTATCTAAGAATTAGCACTCTTACTCAAAAATTACCAAGTTATGTAGACAACAGTGATTACAAATAAACAATATTTCAACCTAGTATGTGATAACTATTGAAGAGCAGAGTTGTTGCTGTACTGGCAAGGGAAAAGTCACTTTAGCTTGAATTAGGATGCTATACACTCTCCTTACATTCAAAATTTTGTAAGGGAACTGAGTTGGATTGTTCTGTCATTTGATGAGGAGTTAAAGTTTTCCAGATTGCATGCCTTAGCACTCTCTGGAACTTACTTTCTATCAAAACCATTTGGCATGAAGAGACCACAGACTTCATCACTTTGAAGATGGTACAGCTCAGGAGGGAGAGATGAAAGAGGAAAGCTAGCCTTTAGAGCAGTCTGGTTTTTGGAAGAAGTTGCTCCAGAAAGGAAGAGGGCTGTATACTTTTCAAATTACCAAATCCAGTAGATTGATATTTGGCTATTATATGGGAAAATGACTGTGATTGCCCAGAAATCTGCAACCCTTTAACTGAGCCTAAACAGTACCATAGACTTAACTTCTCTTAAGTATTTAACATCTAATTCCACTTGCATCAGTATATTTAGCTTTAATTAACATCAGAAGAAAAGGGGGATGGACCAAACCCTCTGTTTTTCTGACTTTTTTTACTAGAAATTAACTGCTGGGGTCAGTCTCTGAGAATATGACTATCAGTAGTCAAGATGTTTTCACCATGGAGTTAAATACTTACAGCATTGACAGTAGCTGGAAATACTTCAGTGGTTATTGTTAAAGTCATTAGTCTAGCTGAAGTAATGCTGGCATGTTTTCCCTCTGGGTAGAATTCCTCAGTCTAATTGTCTCCTCCTTGCCAGACCATATTTGATATCTTCAGGTTTGGAGACTGGATGTTTTCCAGTAATTAATGGCTTTTCTCAGTTAAAGATTGAAATTATTTCCTTTTGTGAATTAGTCTATTATCCAGTAGTGAAGCTATTGAATTCCAGAGCATTTAAACAGGATAACTTACAAATAGAGGTAATATAAAAAACAGTCAGCAAGCCACATGAAAGCTATGTTGGCCACTGTAGAAGAGGCTGTAATTTTTTACAAGAATGAAACAGTATTGATTTTAGAAAAGATTTTTTTAATTGATGTTATATTCTAATGACCTAAACTTAGTATCAAACTTACAGCAATGCCCATGCATCTCATAGACTAGCATTAGGCCACCTCATCTAACCTTCTGAATAGCACTGGCAATCAAATTTCATCAAGCTACTCTTGTCTGAAGTACTGGAACTTGGGTTTGACAAAAGTACATAATGAACTCAATGTCTCTGATGCCCAGACTAGACTCTTTAAAGTACGTTGTCCACTCAGAGCATAATTAGCTTGTGGTTTCAGAAATCAATGAATACTGTTCCACAATGGAAAAAAAAACACTTCTCCTGTAATTGCTGTTTTATGGCCTTCCATGTTATTTGAGCTATTACTTCTTTGAAAGCAATTTTACCACATTGTTTATTGTATTCTGCTTTTAAAATCCAAAATGGAACATAACACAGATCTCAAAGCTAAAAGCAAGAAATCTGTTTAATACTGTTGTAGGTATGTTACAGCAATGTGGTCTTCATTCTTGACTTCTGCTCTTGGCAGGTGTTGCCCCTTTGCTTCAATAAAAGCAAAGATGCAGGTAAAGATGCAGACTTTAGTGAGTTTGAGGTCAGGCTTTGTTATGAAACAGACTTTTCACACGCTTAAACCAAACAAGCATGTTGTTCTGTTCACTTGGAAGTAAACGCCGAAACAGTCTTGCTGTTTCAGAGCCTGCCACCAGAAGGAGTGATGGAGCAGGTCAGCTTGGGGAAAGCCTTCTTCAGGATTAGTTAGAGATGAACGGAAACTTGCCCTTCAGTTCAAATACATCGGTCTGCCCACTCCGGGGAGGAATTCAGCAATTGGATCTTAATTTCAGCCTCCCGAATGTATAATATGAACCACCGCAAACAAAATGACAGTCCTGTGTGACTGAAGGATAAGTCCATATCTTGACAGAAAACAGCATTATTTCTTATCACAGCCTTTGCTGCATGCTTGTAGCAAGTTTGATAAAGCTCATCAGATAATGCTTAATATTCCCTGCCTCATTCAGGCTGTGTTGTCTCTCACTTATCCTCTTTTTCACATCTTGCTTACCCATAGCATGATGGCACCACAGTGGTTTTCAAATATAAGCTGTAAATTGGTGATGCATTTCCTGGCTGTGTTTGCTGAATAAATATCTTTCTTTTTTCTGTTTGGAAATTCAGGAAAGTGCTACCAGGAAGTTTTTCTTCCCCCTTAATCAAACTGTTTGCTAAGCTGTTTTCTTTCTGTTTTATCTCTTGCTCAGGACCAAAATGTTTAGATTTGAGTGGTGACGTGTCGCTTGTTCACATCCTGTCTGGTGGGATCCTTGGGTTGTTGGAGTTCACAGTATAGCTAACCAGGAGCTGTGTGTGTCTGGAATGGAAAATGGGATTACTGTTTTATCCCCTCCTATTCAGTGTCTATAACCCAGTTTTCCGGAGAATTCATCCAGTTGTCACTCCTTACCTTCCAAAGCCAGTTTGAGAACTCTAGCAGACCACCTTCCTCCTGGATTTTTTTCCATTCTACTGTCTCTGAAATTACTCTGCTACAGTCTCTCTCCTGTAGCTTTGCATTTTAGTAGCTCATCAGGCCAGGTGCTCAGCTGGAGAATTAATGCCACATTCCTGGGAGGAAGGTGCCCAGGTGCAAGGTGGTCATGGTCTGCTTCCCTGAAGAGTGAGTGGCAGCTCTCAGTCCTTGTGCCTGAGCTGCAATGTGAGTTGTGCTCTTCACCTGCACCCCAACAGGTGCCCTGAGACCTGCTCACCACCTCTGCAGGGGGTGCCTGACCAGCTCCAAGTTTTGCCTCTAATAGAAGGGGTGACCCTTCATAGCATTCACAGATCTTCCCCTCATGATTCGTGAAGGGAAGGATTGTCAGCCAGACAATCAGTAACTAATTTGGTGTTCTGACACCCCAGATGAAGTTCCCCACTTGAAGCTGCACAGCTCTGAATTTTTCTTGCTGTGTCTGTGCTAGTCAGTGCAGCTCAAAGGTCTCCTCTGGGGGGAACGGTGGGGACCTGTTGCTGCTGCCTGTAGCACACATAGACCCCTGTTCTCCGTAGGAGGAGGGGAGACAGTGCTGGAGAAAGGGTGGGACAGGGCCACTCAACAGCTATTTATTCCCTCCTTTCCGTCTGTTTCACTAATTTGAACACCCTGTTCCTTTTTATTCCCAAATTCCTGCAGATGCTTTTCTAGGTAAATGGTTTGTTTCCAGTAAAGGACTGTAAATATTTCCCCCCCTTATTCTTCACATATGAGTGATCGCAAATTAGAGATTGTCTCTTTTTTTGATACTTCACAAGTGCTGAAAAGATAGGTCGTTCTGTGTGGCTAAACAAATGACAATTTCATCACTGGCACTTAATAAATGCTTTTCATGTTTAATTTGTAATGTTTGAAAATACCAGTAAGAGATGAGGGAAGCAGTTCAGATAATATATTAACCTCTCTGAACCTTGTCCATTCTCTGAAACTCAACCTGAGTGCATGTTGAATATGTAGGAACATGCCTTTCCTCCTTCTTTTAGACTGTTCTGCCCTGTTCCTAAACTGGGACTAAGGGAAGTGATTGCTGCAAGGCCCTTGAGTTCAGCCAGACACAAAACAACTGCTGATCAGAAATCTTCTCTGTGTATACACATAGCCTGTGATGAATGTGAGAGAAGATATTTGTTTGCTGAACTAGGAGTCCAGCTAGCTGCAGAGCCATCAAGTCAAAACCAGTTAAAAACTCCTGCCAAGGTATAAAAATATCCCAAGAAGGCATTATGAAAAGCTCTTGAAAGGACAGAGAGAGTTACGAAATTTTAGCAAGGGAGAGCTTGCAGTGGCAAGTTTTTCTATGCAGCAACTGCATGGTCGCCTGCCCCAGTGTAGGACAAAGATGAATCAGGCCCATTATGAGAGCAATTCATATTTAAATGAGATTTCCAGCCCAGTTCTGCAGTCTCAAGTGGTTTTTCTAAGCATCTGCTCTTTCATGCTGATTTAGACCAAACTCGAATGCTGAATCTTTGGAGAATCATAAACAAATTGTGTTAAATTACCATTAATGGAAACACATCACAAGGAAGGAAAGGCAAGGTTGTTAATGGTATCACTGCTCTTAACTCAGGCTGTGATGGTTGTAGACACACAATCCTGCAGCACAGAAGTAATGTATGTAAGATCACCCACTGTTCTGAGACCTCCAGACAAGCTAAGCACAGCAGGGTGAGTAGCACTGGAATTTGTTTTACAGGAAGCCTTTCATTTCCTTGCTTTTGAGGGGTTAAGTGAGGCACTTCAAGTACTGCTCTCCCATGAGGGTTACACTAGGGAAGGGTAGTTTTAGTTTCCCTCAGGGGCTCCATAGCAGCTTTGGCAGCAGAGGCTGCTGTCGAAAGAGAACAGCCGGATGCAATGAATCAGTGTATTCCCCAGCCACTCCGGCTGCGTTTCCTTCCTACCCAGTGCTGTCCACTTCTCAGACTACTGTGTCGGATGCTGGTCCCCAGCCCTGTGCTGCCACTGCAGTTCCTGATAGACAGCTCTGCCCCAGAGGCTTCCAACCTTGGTTCCAAAAGGCCTGGATTGGGGTGAAATTAATTGTTGATGTTTTAATTGCTTCTTTTTATGTCATCTGGGGAATGGACTGAATAGAATGTGAATATATGTTAGTATATAATAGTGGCCTCAGTATGAGCTGCTTGTGGTTCTTGGTAACATCCAGCATTCATCAAATTTATGAAAATCACACTGTCATGCCTCTGCTTGTTCAGGTGTGGCTTTGGGAAAACTCAAGCTCTGGTCAAGAGTTCTTATTTCATTGAAATCCTTCTCTGGAATGTCAAGGTGTCAAGAGAGCTCACCTGCAACAGCCAGATTTCTGTTGTCATGGGAATCCTTTTGCATCTCTGGCCAGCCTGGCTGGGTATCCAGGTCAGACCGCACCAAGTACCTGACCACAGCACAGATTACTTTGTGTGGGGAGCCAGGACTGTGGCCCCTGCCAAAGAAGCAGAGGGAAAAGAGCCCTAAATTCTCTGCGTGTAGCAAGACCCCAGTAGAAAGCCTTGGCAGATGTAGGTCTAACTGGCAGATTTTGATACTAGACTTTGCGAATTCCAGCTCTTCTGCAGAAAAACTGGGATTATGGAATTCAGAGCTGAGCTTGCAGGCTGTGTGGTTCCAGCATAGGTTTTCCATGTGGTGGGCTCCCAGGTAGGGAGCTCCTTCAGCCATGGGCCATCCCACCACAGGAGTCCTCCAGCTGGCTAGCACCAGTGACCAGACTCCAAGTTCAACATTGTTTGGTTTTTGATTCAGATCAATTATCTATTAATAAAGGTCATCAGCCTGACTGATATCAATTTAATTCAATGCCAGACAGCCCAGAATATATTCTATAATACACTTTCATTTCTACAAAAATCACATTTTGCATGGATTTTTGAGGACTGAATAGGCACAAATCACTCTGTTTAATTTGGGTGGTTTCAATCTTGTTTGTTTGTTACTTTAAGTGAAAGGAGAAACAGTTTACTTAAAAATTTCGAAAAAGAAAAAATACTTCTCTGTGATTCTGAATCAATATGACAAATTTCAACCCAAAACTAACTCTTTGATGTGATGCCATATAATATGAAAAGTCTATCATGGAGATGTGTGCAGTGCAATGGAAACCCTTCAAAGCTGATCTGATAAATCCGCTGCCATAAGACTTCCCCTCATTACATTTTTCATGTAAAAATGTAAACAATATTACAAAAATTGTATATGTAAAATTGATAATTCAAAGCGTTTTCTCATGCTTGTCACAACAATAACAAATTATGTATGTTTGTAGCTGTAGTTGCCCTGCCATTTCCCTATTGTAGATTTTAATTTTATAACCACCTAGTATTAAATCAGGATATATGACAGTAAAACTTGCACTTTAGGAAGTTTATGGAATATGATAGAATACATTTCCTCTATCCTTTTTTTTTTCTAAAATATTATGAGATTCCTCTAGTTCCCAATTGCATCATGGCCCTAAAATCCACAAATCTTTCTTCCTTTTTGTATTTCATGTTTTAAAACTTCTAAAATAATAGAATGCTCTTCACACAGAAGTGTATTTTGTCAATGCTAAACAAAACTCATACACATTTTATTTAACAATGATCAATGTTACCTCATGTAGAAGAGTAATTGTTCAAACCTTGGATCTGATTTATAACCCTCTGTAACAGGGGATTTCCATCAGTGCCCAGACTTCTGAGTGGGGCTACTCAATCCTAAACCAATGGTGTCCTCATATTAATGAACACATGCTGTTTTAATACAGAATTACCATCCTCAATTCAAGTTGAGTTTGAAAGCGGTTTATCAGCTTTTCAGATTTTTTTACTATTAAAGTTACTTACACATTTTCAAGAGACTAGTAGAGAACCGATTACTGGCAGCTAGTAGCTGATTCTCTCTAACCGTAGTTACATTTATGTACACTAAAATACATAGTAGCTGCATTTTTAAGGTGAAAATGGAGAACTGGTTTTATTTTACGCCTCTGTCTTGTAAGCATCCTACCAATATTCAGATGCAAATACATACACATTCCTGTATCCACCCACCTTGGGGTTATTTAACACAAAGTTCCTAGGATAAACTTTATAATCTTGCATTGTGATTTGTTAATTAAAAGATTTTAGAGCAGCCTAAGTACCATAAAACTTCCATGTGGAAAACAAAATGAAATAAAAAAACCCCACCCAAAACCAATCTAACGCAAAAAAAAAAAAGGCCAAAACTAAACAACAGCTTGCTTCCCACCCCCCAGAAAAGCCCCACCACATTTCTAGAGACAGTTCAGCTATTCAGCTAATGTCTTATGTATCAAGCAAACTTGAATGCAGTGTTACCATTTAGCCACAAGAATTAACCTTGTCATTTGGTCAATCTTGTTTCTAAAAGTCTCTCAATTTTTCATCAGTTACTGGAAAAAAAAAATAAATCTTTAAAGGAATGTACATTCCAGAAACACTGCATGTAGTGTTCAATGGGTATCTGTGCCAGCAATGAATGCACTTGACATAATTAAATTAGACAGCAACAAAGCAGGTGGATTACATGCGTGCTGTCATTTAAAGCATCCTTTCTGTATAGACAGAAAATTTTATTTTAAAATACCCCCCCAACAAACAAACAAACAAAAAAACCTAAAATATTTTTCCATCTACAAATCCTGCTGGTTTGTTTGTTTTTTGGTTTTTGTGTTGTTTGTTTTTTTTTCCCCAGTGTCCTTTAAATGACAAATCAAATATTATAAAGTAAGTAAAATTTGGAAAATTACTTTAAGCCCCTGGGCTTCACGTGTAGCTGCTGTCTGAAGAAAAAATCGGTTTCTATAGAGAACTAGAAGTTATTTTTGCCATCATTGTTGATTTGGAAAGTATTTTGTGTGAAATTAGGCAGATTATTTAAACCCATCTAGTAAAAATGTATATGAAACTCCTTTTTTCTTGAAAACTACTTCCTCACTTATCTTTCTCATTAACCCAGTAGTTTTCCATAGCCAGCACCACTCTGGGCCAATTCATGTCAGTGACTTTTATGCCATTAATCTCAATGGAAGAGGGATGTGGTCCAGTATATTATCCCCTCACATGGTCTGCTCAGTATTATGTTAGACCATGGGAATAGTGAAAATAAAACTCCTTATGAATTTAACTCTTTAAATATATGTTCTTGTGTTTGCAATGTAAATTACTGCTATTCTTTTCTGATGTTCGAAAGATTTATCAGATTATCAAGAAGTTTCTCTCAATAGGCAAGCTGTCCAAGGCAATATAATCACCATTAAACCCCTTACAGACATCCTAAATATTGAGGAAAACCACCATTAATCCGGTAGAGCTCATTAGGCATAATTGTAAAGAATTTATTGATGGTGACTGCATGAGTCATATTAATACTGCTTATAAACTCTTTGGATCACCTAAAAAAGGTGATTTTGAGGATTATAGTTGAGCTTCTAAAAGACAAATCCAAAAGAAAAGTTCTTGTGTGTAGCATGTAGCTTTTCTTTTCTCAGCTTTGTTCTTCTACTTTGAATTAAGTCCTGCAGTGATCCGTGTCCTTCTGCTTCTCATCTTCCATGAGTACTATCCCATGAGCTTTTCAAAGTCAACACTTTTCTTTTCTAGGTCTGTTATACTTTCCCAAGACCAAGTTTACTTGGTAGCTTGAATCACTTAGGTTGGAAAAGACCTCTAAGATCATCGAGTCCAACCATTAACCCTACTCTACCAAGTACAGCACTAAGCCATATTCCCAAGCACCGCATCTAGACAACTTTTAAACACATCCAGGAATGGTGACTCAACCACCTCCTTGGGCAGCCTGTTCCAATGTCTGACAACCATTTCAGTGAAAAAGTTCTTCCTAATGTCTTGTTTAAACCTTCCCTGGTGCAGCTTGAGCCATTTCTTCTTGTTCTATCACCAGTTACTTGTAAGAAGAGACCAGCGCCCACCTCTTTACAATGTCCTTTTAGGTAGTTGTAGAGGATGATGTGGTCTCCCCTCAGCCTCCTTTTCTTCAGACTAAATAGCCCCAGTTCCCTCAGCCACTCCTCACAAGACTTGTTCTTAAGGCCCTTCACCAGCTTTGTTTCCCTTCTTTGGACATGCTCCAGCGCCTCAACATTTTCTCAATGTCTTTCCTGTATTGAGGTGCCCAAAACTGGACAAGGTATTTGAGGTGTGGCCTCACCAATGCTGAGTACAGAGGGACAATCACCTCCCTTGCCACATTGTTTCTAATACAGGCTAGGATGCCATTGGCCTTCTTGGCTACCTGGGCACACTACTGGCTCATATTTAGCTGCTTATCAGTCAGAACCCCCAGGTCCCTTTCAGCTGGACAGCTTTCCAGCCACTCCACCCCAGGCCTGTAGCATTGCATGGGGTTCTTGTGGCCCAAGTGCAGGACCAAGCAATTGGCCATGCTGAATTTTGTATTATTGACCTCAGCCCATCGATCTAGTCTGTCCAAGTCTCTCTGTAGAGCCTCCCTCCCCTCAGGCAGATCAACACTCCCTCCCAGCTTGGTGTCATCTGCAAACTTACTGAGGGTGCATTTCTATCTCCTCATCAAGATCATTGATAAAGATGTTAAAAAGAAGGGGTCCCATCACTGAGTCCTGAGGAACACCACATGTGACCAGCCCCCAGCTGGATTTAACTCCCTTCACCACCACTCTCTGGGCCCAGCTGTCCAGCCAGTGTTTTACCCAGCAGAGCCGATGCCTGTCCAAGCCATGAGCAGCCAGTTTTTCCATCAGAATGCTGTGGGAAACAGTGTCAAAGGCCTTATGGAAGTCCAGGTAGACAACTTCCACAGTCTTTCCCTTATCAATCAGGTGGGCCATCTTGTCATAGAAAGAGATCAGGTTTGTCAAGCAGGACCTTCCTTTCATAAACCCGTGCTAACTGGACCTGATCACCTGGTTGTTCTGTATATGGTTTGTAATGGCACTCAGGATGATCTGCTCCATGACCTTCCCTGGTCTGTAGTTCCCTGGATCCTCCTTTTGTCCTTTCTTGTGGATGGGTACCACATTTGCTACCCTCCCCAGTCAGCCAGGACTGCTGGTAAATGATGGAAAGAGGCTTGGCGAGTGCATCTGCCAACTCCTTCAGTACTCTTGGGTGCAACCCATCCGGCCCCATAGACTTATGGATGTTTAGGTGGTGTAGCAGATCACTTTGATTACAAAGGTCTCATTCTGCCCCAACTCCCCATTTTCCAGCTCAGGGGACTGTGTGTCTAGGGAACAACCAGTTCTACTTCTAAAGTCTGAGGCAAAGAATAGGGTAGTCCACTTCTTTTTGTTATGAAATGGGGAAGCTGGGAGCAAACTGGGATTGCAAAAGAACCAAACACACAGAGACACACAAATTATATTCAGAGGAGTGGACCTTCCTACCAAGATTCAATTGTTCTGGGGCCTGGCTGCCACAATGCCATGTGCCAAACTAGATTTTGTATATTCTCATGCTTAGTTTTTCCATTTGGATTAACACCACATTTTCCCCCTATCATAATTTCACTTAAACTAATTTGGTTTTACTTTGGCATTCTTTAAGCAAGATCCAAATCATACACCTTCTCTTTCATATTCTGATGAATACCAAAGCTGCAGCATAAATAATGTTTACGTGTGCTGGGAAAGTGCTTTTATACTTGGATTCCTCATTAAATTACATTCAATTTCAGTTATAATGAGCATAATCCATTTGATACTGTTGACCCAAATTCCCCTGAGGAAAGCTGCAGTTCTGAATTGATATTTGCATCTCTGAGTCAACTGAATAACATTCAAAATCACGTCAGACTTCAAATCTGAAAAATGTCCTTTTCCAACATTATTCTAGGGGTTGTGACTAAGTTATATTGCAGCAATGTATTCCTACAATGCTTTACAGCTCTTGGTGCACTTTAATCTTGCCACTTCCCTGGCTTACGTGACACTTCACTCATCTGTACCGTATCTCTGTAAACACCTTATGAGAACACTGACCATCAGGAAGCAGAAGCACCTTTCTGAAACTCATTCCTGGGCGTCTTTTCTGAAATCATATTTCTTCTCCCTGTCACGCTTCTTAATCATTCCTCTTCTGCAATAAATTGTTATTTCTCTCCCTGTTAGAATTCTTTCCTGTCATTCATCATGTTATGAGTACCTTTTGCTTGAGAACAAGAACAAAATCCCAGTAGACTTCAGGAAGCCTTTAACTCCCTTTCTCACGATGTAGAAAATAGATAACTCCACTCAGGGTGTCATCCTCTTTGGGAAAGTTTCATTGATTGGTTTGTTTCAGAGTTTTGGTGTGTTTGGGGAGAAATGGCTGTTTGGAAAGATGGCTAATGGAATGGCTATTTGGAATTATCAGTATTGTGAGTGTTATGTTCAGTTTTGTAAGTAGAGTGTCTGGATAAGGACGGTTTTGAAATTTTTTCAAGTTTAGTCTGAAAATTGTTTAATAGACAACAGGGACCTTGGAAGATACAGGAGAGGAAACAGTTTTATTGAGTCATCACAGAAGATCAACTATACAGTTGAAAGCATGAGCTTGATTTCATTTGACCTTTGATTAAGCTATCTGGATCCCCGTGCTCACAATGATAGCACATGCAGAGGCTCTGCAGAGAGGAAGTAGTCTTAAAACTTGTTTATATATTTCCTTTTTCATATATCACTGGGGGCATGGGATTAGCCCTGTAAAATAGATCATGTAATTTCACAGGTATAAAACTGATGACTTGCACAGCTATTGCTGAGAAGTCAAGATCAAGCCATGAATCATGTTCACCTGTGTGTTAAGATCTTTGGGATAAATAAGGAAAAAACAATGTACTTGAAGACTCAGGTCAGTCATTAGGACAAACTTTGTAAGTTTATTGTTTGGGACTGCTAAGAAGGTCTTCAAACACGTCAGGAAAAAAACTGTCAGCTTTGGTATATTGATCCTGCTTTGTTGTTAGGGAATGAAATGTCTTATTTCCTGGTATGCTTTTGAGCTCTGCTTTGTATGATTCTAAATTCCGAAATGCATCATCAGGGTGACTCTTTACCTATAGTTTTTTGGGTAGCAAAATATAAATACAACTGTGGCAGAAAACTGTCTTAAACCTTTATTCCAAGCAAATATCTAATTAAACCACTTACTTCAGTAATCACACTAGTTTTCTCATTTGTTGACTCAGGCAGGATGAGTGCAGAAGAATGCTGCTGAACACCTGATTACATCATTTGCAATGGAAAAACTATATAGACAAACACAGAGAGTGCCAGCTCAGCATTCAAAACTGACATAAATAAAATACTGGAGGCCAAATTAAGCTTTTACTGTTTTCTTCAATCGGCAAATGCAAATACATTTCTCCATAATTTATACCCTGACAGATGATAATGAGTGTGAAAATGCTACTCAGCCTTGTGGAGAGCATGCCAATTGCACAAACACGGTGGGAAGTTATTTCTGCATGTGTGCGCCTGGCTTCAAATCCAGCAACGGTCAACAAACTTTTGTACCTAATGATGGAACCTCCTGCGTGGGTAAGTTATTAATGTCTGCCAGCTACCTTTACGTTGTTACTCTTCTGTTATTGCTTCTGTTAATTACAGAAATCTAGGAAAATGCTTTCAGATTTGTGAAATTTGGTGTCAAGATATAAAATAGCCACAGTTTGGACTGGTATAGATTTATTATTCCAGTTCAGGCCTGCAGTTCACACTGGTAATGGCAGCTGCCACTGCTTTCATTAACACTTCAATCTTCACTGTTCTCACAATATTTTTAATCCATGTCACAGTTTTAGACAATGAATATATATATACTTAAGGTAACACAGTAATCCCTAATCTACCCAATTATACCGCTGTTTCACTGATCTGTGAGGAAGGTAGATATATTTTAAAAACAAAGCAGAGTGACAAGGTGTTCTGTGTTTAGGTCACTCGGGACCAACTAAATTCTCTATACATTTGACCTACTATGCTCCTTTTGTTTGGGGGCTTTGGTTGGGATATTTTTGGTAAAAGTCTGATCAAAAGCAATGAGCAAGATCAGAAGTTATCCTACCTCCCATGCCACCACTAGCCTCTGTTTCTATAGTGGCTGGATGGGACATGTTCAAGATTACAGGGGAGGAAAGTTCTCTGAAAAATGTTATTTCTGAATAACTGTGTAATCCTTTAGGATTTCCTTTGAATGGAAGAACTGCAACTGTTCCTCTTTTTTTTAAACTCCTGGTAATTTTCTCTGTATGTTGCAACAGTCCTCAGGAAATGGGAAAATGATAAATAAATCTATTGCCCTTTATGCTGACTGTGTCTCATTCTAGATATGTCTCATGTGAGGTTGTAACTGCTGACAACCTCTCTTCTTACTGCTCTTAATATCAGCAGAATGGCTGCATATTAAGCCAGAAAGTGATCTAATCAACATTTCTTGCCCATTGCTCACATCCATCTAAAAGAGCTCTGCTTTATCCAGCCACTATGAGTTGTTCTTAAATTAACTGGGGCTGAGACTATTAGCACATTGAGCTGTAAATATTCTCGCAGTTTCTGGTCCAGGCTTTGATTTTTAGAAACTTTGTCTTCAAAGTTATTTCCCTGACAGTTCTTGTGTCATTTTAGCTTTTTACCATTCGGTTGCTAATATGTGTTTGGGTTGGGGTTTTTTTTCTCTCTTTTCTTTACTGGGTAGACTGGTCTTTTTTTATCCTCTACTGGGGGTTAATTTACCACTTTTCATCTCCTTTTTGCAAATCCATAGGGGAGGAGCTGAGAGCTTCCAAAACTCCCACTGAAATAATTACCTGTGGGCACCTTTTCTCATTAAACAAGTGTGCCAAGCAGTGAGTCCTAAAGAAAACCTTTTGATCCACAATTAATTTTCTACTTTATCTGTCGGGAAAATCATAATAGGATATCTTGTACCAATGGATCTGGTGCTACAAGTAGTCCATATGACTTGCACACAAGCAGCTGACAGTACTGCATTCAGGGTGTATACACAGCTGAAGCAAACACTGAAGTTGTAATTGAAAATACAGTGCAAGTTATGCGGTACAAATCAGAGGACAGAGATACCAAGTATCCATCCTACCCAAGTTTATAGGCCCCCAAAATATTTCCAGGTTCTGCAAAGTCTTAAGATTTCTTTTTAATATATGTGCATAGTGGATATAGCAGTAGCTTTAAAAATGCAGTGGTTGAGTTTTGGAGACTATGCCTTTATGAAGCCTATTTGTTTATAGTCAGATGCCATCAAGTACACAAGTCTATGGAACCTGATGGGGCCCATCCATGAGTCCTGAGGGAGCTGTCGGATGTAGTTGCTAAGCCTCTGTCCATCATATTTGAGAGGTCATGCTGGTCTGGTGAGGTTCCCAGTGATAGGAAAAAAGGTATCAAACACCCTACTTTTAAAAAGAGGAAAAAGGAAGACCTGGGGAATTAGAGGTTGGTCAGTCTCACCTCTGTGCCTGGCAACATCATGGAACAGATCCTCCTAGAAAATCTGCTAAGGAAAACAATGAAAAAACATGAAAAACAAGAAGGTGGTTGGTGACAGCCAACATGGCTTCACTAAGGGCAAATCATGCCTGAGTAGTTTGATGGACTTCTATGACAAGGCTACAGAGATGGTGGATAGTGGCAGAGCAACTGATGTGATCTACTTGGATTTGTGCAAAGCATTTGACACTGTTCCACATGATATCCTGGTTTTCAAACTGACAAGACATGGATTTGACAGATGGACCAGTCGGCAGATAAGTGATTGGCTGGATGGCTGCACCAAGATAGTTGTGATCAATGTCTCAGTGTCCAAGTGGAGGCAAGTGACGAGTGGTGTTCCTCAGGGGTCAGTATTGGGACCAGTGCTGTTTAACATCTTTGTTGGAGACATGGACAGTGGGATTGAGTGTATCCTCAGCAAGCTGTGTGGTGGGGTTGACACCCTAGAGGGAAGGGATGCCATCCAGAGGGACCTTGACAGGCTGGAGAGATGGGCCAATGCCAATCTCATGAAGTTCAAGAAGGCCAAGTGCAAGGTCCGGCACCTGGGTGAGCACTACCCCAGGCACAAATACAGGCTGGGGGGAAAATAGCTAGGGAACAGTCCCAAGGAGAAGGACTTGGGGGTGGTAGTAAATGAGAAGCTCAACGTGATCCGCCAGTGTGCGCTCGCAGCCCGGAGAGCCAACCGCATCCTGGGCTGCGTCAAAATTTTTCACCATGGGCGTAGTAAGGTGCTGGAATAAGTTGCCTAGGGAGTTTGTTGATGCCCCCTCCTTGGAGGTGTTTAAGGCCAGGTTGGATGAGGCTTTGTGCAACCTGGTCCAGTGTGAAGTGTCCCTGCTTATAGCAGGGGGGCTGGAACCTGATGATCTTTAAGGTCCCTTCCAACCTTAACCATTCTATGCCTCTATTAAACCTGCCCAAAGTTTCCAGTGGTACAAGCATGGTACATCACAAGTGTGAGTCCATGTCAAAGTCTATGTGCTTTCCTCCCCTCTTTTGATACTCTGTTAAACTTCTGAATACAAAGTTTTTGTAACCCTTCAAAGCAGTGGATCAAACAAAAACTTGGGACAACAGATTTGGGTAATGTCAGTTCACCCTTAAACCAACCTGAATGTTGTGTTTTGAGTTGAGGGTCAGCAATTTCATCCATATTATCAGACAGAATTGATGAAGAGATTACAATGAAACATGGAATAGAGGAGGAACTGAGAGTTAGGAAGGGAGAGAGAAAAAAAGAGAAGGAGAAAGGAAATGGAGAAGAAAAAAAGGAATGCAGAGCTGTGATATTTCTGAAGATGACATTTTTCTGCTGTCGCGCATGTGAGCTATTAAAATCTATTTACTGTGTAAAAGCCAGGTTTTTTCCTTAGACTTCACATTTTATTGAACATTCAGCTGCAGATAAAACGGTGAAATGTAAACCTATTTTTTTCACCCTGGTCAACAGAGTAAAAATCCAGGAACATACTATTAGTTTTCTTCAGTTTTTTCTCAGCTTCTTCAGCTAGTCCTAGGAAAGCATCCATTCTCCACTCCATCCTTATCTGTGACAGGGGAGTTGGGCAGTGGGTGGGATATGGCATTATGCTGCACTGCTAACATTTCTTTTACCTGTGCCATTCATAGGCTTTTTCATTTTTACTTTGTGTGTGCTGCTGCCTCCCACAGTATGGAGACACAGGGAGGGAACATCTAGTCCTTTGCAATTGGACTTTTCAATCACTTGCAAGCTACTCATAAGCAGAAGGTATAATGTAGACATCAAGCTGTCTTGACTGACTGGTGAAGAATCAAAGCGATGTAGGTACAATCCAGTAATTGGCAAGACTGAACATAATAACAGTTCTCAGTACTTTTAATTTAATTGGAATTTCCTTGCCTGCTGCAGTAAATGAGGAATGACAAAGCACAGAAATAAAATAAAAGGTTATAAATCTATTTTCACACTAGCCTAAGTGGTGGTGGTGATATTATTTTTCTGATCGCAGCTGTTATAAAAGCTTCAAAGTTCAGCTCCAGGATTTGTTTTGAATATTTACTAAAAGGCTAGGGCTTTTTACAGAACTATGGAATATGCTCTTCTATTTAAAGAGCTGCTGTTCTTCAACCTTTGCTCAGGAATGTTGTCTGTGAAGACTGCTCACACAAGCCTTAGCAGCCCAGCCCTGCTACCACAGTAGATCAAGGAGGACGGTTTGAGATCCTTGCCCCAAAGCTCCAGTAAGATTGGATTACTGAAAGCACTGACAAGCTGTTGTCCATGTGTGTCCAACAATTGCATATTCAGTTAAAAAGGCATAACTACAAAATATAAAGAAACAAAAACCTACAGCTACTGCACACCGGATTTCAAAGGAACTTAAAAAGCAGCATTCTTGCAACTGTCACAAATTGTTGGCTGCTCCTAACAATCTCATTGATTTAAAAAGGGATACGAAGCTGATTAGTACCTTGCAAGATCAGGCATATTGCCCTTTATTTTGTCACCCAGGAGATGTTTTTTTTTCCTCCAGGAAACAGTAAATTAGATAGGCGTGATATGGACTCATTCCATATGGACAACTCAACTGCAGGAAGTCTATTTGCATATACTCAACAGGGTGTCTCTAGCAGACTTTAAATAACCATCCTGTTGCCAGAGATGTGCCTTCGTGCTTGAGTTTCTGCTAATGTTTTGGATAATCCTAACTTCTCATTAAAATCTTCATTACACTTAATATCTGACATAATTACAAAAAGAAGGGTAATTTGTATGAATGCCCGATAATGACAAATAAATGATTTATCAAACTAAGTTCATGAAAAGCAAATTATCATAATAATTTTGAAACACTTGCATCAGTAAATCATATGGAAATCTGATACTTAGCAATGGTAGTCTGGAAAGTGTTCAATTTATTTTTTTTTTTTAATAAGTCGTAAGTTTTAGCCAAGGTTCTTGTCAATTGCTGGTGTTTTAGCACTCTGTTACATGCTGACTATCTTAAGATGTACATGTCCTTCTCCATGTAGCTGACAAGGCCAAAGAAATCTTTGGTATAAGGCTGATGTGTGTTCTTGTTATAAAATACAGTATTGTCATGGTTTTCACTCTTGCCACTTCAATTCATTCAAAGTTTGTCTGACATGGAGTCACACAACAGGGCACTGACAGGCACTCACTTCTTTCAAAAAGAGCTTTATAATTTGCTGGTGTGAGAGGTTATTTAAATGTTGAGAGTAAGAACTTTAGCCTTATGTCTTTAAATGACAGCATTTAATGATGAGGTAGTCTGTGTGTAGAACTATATCACACTTCCCCAACCCCCCTTTCTTCATTTTTGCCAGATTCAATGATGTGTAGCCCGATTAGCTCCGTGACTATGAATACTGAGGTCACAGGAACTGTACAAATACAGATAATGCAAAACTCAGCTTATTAAAGAGAAAAAATTGCAGTCTGGGCCTTTAAATATGGGAAAAATCTACTGCCCTGGTTCAGATAATTATAATTTAACCTCATACTTTAAACTTCGGTGCTTGTGCCAACCCATTCAAACACAGAGACTCCTTGGCAGCTCACGCTGCAGGGCAGAGGTGGTTGTGCTGGAGAGGGTGAATGCTCTTTCAGCCCCACCTATCCTTCCCTCCTGTGCCCTGCCAGAGCCTGAACAGCTTTTCAAGTTGAGATTCTTTTGCCATTAGTAAGGAACATTCTACAAAGTTAGCAAGAATTCTGTCTGAATGGGTAGACAGCGCCAAGGTTGTCTTCCTGTTCCTTCAGACATCTTTCCGCATTCCGTGGATATATCCACAGACATGCAGTACATTTTTCTTCCACAATTTCCATTTCTCTAGCAACATTATTTCACATATATTATTGCTTGTTTTTGTTATGTTCCTTTTTGAAAACCACAAAAAATCATGTATCAAAATAAGAGTGCAAAAATTATTCCTGTGTGTTAATTGTGCATTTCTAGCCCCCTAGATCTGCTTTCTGTGTGTTCTTAAAACCTATCTGGCTGCACAAAAGCCTCCTATCAATTCAGAGAGCTATTCTCCTCCACTAATCCGTTAATCAGTTCTTCTTTGTTACCAATTTCTTTCCCAAATTCATTGTCATGCCAGTTTTTAACTTAGCTTGACTTCCTCTCCAGTTCATCCACTCCCCTCTCTATATTTACTGCCTCTCAATTCAGTTTTTAGCCTGTTCTCCTCTCAGGCTGTTCCTTTAAAGCTACTCATGTGTCACTTCTTCATTTTTCAGCTCTGTTCATCAGATATACCTGTCCCAAAGCTGTTCACTCTTTTCTCCTTTCCAGCACAGCATTTTACAGTCCATTACTTCATTCTTCAGAATTATTTGGTATTGTTCCCAGTTTACTTTGTCCATTGAGTTGTTTGATCTTTATCCTTAGCCAACCAAATAATGCACAATAATCCCTACTCCAGCCAGAGAGTTAGTACCTAGCCCTCCTAAATTGATCAATTCATGGATTCCCTTACCGGAATTCATCGGTTTTACTCTTGGACTGTGCCCCACCCAGTTACTGAACCTGCCTACCTAATGGCAAATTACATAGAAGCACAAAAGCCACTTTAGGCAAATGTAATTTGGATTAAAAAAAAAAAAAAAAGACATGCAAGCATTTTAAAGGGCACAGAGCTTCAACCTTAGATTAACGAGATGGATAGAGTGATCTTTTGTAGCATCTTTTAAAAGCCATCACTTAAAAGAAAAGGCTGCCTTTTTCTCTTTTCGAACTGAATCATAAGGCTGAGCAAATCTGTTT
This sequence comes from Hemiprocne comata, assembly GCA_020745705.1. Lineage (NCBI taxonomy): Eukaryota > Metazoa > Chordata > Aves > Apodiformes > Apodidae > Hemiprocne > Hemiprocne comata. The sequence goes on from CM036593.1 coordinate 20,149,876, forward strand.
AGTCTAATCTCTGGAAAATGGATTTCAGATCATTTGCATCATGCTGAGCATTTTGTTATCATAGAATTAATAGTCAAATGCATAGTTTTAAAACATGAATGAGGCAATATTACATAGTAATAAAAATGGTGGTATAAAAATATGATCAATTATTATTTATCCTTCTAAACCCCAAGTATTATAATTGGAAGGTGTTTTGCCATTAAGTTTGCCTTTCTAGCTTCTGCTTTTTTTGTTCCATGAAATTTTATTATGAAACTGCTTGCAGGGCTACTATCAACAAAACAGCAAGGTGTTAGTCTGTAAATACTTAATAAAAAATTCAATTTCTCACGATATTTGCAGATGTAGATGAGTGCAGCAACGAAGGAACTGTTGCCTGTGGAGATCATGCAAAATGTGAAAACGTGGATGGAGGGTTTAACTGCTCCTGTAAGGAAGGTTATCAACCATCCACAGGAAAATTGCAGTTTAAGCCAAATGATGGCACTTCCTGCCAAGGTACATGATATTATAAAGGTTTATGTGTTATTATAGAGCTACATCTTCTGAGAAACCCACCAGTGCCTCTTTATCTTCAGTTAGATTAATCAGCAAGACATGAAAAAGGGGTGAGCAGTGGCATCTACGTTTCCTGAGAATAGAATCACTTTGTAAATGTATTTTTGCTAACCAGTGTGATGAAATCCATTTGAAATAATGGATACCTCCTTAGAGTTGTCAGATCTGTACTCCTCTGTGAAAATCTGAGCTGTCTCTTAACTTCACTTGTGGAAGTCCCAAGGAAAGAGTCCAAAGTCTCTACCTGGGTAAAACAAAGGCTCAGAGTCCAATCCCATGCTGTAACTTTGGCCAAGATAAAGTCTTAGTAGTTGAAGTTTGAGAATGGAGTGCTCCATCTCATGTACATAAACTCAGAATGCTGGTGGTATGGGGAATTGCTTAGACAAGAGCTCTTACAATGAGTGTATATTGAATAGTAATTAAGCTGCAATATATAATTAGTTTCTTTTTAATTTCTTTTTAATTCTTTTTAATCAGAAAATCTGAAGGCCAAGTGTGAGTTATACAAAGACTGCATAACTGAACATATTAACAGAACTTTAGCTGGAGTAAGTAGCATTGGTTTATAAATTAATTTTGAAATCTTTTAATTGTTTCTGTTTGAAACTGTTCTTTCAATTATAATAGTTCTTAAAGACCTTTTAACAATGCTTGAAGCATACAATTGAACTTAAGCATGTTTACAGAAGTCTCTTTAATAATTTCAAATTATTTGAACTGTGTTGCATGTTCAAACCATGATAATAACTTGCTGGGAATCTTTGTGTTGTTTCCATCAAAGTGAGTCATGATGCATGAAAAATGCAGAAGTGTGGTAATCACTCAACTGGTTTTGTAATTTTTGAAGTTACACATTGCTGCATTTACTGATGTGCCATTATTTGCTTGTTCAGAGTGAGAGGCAGCAAGATAGATCACAAAAGTAGTGACAACAAGTGACAAAAGAGAAAATGGAGCAATATATGCTAGTATATTTTCTTCTCAAAGGATAGTGAGAACAGTGGTACAGAATTTACAGACTTTAGGACTCTGGACTCAAGATGTTTTTCACCAGAAGCAGAGATTCCTGAAGCAAATATAAAAATTATGAATTAATTCACTACTCATTATTCTGCAGCTATAGTATTGTCTAATTTTAAAAGATAAATGAAACATAAGCATGAGTAAATTAAAACCAATTGTATATGTTTGCATTTTATATTAAGCAGTTTGCCAAAGTTACAAGATTCAGAAATATATTAAAGGCTTTTATTTACCTAGTCTAAGATATACATTGTATTAACATGCCTTCTATGTTAACATGCAATGTTAATATATATTATATATATGTTATTATATATAATATATGCTTGCCACATTTATGTGCAAGGACATGGTAAATGCCATGTAGGATCTTAGAGAGAGATTATTTTTTTTAAATGTGATGTCAAACTAAACTTAAATCAAAGTATTAAGTCAAAATACCTCAATTTTATGTAATAACAGTGTGCTAACTTTTAGCCTGTTCCTGTTCTATTAAGTTTCAAAGATGCAGCATGCCCTATAAAAGCTGTTCAGTAGCAGAGACTACAGATCTTACAAAATCAGATGTTGAGGGTCTTTTTGATGGATAAAATCTCATTAAATTTCAGTATCATGACGTAAGAATTCTTTTCTTATTCAGCCATGATGCTAAAATTTGCAGTCTTAGTCTTAATCTCACCCTCTCTAGCCTATTACTTTCAAACTAATAGTTCTATGTAAGTGCGTTCAGTAGTTCATAAACTGAAGTGGTGAAGGTAAAATAGGCAGGAAGGTTTCACTGAACTCCATTCTTTTTAATCTGCAGTTGAGGAAAAAAAAAAACCACACAAAATATAGAAATACTGCCCATCTGCTCCCACCTCTTTAGCTAAAATTAACAGAAAAGAGTCAACAGACTAGTTTGTTTTGGAGCACTAGGGTGAATAAAACTGAGCTACACCCGTTAAAAAAAAAGTGTAGTGAACACACAGAATTCAGTCATTTGCATTGGGGTGACTTTCACTTACACAAGTATGACTTCAACTGTTTCATTAAGATGTGAGTCCTTGTATTTTTCAGATTAGTCATTTAAAAACACCTCTGGAGATGCTGCAAGAAATTAATAAGGATACTTCGGGACCACTTTTACCTGTAGATGTGATTTCATATGTTGAAGCATTATCTTATTCATCACTGAATCCCATGCATTACTCTGTTGCTGACAGTGAAGCACTTTGCAATACAACCATTAACGTGAGTGGGCCAAGCCTTAAAGTTGTGGAGTTTTTTCTTACTTCACAAAGAGTGTATGGGTCTTTTGCTTAAAAACATTCTTTTATTTACAGGTTTTTGTTAACACTGTGAACAATTTTTTACAAAAAGACAAAATTACAGTCTGGGAAGCTCTTCCAGCAGATAACCAAAGACAAATCCTGACTAAGCTGCTGCATACTGCAGAACAAGCAACGCTTCTCATGTCACAGAACTTCAAAAAGACAACCCAGCTAGATGCTAATGCAAGTGACATAGGTAAGATAAAGAAAATTAATCTAAGGTATACTTTAGATGTGGATTACATTGAGGAGTTTTTCAGCACAATTATGAAGATTAGAAATGGTGTTATGTGAAATACACAGGTGTTAATTTGTATGAGTTTCATAACTAACACCTGACTTTCAGTGTAGGTATCGTAATTTTCAAAGATGAAACATTTGCACCCAGAGCTCAAGAAAACTTGAGTGGCTGTGGGAAGTTGTCCTTTTAGAGTCTCTTTCAATCTCTCATTATAGTTACCCTGTCTAAGTGAATGTGGATGCATCTTATATGCACAAAATTATCCTATGCATCTCATATATGCATACAAACTCCAGTGGAATGAAAATTGCATTTGCTCTATACAGATTTTTTTACTCTTTTTGGTTAAGTGAAGGTATTTTTTTCCAGTGAAGGTAAATTAACTTGGAATAAGGATTGTACCTTGCAAGTCCAATCTTGTGTGGCTTTATTTTTTGAGAAATTTCTCATTTTCAGAGGAAATTCAGAGGAGGAGAATTGGTTAGTTTCAGCAGGACCATTTTGATCTCCTACTTCGACCCTGTGTGCTGGTGTCTTCCCACCAACTTCTATTGATTTTCCTGTGGTAATAATAATTTTTCCATTCCTCTAGTGAGAGCAGAGTGAGGCTAATACCAACTGGCTGCTTTTGCAAATCCTAATAAATAATTGCTGATTCCTTTGGCAATGGCCACTCTTTGGTTTTCTGAACGTACTCAAGCTGTATGTGACCTGATTTCTTCTTTCAGATTCAGTACAGTCTTTCAGTGCCTCTTACTGGTTTATCATTTTATAAGATGACTTGATGAGAGAGATTCCTCCTTTAGTCCCAAGGCAGGTCAAACCACCTGTTCTTCCCTCACCTTTTTCAAACTAAATTAGCAAAAGTGATGATAGGAAGGATTTTGCTCAGTGACAGAAACTCTGTAGAAGCAGATTTCTGTAAGTGCAGAGCAGCTCTGGGTGTGTGGCAGATCCAGAGCAGTGCCAGGAGCTGGCTGTAAAGCCTTCTCCTCCTCACCCCAGCTGAGAGCAGGGGCTCTTGCAGCTGCAGGGTTGAGGCCATGAAGATTAAGGAGAGTGGCTTTGGGTGCAGCCTTTGGTGACATCAGTGTGGACATCAGTTACACGGCAAAAAGAGCTGATGAAGAGAATGGGAAGGAATTTCTATGTTGAAAGATCTATAATTTTTTTGCTTGCTTTTCTTCCAAAATGGGAAGTTCTATGAGCTCTTTTCCAGCTGACCCCAAACACTAACATTTTTTGTTATTGATTCTCAGCATGAATATATATTCCATAGGGCCTATACATGCCCCACACATCTGTTTTGGGACTAGACCCACAACATTACCCCTCTCTCGCCACTGCTTTTTATGTTGCAAGCTCTTGAGCTACAAGCTTTTGAAAACTCCAGCCACAGAAAACTATTTCTTACGTCCTGACAAACATTTTCTGACAGCTGGTCTGTTGAATAGCTCGTATTATTTTTGTGTTGTGCTATAAGCAATGCAGATGGTCTAGCTTAGTGATATTCCTCCATCAGTCAAGTTTTAGATTTGTTTGCTGTTTTGTTTTTTAAAAAAGGCCTGATTGACTTTTTTTTTTTATTCCCATCCTGAGTGATTGAAACTCAGCACTATAATGAACCAAGTAAAGAGCTCAGTGTCCTCTAATGTAGTTTTTGTCCTGAGGGGTGATGTTTGTTTGCTTTTTGACAAGACACGTCATTATTTCATGGTGCAATGTGCATTTGGTAGCATGGATAGATAACTATAAAATATATGCTTTTCAAAAATTGGCTTTTATCAAATGTTACTATTCAGTAGAGAATTTCATGCTTTGCTTTTTATAATTGTGATTTGTGGTCCCTTTCAGAAATGCATTTTTAATAAAGCAATAGCTCTTCCTAAAGTAACTTACATTATTCTTTCCAGTGCCTAATTTAATGCAAGGTAAATAAAAGACTATATTTTTCATGGAAAGAGTAAAAAGTATGAGAGCAAAATGTATGCATGAAAACAACAAAACATAGAGGTTTAAGCAAACAGGATATATTAATAGCATTTTTCTTGAAATATTTGGCACAATGATAAATTCTTAAAATTCACAGTAATTATGCAATTCAATAGCACATTTATTAACCCCATGGTAAGTTATGGTAGGCCATAATGGAGCTGTGATCTATACAGTATTTTTCTTCTTTTGCAGCACTCAAGGTTTTTGCTTTTGATTCACATCACATGAAACACATTCACCCTCATGTATACACGGGGGGAGATTACATAAAAATCTCTCCAAAGAAGAGAGAGGAATCTCATCCTAATGGTAAGGAAAAAAAGGTTAGAAAGTAGGTGGGTTAATAAACACCTTGGGTAGACTTGTACCCACTGGTAAATAGCCAAATATGCAGTTTACCAAGACTGAGCTTCAGACCTGCAAACTACAAGGAGCCAAGGTATTTCTATCACTATCTCAGTTACCCCTTTATTGTCTCAAGCCTGATATTTCTAACATTTTTAGTGGCACAGTGAGTATCCAGTGAATTTTTAAATTCAGAAAGCTGAATTTTATCCTTTTCTCAGCCATAGATCTGCAGTGTGACTTTAGATGGGCCCCTTCAACTCCCTGTATCAGTCCTCCTCCAAAAATTGGTGTATCTCTTCTATTTAGAGAGCAGCTGACTGGGCCAAGACAATGTACTCTTCAGCACCAAAACCAGCAGGACCTAGATCTTGGCTCGGACCTCAGAGTCCTACAGAAATTGTTTACAAATATTGTCATCATTAAAAAAAAATACATGTGTTTAAACAGCTCTGGAATTAAATCTCCTAACCTAATAAACACAGAAAATATTTTTTTAAGTCTTAGTCTTCCAGCTAATCTGAAACATATCAGTATCTAAAAATATGCTTTACCTTGGTACCAGGGAGCAAAAGCACACTTTTTCAAATCAGCACTGCATCCTAAAATACCTTTTGCTTTTTCCATATGTGTCTTCCATCCTGGCTCCAGTGGAAACCAAAGCAAGCCAGGTACTTCAGAAAGGCCCAGTATTTACCTCAGGTCTGAGCCATTTTAGTTTATGAGACTTGACACCATGTGCGTAGCCAATTGCAGAACAGCAGCAAGCATATATTACTCCAGAAAAAAAAATAATATGTATATATCTAATTGGAATTTCCAATGCGAAGACACATTTTTATTTCTAATGGCAGCTACTTGTTTTAAATAAAGCTATATTTCATTGTCTCTAAAACATTTTTATAAGTATTCCACAAAGATTCCATCTGTTTTGCATATTTTATGCAATAGCAGTAATAATGTTGATTGTTTATTGTTTCCTTAATGTCTTCAATTTTGTTCTTCTATAAAAACCCCACAAACTACTAAACATGGTGTGTTTGATTGATAGGCACCGTCGCAGTTGTCTTTCTGCGGTATGGCAATATTGGTTCTTTGCTTTCATCGCCTAAAAACCACTCCTCAAAAGATACTTCAGAGCAGAGACAGACAGTAAGCTCATCAGTTATAGCTGTTGCAATTAGCTCAAATCCACCTACACTCTATGAGCTCGAGAAAATAACGTTTACCTTAAAGTATGCCAAGGTAAGGGTGTTTTTTTATTATCGACATCAAATAAAACAAAACAATAGCTAATTATTTTATGGAACGTAACCATACCTGCAATGTATGATATATTGAGGCATAATTATGTTGTTTGCTGATGTGCGTTTAATCTTATTAGAGAAATAAATGACAATCTCTCATGTGACATCCTAAGTGCCATATACTAAATACGATACAGCTGAAAAGTGCTATGGGATGAAAGCAAGGGCAACAGTGGCATCTTTGCTGGGTTGCAGTATGAATAACCTGTAGATGCCTGAACCAGAGAACATTACAGTATCCTGACTATTCTGTATTTAGGTGGGTTTTTCTGAAAGCTTATCAGATGGTTAAAAAACACACTAAAAAAAAATGAAGAAATGCTCCAAAGTTAATGCAAAAAGTTAACTTGCAGCTGGGAGTTAATAGAATCTACAGTATTGCAGCTTTATTGTTTCTGAAATCTGAACACATTCACTTAGAGTTTTACTTCCAGGATATGTAGATTTTGCTGACTTCATTTGTATATGAAGAATCATCTTACAGGCACAAAGAATTATCAGAAGCGTAATGAGAAAGCAAGACTCTAGGGAGGTGGGCAGTGGGGCAAGGTGCTAACCTTGGTTATGCAGCTTTTAAATTTGTTATTTGCCTTCTAATATTTGAGCTAGAGATCACCTTCTTAAAAATTTGCATCTATTTATACAGGATGTAGTACAGTGGGGACCTTATCTTTGACTAGTGCTCGTAAGCACTAACCATAATAAATAATACTAATGGTTTTACTCACCTTTGTTGTTGCACCTGATACAGCAGGTGTGACATGACCCTGGCTTTCTCCCAGATTACTTTGTAAAATCCACAGAATAAGTCTCAGTTTTTGAACTGCTCGTTTGGAAGGGACTATGAGGAGGACAAGCAATGTGGTTATAACCTTGGTATTTTAGTTCATGTTTAGCAGGTGCAGGGGTATATATAACAATGTTTCCAGTAGGCAAAAACTCCAACACCTTTGCAAGTGCCAGAAGGGTTCAGTGATTTGATTAGCATGCATGTTTGGTGCAGTGTGGATAAAATGCTTCCATCCCTGGCCATGCTTTATTGCTTGGAACAGGCCTTGCAGAACGTGCTTTTTGTTTCCCAACCCTCCAATGGTAACAAGCAATTTTTAATGAATTGTGATGGCTAACTTAAGAAAGGTCTCTTGATGGGAAATATCCTGCCTTTTGCCATCATTGAAACATCTTGTTTCTGTTCCAGACTGCGGATAAAGATATTAAATGTGCATTTTGGAACTACTCAGCAGACACAATGAATGGCAACTGGGCTACAGAAGGCTGTGAGCTAACACATTCCAACTCGACTCATATCTCATGCAAATGTAATCATCTGACTCATTTTGCTGTTTTGATGTCCTCAGGTGGCTCTGTTGTAAGTGCTATTTTAATTTAGTGCTTTACCTGATACTTTCTCCCGTCTTCATTCCTTATCTTTTTATTTCAGAGCAACTTATGTACTTTTCCCCCTTTAGGTTGTCTCTTGTTTTTGTTCAGCAAACACAAAAATTATTGTGCACAGAGCAAACAAAATTCCTCCCATATGTGTCTGAATTTCCGTATGTCCTTTTTGCAGTATTACAGAGCAGTGATGCAGCAAAGTATCTTGTTCCAAATACACAGTCTGTTGTGCTTATTTTTGGTGCATTGCTTTTAATTTTAAATTCCACTTTAAGACTGCTGTGGGATTTATCTGGCATTCATTGGTGGCCAGTAACCATATGGCCCAGAATTTTTTTCTCGCAAAACTTTGCCACCCATTTGTCTGACCTTGGCATCTAAAAATCTGCTTTAAATTCTCTTCTGAGAGTTTGCAGCAGCATAATCAATTTGAAGTTTATGACTATTAAACATGGGCACTCACGACCAGCACAAAATTGTGAGAATGACCACTCACTTTATGACCTCCTTATGCTAAGAGGCCCCATAGATTTCCAGGGTCTAAGTGAGGATCTGCAGGATCTCAGGTTTTGCCTCAGGAGGCAGCTTTATAAGGTATCAGAACTGACAGCAAGCAGAATATTAGCATGAATATACCGTATTGAGACAGTTCTATCACACTGTGAATTTCATGCTGATAGAGGCTGTTTCCTGGTTGCTAAATAGCATCCTAACTCTCCAGTTCAGATTTAAAACCTTTGCAGGTACTTATATAGTTATTTTGAAAAAGGAAGCTGGGAGGAGAATAATTTCTGCTCCTTTATTTAGAAAAAAAAATTACTTAGGTACATTTTATGGTCAGCTGAACACTGTCCTTATGCTGATGCACAGTCATGTATTATGTATTTCAGAGATTCTTTGTGCAGATACCAGGTAGCAAATGTAACTGTGTTCCTATACAGAAAATATTCACATCCAATATTAAAATACCCTGTGTTTCTTTGCAGAATGTTCATGTTACATATCTTTGTTTGAAGTGATTGTTATTTCAGAGTCTTGTTTTGATCATGTTGCATTCAGTAAGATGGTTATTCAATTTTGCTTATCTAAGTCACTGCTGTGATAAGTCCTTTTATATTAGGAAATGTTCATATCATATTAATATATGTCCTACTGCCAGTGTATTTGTCACTCACTAAAATGATCTGATTTTTAAAATCATATGAGGAGATGTTAATGAAAAGTTTTGTTAAGAAATATCAGAAAATGCAAGAGCAGGAATGTATACAGTTCGTTACTAATTTCCCCTGAAATAATATCTGTCTCACAAAAAAACCCAGTATTTTTTAGATTATCCAAAGTGTACATTTGCAGTGAAACTCTAAAAACAGTTTTGGTTAATATTTTGTAGAAAAGAAGAAAAGAACTGTATTATAGAATAAGGTCTTTCTCAAGAAGGTACAAAGCTATTCTTTTAAATATTATATTATAATTTTCCCCCAGGGTGTTACAAATTATAACATTCTTACAAGAATCACTCAGCTAGGAATAATTATTTCGTTGATTTGCCTCTCCATGTGCATTTTTACATTCTGGTTCTTCAGTGAAATTCAAAGCACTAGAACAACAATTCACAAAAACCTCTGCTGCAGCCTTTTCCTGGCGGAACTTATTTTTCTGATTGGAATTAATATGAACAATAATAAGGTGGGTAGTTTTGACTTATATCTTGATTTTGTGTTGTAAAGTAAATACACGGTATAAGATATAATCTTCCATCTACTTCCAGTATCTCCTAGTATCAGTATGAATATTCTAGTGACACTGACTTGCCAGTCTAGTAACAGGAAATATAAAATGGTAATTTTAAAAAATGGGGCCTTCATCTGAGTTGGTGTATGCTTACTTAGCTCCATGGGTTTCATTTAATGTTTGTCACCTTAACTGAGACTGTGGTCTCAATGTGTTTAGCTTTTTCACTTTCGACATCAGTTTGGATTCTGTACAAAGCCACATCAGTGGCAATTTTCCCTAAAAGTCAGGCCAGAGCTGCAGTCCCAAGCTGGCATTTAAGATACTGTGCTGTTGGCTGGAGGACCCCTTCCCTTCTACATCTGACCTGTCCCTGTTTTTTTTTATTTAAATTGGGCTGTTGATTTTTGCATCTCAGATTAGATTTAGGAAATAAAATTTCATATAAATTATAAAAAAAAAAAAACAACAAAACCAACCTTTCCACTATAAATAGCTGAATAGGTGTTCAAATTTCTTGAAAAAATATAAGCTATGATCCCTGAGGTAGCACTACAGTATTGATTAAGAAATATCATTTTACAAACACTTTGTACTAATAAAAGTTATTTCAGAAATAAGTCCGTGTTGTGCCTAATTGTATTTCTTTTTAAATCATAAAAATAAACTTTCTAGATCAGGAAAGCATACGCACTACTTAGTTGTATCAGTGGGATCAACTTTGTTAATTTGCTAATGCAATTTAGGAAGATGTGCACCCATTTTAAAAGTTGAATGTTGTCCCTTTATTTTACCAGTTGCCACAGAAAACACTAATGAACAAGTGTGCTCATGGGTATAGGCCAAGTTCCTGTCAATCAGCATTACATCTGGGCTGCTGAACCACCACTTTAGAATCACTAGGATGCTGTGCTTATGCTGTTATAGTAACAGAGACATATTAATAGAATTATGACTCTTGCTTTCTCTGATTGAATTTCTAGCTCTTCTGTTCAATTACTGCTGGATTACTCCATTATTTTCTTCTAGCTGCTTTTGCATGGATGTGCATTGAAGGTATTCACCTCTACCTTATAGTCGTGGGAGTTATCTACAACAAGGGTTTCTTGCACAAGAATTTCTATGTCTTTGGCTATGTCAGTCCAGCTGTGGTTGTTGGAATCTCTGCCGCACTGGGATACAAGTACTATGGCACCACAGAAGTGTAAGTCACTGTGTCCGTGTCCAAATCAACATATATGAGGATAAAATAGTCACAATTGCACATTTCAAGGTATTTTCTGCTGTTTATTTTTCAGATGTTGGCTCAGCACAAAGAATAACTTTATATGGAGTTTTATAGGACCAGCATGTCTAATAATTCTTGTAAGTATAATTTTCTTTTTTTATTGTAGTACATAAAACTGATAATAAAAGGTGTTTAATAATCACCCACCCATTGCCAGCATAGCTGTGAGTGCTAATTATAGGGCAGAATTGGCTAATTTAGACCTTTTTATAGTGTATCTAAAATTATTTATCTGCTGTACATCTGAATACTTTACTGGCCTGAAAAATGAATATTTTACAAAAGAAGCTCAATATAGGATCTTTTTTTTCTTACTTGCTTTCTTTCCTTTAACCCAATGGTTTGAAGAATTCTATGAAGCATTCCTGATTTTTAAGAGAGCATCTCAGTATGTCGTTGGCATCTCAGCAGGAGGTGTACACAGACACTATCCTAGCAGACAGATAATCTGGTTTTTCAGATGGCGTGTGACTTAATCTCCTATCAGTGATCGGTCATCTTTGTAAGATTAGACTGTCATCTTTATGGTTTTATCACTCCTGTGTACCCTGTCATCATCAAAGCTATTTTAAACCAAATTGCGACGTCAGAGAAAAGAACCCACTATTTCACATGGGCAGACAAGTCAAGTATTGATAGCCCTATTTCAGCTGTGAAGAGGGCCTTTTTAATTCTTATTGGAAGTGGTTTCAAACCTGCAAATTTGGCAGGTATTATATGTTCCCTTCTGAACTGAGACATTCTTGGTGCCTAGGGAGCCTTTCTAAGTGCTCTAAAGTTTAACAAACAATTCCAACTGTAATGGGGCACTATTGTGTGTGACTGGGCTGACAGTGATCTGGCAATAGCTGGAGCTTACAGGAGAAGGTACAATGGTGAGGCCTCATGAAGTCTACAGTCAAGTCCCTTATAACCCTTTGTTGCTTTTTAAGCCATTTGGTGATCAATGTGAGGATTTGTAAAATGGAAGCAGTGGCAGTGGCCAACACACACAAGATGAGAGTAAAACCACTTTATTTCAATGCATTAGCCATTTCAAAGCTAAATAAAGCGTCAGGTATTATTCTGGTCAAATTCCATCCCCAATTTCTACTGTAGATTGGGGATAGACTGAGAGTAACCTGCCAGATACAAGTGCAGAGTGATGCTTGTGCATCTCACTCTCCTGGTGAGCACAGCAGACTTCCAGAGAGCCAAGGCACCGTAATCTCCCTTGGCTCAGAGCTTCTGATATCAGTTGGCCCTGATGGCCCACAGGGTACTACAGTAAAACAAAATAATGGGGAAAGAACATCCTTTACTAGGAAATTCTTAAAATTCTTAGGTTTAAGTTGACAATTTCCTGTTTCCTCTTTGGAGCTTATCTCTTTCTTCCATGAAGGCAGCAGATGGGATTTTTGTTGTTGTTGCTGTCATTCCTGTTCCTTATTTGCCTTCAGGTATAGATTTATGAGCAGTGATGTATCACTGCACTGTTAGCACAGAAAAACTGCATTATCAAAATACACAAAATGGCCAAAATGTATGCATCTGTAACCTAGTTTTTACCTCCAGCTGAGCTGTGCCTGATGCAGGATCTTAGGTACACAGTACAGAGGCAGATCAGGTATTCAGTGGCTTTAATATAAGTCTAGCTGTCCACAGAGGCAAATACTGCAACCTCCATAGTCACTCTTTCAGTACTCCAGATCTTCCAGCAATTCCTGAAAAGTAATAGATACAGAGGAGGTGGTAGAAGTTGGTATGGGTCCTATGCACCAATGCAGTCCTCCTATGGATGATTCTAGCCAGACAGTTTCTTTTGTTTCTCCCACTCCTTTGCCTAAGCAGAGCCACACAAAGGAGCTGTAACTGGACAGCAAATAGCCCTGTGGTTGTTACGTGGTTTTGGTTTTTTGTGTTATGGAAGTATTTTTTATAACTCTACCTTATTATTGACTCTTAATAATCATACATTATAAGACCTGGGAGGAAAGACAACCTGCTTCCAGTAAGCTGCTTCGTCTGCTGTGTGATTTTATGTTTCTTTTGTAGCATTTGAACAACTTGTTTTGATGGGGTGGTAGCAAATCGAAGCCTGAACTGCAAAAGGGATGTTTTCAAAGAGTGCAGGGAGCTTGCATTCTGTCTGCTTTATTGTTTAAGGAAAATATGGAAAACCTTATGAAAATAGGCACTGACTTTAGGAGATGAAGTTGGCGTTAGATGTCTGCTCTGTGGAAGGCATGTTGGTGGTGCTTATTCTGTTTCCATTTTCCAGTTTTCCTGTTGAGCATACTGCATGGACACCTACGTAACAAAGGTTAAGCTCTCTCCAAAGTAGTGCCATTCAGGAAATCCTTTTAATTACAGAAGCTGATCTGTTTGCAAGATTTCCATTCTGCCCACAGCTAATTAAAGCAAAAAAATTAAATAGTTATTAATTAAGGACCCTGAAAATGAAATGTTATTTTTGTTCTGGGATAACCAAATAGAGCACCACAACCCTCATATAGCAAGCTGCAAAATCTGGCAGTTTCAAACTTACCTTTAATCCTGAGCTTCATCTACTATTAATGATGAGTCTGCAGGTTCTCCAAGATAGCCTGGAGAGTTTGGATACTAAATCTCCAGAGAGCCACTCGCCACAAATCTGATTCTTGCACAAAAACATTAAACCCATTGTTAACACAAATGCCTGTGAACCCAACATGGCACTTTCCGTTTCTGTGAATGGGGACCCAGGAGGTTTGTGGTTTGGATTATACTGTAATGTGCCTTTGAGACAGCATGTAAATGAAGAAGAACAGGCCCAGATCTGTACCAATCTGTACCAGCATCACGTGTTGTTTCAAACACATCCTTGGACTTAAAATCTGCAGTAATAGTGAAGCATAGGGAGCTCAAGTATTTATCAGGAGTACAAACTAATTCTCCTCTGATTGCCTATGCAGCAACACCACTTCTGAAGGGGTTTGCTTATTAATATTATGGTTCTATTAGAATTCTTAAGTGCAAAGCAATGGTTTTATTGATCCCATCTAAAAATGAGCATTATTATTATTAGATTGGTGACTGCACATGAAAAAGAGTGGGTCAGAATCTCTTTAAGTGAATTTAGCAAAGAAAGGGCATTTTAAACCTTTGTAAAGCAAGCTGCAAGCTGAAGATAATTTCTACAACTTATTTCTTCCTCCTAATACTTGTAATCTTTAAAACCACAACCATTTTAGCTAAAACTATGCAGTAGATTAGATCAAAGTATACAAGTGTGGCGAAATTATATAACAAGTATTTAAACTTTTAATAGAAAAGTGAGTTAATCACAAGCCCTAAGTGACAAATATTCACACACACCACAACCTATGCCTGATTGAGGCAAATACAAATATAAGCTCCAGAGATAAAAGGTATGAAATAAAAATAATCCCTAGGACATTTTCCTTTCTTTTGTAGCACACTCTTATAATAATAATGTCCCCGTAATAAGAAGTCCATAAAATGGAAATAACCATTTTCCTGCAAGGTAATGTGGCTGCAGTTTTGATTGTCATGTAATGTCAACCAAGAACTAACTCCTTCCCATTGTGAGGATGACTTCTACATGGCTTTCCCCCCCTCTGGCATGACAGCTTGCTCTTTGTAAGGGCATTGTTCTGCATCACTGACATTTTTGGAAACTTCATCTTTAAAGTCTGTGGAGATAGGATGAGTCCCTCCACTTGTACCTATTGTGAGGGACACCTATATATTAGTTGTCCAACTGGCAGTAGAATTGGCGTCATTTGGAACTTGGGCAAAGACTATAAACTGTACTTATGAAAGCCTACAAGCCATTAAAATGAATATTTGGAAGAGAGTTGCAGCTACTCTAAGTGCGGCTGTACGCAACTCTTTTAATATACCTCTCTCACACAACCTTCTCCCATTAAATCTCTTCAGTTGAGCTTCATGCAGCAAGTTCAAAGTAACCCATGATAATATGATTTGCACCTTTGTAGCATTGACAGTCACACAGGCTTGATTATTGTACCACTGTCACTGCCACAGTAACTTGGTATACACCTCTGAGGAACCAGGACTCAGAAGTGTGACACCTAGTAATTTTAACAGGTGCATTTTGCCATTTAACACTAACAGCCTACCAGTATCATTTGTTGAAACCACCTTTGTAATAACAAAATACAGATTTGCTCTTTGAGGTTGGAACATTTCCAAAATTGAACATCATCCAAATAATCTTCTCTGTGGCTTTTATCCAAACATCCTAGCACTGTGCAGTGAGGAGGTGGCTCCTGTACACTCTTCATTGTTTTACTCCTCTAATGTGTGTTTTCAGGGACTTTGCATGTGTCTGGTTTGGCTTCAAGCTCCGGTTTCTTGAAACAATTGGTAATTGTAGTGTTTACAATTACAAAAATGGCTTGCAAATGGACCCTGCAATTTGCAGAACACTCTTGTAAACTTGCCTTGGAACACACAAACCAAGAGTAGTTCTTGGGAGAGGTGTCCTCAGAAAAGCCACGTTCTTTTTTTATTAAGCATTCCTGTGTGTAATAAATGTAGTGAATAATCAACTGTAAAACAAAAATATTCTAAGAATCACAGTGATTGATTAACCATACTGTTTTGAACTTCCCATGTATAAATGAATGGGTAAATGAATAAAATATACAGATTGCAGTTGCAAAATATAAAACCGTGACATATGAGTGATGAAAGCAGGCTAACAGTAGAGTAATGCTTTTCATTAAGGAACTGCCTGCATATTCATTAGAGCTAGTCAATTACTTTAAAAATATATTCATCAGATAATTTATTTGATGAATTTTACCATTATTTGTCAAATAATTTATTCAACAGAAAAGGTAAAATTAATGAAATAGTGCATTCATCAAATCTTATTGGACAGCTCTAATACTTATGCAGTTCAGTACATTTAGGTTGACTCAAGATTAGTAATACTTCTACAATAATGCAGGAAAATTTCCTGGCAAACCCGTTACTCTGCTGTTTTCTCATATACTCACAAATTTCATATACTTAATACTCTAATCTAGGCCATTCAAACTGAACATCTTTCTTGTAGAGTTTCAAGTTTCACGTTTTTCCAGACTTCAATATTGAGCATGAACTGGAAGTCCATTGGTCCCATTTTCCTAAAAAAAAAAACACAAAACAAAACAAAAAAAACCACCAGACCCTCAGATACACTGCCTCTTCTGACTTCTTCACACTATCATCCCTTTTTGTCAGTGAAGCCGCTTAGATTTGTTGCTCTTGATATTCTAAGGAGTACTATCAAAAAAATTGTCTGACCTCTGATCTCCATCATAACAAACCATACCACCATCTCACATTTTATAGTCAATATTTATGCTTTGGAAAATTCTGTGGGCTTATGTTTTTTTCCCCAAAGGGTCATTTATGGTAAATGCCTAGTTATGTTTCTTAGATAGATAAGAAGAATATACTCTGTGCCATTTACTGTACATTTTTCAGAAAATAGCTGTTCTAAACTTTTTTCTATCTACTCTTGTTCCTCAGTCTGCCTTTTTATTGAAAATAAATTTCCTACAGGGACTAGCAATAGCTTTATTATTCTTTATGAAAGAATAATAGTCCCCTTTCCATTAGCCCCTCTGTGGCTGCAGTTAAAGGTGTCTCCTTTGCACTTCTTATGCCATTGTGGATAATGTGCAGGTAATTAATTACATAGTGGCATTAGAGACCAAGTCTGCAACTTTGGCTGAAACAAGTTAGTTCAAACTGCAATGTTGTTTAGCAACAACAATAACTGCTGTGCTAAATCATCACCGAGTCAGAAAATACCCTGTTCAGTGGACAGAACCAGCTTTTGTCTCTAAGCCACAGGTTCCATACTGCTGAACCCAGTGGATGCAGTTTCTCAAGAAGGCCAGGGCTTTGAAGTGAAATTAAGGTTTTTCCTTCCTTCCCTCTATCATTAAAGCCATTGTTCTAAACACTCTGGAAATACTTGGAAGAAGAGGCCATGGCCATTACAACATGAAAATTACTTGCTCTTTTGTTGTTACTTAGAAGCAAAATCATCACATAAGTCTCAAAGATCCTGGAAAGATTATCTATGTATTTTTTTTATTTTTTTTAAAAATCAGTTTAGCTCATAGTGTTGTAAGAAAAAACACGGGAAGTTGTTCTCCCTCAGGTTGACTGAAATGACATTAGAGTTGAAAAGTCAAGTGTTCCTCTGTCAGCAAGAGTGAAGCAAGCAGACACAGCAGGTGAGGGAGTACAGGTGGGTGCCAAGGGGAAAAGCATCCACAAGTCCCAGCTGGATGAGCAGATTTCCTGAAACATCCCACAGCTTGCTGCATGTCAGTGTCCCAGGCGTCCTTCTTTTCTAGCGAGATATGTATCTAGATGGGCTAACATTTGTGGCCAAGGTCAGATACAAACAGCTCTATTGGTTGAGCCCTCCTGCCCTTGGCTGTAGAACTGAGGCTAAATAAAAATATTTAGGTCAGTATGTGTTTGCTTTGTGATCCAATAGGAAGTAACGTTGAATCCAGAAGTCTGAGAAGCTGTCTACTCTGAAGAAAAATATGGAAAACCCATCTATCTATTTATTTATTTATTTACAGCTAGCTATGTGTTCCAAAAATATAAAGGAAATATTTAATTAAGTCTAAATCTACATCTTGAGGTATGTAAAAGAACAACTTTGAAGTATGCATATATAAAGAGCAACCTCATTTAGCTATGTTTTAACTTTTAAGACAAGTGAAATTATTAAACTCTTAGAATCATAAAATTCTAATTCTGCATTATTGCAAATATTTCCCCAAAATATAGCCTAAAGGGGGTTTGCTAATGTTTTGTAACATTTTCTACTCCCAGATACAACTGCTGTTGTATATCTAAAACATTCGAGAAGGTATATTCACTGGGGACATGATAATGAGAGAAATCAGTCAGGAAACAAACCCAGACTGTCTGACTGCCAGCTTGTGTCCAATTTTATGCAATTAATATGGCATTCATTTTCGTTTTGAAGCTTAAACTGTTGTATTGTTAATAGCTTAATTCTGTTCTCCCCTGACTGAAATAACGATGACACACGAATGTTGTCATTTTATCCAGCTATTAGCCATACAGCCAGAGAGACAGAAATGTATTGCTCTCTGTGGCAGAATTCAGACCATCACAACCTCATTAATTCAAACACTCATAATGAGGGTCATTGTAAAGACTGATACAGATACAGCTGCTCTGAACTTCAGACATTTTTTGAAAGAGTCAAATTCAATATGATATATGTAAAAAATTCAAGTATATGCCTAAGAGACCAGCAGGAGAAATTTTCTCATTCTTTTTTGTGAGATCTGACATCAGCATATAGATGGTTTCATCAATTATTGAGACAGAGACTAAGAAAGGAAAAGGGAATTATTTGGGGGGTTAGTTTTTGAAGTTTGAATGTGAAGTGCTCAGACTGAATCAGAACTAGTATGTCTGAATCTTTAGAATTAGCTGCCTCTTTCTTACACCTTCTCTTTTTTGTAACACAGAGAGCCTTAAAAGGCTGGTATTTAAAGTATTTTAATAACTTTTGAAAGGCTGGAGTGTATCTTTTATAGAAGGATGTAATATGTGAAATTACCAATTCCTTTTTCATTCTGTAAATACATGTGTATTGGAAAAAGCCTCAAAAACTCAGTCTCATATTAAATAATTACTCTACTGTTTAAAAGAAGAACTATCTTTAGGTAGTCTGGGATGAGGGAGATCCAGTTCTCCCTGCTCCAGTGAATATTTAATTATTTATATGGTACGGAATAGATCCAGCAGGGCTGATGGAGCAATAGCAGTGAACAGCTAGTACAGAGGCTGGAGACACTAAGGGTCATAGCCTAGTCTGAGTATGAACAACAACAGAAAATTGTGGATAAATGCCCTGTGCGCAGGGATTTTCATTGTTCAGGAGTGTCCTTTCTGGTTTTAATCAGAAAAGCTATCTTAGACAGGAAGCCTTTCCTGGTGAAAGTATAGTCTAAAACAGTAACTGTCTTCTAGTGCTAATGAACTGACTTTTTTCAACAAAAAATTGTTGGACAAAATTTTCTTGAATGCCTCTCGTCCTGATCTGTTTCATTTTACCAGATGTCCAGGTGCTAACTGAGCTACTGCCACGAAAGATGGACCATTTCCCTCTGAGCTTTCAAGTGCTCTTTTGTCTTGCTTAAAAAGAGAGGCAGAAGGATGGTTTTTTACTTGCCAAATTTGACAGCTGTCAGCTACCTTGATGGGGCAAAATTATGATCTATCACTTCACTCACTACCTTACAATTTAATTGTAATTAATTATGAAAGAAACTACAGCTCTTCAACATGAGTGCAAATATTTTTATTTGCAAGCAGATGTTTTACATGCTTTATTAAATTTTGTGTATTTCATGCCATTCCGTTCTCAACTAAAAATAACTCTCATTCTGTACCTACACAGAGAGTACTTCATGTAGCGTGAAGCACTAACATCGTACTTACTTGAGGATAGACCATTATGTTACTCTTCCAATATGTAAAAGACATACATTTAATGGTGGAATTAAGGACCTATTTTAAACATAGCAGTTGCTAAGCAATGTGCTGTTAGCAGAACTCCGACAGCTTGGAACATTTAGCATTTTAGGACCTACGTGCTCACTTTTATATTATTACTTAGTTTTCAAAACACAGTTAGCAATCAACAGGAAGTCTGTAGTTTGCTTAGACAATAGATGAGGTTGTTTCTTAGTGCTCTTCTGGATCATCATCTTGGGAAAAAGAACCAAGTAAATAATATTGTCTTGATATGCATGCAACTCTTAATTTCTTCTAGAAACTGTAGATGGGTGAAATTTGCTTCATTGGTCCCAGAACTGCTGGGAGTAGAAGGCAAAGCAGCAGTGCTACCCATGCCCACTGTAGGGCAGTTTTCTTTCATTACAAAAGCCTATGCAGAAGTACTCTATTCAGTTAGCTGTGGTGGTATTGAGACAGAGGGAGGAAGGCACCTGCAAACAGATTTACAGAGCCATCCTAGCTCTAGGTGGAGGTAGGTTAACATCAAACACAGTTTTTATCCTAAAATACATGTGATTGATTGAACAGAGCTCCCCAGGCTAATTCATTTGGCAGAACCTCCTTATTGTTGACAAGATTATTAAGAAAGCACTAGGAAATATCTCTGAATTTGCAATTGCTTTCCCCTCCTTATTTACAAGAAGAAACTATCCACACTGATGCTGGGGCTGTGGGTCAGATCTGATCCTAGGACTTCTACCACTCCAGACAGCTCTGAACTCTTCCTTGCATGCCTGATTTATCTTACACACCAATATCACAGTTGTGAAGATGGGAACTGCACCACGGAGACCCCCAAAACTCAACTGCAGGAAAATTTCACTATCATGCTCTATAGCATAGTGTGAAACATGCAAGTTACTAATCTGCAGAGTAAAACCCACAGCAGTGTCCAGGTTGCCTGTGAATCCCTTGAGACTGCCACTCTCTACAATGTACAGAGGTAAAGCCACCACAACACCAGAGGCAATTGGAGTCAGACATTTAACAGGAATTCTGCTGTTGATTTAATGAGGCCAAAAGTCATTCCAAAGTCCTAAATCTTCTTGACCCTTCATACAGATGATCTCCCTAAGAGAGATGTACCAAGCACTTACCATCCTCCCTTTAAACTCAGTTGTGGGTGTACAATAAAATCTAGCTCATTGAGGTAAGTGGCTCCTTGGAGATTATCCTGGGTTATACACATACATAAAGGCCATATCTACAAAACCCTCATTTCATGGGATCCTAATAATTGCCCTTATTTAATGTCTATTTCACACAAACGTATTTTAAGTTTGCTACCATTTGCTCATGAATATACTACAATGTTTCTAGAACTTAAGAAAGCTAAAAATACTTTTGCAAATATCTGTAAGTAGAAATTATTCTCTGAAGATTCTAGGAGTGGAGGGTGTTCCTATATCAGCCCTTGTCTTTGATTAACCACTTAAAAAAAAAAAAAAAGGAATAGATTAATTATTAAAATTAGTCCTGTAGTGCACCTGAGTACTCTGAGTAAAACCTGATTCCCACTCAGAGAGGTGGCGGGTCTGAGGGTGCTCAGCACCTCACAGAATTGGGTTTGCAGAAAGTCAGAGGTTTCTGTTGTGAAACAGTAAGGATTGAGTGCACTGTTTGCCCCGTAGCAGCTTGGGGTAGTTTGATAAATAAAATAAAAAAAGAATTCAGTTTTGGGCTTGGAATCAATGCAATTCCCCTTTAGCCTATTAGACTTGCCGAGAAACCCCTCCCGGGACATGCAGCAGTTTCTCTGACTGCTGAGCCATGTAATAACACTGAAAACAAAGGCACAAGAACTTACCATGTCACACTGTAATGTCATTATTCACTTGATAAAACTGGGGCCATGGGTTTGCCCAAAGCTGTGGAGTAGCTCTGCTCATCATCCAGGTAGCTTCTCCCCAAAGCCGGCGCGTGGCAGCAGCAGTCCCCAGGCTGGCCCTTTCCAGGCCTCTACAAAGCTTGTCCTCAGCTCGCTTTCACAGTTGCCTGCACATCTTGCTCCACTCCAACTTGCTGCCTCTCTAGAGACAATGTGCCTTATGTTTGCCATTTCTTTCTCATTCACCTTGCCTGTCACCTTAAGGCTGCCTTAATTGTAACATCATTGAAAGTTTATTCAACAAGATCTGAGGATAGTGCTTTAATTACAAAAATGAAAACACAACCAAAATATAAAAGACAGTACTTGGCTAAAAGTAGCAGCTGAAAACGTTTTAGATGTTTCGACATCTTTCATCCAGGAGTTCTTCAGTTTGTCCCAGCTGGAAGATTTGGAGATCCAGGCTTCCTTGTGCCTGTCTTTATTTTGGATGCCTTTTACAGCCGACTGCCTCCATTTGGGCTCATTTGAAGCTCAGGTTTTGATACAAATTCAAATGGCTTAACTGGTCATATCTTTTGTCAGGCATTTTGGGTGATTCAACTTCCTATCCCGTTTGTTGAAATACTAATGGCTCTATGGGGATATCAGTTATACAAATGTCTTTTCTCCTTTAGTCCTGCTCAGTCCTCTGTCCAACATGAACATTTTCTTTACATTTCCTGGAAATAGCTGAGACTACTGGTTCTGAGGCTACTGCTACATGTTTTTAGCAAAGACCATGCAAAGTATCAAGTTGAAGCAGAATATGCTAAGCCTAGGATGCCTGGTAGATTACCAGTTTTCTCTAAAGGCCACACTTGACACGTTATCAGCATTAACTATTTTTTTTTCTCCTGGATTTACCCATGAGTTTTAGTTCTTGTTTCCCCTCAAGTTTTGCTGGATTTCTGTGTCACAGGACAGTTTCAACTACTTTGCTGTTTCCAGTTTTGTCCCACAGAGGACAAAATGCTAGGCCAGAGGGCTCTAACTTAAGTTAAAAAGAAAAAAAATTAAATTGCTGTGTTGCCTAAAGCTACTGTTTTGAGACACTGAACATTGTGTAAAGGCAGTCCGTGCACTTTGGTATAGAAATTTTTTATTAATGGAGTGCTTCAAAATGGGGCAGAAAACAACTTAAGAGTTTAATAAATCTTGGACATGACTGGGTATTTCAGAAGTTAAGCTCACCCTCATTACCCTGTAACACTACCTCCTGCAAGGCTACCTGAGATGTATTGTACAGTAATGGTGTTCTGGCAGCTGACTCCGAGAAGCCGGCGTTAACCTCTCTCGCTCCTCTGGTACATACAGATTATTCCCATTAGAATGGATTGATTAATGAAAAGGTCATAGTTAATGGGTATTACTCTAATGCAGAGGGCCAAATCCTATTATCCTGTGCAACAGATAGGGTAAATAATATTTGTATAAAGGAGCCCCACTGGGACAAAGAGAAAGGGAGTCCGCTGCCATGAGGCCCTACATCTGTTCATTGCCCACCCCGTCCTTGCTCAGCAAAACCTCTCTAGTGCTGCAGCTGGTCCACGTGGCTGAAGGATGAGGGGTTTTGGCCCACAGAGCTTCCTACAGAACCTATTAATGGCAATAGGGAGGCTTCTATTTGCAGTAGTGATCTTGGTGATGGGCTGGCAGAGAAGAAGTTTGGTTATGTAGGTTTTGCTTGCGATCTTGATAACAGTTTCTGCAGAAGCAGTGGTGTGTATTCTCCACGCCCATGGTGCTTTGATCACGTTTCACTCTACCTTTTTCAGATTAATAAGTACATTAGGTGGGTTATGCAGATTACACTGTGTGCACTAAGTTATTTGATATATTATTCACCAACAAATATAAGATAAAAAGTAAGTCTGCATATAATTACCTAAAACTGCTGACTGACTTATAATTAACTTTGAAAAATTGCCGGTTTAGTAGATATTATAGATTACAATTTTAAATATAAGGAGCTTCAGAATAGCTCTTACGATCAGCCCAAGTACAAGGTATTCAGAGAAGGATTAATTCCCTAAACTGCTAATCAGCTGTATCTCCTGTCTTATCAAATTGTAAATACATTATGCTGTGTTAAAGTATGAGCATGCAGCTAATTAAAGCAGAGTCTGCATTTACTATCAGATACTCCCTCCTCGAAACAACAAGAGTATTCTAAGGACATATGTAACAAGTGTTAACAAATGAAAGTGGTACTTTTAAAAGTGATACTGTGCTTCTACAGCAGCCTTTTGTTTTCATTTTGGAGGATATTTTTTTTAAGGAAAAAGATGGAGGGAGGAAAGCCACACAGTCCATCTGGAGAAACAAGTTGGGGAAGACATTAATTCTACTCAGTCTACAGTTGGAAGCCCACAGGAACCAACCAGGGGATTAGAACTAAGGTTCTACAAATAGTATCTGGATGACATCCAGCTAAAATTTGGTTCATTTACAAACATTTTTAATAGGGTCTGATGTTAAATGTTGCAAAGCAAAATAAGATTTTTAGGGTTTTTTTTAAAAAGCAAGAAAGCAAACCCATCCACTTTGTTAAAGGAATGCAGTATCAATTTAAATGAAGGATCAGTGAAGCCTTGCCAACCAAACAGAGGTTTAGAACCATAATTGAGCATAATTTGCAAAACTGCTTCTTTTAGTTGCTTTTTTCTGTTTTCAACTCAAATAAAGTGATGGCATTATAAAGAAGGCAGGAAAAAAGCATACTGACATTATTCACCTATGAAACAAACATAAAATATAAGATAGAATATGCAGTAAAGGAGCCTTTCAAGCAACGTTAGGTTTTAAAAAATTATTTGTGTAAACCTAAAAGTTGCTGTGTGCCACTTGAAAGTTTTCACACCCTTAAGACCACAAAATATATTATATTATTAATGTTCTTCAGCAACAAAAGACATACATATTGTCAAGATCTACACGATACAACACAATAGAGAATCTGGGGTGGGGAGGGGCTGTTTTTGTTTTCTCTTTTCTTTCTCATTTCTCTTTTCTGTTTTTTTCTTTTCTCTTTGCTGAACATCTCTACTCAGAGAAGAAAAACTCAGCAGGAAATCAAAGAGATTTACCAATAAAATCAATAAACATTTGCAGACTGTTGGTAGTGATACTGTTGAGATAAGGTAGAGTTACAGCCCTGTTTGATCAATGTTTATTACAGGGCTCATATTTTTTTAATAGAAGTGGATCAGAAAAGTGTGGGGTTTTTTCCCCTCCTGGCACTGGATTCTTTAGGTTTCATATACACAGAAACTTTATCTGGCTTGTTTCATTTAAATGTATAAAAGTTATTGAAATTCAAAAGCATCCTGGTTTGAACTAAAAATTCCTTTCTTCACTCCCCCCAGGTTAATTTGTTGGCTTTCGGGTTGATTATTTATAAAGTATTTCGACACACTGCAATGTTAAAGCCAGAAGTTAGTTGCTATGAAAATATAAGGTAAGTTTGCCTTTTAATACAAGTTCTACCTTCTGTAAGTTTAAATACAGCCAGAGATGAAAATGAGTATTCAAAAATAACAATTCAGTCTTCTGGAAGTTTTGTAGAAAAATAAAGATTTTCTTTTTTTTTTTCTGTTATCTCCTTACATAGATTTGGGGGTAGATTTTGCAATCTTTATTACCTCCTACAGTAACACTGGGGTTGTGTGAGAGGTGTACATGGAATACAATGAGTGGCCTGTATCAACTGGAGCGTAAAGCCTGATGGCAAAGAAGTAATTGTCCTTTTTTTCTTAAGTACTTTCCACAGCCTCTATGCAAGCCAAACCAGATTTCAAAACTTATACCTGAATTGGAATAAAAATATTTGCCTTGAAGTAACAAGTAATACAGAGATAAGAGAATCAAGCCATTCATGTTATTTGTAAAAAGTCTACAGTAGGACATTGTGCTTCTGTGGATTGGGGGTTGGGGAGGGTTGTCTCCAGGTTTCTTACTTTGCATGCTGCTATGATTTTTCCATCAACTCACTCTCTTTAAAACTGATTTATAGGGACCTTGAAAACCGTTTGTGCAGGAAAAGCTGAAGTGTACTACAGGGAACATTGAAAACAACTTACTGTTTGTGTTGCTTAGGAACACTCCTGCAGTTTCAATGCATTGCACTAGATTTATAGCTAGGATTTAGCAATTGTTTGATTGATTACTTTCTCTTATTCCTCACCCTTCATAGCTTCATGTGGTGAGCTGGTTTTAATGAAGTTGAAAATTATTCATTTTCGGAGGAACAGTGCTAAAAATGTCTGTTGTTCAAAGGAAGTCCTGCAATGACTGGGCTGAGAATGAATAAGAAAGTAATCAGTGGCTTCATTTCCAAGACAACACGCTGTAATTTGCTCAAGTCTGTGAGCAGAGCTACAGTATGTTAGAAAAAAAGAAAACATATCCAATCAGTTCCTGTAATTTTATAGCATCAATATGCTGACCCAGGAACTATTTGAGAGCACTTGTGTTTTAAAAACAAAATTTTTTTTCCAAAAAAAGAAAGAATGAAAGATAGTCTAGTTTTACAACTGGCACAGTCTTCTGCCGTGAACTTGAGAGGCAGCCTGGGAACCCTTTGATGTCACGTACACGTACTGACCTAAGAGCATACTGTACATTTTTCTGGGTTATTTTTTGAGGAGGATAAGGGGGAGGAGGAAAAGTGAGGGAATGCTTCATAACAGACATATGTTTTTCCTTGGGGAATTACACTAACAGTAGATTTAAATCAAATCATACGGTGCGGCAGTACACCAGAGAAAACATTTCTGAAGATTAAAGAAGCCAGTGTTTTAAGGCCCTCCAGTTTTACTCCTTAGTTCTTCTGCAGTGATTATGTGAGCTCATTCGTGTCACAGTGCTACAGCACACCCTAAAGAGCAGCCCATGCACTTGCACCTCTCAGGCCTTTGCAGCTGTGAAAAAAAAAATGCCTAGGCAGCATTCACCATCCAAAACAAGAAAGGAAGAAAAATAGCAGATGCTCACGTGTTGTTTGCAATGTTTCCTCCCTGTCCAGATCCTGTGCCCGAGGTGCTCTTGCTCTCTTGTTCCTTCTTGGGGCTACCTGGATCTTCGGGGTCCTCCATGTTGTCCAGGGATCTGTGGTTACTGCATATCTTTTCACAATCTTCAATGCATTCCAGGGGATGTTCATCTTCATATTTCTTTGTGTGTTGTCTAGGAAGGTAAGTGTCCCATTTCTTGTGGGAAGCAACTCAGTCAGTCAGTGCTGCAGTGGACCTGTGATGCAAACGTTTTTCCAGAGGAAGGGAGGAGGAAATCCTTGTGCCGCTGATGGGGCAGAGGAGGGAACAGGGGAAATTTTGCTATTTACCTTCACAGGAGACAGAACCTCTGCCCATTTTTTACCTTCTCACACAATTCCTCACAGTTTTAAAACCAATGTAAGAAACACAGATAAATGCTTTTAAAAAATTGTAAAACTGGTTATAGTGCCATTAACCTGCTGAAATAATGCAGTGTTTGCAATAAAACTCACTTCCAGTCTTTCCAGTTAGCTGCAGGACTCACCCACACTATCCCGAGATGATACTTTCTTCAGTATCCTGTCCTAAAGACATAGCAGCCCCATCTTAAAACATGTAGTGACAGGAGCAGTACAAAATCAATTAAAAGACACATAGACCTATTAATACATCTATTTCATATTTCAATTCAATATTTTTATTTCAGATTCAGGAAGAATATTATAGGTTGTTCAAAAATGTTCCTTGCTGTTTCGGCTGCTTGAGATAAATGGAAGGAAAACATGCATGAGCATCTCTGTGGAAGATGGGAGTAACCTAGACAATGTTGTGATGGATATTACAGAAAAATATGGTATTGTGAAAGTATGAAATGACCCAATGAGCAAGTATGCCTATTAACTGAATTACTGACTGGTTTTGTACATATGTGTGCATTCATGCAGAGCATTTCTATTATGCTGTATACAAACAGTATACAAAACAAACTGATTATTGCAAAAAAAATATTAATGAAGCCCAGGGAAAGAAGCAAATCTCTAAAGAAGCTCAAGACTTTTCGTTACTTAGATTTTGTTTCTAATATTAGAAATATCTGCAGCTCTTGAAAGTGAGATACTAAAAAATCAACTGGCACAGCAGATTTTATGAATTGTTTTGCTAGTGGAAACATGTTCACTGTCTTTTTCTAGTAATGAACTTCTTACATAAAGTTGTATGTGGCCATCTGCAGTGAATGGATTCCATTAAAGAGTCAATAGATTAAGATCTGGTCAGCCCAGACTTCTGAAAACATTTCTTTTAATTTAAAGTAGATTAAAAAAGGAATTTGTTTAATATTATTCTCTTATCACTCTGAAATTTATATTTGTATATTAATCAATTTTTTATTTTTTTAACTTTTAAATAACTGTTTAGATCTAAAGAGCTGAGGTCAGATCTGATACAAGAATGATGGGACAGCTATTTTATAAGTGAAATATTATTTTGTGACTACTTTGAAAAAGATCTGGTTCTTGTTTTAATTTAATTGCCAAGAAGACTGAGATCTGCTAAACTGGCACTATGATTTTGGAGGCTGTGGGAAGATGCTTTCACAAGTTTGTCACTTGCTAGAGATATTTGGAATCCAGACCTTGTAGGATTAAAGATAACAGTAAAGTGGTAGAAATGACCCATGCAGAAGTACACAGATTTAAGTTCAAGGTCATGTGCTTCCATACCACGTAAAATTGTAATTACAGGAGTTTTCTCTATTTGTGGCATCTTTGAGTCAAGCAGTTGGCATCCTCTGGCTGCTGGTTTTGAAACACTTATCTTGTGTTTAACCATAGAAGCCATCCATGGATCTACTGAAATGAAAGGGAGTACCTGAGGTGTAAGTTTTGCTGGAACAGGCTGCCCAGGGAGGTTGTGGAGTCTCCATCTCTGGGGATATTCAAAACCCACCTGGATGCAGTCCTGTGTAAGGTGCTCTAGGTTATCCTACTTCAGTGGCAGAGTTGGACTAGATGATCTCTAGAGGTCCCTTCCAACTCTAACAGTTCTCTGATTCTGTGATTCTGTGATAAACAGAGTCAGGTCATCAGCAGTTTCACCTTTGCCATCTTATTTTAAAAGTATGTTTTAATTTCACCTTTTTAGCACCTAGCTTATGTGAAGTGCTGAGCAATCCTCAGTCCCTGTTGCCTTCTCAGGAAGTGTCTAGGATCTCAGATGAAGCCCAGTATTTTTACCAGTGAGGCATTGTAAATATGTAGCTGTTAATAAATCCCACTGTTGTGTTGTCTGTTAAAATAAAGCCCTACTTTGGAACTTTATTTATATTAAAGGAAACCTTTTTTGGTAATGGTCAAATTTGTTTGTTTATCCTTTTTCCATACACACAAAGCTTTTCTTGTATGCACTGCAGTGACATGCTGCATGAACTATATTGCATGACTCTGTCAAAATTTTGGAAACCACAAGACAAATCTTTTTTTCTGGGGAAAAAAAAAATATCTTGGTCCTTGGAATGCAAAATATGTGAATAAACTGAAGTGCTTAGCTTTCACATTTCATTTAAATAAATACAGTGACAAAAGTTTCCAGGATTATATATTATTTGCCCTGAATTCTTTCTGCTGCTGTTGGATATGTTCTTCCAGGTTTCAGAAGCTGCAGGTACATATTACTTAAAAGAGTATTTTTAGAAACATGTCTACTAATACATCATTTCTAATCTCCTGCAGAAATGTAACCTATAGTAAGTCTGTCTGGACAAAGAAGCATCTCTAGTAACTATATAATGACTTCAGACTGCTCAGTGAGATTGAAAAAGTTCCTTGGAAAGAAAATATATCATAAAGTGTTTACATTACAATAGTCTTTTTAATGACAGAACATCTTTTATAGGAAAACGGTGCTCTCCAGTCTCTGGGTCAGATCTTCATTGAAAGTCTTGTGTTCCTTACATGCAAGGATGAGTTTTCATCTTTTAACACAACACATAAGGAGCAGAAAAATTTTGTTTAGATTCATTGCCTTAGAGCCTGAAGGATATTGTAATTGTCCTCTCTAATGCATGAAGAAATACAAGAAATAAAAGGGTTTCTTTGTCACAGCCCTTAGTATCACAAGCCGCAGTCCAACAGAGAGAGAGGAGGAGAGAAAATGGACTGAAAAAAGAGAGGTTTCAGCAAGACAGGAGGAAAAACCTTTTCACTGTGAGGATAGTCAAGTTTTGCAAATGGTTGCCCAGAGAGTTTGTGTGGTTGTGTTGAAATCTTTGGAGGTTTTTAAGACTGGATAAAGCCCCCGGCAACCTGATCTCATACCTGACCCTGCTTTGAGAAGGAAGGCAGATGAGAGGATCCTCTGAGGTCCCTCCCAGCCTGTATTTTTCTGAGTCTATGATATGAAATACCAAATGAGAAAAATAAGTTGGGCATTAGTTAAGGTTTTGTTAAGCAAACTTGCACTCAAGTACTGTGCATCAGCTGAACAAACTGTTTTTCCAAAAATAAAGTTGTGACATATTTGTCAGATCAACTGCTAACTAGTTGACTGGTTTGAAAAATTAAAAAAAAACACAACTTTGTTCGGAATCTTTTCAGATTACATACTTTTGAGAGGTTTATGACATCTTCAGGTAGGGCCAACAGGAAAAGAAATAAAAAATTCAATGATTGACAAGACGGATAAAAAGTAAAATTTTATGGTTTCACTCTGAAAGCAAGTGCTTGCTGAAGAGAGAAATTGTTTCCATTAAACCAATCAAAGAGAAATTTGTGTTCAGTGTTGCATTTCAAGGTGTGCTTCAGAATATAATAAATAACGTCTGGATTAAGAAAGACTGCTTTATTCTGAAATAATTGTTTCCTCAAAGAATTAGAAGTGTATTTCAAAGAAACCACAACATTTAGAAATTAATAATCATTACAGCCTTTGGGAGGTTCAGTCTGCCAGAGCTGTGGGGATGAACCGATCGTCTGTGCTCTTTACCTTCTGGAATGAAGCAGGTAGGCTTTGAAAACATGTTAGATATCCTTCAAATTTATTTCAGACTTTCCTTGACTCTCCAGTTGTCACAGTCCTTCAACTCAGAACATGGTGGTGCCCCAAAGCCAGGAATTTGCAAACCTATGCATCTTATTGACCAGCCATATAAAGCAATTTTGCACATATTGTGACGTTGGGCAGAATGAACAAATATTTGCAGGGCTGGTTCCTCTGGCTGCTACACCTCCAGCATCACTTTCCCCACTGATAATACCACTTTTTATATCTTGGTAATTACAGTTTCTTATAGCCCAGTTTAGAATCATACTCTTTCCAGTTGCCAGTTACTCACAGGAGGAGTCCTACCTCCTTCTTTTAAACCTCTATTGATGAGATTAAAAAGCCACAATTTAACCATGACAAAAGTTAAATCTTTATATCTTTTGGGAACAGAGCTACTGGGAGGAGGCCTCCTAGCCAATGACCTGCTCCAGCCTGTGTTATTCTTTTCATTCTGTTCTCATACATTCAGGATGCAAAGCACTACCGAGGTGTGAGATTACAGGATTGAAGATGCTACCTCACCAAAGTCATCCCCCAAAGCTATTTTTATTTAAAATGAAGTTTTTTAAATGGATGCAGTCTTGAAAACAGCTGGTCATAAAGGCACTGATACTCCATTTAACCACAACCAAAATGTCAAGTGCAAATGTGCTAAAGCATTTTCACAAGTTGCCTGACTGCCTGCCAGCTCAGCTCTCATGGCCATTGCTGTGGGCAACCTGTCCATATAGGCTGCAGCCACATGAAAGACTGTACTGCCTTTTTCAGACTCTGTATCTCCATGACAACTCTCCTGAACAAACACAACCGAGAACCAAGAGCCTTTGCAATATCCACACTTCACCAGGAGTCGGATACATGGGCACACGTGGTACCCGGAGGTCCTGGAACTGCTACCTTGAAATAACCTGCAAGATGTGATGAACAGAAAGTATCATAATTCCATCAACTTTACTGTTACACAACTAAATTGACAGCAGCAATTCTACTGGGTGAAAAGAACAAAGTATGAAAAAAACCCTGCACAACAAAAAGCAGCAGTAAAACTGACTGCTGAGAATGTACTATTTTCTTTCACACTGGAAGAACAAACTAAAAGCTTAAAAAGCATACAGAAATTATCATGAAATGAAAACATTACTTTTGACTTATTATATTTTATGATAATAAGACTGTTTTCTATAGAAGCCTTATTTTTACATCTTCCCAAAACAGGGTTGCACTCTTCCCAGAATTCCTTTTCAGAGGTATCCCTTTAAACATAGCAGAAGCTTTGCTTCTACAGACATTGTTTTACAGCTCTTTGGGTTTTTTTTGTCTTGCTGGTAAGTACTAAAATCACTGAAGTGCAATTGACACCTCCCTCTAATGTAAGCCATTGTATTTATTGTAACTATACAAATGCTACAGTCAGCTCTGAATTCACATAAATCTAACACCATTTAAATTAATTTTGTAAGACTTTTGTGAGACACAGCTGAATAATTTAGTCAAATCCAAGTTGATTATAAACAGTTCTTCTTTACAATAACTAAGTTTGAAATCTGTGTTTTTAAGAGGCAATCCAGTTTATCTTGTAAAATGTGATGGGAAATACTGTGTCTCCAATACCCATTATCAGTTATATTTTAACCTGGGCAGGGATGTTTTCCTCCTGTGTTTGGCACACCATTATTAGGCCTAATAGGTTGAGTTAAAGGCAGCAGTCTTCAAAATCCCACCCCCTTTTGACTGTTTCTACACCAAATAGACTTCTGGCACCACCTTGGCTTCTGATGGGTTTCAGAAATAATTGTTGATGATACGGTAAATTTGTTTTCTATCCCTTGTGTTTAAATCCCAGTCTTTCAAACACTCATGCATTTACTCAGTTTTATGCATGACTAAATCTTTGGCATTAATGAGACTGCTCATGTGCATAAAGTTAAGCATATGTGCAAGTGTGGCATGATCAGGGTCTTAGGATGCCAGTTTACAGTAATAAGAGACTTGCATAAAAACATGATCCCAAGCACTGGGTTTCCTGCTCAGTTTCAATAGCAAAATTTTTGGTGGTTTTTTTTTTATTCACTGATGTTATAGGCTTTTTTCTTTATTTTAAGGCAACCTTCAAGTTGCTTTTCTTGCCACACCTGAGCCATTGTTGATTTCATCTGTCTTCCTTAACGTATGTAGGGGTTTTCCCTCCAGTTGATGCACTTATAAATGTCCATCTTACCCATGTTTGTATCAGCTAATTTATGTTAGTGATGAAAAATTGGGGTCACACTTCTTAAGCTGAAAATACATTCCTTGTGGCATAAGAGAGCTGCAGAAATACCACGTGCAAAATACCCAGCTAGGACTCATCAAACTCCTGTGCACAAGTCATGGCTTCTGTCGTCAAGGGGTTAGGCCCTAAATGAAATTAGTAGCAGCTGTAACCCATTTAGTACAGATGCCAGCTAAGTGAGAGGCAGCTGGTACACCTCTTCAGCAGGTGAGTCACATGCAAGCAGAAAAAAGCAAAGTAATATCCTCACTGAAGTTACACTGCATGTCCTAGTGAAGGACAAGCTTCCTTCTTATGGTCAGCTCTGGTTTGTTGTTACAATCAGCACTTAATGCCTATAATACTGCTCCTAAAGATTTTGGGGTTTGAATCCCTGTTTTGAGAACCAGTGGTGCATACAGTCACTCTCTGAAGGGATGGGGCAGAGCCAGGTGCCTACCCTCCTCTAGAAGGTACTAACAAGGTCATACGTCTCCAGAGCCCCTCCCATCCAGAGTGTATCTGGCACCCATAGGTGTCTTCCAGCCCTCAGTCTAACCACAAAACTGAGGGGGCTGGAGTGCAACATGTGGTGTGGAAGGAATCTTGGTGCTGAACAGGGAGACAGAAAGAGACAGAACTGGGATACAAAGGTAAAAGCGGTGAT
Source organism: Hemiprocne comata (assembly GCA_020745705.1). Classification (NCBI taxonomy): domain Eukaryota; kingdom Metazoa; phylum Chordata; class Aves; order Apodiformes; family Apodidae; genus Hemiprocne; species Hemiprocne comata. The sequence continues at coordinate 20,183,484 of CM036593.1, forward strand.
ACTGGGTGGGTAACAGAACAAAGGTGTGAGTGCCTCCTAACCCAAATGTAAAGTTTTCAAAGAGGGAGGAAAAAATAAAATAATAAACTTTATTTGAAAAGGCACTAGTGCTGGGAAGAAGAGGGCAGAGTGTTGAGGGAGCAGGAAACAACCAAATTTATGGGTTATTGGGGACATGAGAGGAGAGAAGAGAAGCATCAAATAGTAATGTTTTGCCACGATATCTGCCATGAAGCTAAATAAAACTAAAAAAATAAATAATCAGCTTAATCTTAAAGCAATTGCTGGTTATATGCTAGCTTTTTAATGAACTGTTTGTATGCAATACTTCTAGGCTAAAAATATTACAGACTAGCATAATCCTGCAGAAACAGCGGGAAAAAGTTTACAATAAGAGAGGAAAAAGGAAAGGTCCTGTGGTTCTGCTAATCTTCTGTGAAACTGTGTCAGCCTATGAGACCTGCTTATTCGGTCACATGGCTTGAATGGTCTTGTTTGGCTGGTTTTCCTCCTTTAAAATAATTGCTTTCTTCAGATATATTGTGTTCATGGAATACATATGTTGTAAGTCACACGTGAGTAACATTGTTCTGGATCTGACAACCTTAGAGTGCATCAATCTTGGATATATTCTCCTCTGCATGTGTTGTATGTCTGTGCTGAGAAGGGGGAACAGAAATACATACTTATGCATACTATATAAGTATATACAATCAGCTTTTAAAGGAAGCTTTCCTTCCAAGTGATCAATGTTATCTTAACTTCTTGTATGACCAAAGAGTTAGCTTCTCTCAGCTATGTACTTCAAGCCCATTCAGAAATGATTACATGTGGCATGGCTATTTTAGACTGCCTCATTCAGATCAAAGTTCAATCAATACTAATGGAGGATGTTACGAGTGACAGTTGTACCGTGTCTCTTCTGTGTACTAGAGTTGCTGGTAAAGGGCCTTTGGGAATAGTCATGAAGCACAAGTGTCTTCTCCAGGCCTTGTACAGTGCCAATGCAGGCTGACTTCAGAGGCTTTACCTGTCAGGCTCTGCCAATGAGTGTTATGGGCTGGTTGCCTGAGCAAACATCCTCTCCAGGATTTTTGGATCTCCCTTTTCTAGAGCAGGAAGAATGGAAGGGAATTTGTAATGAAAGCATGCTCTGAGTGTGGTTCTCAAGCATACTGCATGGAGGTAATGAAAATATCTGCCCATTTCTGTGACAAAAGCAGTGGTTTAGATGGGTTCTGGTTTGGGTTACTTTAGGAGCTTGTTGAACTGAATTTACTGAAATAGCAGGGCTGATACCAACACAGAATTAGCACCTGGCTCTGGCTGTTCAAGGAAGAGAAGACCTCGGGCAGGAGGCTGGTGCTATGCTGGTGGGATGGTAGAAGGCCTGCAAGACTCTGCCCAGAAGAAAGCTCTGCCAGGCCCATTACTGGTGCGGTCACCACAGAGAGTGGTGTGAGCTGTGAGGTTCTGGGGGCTGCTGCTTCACCGGAGCAGCAAAAAGCCAAGTAGGGTCTCTGAGGAAAGGCTACACGGGAAGTCTGAGATGAAGTGGAGAGGGAAAAAGAAAGTGGTGCTGTTGGTAATAAAGTCCCTTGTTCAGCATTGTGTTCTCTGTGATCTGTACCGCTGGCACATTTAAGAGCCCTTCTGTGGGTTCCTGGGATTTCACAATTCTTTACTGAACCTAAATTTCAAATTATAACTCCCACATCTGTCACTAATGAGGGTGTCAAAACTTGAGAGATTTCTGAAAGCCATCTGGAGTCACAGAGAGCAAAATCTCTGGAGGCCAGCACAGGAGGAAGGTATTAACCTTCTCAGTGCTGATGGAAAAGCAGGAAAGCCTGTTAATACCACTAAACAAATGAACCTGTGTGTTTCTCAAAGCCTTGCTGCAGTTATTTTCAGTACAGCACACTGTCTTTACCAGCCCAGGACCCTTGAAAGCATAATCATAAGGGCACAATCAAAGAGGCTTCATTGTCTCTTTGCATGTGCTGTAGACAGGAGCAACCTGACGGTATCAAGTACAGGTCCTTGAGGGGTGGAAATGGAAGCAGGGTCCCATTGCGTCCTGCTTTTTTGAAAGGCAGGAACTCCCCTTTCTTAAACAGCTGTGTTCCCCCACCAGGGGCTGCTCTCAGAGGCTGCATCTGCTTGTTGTAGGTTTCAGGCTCAGGCTTGGCTCTTGCAGACGATACTCCTGTGACAGACAAGCCTGTTCCTCTGCCACTTACTTCTTCAAATGGGTTCAAAAGTTCTCAGTTTCCTGACAACTTTTTTTCCCCTTTTCTTTTATACCAATCAGTTAATTTGCTAACATCACCCTCTGTATCTTCTGATCTTAAGCAAGCTGGCTGGGTTTACTGGTGCCTTTATCGCCATGTTACAGCCAGCAGTGAGGAGTGCAAGTCAGAAGGGAAGTGAGGAGGGACGGCTCTTTTGAAACAGGGAGGAACAAGGTCAGGGCTGTGGGGCAGACAGGAGAGGGTGGAAGTGCAGAGTACTTTTAAAACAAATTCATGCTGCACTAATCTAACTGCTATTCAGCTTTATCCCATTTCACTTATGCATTGCTAGAAGTCTCTTTTCATCTTCCTTTGTCTCCTATTCTGCCTGTTATCAAGTCTTCAGGACACAACCCTATTTTTCTTATACGTTTTATAAAGTGCTCTGTGTATTCCACATGACACGCTTTCACTAACTTCTGATCAGGGAGCCTGTTTCAAATGGAAGCATTAGAACTGATCAGAAATGGGAACATTTTTCACAAAAGGTGATGGTTGTTGTTTTCAGACTGCTTTACTTTTAAGTCAGAATTTCTGTCATAACCAACCACAGAGCTTTTTTAGCTCTCTTCCAGTTGCTCCAGATTTACAGCAGTGTGAATGAAAACAGACCCCAGCTTTTGTCTTTGTTACAAAAGGGACAGATTTAGAAGAAAAATATTAACTGAGCACTTTTATTAGAATAAAATTATGCTGTTTGGCTTTAGTAGTTTTATGCTTGTTTGTGTCAGCGGAATGATCAGAGATGCTTGTATTTTTTTTTTCCCACTGGTCTCTATATCCTAGGTGAAGGGGACAGTCCTACTTTATCTCTCACAATGTTCTTTTTGGATCATGGTTGAGCACAGAGGCATGACCATGAGGAAACTTGGCTTTACTTCTGCCAGCCATGCACCAGTCAATAAAAATAAATCCATTTTCCTTCTTCTTAGCACTACAGTGGAAGAAGAAGGGGTCTCTCTTCTTTTTGTGTGTATGTGCACGCAGGCAGCAAAGCAAACAAAAGTTTAAAGTAAACTTTGTCAAATAACTCTTTTTCCTGGCAGAACTTTCTCTGCCTTCTGCTGTCTGAAGGGCATTGTAATTCATGCAATAAAAAGGGAAAAGCTCTGCTGGTAGAGACTGTTTACTTTAAACTTCTGTTTGTTTTGCCTCCACTCTAGGAAAGAATGCAATATTTCTATGAAGCTCTGTTAATTATTTTTTTTTCTCCCTTTGACTGACTTGAGCACTGGAGCACCGATCAACAAACAGGAAACCAAAGGATTTTCAATCCCTGTAGGACAGAGATAGCATGAACTGTTGCACTGCAAGCTTTTTTAAACTGATCCTCTTTGTGAGTGAATGGCTGTTACGTGATAACCCACGGACTTTGGGCAAACTTTTCAAACCAGTTTCCTAAGCTCAAACACTGGCAGTGAAATCCATGGTGGAGTTACTAAACCATTTCAGACACTAATTTTAAAACAAAATAAGGTATATAGGGCTGGAGCACCTCTCCTGCAAGGACAGGCTGAGGGAGTTGGGACTGTTCAGCCTGTAGAAGAGAAAGCTCTGAGGGGACCTTATAGTGGCCTTCCAGTACCTGAAGGGGGCCTACAGGAAAGCTGGGGAGGGACTTTTCACAATGGCTTGTAATGAAAGGGCAAGGGGTAGTGGATCAAAACTGGAAGAGGGGAGATTTAGGTTAGACATTAGGAGGAAATTCTTTAGTGTGAAGATGGTGAGGCGCTGTAACAGGCTGCCCATGGAAGTTGTGGAAGCCCCATCCCTGGAAGCATTCAAGGCCAGGTTGGATGCGGCCCTGAACAACCTGATCTCGTGGGAGGTGTCCCTTCCCATGCAGGGGGTTTGGAACTAGATCATCTTTAAGGTCCCTTCCAACTCTAACCATTCTATGGTAAGTGCCAAACTATGGCTTTAATCAGTTGGTCATCATTTGTGGAAATACTGCCACTTTGAAGAGCTGTGTTTCAGATAATTTCCAGATGGATAGACCAGATGTGCTGATCTGGGAGCTAGTCTCCACATGGGCAGAGGTCCCTGGGAGGTGAAAGCTCTGTGGTTGCTGCAGGCCAGTAGCATCTGTTTGTGGTGCCTCATCACTTTGCGCGCTGCAGCTCATGAACTGCCCACCCTAAAGCAGCTAGAAACAGAGTTTCCGATACAGAGTTTCTCGTCGCCTGCTGTGGACAACGTGTGTGTGTGTGCTTTTCTCCATACTGAAAGAGTCATATGGGTAAAATTCTCAGTCCAGAGTGATGTTTTTCAGGGTGGTGTGGTATCTGACATTTTGTACTATTTTCTCATATACAAAACAAAGTTGAAAAATTAGGAGTATGGGGATAGCCTGTTCTCTCAGCACAGAGGTGATTGCTAGGAAGGCAGCTGCTGTCATACATGCTTGATTCCATGTTTCTAGAAGATGTAGCCTACATCCAGTTGCTTTGTAATAGCACAAGGGTTTTATCCCCTCTTAATTCATAGCCAACAGCAATGGCGTCACTGATCTACTTTAGTGCCTAGTTGCTGGGAGCAGTGTGTCTGGGTAGGGTGCACTCCACTTCCTGTAAGGGTTCAGATCTACATTTCTTACTTGTCAGGAACGCTTGCCAGACACCTGCCCATTAGCTGGACCCCAGGAGAGTAAGGGCATGTTTTCCTGACAAATCTCTGTGACTGAAAGCAAAAAGCAAGCATGAGAGGCCTGAATGTCTCTCCATTTGGAAGTGCACTGAGCCAGGAGGAGGAAGCATGTAGTCTGACAGCTCCTTCCAAGACTTTTTTGTGTTTTTCTTTTTTTCCATTTATATTGTCCAGCTGCTAGGGACAAGCAGGAAACAAGCAGGAAGAGTGAGAGCGTAAGTGTGGACTCCTCCCTGCCTCTGTCTCAACTGCACAACTTTACTGCCAGAGTCAAGTGCTCTGGCTTCCTTATCCACAAAGAGGTGTCAGGGAAGGGACAAGCAACTGTTCTTCCTTTCTGTCTCTTGTTATGTTAGGACAGTAGGTGGATGCTATGGCATTTTTGAGGCCCTCTGCCCTCATGGTTGTAGGTGTCTCCTGGCCTCCCCATCTGAACAATGCCATGCAGAGGGTTCAGGTACCACTTGGGCACTGTATTGTTGCAGATTCCCAGGTATCTGCTCAGCTCTCTGGAAAGGCACAGCAGAGCTGGAAGTGGCTGCACAGCTTCAGGTCAGGCAGGGAGACACCTGGGATTGCATAAGAGATACTGAGAGCAAATTTGGGGGTTCTGATTTTAGTGGCTGGCCTTTAAAAAAGCTTCTTGAAGTGCCTCAAGCTTCTATAACATCTGACCCTCAATATTTATCTAGGAGGTGTTACATTTATTTTGGCAATAAGAGCTCCATTTCCAAGATATTCAGGAACAGAGATCTTCAGAGCCAGAAGGGATTAAAAACTTCACCTCCTGTGTAACGAAAAACTAAGAACCTTAACCAAAACTGTTTGCCTCAAGCTTGTAGCTTGTGATGAGATATTGCAAGACTTTTAAAATCTCAATAATTCCTGCCCATTCAGCCACTTTTCCTTTGCTTGAGTCTGCCACAGTTCTTGAATAAAAAAGTTCTGAAAATATATATGGAAATGTGGGGCATTTTACAACAGGCTTGCGAGGCAGGCAAATGGGTTAAGCCTTTGAGGAAGCATGAATGGGTTAGGATTATAATTCATTGTAATGTCATGGCAAGCTGCAGTTTCAAAGGCGTAAGTCCTCCATTTTGTAGCCAATAAAAATTTAAAGGGACAAAAAGCCAGTTTGCTTTATAATCAATAAAATGTACAACTTCTTTATCTTATTAGAAGAGGCTGTCATTTGTAGTCAACCGTTGTCAACAGGCCGTTTGATCTATCAGTGAAACAAATCATTACAAGGAACACGGCGCTGCTGCTGTGGCTTTTGTGGTGTTTCTAATGATGACTGGCAATACTTCTATTACAAGATTTGAAAGTTAAGTGGTTGGAGTCACACCCAGGCTTAAAGTAGGAGAGTGGGGGTTTAAAAATAATTAACTGCACTATTCCAAATAACTCAGTAGATTAAGGAATCATTCAGAATAAAGCAACTACTTGTCTCTATGAATGGTATTTAAATCTAGGATGGCGTTATGTGCTGGTTTGCTTCAGGCTAACCTTGGGACCGCACAGAATTAAAAGGCACATGTGGCTGCTCTGGAGTGGGCTAATCAAGGGGAATGAAGAGTCTGAGCACTGATATGAAAAAACACAGGAAGAAGGAGGAAAATAGGAGTGTGTGAAGGGGTGAGGTGCTGTTTGGGAGGTGTTTCCCACTATGGTTTTTGGCAGATCCCTATACATAGTGGCCCTGAAGCTCATCCTGCCAACCAGAACTGTAGCAACCCTGCAGCATGTATACTGGACAGCCCTGGACAGGGAACCCCTCCCTTCCATCCATGTGCTGCTGGCTCAGGCCCTCCACAACTGTCCTCAATGCTTTCATGTCCCCTTGCGTGCTGGGCTGCATAATAAGGTGATGAAGGTGACAGGGCAGGCTGAAGCCAGGGCCATGGCTTTTTTAGACTTGTTTTCCTACTAGGAGCCCCCAGACCCCATGGCATCTCTCCTGCAGCACTGTGACTACTCATCAGATGCAGCTGCTGACACATGAGGGTCAGGACAGTTTTTCTTTCTTCCTAGCCCCAAGGGAAAATGTGTAGCCTTGCAGGGAGAGATAGTCTGGGATTAAATCTGATCTGAGGTTGAGATGATAAATGTGGGACAAAAGCTCCTGAGAAAGACATCTTCCTAATTCAAAGGTGACGCTAATGGAAGGCATAACCTTAGGTCACATAATTCCTGAAATAAACTACAGAGTAGCCCAGTAAATCAAGGAGAACTGATTTGCAGCTCCTCCTCCACCTCAGGCTGTGTCTTAGGCACTTAGCTCATAAGAAAAAAATCTCATCCACCTGGCAAAATACAGGGGGCTGGGAATAGCAGCACTTCTACTGGGTCTTGCCTATCACTTGTGCTTTGGGGTGGGAATGTGCTTGGCAGCTCTGCCTCTGAGAAAGGGTTGTCCTGGGAAGTGGCTATAGAAAGTCAGCTTGCCCTGGCCACATCTCCTGGAGGAACTGGGTTTGGGAGTCCCCTCTGTGGCTTTTGGAGCCACTTCAGAAGCTGCTTGAAGCTGGGTAGGACCCAGGATTGTCAACAATCTGAGTAGCCTCTCGCAGTCCTGCTGTGAACTGATTATCACATCTAACAAAATAATTTGCTGGAACAAATAACACTTCAGGCTCTGTTGTTTCAGGTGAAACTGAGTCTTAGTGAGTATAAATTGATAGTAACAGCCACAGCATTATGAGTTTCCCAACAGTCAGGCTTAATTCAAATGCATATTTCAGACCCTTACAGGGACACTCTCATCTTTGTACACTGGGATTTGGGGATTTACACACATAATTCCCGTTAACACTAATAGGAGTTACAGTATGCACATATATTCCCCTCTTGATGCAGACATTTCCCCCTGAGGATAATGGCTACATTTTAAATTCTCCTTCCATGACTATTTGCTGTGATATTACATATGCTCACCCATAAGCCCTGGCTCCTTGCGAGAAGGGTGCACCTCCCAGACCCCCGGTCCCGCACCCCCCGGAGCCGTCCCCGGCTGCGCTCCGTGACTTCTCCTGGGCGACACGAGCGCTCTTACAACGCGATGCGCTCACAACAGATGATACTAATAATGGCAGCACGGAAAGCGCCTCTTCGCCTCTGTCCCAGCCACGAAATAGAGGTTTGCAAGCGGCCGCCCCCGCTGCCCGCTCGGCTGGGGCTCGGGGCCGATGGCGGAGCCCGAGTGCCACCTGCTGGGGACACCCCAGCCGAGGGGCAGCGGTTGGCACAGCTGGACACAGCGGTTCCCGGCGACAAACCCCATGCCAAGGTGGATGGGGAAGCACAGGGGACATGAGATTCGGGCCCGATGCAGCCGGAGGCACACAAACTCGTGCACGGAAATGGTGGCGGTGCCGCATCGGGGGTGCGACTTGACAGGAGAGGAAATAAGTAATTCCCTCTAAGTCCATGCAAAATTCACGTGTCTGAAAAAACATGAGAGTAAGGTTTCTTAGGGCGTTTAGCTGAAAAAGGGAAAGAAAATGAGAACTGACTTCATTCTGTTTCCTGTCAATTTTTTTTTTGCAGCCATTAAGAGCACTGCTGAAAAACTTCTACAAGGCACTTCACTTAAACAGGATTTAACCTGATGTTTAAATGAGCTGCCCAATCAAGGCCTGGAGGGTACTAGAATATCCTCTCTGGAAGTGTACTCATTATACTCTGTTGCAATGTTTTGCAAATGCCTGCTTGTCTAACGAGATCTACTCACATAAAATGCATCCGTAGCATAACCATAGCAGGGAAAAAAGGTCACAAATGTTTTACTGTGCCTGACTAAAACCTATTCATTGTGTCCTGTTCCCTTTTGTGTGAGTGTGAAGTTGACCCTGTTGAAATTAATGGGTTTATGCTTTTACAAAGTGTTTGTGACAGAGTATGTAGAGGTTAACGTGTGGTTGCTTTGGGGACAAGGTTTTTTTGTTGGTGTTTTTTTGCGTGTGTGGTTTTTCTTAAAGCTGATGGCTTCGATGATATTATGCACTGGTAGCTGCAGCACTCCTCTGACAGACCCCTTATGTCCTTAGACTCAGAGTAGGCTGGTTGCTGGCTTGCGAGCGTAGAAGAGCTGAAGGCAGCATCTCACTGATCCACATCTTTGCTTGGCCTAGAGATGAGATGCTGACATAACCCTCATATTTCTCTGATTGCTGAACTAGCCTTAGCCACAATTCTTCCATTAACTCAAAACTGTAACTCTAGCATATATATGAATTATAAATAAGAATTTGCCATCATGCTGTATGACCAAAATTTATCTAGCAACAGAGTGTGGAATGCCTAAATCACCTTTTTTAATTGCTGTGTTTTAGCCTAAACTAGATTGTAAAGCCACAACCAATTTGTCAGTTTTTTCTAGCTCCTCCACAGAACTATCCTCACAGAACTACCAAGATCTACATGGAAAAGGTGTCTCCATGCATGCACACACCCACCAGAGTTTCATCCCTTTGTAACGCATTAGGCTTCACTGCCTCCTGCAAGCTAAGAATTTGGCCTTCTTTGTATTTCTGTATCTGCAAACAAAACATCTTTGTTAATAAATCTCTTCTATATGCTGTGAAATGCTGGAGGATCTCCCAGCTCATTGCAATTATGTGTATTTTAGAAGGGTGATGGCTTATGCTTGGAGGCTCTGGAGTGTTGCATGTTATGCTAGTGACACAGCTTTGGCTACGGGCCCTGATCCAAAGCCAGTTGCAATCAAATAATCAAAGGTCATGTCTACACAGCATAAAGAAATTTTAATTGTAGCTTGTCCTAGAATTACCCTTGGTAGTTTTAAGTCAGCTAGCATGAGAAACAATAACACAAGCAAATGTATAGTTGAGAGCTACCAGAATACAAAAGTCTCTAATGTTGGTTGGTGGTGCCTCCTGGAGCTCATCTGCATACACACACAGGAACAGGCCAAGTCCATGTCGCATTGGTGTCCAGCACTGGGCTGTCAGCATGCCCTGACACCTCTGTTCCCCATGTGGTGGGAGGGGCGGTGAGACCTCCAGCCAGGACCCTGCTCACAGGATGCTGAAGCCAGGAACTGCTTCTTGCCAGCCCCAGCAGCTGCTGCAGTCCCCCATGAATCACATGAGACCACGAGTGCCAGAATGAGTGTCCCAACTGCCCCAGATCAGGATAAGTCTCTCCACGTACCAGCTAAAAAAGGCCAGCTGCTGGAAAGAAAGGAGGATTGCAGCACGGTGCCAACTGCCATTAGAGGGGTGAAAAGTCTAACTTTTGTAGCCTGGAGGAGAGCAAAAGCTTAAGAATGTGACTGAATGTTTAGAAAAAGAGACAGGAGGTACTTAAAAAGAGTAGAACATGTATTATTCATAGATCTATGTAACTATGTAGAAATATATATATTTATTTTATAAAAATTAGTGTGTATATCTGCATACACATGAACTTAAAAAACATTTAGATATAAATTAATATGGTTATAAATATATATGCACACATACAGATAGAAATGTAATATATTTTAATGTCTCTATAAATATTTTGAAGTATTTGCTTTATTTTTTTAAGCTACCCTCCACATTTTAGGGCTCTGAATCATTATTTCAAGGCTTGTAACCTTATTTTAACAGCGCAGGAGCTCTTCATTCAATAGTGAGAAGCAAAAAGACAAAGTTGGTGAACTGGACTTCTCCCATTGCAGTGTCCAAACTTTTCATCTTAGAGGAAAGCTATTTATTGCCATCTAAGAAGTTGCTGTTCAGAGTCTATTTTATTGTAATTTTTTAATACAAAGGCAACGGCTTTTATATCATTATACAAAAGCAAGGGGATCTCATACTACAATTTAAAAAAAAATAAGAAAAGATCATATTTCTGCAACACCTGCCTCAGAAATGAAGTGATTTGCTATGAACAAAGTTGATTATTATTTTAGCTCAATGTCTGTGAATGCTGTTGGGTCACCCTGAAATTTAAGGCAGAGGGGAAAGAAAAAAAAAAACACAACACACATCCAAAAAGGTAGAAGGAAAAAAAGGAAAAAGATGCTTTACATTGCTGACCTTTCTTGAAGGCAGACTTTCAGCAGATCATGTTGACCTGTCTCCTGTCTACCTGTCAAAATGATTATTTGTTCTTTCACAGTGCCTAGAACAATTGCAGGGTAAGGGTTTGTTTACTCATTTGCATCATATTGAAGTAATTTACTTTTATAATTGTGGACGGCTGGAAAAAGAGTTAGGGAAGAAGACAGGAGCAAAAATTAAAAGAAGTGGAGAGAAGATGAAGGACTTTAAGACAAAACACCAACCAGTTTTAATGCTTGAGCTCAAGTAACAGTCTCTTATTTGAACACTGAAGACTACCTTGTAACTTTTGCAGCTGGAAACTAAATTACTGGTTTAATCAAATGTCTGTTTCTCAATACAACAGTAATAAACATGAGCAGATATGTTTATCTTTTATGCACAATTTTATCAGAATCAAAAACTTGGGCAGGGTCACTATCATATATCCCTGATGCAAAACATGTATCTATTCAGTCACCTTCTGAATAGCTCATTCAAAATGCTGTGGTCTCTGCTCTTAGCCATTGTGCTTTCAGTCCTATGTAAACCCTTACAAAGCAAAACATAATACCCTCCCTGACTTTTAAAATGAATGAGCTCTTTTGCAAATATCCTCTCAATTTCCCAGAGTTGGGGGGGGGGGGGGGGCGTTTTAAGCCACAGGTTTTTACTTCTGAGGACACTTAGAAGAATATATATAGTTTGTATCTTGTTGCATTGTTTTTAGCAGAATGTTTTAAGAACAATAAACTGAGGTTTAGGAATAATAACCCTACTCAGTATTACCACCAGGGGCATTGGGTCTTTTTTGATCCACGTGTGATAGCTCTGTATTGGCCTGAATGGCTGTTTGGTTCAGAAGCTTTCCAATTAGTCAGGTAGATTTTTCAATAGCCGGGGCTCTTTGTGCTTAAAGACACATTTGGTGAATGTTTTGTTTTGAACCTGCTGCTTGCACTTTTGTTTCATTTGCCTCGGTTCTCTTATTAGAATATGAAGTGAGCAATAGTTTCCACTTGCTACCTAAACGTTCCATAATAAAAAAATAATTGGACAGATTTATGGTTTTACTTTTTATACAAAAAATAAAATTCCTGCATAATATACTTAGAAGTATTTTGCCCAGAGAACTTTTTTCACAAGTTCCTATGCAAATATAGGTATTGCTGTGTTATATAGTAATATTTGAACACCTGTCTATAATGCTCCTTTAATTTAATCACAATTTCATGCTCACTAGGGTCCAGCATCAGAGAGTGCAATGCTAAATTACGCCAAATGAATCTTTCAAGATTTTTTCTAAGTGTTCATTCATATTTGGGTTGAATTTAATCTTTTACCCAGAAGGGAGGACTTTGCAGTTCATATGCACACAATCCTGCTTGTCAGTAGTCCCCTCCTTCTAGCTCCTGACGTTCCAATTTTGGTCAGGCCCTTCAAAATGAATCACAAAAGTCTGCACAAATATTTCATTTACTTTATTCACGGAGCAGGTATATGAGAACACTGAAGCTATATGCCCTTATTGATTGGGCTTTAGTGAAATCAGAGTAAAAATTCATGTACCAGATGATTTTGAGACAGCTGCTAACACAGAACATTTCACTGATGGATGTCACCAAACAGGAGGTCACACCACAGCATATGCACTCACTTGTGCTGTGGAGTGACTTCATTTGTATGCAGCAAGGAGGGTGAAGCATGGCACTGCCTCTGGAGGGAATAGTCAATCCTGGAAACATTCATGACACTGCAGTTTAGTCTGGGAAAGTTTACCTTGCCCTTGTCCATGTAAAATATTTTGTCAATCAAGGTCAGAGCTCCCCTGGAGTCTCGGCACTACCAGTTAATGGAGCAAAGGGGTGGAGGGACATCTGAGAGAGTCTTTATAGTGTTTATTGTGGAAAATTTTTCAGAAAAGCCAGGATTTGGGATTTCTCACCTCAGCTTCCAGGGAGTGCTTTGCTCATATGCAAAAGCCTTCTGTGCATTGCCACAGCTTAGTACAGGATGCAGATCTTCTCTCTCCATCATGTGGAGTAATGTCATCTCTAACACTCTCTGGTGTATGCAAGATCCTGATCTCAGCTGGGGTCCACAGACATTTTATAACATGTTGAATAATTAACATGCAATCAAAATCTTATTGAATGTATGTCTGACTAAATTATATGGGATAGGAAAGGAGACCTAGATCAATGTCTGTGCTGCAGCTTTGGTAGAGCTGAAATCTGAGCCTATGTTTTCCACATCCCAGATCTTGGTTTTGCTTCATTTTATGAAAAGCACCATCACTGCTTGTTCTTTCCTTTCTTCAATTTTAGCAGTGCTGCTTAAGCCTCTGTGAACCAAATAACTTGTTTTCAAGTTCTTATTTTTTTAAGTCTCCAAAAATACCTCAAATCAAAGTTAAAAAACAATTTAGATAAAATGAAACATTTTTTTTAACCCCAAGCAATGTTTGTTTCAATTGTGGATAATCAGGGGAGCGGGGCTGGGGTGGAGGAACTAGGTTCAAGTGGATATCAGATTACTGCAAAATTTTTAAGAAATGTCAGTGGTGAATAAAAATGAAAATCAATTATCTCCATAGGTCTTTTCTTAGCTCTTTATTCATAGAACCTGCACGTCTGTCATTCCTTTCTCTGCCTCTTTCATTTATTTGTTTTCCTCATATCTTTTCCTCTTCTCCCAAGATCATTTGTAAGAAGAGTCATCTCAGGTTATTATTTTCAGATATACTGCTTGTTATCTTACAGTTTGCAAGCAAATAAAAACCTTTTTTGTATCTCCTCTACCCTAAGGAGGTCAGATGCTTCAGAAATGAAGCTACGGCACCTTCTCTTAAATATAGTTTCAATGACAAGGGTGGGCTACTTATTTATTTCTTCACTTGTTGTTTTCATGTTTGAAGTAACAGTTCATTAACCTTTATTGGGTTTTCATCACCAAATTTTTTTTTCTAATGGAAGACATTCAGATTTTTCTTTTTTTTTTTTTTTTTTTTTGGTAAACCAGCAGAACTTTTTTTTTTTTTCTGTACAAAGTGATATACCAAGTGCCATGATGAAACTGAGCTGGAAATGTGTCTGATTAAACGACTTAGCAGCATATATAGGGAAATACAGAAAAATAATGAAAATTATTGTGAAAAATCATGAATAGACAGCTTGTGTGTCTATATATGTGTGTCTCTTTTTTAAGACAGGCACTAAATCACAGATTTAAATTATTACAGATCCAATAGAAATGAGCTGGAAATCAGCCCCGTGTTTTAGAAGCAGTCTCTTACGTGGTGACACTAGTGATGTTTTGTCGAGTATGGAAACATGTTCAGGTGTCCATAAAGTCAAAGGGGCTACTCCAGTGTAAAGCCTGCTCTTGCACAGCCTGGGGTGTGCACACCAGCAACATCCCACTGCAGGAGTTGTATGTGGCTGTGTGGGTAGGTTGCACCATAAAGAGACAACAAATTTGGCTGGAGAATGAGCCACAACAGCAAAAGGCACATGCATATATGTGTTTATGCTGAGACCCTAAGCCGAAAAAAAGCTGGTAAATGAGGAAAATTTGCTTAAGGACAGGTGGTTTTCAAGAAAGGAGTGAGCAGTGGCAAGGAGAGGGACATGCCAGAGCTCAGTTTTACCAGTGGCTCGAAGCCAGCCATTACACCACACTTTGCTTAGTTTACCTCCACAACAGCTCTGGCTTCTCAAGTTAGGCTGAAGTCCACATTCACTGAGTTCACGATGGGCACACAGTTGCACTAAGTCTGGGCATTTGGATATCTGCCTGCCCAACGTTGTGTGTTTATTTCTCATTTGGGAATAGAAGCACTGGGTTTGCTCTCTCATGGAAATAAGTGAATGAACTCATTTGCAGGTGCACTCCTAATGTATTCTTAAACTGCTGGCCTCTTTGTCTTTCCCAGTTCAGTTTCATAGTGCTGTTTTGGGGGTAGTGTTTTTTGTGTTTTACTGTGTTTTGGTTTGTTTTTTTTATAAGTAGTCTGACCTGTTCCTTAACTGCGAACTCTTTAAGCTCCCAAAATCTTTTTAAGTGGACTTGCCCCACACTTAACAGTGCCAGAGAGAGAGGGAGAGCAGAGAGGAAAGGTGCACAAGGATCATTTGACCACTGCCGTTTGGTTCTGAACCTCAGAGTGGACGTCTATAATCTCTGTTCTTTCTAGTAATGTAACTTTCCAATCATGTAAAGTACAGCATGCCAGGGAACTTTGTAACAGTTAATTCATTTTTGTGCAGTTCTCAACTGCCAGAAGTCAAGGGAGCAAACGAGAACATAGTGTAAGCCACAGTTCACATAGCTATGCTGACGACCACGAAGACTGTTGATTGATGCAGTGTGAGTTTACCCTCCAGGACACAGCTGAGGTTATTGGTGGGACAAGGAACTGAAGATTGTGTTGCAGCTATGGGCTTCATTCATGAATTGTTAATGTAGAAGAATAAAAGAATTCACTCAAGGCAATCAATTTCCCGTTAAAAATACAACAATTCACCCCAAAAGAGTGAAAGAAGGCTTAAGTGATAAATTGCAGGAATATTGCTTTCACATTTGACACCCATTAGCCCTGTTTTATATTGGGAAAATAGTATCATTAAGCAAAGTAGACAGTGCTTTAAAACTATTATCTTATGAAAAGATTCAGCTACTACATAAAGATAACTATTATTAAATAGGAACATTTTGCAAAACCTTGAAAGGATAAGAAGCAAGAAAAGTTGTCTTTGGGTAGTGTAGGTCTTTTTCTTCATCTTCTTTCTTTTTTCACAAAAAAAGAAAAATTAAAAAAAATTTAAAACCCCCACGTCACATATTTAAGACAGAACAATTGGAGCTATTTAAGTTGAGAAGCACTTAATGGGAAGCTAGATTCCTTTAGCAATAAATGGATATGCCTGTACAAACTGAAGGAAATTGCTGTCCTCCTCCAAAAGCACAGGAGTGAAATTATTCAGTGTACTGAATTCCTGCTGTGAAATGGTAGCGACTATTGTTCTGTCCCAGGAGAAGCTATGGAGCAGAAGCAGAGTGATCAGTGTCCAGTACTTCAGGGTTAAGGGCCAAGCTAAATAGTGCCTCCTTCATCCTTGCCAGCCTTTTCAGACATAAGCTGAAATCACTTTCACAAGCAACTTTCATCCCACAGTCCTTTTCCAACACAGATCATAAACACTCACTCAATCTCATAGTATACTATCTTGTAAGCTGTTAAACAAAAAATGTGACCAAGTTTCAAAACCCCTGCCAAACAAACTAATGTCCAGAAACTGCTGTCCTTTCTATCTCCATGTCTAATTTGAGGCAGATAAAACCAACTTCTCACCACACTTTATTCATCTGTAACATGTCTTCCCACCACATTATACCCCAAATGTCCTTAGTATAAGTCTGATAGAGAGGGGGCAGTTCGTTTTCTAACCTATGCCCTCTCCATCCTGAACAAAAAGCACTGATGTCTATTGAAGCCATTATCCCCTATCCCATGTGCCAGGTTATGCCCTAACGCGAGGCGCAGCAGTATTGCAGACGCAGGGATTTGTGAAAGGGAAGGATGAGAGAAATAAGGTGGTGAGGACTGCATGAAATATCAAACACAGGAACAAGGAGAAAAGAGTTCAGAGCAAGGCTTAGTTTTTGCACTGAGTGCCGGCTAGAAAAAAAAAGACCTGGAGCTCTCATCCTTGCTGTTTCTTATGCTTTGTACCTGAACTGTGGAGACTTGACTATATATATGGTTTTTTTCCCCCTAAATCATTACCCCTTTATTTGGTTTATTTTTGAGGTGACAATAGTATCTTCTGATTCCCTGAAGTCTTTCTATTCTTGCTAGTGCCAGACTACAAAGTGAAAATCACTTGGGATAAGCACTGCTCCTTACTGTCGCTAAGCAAAAAAGATCTGGAAAGCTCTTGTGATTGACTTGTAAACATGTGGAAAAGGAAATGCCTTTCATACAGCAAGTGTGATTCACACAAACCTTTGCCTCTATTTTGCCAGCACCCTGTCTTTCATTTTAATAGCATTAGTTCAACCATGACTTGCCTGAAGATCTTCCCTGGTCTCAACAGAGGTCTTCAGGAGCAACTGCTCTTCACCATCTGCCCACCAGAATATCTTCACCAGCTCATTCTCTTCCATCAGTTCCTCCTTCCTTCTGTTTTTCCTCACCTCTCTGGTTTATCTTCTTCTTTGCCAGCCTTCCTGATCTTCAGCAAGAAAGAGCTCTCTGCCCTAGCATCACAACAGACCTAAGTGGAGAAGAAAATCTGTGTACCCAGTATTACATCTGAGATAAGCTCCAGCAACCAGGGGAGGCTGGGAAGAGACAGTAATATTTGTTTTTGTTATTGATCAGTATTTCTAATATAGGGATACCTTAGCCTCACAGTCAAGACAGATATTTCTCTGAGGTAGATGCTGAATCTTCACCTAGTGAGAGATTTTCCCTGTCTGGAAACTTTTATAGTCCAATAGGCATGACATACTATCCACATTTTGTATTAAGAGTGATTTGCTCCAAGAGCAACATGGAACCATAAATTGAAACCAGATCTTCTCAGGCTATATCCACTGCCTCAATCACAAAACCAAGTTTTTGGACTCCTGCAGGCTATTCAGCAATTTTAACTCAGAAATATTTCACCATCTCTTTTCCTTAGTACCTGTAAATTGGGTCTTACTGAAGCCAAAAGGGTTGTTTCATTCTAGTGATGTTTGTCACTTTGCTGCATTTTGTCATGTTTGGATTCAAGCTTATATACCACTACAGCTTTTCTGTGCTAGCTAAGAATGTGCTTTTTTCTTAGTACTAAACTATTAAAAATGTTTAAAAAAATTAGGTCCAGAAGTAAGTGCACTCGTCCTTAAACTGTACTGCAGGAAGTAACCCCAACATACTGTGCCTGTCTCCTTTTTATACCTACATCAGACAAGTTAGTGCATCATATATTATGATTGCTGACAGGTATTTTCAAGCATGTCACTGTTTTGTATAAAGCTTTATACTAGAGCTTCTTGGTAATAAGGAAAGTTGCTACTTGGACTTTCAGATGCCTGTCATGTGCATTTCTAAGTGTACACTGTATATTACAATTATGCTTAATGTCACCATTCTATCCCACATATTTCATTCTGGCCACTTATCAAGTGAATAAGAAGCACTTTTTCGCCAGCCAAGCATTCATACAGCTGAGCTGTAAATTCAAACTCATGCCCATGTAATTTTCTCCTGCACCTCACTCAAGTTTTATTCAAGTTATCCATAGATAGTTCTAATCTTCTCAGATCAAGGACATATATTTGCAGTTGGCATTTGATTGGCAGTAACACTACTGTTAAGTGCTAAACAATCTGAAAAAAGTAGGTCAGATAAATTTACAGAGTGGAGTTTGCTGAATACCTGTGGAGATTTACATATATGACATGGTATTAATTTCTTCTGAGCATCCTTGTTCTGCTTTCTAGAATCATATAATAGTTTGGGTTGGAAGGGACCTTTAAAGATCATCTAGTCCTCACCCCCCCCCCCCCCCGCAACAAGCATGGACATCTTCAACTTGATCAGATTGCTCAGAGCCCCGTCCAACCTGACCTTGAATGTTTCCAGGGATGGAGCTTCCACCACCTCTCTGAGCAGCATGTTCCAGTGTTTAACCAGCCTCATACTAAAAAATTTCTTGCTTATTATCTAGCCTAAATCTACCCTCCATTATTTTAAAACCATTACCCCTTCTATTGCAATACGTCCCGCTAAATTATGTGAAGGATGGGAATGTTCTAGCAAAATAGCCTTCATACTTCTATAGGACTATCCTGATACTGGAGCTAGTGCTCCTTGAAATTTGAACATGGGCTGGGAAGTGAGTATAAATGGAAGAAAGTGACTTGAGGGCAAAAAAATGTAGTAAAGATAGTTGAAACAGATACCAAAAAAGAACAGAAAAATAAGTTGTTTCGAACTAAATTTATTCATTCTTTTTCAAATATAGTTAAATGGTTGTCAGGTGTAACCCTCTCATCTCATCCTCTAAATACTTTCTTAGTCCTCGCAGCTGATCAGTGTGAGCAACTGAAGAGCAAACTAACCCTCAGCCTACCACCACTGATACAACTCCAAATCATCAAGTTAGAGGCAACATTGTGCAAAAATCTATAACCTGAGGTACTGAGGCCCCTAGTTTAGGTACCATAGTGGTCTCTTTTGGCCTGTGAACCTTTGAAATGATAATTCTGCTTTTTAAAGGAGACTCTTAAGCATCTTGGGGTCATTGCATGGGGTTACAATTGCAGCTATAAAATGACCAGTAACAAGCCAAACACATTTCTCTTTTCTGAAGCATGCTTCTTATGTTGCAGACACTGCTTCCCTTACTCATTATAGCGAGATCCCTTAATGCCCAGTATTGTACTAACTCTGTCTAGTCTATTGTATTGTGATAACACTCCTTTACCCATTGTATTAGGTTAGCACCTCCTTGGCTATAATAAGTATGAAAAAAAATTCAAGGTTTAACTTGTCAAATGGAACTTTTCAGTGACTTATTAAAAGAACCCCTGCGGTATTACAAAATGCAGGTTTTCTGTCATCTAACTAAAAGATCCCTTTAGAAACCTTCATTTTTTTGTGTGTGTAAAGACAATTTCTTCTGGTGAAATTCTTTGATTCTTCCCTGAATGAAATCAAGTGTTTTAAAACTTTTTGAGGTGCCCCAAAGGCTCACTTCTATACCATGGAACGTGAAAGACTATGAACCTCTCACAGAATCGTCGCATAGACACTTTGCAGTGTGCTTGTGGCTGCAATCATTCATTATGTACTGCAGGCTTTCATAAAAAAAAAAAAAATAAAAAGCTGAATAAAACCAGGGAAGAGAAAACTGGGAACTGTGTCTTTCTTGATCATGAGAATTTGAGGGAAGAAAAGCTGGAGAGAATGCAGATGCCAGAGATTGTTAATGGAGTTACGGTAAATTGTTGCTGTATTTACCTAATGAAATAGAATAAGAAAGAGAATAATGCAGAGATGGCATCCCTGTTAGCCTCCTTCAGGCAGATATACCTTCCGTGTTGTTGTTGTACTTCACATGCAAACAGTTAACATTGATTTGTAAGAGTGGAGCTCGTAAGTCAGCACTCTTTTCTCTCCCCTTACATCCCTGCTTGGAGCACCTTCCTCCCACCACAGCACATGAATTACTGCCAGCAAAGTAAGTTGCTGTAAGTGAATCAGATCCCTCAACTGTCTTCTCACATCTCTACTGTTTCTCCTTTCTATTTATCCCTTGTGTTGTAGTGCTGAGGTGAAGCTGGGCTTTTTCCCTTTTGGAGTCCCTGTGGCAGTGATTAACATACCTGGTAATGAGCACAGCATACACACAAGGAAGGCAGAGCACATTTGTTACTAGTATCTCTGCTTTGGTTTTCTGAGGTTGCTTAGTTGGGGTTTGTGTGGCTTTTTTGCCTATTTGTTTATTAGCAATGCCTGTGGTAAACACAAGACCAGTTTCATGAGCAGTTTGGGAAGACAGCGCCTCCACATCTTTATGTGAGTGCATAAGGGAAGGAAGGAATGGAAGGGGTAAGGTCGACATCAAACTTTCTTGACTGTGGCATAGTCAGGGCACCACAGGAGGAGGCAGCAGCACCTAAAGGATGCATTAAATGGAGCTCCTCTTCCATTCTCTGGACATCTAAGAGGAATGCTCATCTCTCCAGTTTTATTCAGTCTTCTTCAAACTGTAGTTAGTACAGTTTAAGTCCCTATGAAGCAATGTAAATTAGTGAGAGTTTTAGAGAACTGCAGCCTGGGCTGTTTAAGAGATCAAGGAACCATCTGAGGGGTATTGTTGCACAGTACTTCTCATTCAGCTTTGAGTTTGGGACAGAGTCACTGTGTCTATAGTGCTGCAAAGCAAGAGATGGGCTGAAAACGGTGAGAGATGTTAGAATAACTTTTCTAGGTAAGAAAGAAAAGCCAACTGGGAAAAACAGAATATAAGAAATTCAAAGGTCTTCCAGAAGTGCAAGACTGAGAAAAAGAAAATACCCGAAGCTCTCTTACACTGTTCTGAAGAATCCGGGGAGGCATCAAAGAGAAAAAGAAAGTTTAGTTTTGGTTCCTTTTTTTCTGCATTGTACACTTGCTCCTGGCTTCAGATGAGAGACTGTAGTAGACACCTTTTTTCCAGGCTTCTCTTCTGAAGAATTTTAAAGTGGTAGTAGAATGGAAAAGTAGAATTTTCTGTATATACTATCTTTTTTATTGTGTAGCTTCAAATTTTTCTCATTTATTTCTAGAGTAGGTTTGGGTGTATATTTATTTAAATTGTTTAAAACATCTCTATCTTCTTTTGTTTACAAGGGTAAATCCAAATTATTTTTTCCCAAGACGGAGAGCCAAAAATAAACTAGTTAAAGCTCAGGTAATAAAACAGACAAAATACCACCTGTGTGAGTCAGTTTAAATCCCTTTTTCCCCCATGTTATTTCCAATTACCTGTTGAGGAAACCTAAGTCTTTCTGTAAAAAAAATACGTTTCCAATTAGGCACCATTAGTGGGACAAAAACACGTAGTTTGGGTCAAAGACCTAATAAGGCTCCAGAGCAAAATGAGTGACAGTGTGGGCAAAGTGCTATGATGAGAAATCTAACATTCTCTCTCCCTGGGAAGTCTGGCATCTTTTCCCTCTCCTCAGATCAGTCTGAAGCTGTCAGCCTCTCACGTGCCTCATGCTGTTTAGCAAAGTATGCTCACCTTATCTCTCAGGGTTGGGGAGTACCCTCATGAAAAACCTGAACCTGCCTTTTCATACAGTTCCTGAAAGTATTCTCCTCCCACCTCATACCAGCTGTCATTGTGGACAGCTCAGGCCAACTTCAAGAACTCTTCTTCCCACTGTTTCTGCAGAAGCACACTGCCTCGCTTTTAATTTGGTCATGGTCCTTGGCACCTTATTTGTTACAATCAGAGGTCCATGGGCTCTTTCCAGGTCATTCTGAAGATCTATCCACAGGTCTCACTCTTCCTGTGAGGAAGAGATTATTTACCTATTAAATGGCAGCAAACTCTCATTTGCTGGAACTTCAGGGTGAAAACGCGGACTGTTTCAAGCCCATTGCTAAACTGCTCCTTGGAGCTGGAGAAATGTCTCTAGAAATACCTTTAATGGTCTTCATTTCAATATACTTTGAACCTGCTGCTTCAGTAATTATCTTCAGTGTTAAGGCTGCCTCACATACCTGTGGTTCCACATGTAGTGTAGACAGTTCTATAATTTTAGAGCCTATTAACCACTAACTTACAAGTCAATGGTAGTTTTATTTTGTGAATGTTTTGTGAGGCTTGAGCTGATAGCCTATTTGCTTGTTTTTCTTGTTTCCCGGGTGACTGCCCTGACTCTTTAAGCTGTATTGTAAGATCAGTTTCTTTTCCATGCTTCATTAAGACAGAGCATTTGTTACCCTCTCTACAGACATTGCCCGAGTCCTGGTTCATGTAGAACTCTCCCTTTTATCTTTTTCTATACATTTCCCAACATGTTGGGTGAGTGGAAATTTATGGATGGAGTTGCTGACATGTTGTTATGTAGAGCATGTTTTCTTGTACAGCTGTATGTCTCATATTTTAATTTCTCTTTGTTGTTACCAGCAGTTACTTTTTATGCCTGGAAGATGAGCTGTTCCCACGCTCCTCCATAGCTTCTCCTAGCAATGTTTCTTTGTAGATTGGTTGGTGAGGAGAACTGAAAGGCTATAGGGCTGCTACCTTCCAAAAAGACACTGAATTATTTAGTATCAACACTTCTACCTAAAATGATAGCTTCTTTTGACTCCAAGTTCAACAATGCCACTGCCATCATCTGTTAGAAGAATGGCTCAGGCAGACTGCTGCTGTGGAAAGCCCAGGAGTTGTCTGGAGAGCCTATGGCCAGGTTTCAATAAAACCTTTAATGCTCATGAGTAATAGTTACACTGAGAAAGAGGCTTGAGCTTTATAAACACAAAAATCTTGTGTTGAGAGTCTTGGCTGTGTTAATAGTCAGTTCTGCTGTAACTCTGTGATATGGCAGCCACAGGCATCTGTACTGAAGAGTAAAAGCCCATGGTGGCTAGACGAAAACTCATGTAGTTTAGGGCGTTTGTATAACTAATTAAGAGTTACATGTGTTTAATTAAACTCATGTATTACACCTTCTAGGGTTAGAAGCTGCATGTATGTACAGATGCACAAGTACAGAATGGTATGGTAAACGTTCACTTCAGAAAACTCACAGATGTATTAATCCAAATAGTTTTGTTTGCTAGAGGAAAGGCCTTATATCAAACTTTAAATGAGGAGGATGTCAAATTTCCATTCACTTTTACTTCTACTCCTAATTTTAAAGTGTCACAGTATCCAGAAATTCTGGGAAAATTCATAGGAATATTTGAGTTATGTACTAGACAATACCTGTTTCTTTGTGTTTTGCAGCATATGTACTCAATTACAGGGTTCATTTACTAATAATCAGTTCAAAGGAATTGAGTTGTTGTTTGAAAGCCTCTAGAAAAGTAAGAAGGTAGCATCAACCAACATCTTCCTATGTTAAAAATGTTAAAATATTGGGTTAGATACACAGCTGGAGTAAGCTGACCCAGTTCCATTTAATTTGACTGAGCTATATCAGTTTGTCCCAGAAAAAGTTTAGCATTTGAATGAAACACAAATAAATTGTCAGAGGAGAAAGGAAGGCCAAAAAGACAAAAGTGTAGAAGACATCCATGGAATTCACCTGGCTTCATTCCATTGCCTTCACTGAAGAAGTTTTGAGACCAAAATCGTTTTTGATCAGTGCAGGAATTCCTTGAATATTAAATTCAGAAGTCGATTTCCCAGTCATTTGCCTTTGAACACCAAGAAAATAACAATCTTCCTAATGTTTTCTCCAGAGATGAGCAAAATTAAATTAATTTAAATATAACTATAAAAATAAATAAATAAATTAAGAGTTAAGAAACTGGATGGTTTCTGAAATAAAATCTTAAAGGACTTTTTAAGATGTTCTGGGAGGCACCTATGATAGGGCAGATTTTTAAGCCCTATTCATATTGAGAACTATTTTATTCCCTGAGTGTTTGCACTGAAGTTACAGTGATTACTCAAAGAGCAAATTAGTGTCAGCATATACTAGATATTGCTCCAGTTAAACTCAGTGAACAGATACTCTTAACTTCAGTGTGGGGTAGAGATCGTAGTGAGCCAGAGTCTGCCTTTACCTTTTGCCCATATTCATACTAAAAAGCCTTGAAAATAGAATTTGAGCAGTTAAACATTAAAGCTGCACATACCACCCTGAAGAAAGGCATTTGTAGTGTTCTGGCCATGTTAAATTATTTCTGCAGCAAAAGACAATCTTTATCATAAGACTGTTAGAATTGTTCCCAATCAAGAAATTTTCTGCAAGATGGGAGAAAATGCAGTTCTGTAAGAGTGTAAGACACAAGTTAGCTGAAAATTGTAAACCTGGATCTGTATCCAGATTCCACATCTCCTGGATATAGGAATTTGTTCAGCCTTCATTCTTTATATTAGGGGGAGGAAATTAATTCTTCATAGTCTTAGCCAAAGATGTGTTCAAGAGTTAGTTTGTCCTCTGATGTTTATGGGCAATGTGGAATCATAATGCTATAGTGGGACTACACTTCCTTGATAAGCAGATATGAACATCAGTACTCCATTTCATATTTTAAAATGTAGTTGTCTTATACAGAAAATGGGATTATGATTTAATACATGCTGTAGTAGGAATAATCATGTAGCAACTTTCTTTCAAAGTAATGAAACATATGGTGTTAAATTTATTACTGAGCTAGCTTTCACAGTAACTTAAAAACAAAACTGTGTCCTTATTATTTTTATGATTAGACCTTTTAATCTTTGCAAGTCATAGTCATTGATTAAATACTGGTAGGTAATTTTGCCCTTTTTTTTTTTTTAGGATAAAGTCAATGCCTTTTGTTTGAACTGGCAGAGTATTATCTGCTCCTTGCTCAGGAATAATACACTGCTTATCTTATCCAACCCATGACCTAATGTCACAGTGACCCAGTGCTGTGAAACTAAGGTATCACATACCTCATATATTCTGTACCAAAAGTAAGTTCATAATGAGCTTCCTACTGAAACCATAAACTTATCTGATACTCTGACACTAGATAGTGATGATCCAGATCCATCATGTTCTTACAGTGGTTTTGTGGTATAAGGGTATAAGTCACTAAGGTGAAGGTCTATGAAACAAAAATAATCATCATTGTACCTGAGAATATTGGCTTTTGCAGGAAAAAGTCAGTGCTTTTCCCTTCCTTCATAAAGAATCTTGCATGTTTATGGTGGAACCACAAAATAAGTAGCAATTTTGGAAATACATTTTATATTTGTACAACTCCACACTTTAAGAAAAAATAAAACAAGCCTAATTCCTTTCTTAGGAGAGTCTGGAGTTTTGCAGCCCTAATACACTTGGCCTGATGTAAAGAAAAAGAAAGACTTGAGAACTTTCTTCTTTCTAAGACTGTACCTCCAATGACTCAGGCCTTGTTCCTCCAAGAATAGGAAAATGTTTTCATGCAGGATGACAGAGGATAATGGATCTTTTTCTGAAGTGGCAACCTTATGTGCTCACAGCACCTCCCAGAAAAGAGTTGTTGATGCCAAGTCTGCTAAACCAGGTATGCTCCCTCTTCCTATAGTCCATCCTAAGGCACATGGGATGGCCTGGGATCTCCTCACCTCCCTACAGCAGCACCCACTTTTTGTACAGTCAGAATACATCGGAATAACCGTTACACAAGTATTTTTCCCTCTGGATAACTTCCTAGCCATGATAGCTCTAACCAAGCATGCAATTCCCAGCAGTACCTCAGCCTATAAGAGAACGACATTTAATGAAGCACAGAGAGCTCTCCAGTGTCCTATATGTGCAGTCACCATTTCGCCCCCAAAGTGACTGAGTTGGAGACTTGACAAGGCTAAATTTCAGAGCTACCTGATTTCCTGTCAGTACCAATGCCAAAGCAGCTAATCACTCTGTGACCATGAAGTCTAAGCTAGGGTTAAGATAAACTTGCAAAAGTTATCTTCTAGTGCAATAGAATTACATGGCAAACACCAGTCTTCAAATATGACGTGACTCAAATCTCAGATGGCAAGTTGTCTAACATTTAACCCTACTGAATGACTTGGAAAATAGTATATACTGAAAGGGGGGTGGAAATCCTGAAGCCCCTTTATCAGTTTGCTGGCTGATGAACCAATCATGATAGCGACGATGGTGGACTGTTAGGCTTCAGAATGTTTTCCATATTTGAATGAAAATAAAACACTTGGACCATCTGAGTAAAGCTAAGTTATATAAAATTATTTGTTTTCAGATAGAGAATTTCAGAGTTGGATTCCACACTCTTCCTTTCTTTTTCTTAATTTTGTTCTTGTCTCCGGATGTGACAGGTAAATCCACTGACTATTTCACTGAAATGCACAAAGACGTGACTTTGGCTTAATAGGATAAAAACCAAATTTATCAAAAGAAAACATTACAGGTATGCTATAAACTAGACTAACAGCATCTTTCAAACCATACACAGTCCAAAAGCTAGATAAAATAGAAATAGCATTTCTACATCTTTCAATTTGAAAACCTTGTACCCAATTCCCACAGTTCTCCCACAATTCTCACACCATTGGTGGTGTGCTGGCATCAAACTGGTGTAACAGCAGGAAATTGAGCCTCTTGGTTTCTTTCTAGTAAAAGGAATGGAAGTCAAAGGAAAAAAAAAAGCACCTTTTAGAGCAAGCTAATGTAAAAAAATCCCTTTGTGAATGTACTAGAAACAGCATATGGCAATTTAGCCCAACCCAGAACACATTCATTAGACAATGTCCAGTGTCTCTGGAGAGAATATCAAATATTAACTTGAAGGCTATGCTACAATAGTAAGTGCTGAATATTTTGAGGAGGAAAAAAAAAATCAAGGTGTGAATGTTAAATATGAAATAGGTGTGAATTTTTTAAAGTAATTTTTAAAATTTCGTTTCTTTGTCTTTAGAAATTAGGAAAAGTGAAAGCTAAAAATCACTGAGCTTAGCCAAGTGATTATATCTATTTTAACCTGCTATAGTTGCTTGGGAGCTGTTTTGCTAATCCCTGCTTTGTCGTTAGGCTATATATTATCAGGATGGAAATGGCATCACTGCACCATAATTCAGCAACATGAATACAGAACAAGGAGAGTGTAGAGCTATCGGCAGCAGAACAACAGCAGATAATAAGACTCTGTTACTCAAGCAGAATGTGTTATGTAAAGACAATTGCAGTGTAGAAGCAATAGCTCTAATCAGGTTAATTAGGCTGTATTCATGTTTCATTTATGGTGCAAGTGCCCTGTAAATTCAAAGCAGTCTGCCTCATGTGATTGCATTCCTTATACAGCCATAATGTTCTCTGTAACACTCAACACAATATCTTCTCTTCCTTTATAAAAAAAATCCCAATATATTTACCATCACTTTTTAATAATTCCTTTTCTTCATTGCTTATGGTTAAATAAATGAATAAATAAATAAGTAACAAAATGTAAGATAGTTTCTGTATAAAGCCCATGCCCACATTGAAGGCACTTGTAAGTTGTTTGTGGAGGACTTGTTTAATTACGTTTTATTTATTTATCATATATCTTCTTGCTCACTAACATGACATGTTGAATGTTTAAGAAAAAATGTATTGGCTTTAAAAAGCATGTCTCTAACCTTTTCTCCTTTCAATCATTTCCTTAAAGTGATAGATCGCCTGTTTATTCCCTCAGAGCTAGCTGGAAGGATGTGTCTGCTTTGGAGAAAGGATTAGGGCCCAGTGCTGTGACACTCAAACTCTAGCTGCGTCTCCTCTCAACTCAATTAATTTATTAGGTTGTCTTTTTAAAGTAATAATGGCGACAACAATTCTAAGATCACTTTCTCCTCACTCCGAAGACAAGTCTGGGTAGAAAGGAGCTATTAAAAAGAGAGAGGACATGGTGCAGATCAAGGGAACACTGCAGCCTGTGCAATCTTGATTATTTTAGGTAACAGCCTAACAATCAGCTGTCTATATGCTGATTGTGAGCTTACACTCAGCACTCCCCATTAAAAAAAAAAGTGGTATTTTCACTAACCAAACAGAACAAATCTAATAATGTTCCACCTTAATTATAAAGCTTTTTATTAAACTTGAAAATGTTATAGCTTCATTTTAATGTATCCCTTAGACATTATTTCTATATGCTCTTAATAACAATGCTTAAATTCATAGCCTCATTTATATTGTTCTGTAAGTAAGATATATATATATGTATTTATTATATATTCTGTCCTGCAGAAGTGTGACTGGTTGAGCATAACAGCACAATATTACTGCAGAGGGCAAGCTGTGGCACTGATGAGCAATACCATAAAAGCTGGGTGACCAAAGCAGGAGGTTTTTGCATGGTACTGCTTACAGTATTACACTGCTGCTGTGTGTTTACTTCCAATCTGGCTGCCAACAATGTGACTGTAAGGCATTTCTAACTACATTTGACTGTGCATATATGCTAGACAATGTACACCACAGAATTTCATAGGGCATGCAAGGATGGTGCATCTTGTCATATCTCACATGAGTTAGTAGCCTAGAAGAAATCAGAGAAAATCCACGTGCACTTAATTTTTTGCTGACTGAACCTACAGCAAACCAAAACCCCAATTATTAATCTCTTTTAACAGTTCACATGTCTGTCATATATTTTAAAGTATTTTACTAGACACATATTTCATTGAAGATCTGACTACTCGGCCCAGTGCGTATCATTCCCTTTATGGAGAGAAAGCTGAGATACTAAAGTTCTCAAGACTTCCAGAGGTATCAGTAGCAAAGGTGCCCGAACGAGACAGCCCTCATTAGACTTCTGATTTTCTCCTGTTTGTCTGGGCAGCAGTGGCAGAGTGGTGGGGCCAAGCAGGGGCTGTAGGGCTGGCCCCTGGCTCCTGCTCAGGTGAAATGGCACCACAATAATAAACTTCATTATTCCTCAGTCAGGTGGCATCATTCCAAGTAAATGAAGTAATGGTGTAAAGGGACTGTTTGATGGGGCCTGCAGTAAATATATTCTCAATGGTATATGTATACTGTTGAGGTAGCGGCCTCAGGACCTGTCCTCAAGTTTCACCCTTCTCCCTGATGAATGGCATCAGCTGAGAAAACCTTGCTCTGCTCCTGGAGGATGGAGTCTATCTGCCTGCCTACGTGCATTACTTGTGCATGCACTATGTTGTACCTTTCATAGCCTTGGGGAAATACCAGATATACATTCCTGAGGTCTCCTTCCTGCCCTTTCAGTAACCCTTGTACCCAGGTGGTTTTCTACATGATCTGTAATTTACCATTTGACCAAAAGACAAGCTTAAATTCAAAGTAAATGTTAAACCCTTGCAAAAAATATGTATATCTGAGGTCAGGGAGCAAACTCCCTCCTGACTTAGTTTTGCTAAGCATTGATCTGAATGTTATTACTACAAGTGGGAAATTCTGGATCTATTTTCCCAAGACTGGCAACTGGCAAAGCCCCATGAGAACCTGCTGAGAAAGACTGGATGCTCTCAGATCACTGAGGTAACTTGTTTATTAATTTCCCTCCTGTTTTCTTAGTATAAACTTTGATCATCAGCCAGAAGCTAACATGAAGGTCATACTGACAAGATTTGTCTTTCCAGGTGGGGGTAACAAACTGTGCTTGGAAAGACAACCTCTTATTGCATGTCTATGAGTTCTGAGATATCACAATCCTAAACCTATCAAATCAATTACAAATTCTCCTGTAAAAGTAGAGTTTCAATGTGACAGAGCAATATGTGTGTCCAAAGTTGTGGCCCTTGGCAAGAGCAAATTATCAGGAGACTGAAGACATGATTGGAGAAAAGCTAAATAATTTGGCTTTATGATTGAGGGAGTATTTTTATTTTTATTTAATTTTTAATTATTGTTTTACTATATAACTTCAATATGGAGAAATGGGGAAAAATAACAAGCAAGATATTTTGAAAATGAAATCTCTGATTCACATAGTAAGTTAGTTCAAATTATGGGGTGATTTGAAGTTGTTAGCATTCGTGACCTCAGAAATGTTTATTTTTTGATTGATCAATACATGTTCTAAAATATGCTTATTTGTCTACCCAACATGCCAAAAGAAACATGTGGTAGCACGTACCTCTATAAAAGAGAACCCAGCCTGCTCATCTTTACATCTTTACTTTATCCCCATCATGAGGGGCTTGGTATTAGCCCTGGTTTTAACGCTGGTGGGTAAGTAACTTCTCTGCTTTGATGAATTTTAAATAACAGATTTAGGAAAAGGTTTCAGAATCCAAATATAGTTCCTTTACAAACACGAACCTTAACATTGTATAGAAAAATTATTTTATTGAATTTTTTTTGTTTTTTAGGGAAAAAAGGCTTTTGGCTATGTGGTGAACTAGAAGTAAAGTTAATTAGAAAGAGTTACGCTGTATGTACAAGATGAGATATAGCCTTTCAGACTAAAACACATTAACATTTTGGGTTGTTGGAGGGGGTTTTTTTGCTTTGTCATTTCATTACTCTTTTTTTTTTTTTTTTCCTTCTCTTTCAGGGAGCCAGCATCTTAATTACCGTAAGTAATTTTCCTATCAGCTAATATAATTATAATGAGTGAAATTAAAAATAGAATCTGAAAAGTATATCAATGTTTAATACAATTTTGTAACAGCTAAATTTGTTCAGGTGCAATAAAAAATGAACAAATTTTTTGCTCCATACATTCTAATACAGGTACTTTAATATGTTCTGAACAGTCTCTATAATGTTTTATGGGAACCTTTTCTTTCCAGAACCTGAATTCAGTGAAAACAAGGTTTATACATTTGATTATGAAAGCACACTTCTCAGTGGACTTCCAGAGAAAGGACTTGCAAGAACTGGAATAAGAATAAAAAGTAAAGTGGAAATTAGTGGTATTGGGCCAAAACTTTGTCTTATTAGGGTAAGAAAATGTATTCCATTTGAAAGGTAAAATTCTCTTCATACTGGACTTATTTTTTAAGCTTTTGGGAAGTAATTAAGTTTCATCATGTATTGTGCTTACTCAGGGAGAATGTAACTAACACTATTATTTTTTATGCAGAGTCCTAAATTCTATTTGCACTTTGCCAGGTAATTCTCAGGTCAAGCCAAACTTGGGCTTGAAGGATTTCTTCTGCTTTGTGGTCAGGGAGACAATGGGATATAATTTGAAATGCACACTAATTTGTTACTGGATCAATCCAATTGTTCCAAACTGTACAATCTAGGATTATTTAATCAACTGATTTCGTAACCAGCAAAGGAAGGGCGATAAAACATGTGGTAGTAGCTGGATGGGATTCAATATTTAGCATAATTAATGTCATCTGGTGACTTCTTTTTCTGCAGGGTCCCAAATGACATTCTTTGTCATCCTCAATTGTGTATTTTTACTGCATGCTGAGTAATTGCTAAGAGTTCTGATTATGTGAAAAACACTTTTGCCTTTAACAGAAGCCTGTATGTGTTTCTAATGAATGTATTGAAACACACTTCTCAATTGCTTTACACAAATTCCACGTAGTCTTCTTTATATGTGGAAGAAAGAAGATCTTTTTAAAAGCTTTTATTTAGAAAATGGAAAACTGCAGATTAAAAAGACTGGTGACTGTCTGATAAATGCTTGTAAATGCTGTAGCCTTCCAGCCTGAATTAGCCTTCTGCTACTAGGTATGTTTATAAGTTCAAATTATAATAGATCTAGACAGGGCACATTGCTTTTCCATGACCTTTGCAAATGGCTGGATTTTTTTTTTGCAAAAAAACAAGGAAATAACAGCCACACATCTATGTGGGTGAGTAGAAGGCTTCCCTGGCAGAGAGGAGGCAGAAGCTGTCTTGTGTTTGCCCTACAACCTGCCCCATTCCTGCCAAAACAGTTCTTGGTGTGCCAGGGTGAGTCTTCACAAAAAATTGACTTCTGTTCCCTAAAACCTTCCAATATCATTTCACCTGCCCTTGTGTATTTGGGAAAAGGTTTCATTTTAAAATATAAATACAGAAAGAATTTGAAGCAAGAAAAGAAAAAGAAAAAAAAAGAATGGTATTTTGGGACAAGTTCTAAGCAAAAGGTAATGATACATTTATTCCCTTTTGCTCTGGGAGAAGTTTATTTTACTGCTGTTATATTTAAATTAGGCACTTTGGAGGGATGGTTCAGGGAATTAGTCTTTGTCTGTAGTCTGCTAGTTCGCATTCAGCCCAAGCAAAAAGCTGTGTTCCCTGGGTGGTTTCCAGCTGACAATTTTTTCATCACGAACCCACAGGTAGGAATTGCCAGCTGTGTTCAAAACCTAGCAGACAGCTTAAGTCCTGACTGGGCCCTGAGGGCTGGGGAAAACTACCTTGCCCTGACCCTGCAGAATGGTCCCAAACCTGCCAGTGTACAATATGCCAGAAGCATGTCCAAGAGGCAGCATGAGGGATTTGCTCCGTAACAGCCTCCTCTGTAAGCTTCAGTTACTGGGGTTGGCAATGATCTCCACCAACAATAACAAAAATAAATATGAAAGTACAGTCTCCAGTGACCTGCTGTGTGAGGATTTAGTTTGTGTGGCTTTTTGAGAAATTAATCCGTGTCTTGCATCACATCGCCAGCCTGAGGTGTCAGAGAAAAGTCTCTTTAAATTGTCAAAATATATAGAAGGGAAGGGTCCTTTGAGAAAATAAGCTAAACATGCCCTGTTCCCACGGTGCAGAAATCACTCGAGTTATGCATAGTTTAGCACAACTTTCTACTTGCTTGGATGTGCCCCAGGTTGAGGCAGGAGTGTGAAGTATCGAGTGGGACTGGGGGCTGTGCCTGAGCCACCGCCTCTGCAGCAAAACGTGTAGGACTATTTTTGTAGTCTGCTCTCCACTGCTCAAACTAATTATGACTATCTGGCTGGCCCAGCAGCCATGTTGTTATTAGTTTCTGACTGCTGTCTGTGCTCTGTGACCCCAGCGAGGGAGATGACAGAGTTCACAACAGGAGTTAATGGTGCTTTATGCAACATTAACTTTCTCCTGCAATTTCCTGCAGATCTTCTGTACTACTTTTGGGTAGCAACCTGCTTCATGCAGCTCTTCTGTGGCTCATTTCTTCATACAACTCAACCTTTGGCAATATGGATTATCTATGAAACAGAACAGAGTGCAGTGACTGTGGAAATATCACAGTCATTTACATTACTCTCCCTTTATGTGTGAAAATATGTATAGCAATACTGGCTACATTAAATGACAGGTTTTAAGTTTTCCCTGTGAAGACGCTTTGCATTATTTGAATCTGTATTTTTGACATGAGTACAGCTCTAGGCCCTTATGTGCATTGAAAAAGAGTTAGCTGAAAAAATTAAAGAGGAATTATATTCCCCCTCTGTTCCAGATTCACTCAATCGAAGCAGCAGAGTACAATGGTGTCTGGCCTACAAGCTCATTCTCTCGATCACTCAAACTGGCTCAGGTACTAACTGGGCAACTCAGTAATCCCATCAAGTTTCAGTATAGCAATGGCCATGTTGGAAACGTTATGGCTCCTGATTCTGTCTCGGATGATGGTCTGAACATCTACAGAGGGGTCCTGAACGTGCTGGAGCTAAGTATAAAGAAGATGCAGCATTCATACAGTTTGCAGGAGGTGAGCTTTTTGGTTTCCCCATGGTGGTTGCTTTGCAGATAAGCAAGCCTTCTCTTCAGATTCTTCTACCACATTTTCTGGATTCATCCTTGACATAAATGTCACTAACAAAAAACACTTAAGCTGGGGAAATAATTTTTAAATTGTTCTTATCAGACAACCTTTGATAGAGCTGAAGCCCAAAAGGACAGCCAAATAGCAGATATTTAATCTGTCTGATGAAAATATTTTTAAAATGCATTGGCAGCATTAGACCCTTAGAAAATCTGACTTGTGATTCTAGAGAAAGTAAACTCCTGCGAAAGCTGAAGACTACGTAAAATTTGAATACTGTATTAAAATAAGCTTAAACATATAGCACAAGAGTAAAACCAAAATAACAGTAATTTGACTTTTTTACCAATCATCTATACTTTAATCTCTTCTTGCTCCTCTTTTAGGAGGAAAACACTATATATGCCATGACATTACTGTAATAGCTTTGACAATTGTAGCTGATGCTCTATTCAAATTTCCACTGTTTTTCAGGTTTTAATATCTTAGTCAAGGTAAATCATCTGATATTACTATTCACCACAGAAATTGCCATGTGTTTAGTTTTTGCAAAGCCATATTTACATTGATTAGACTTCATTTGATTCAGAGCTCAGCGAAAACCTTGAAATTATTATACTTTCATGTTATTTTTATTGAAAATGCAGACTGGAGTAACTTCAATTTTTTAAAAATTTATTTTTATGTAAGTAGAGTTGTTTCTGGGAAGGAACTACGTGATTTAATATTTTCACACTGCTTGTTGCACATGAAAACCCGGGTAGTGGTTTCACATATTCTGCAGTGCTATTTTCTTTTATCTAGTTTTACATCTTTGTTATTTCTAATTCAGTTAGCAGTATGTCCTGCTCTTGTTGATGAGCTATATATGGGATTTCACCTTGTAGAATAATTTCCAAGTTTTTCTTTGCTTTTCTCAGGCAGTAACTGTTTAATGAACATTGGTACCCTTGCTTGACAATCTCTCTCTAAAGGAAGATAAGCATTATTAGACCCAAAATCTGAGCTGCAGAGAGATTTCAAGGACTAACTTGGGAAAGTCTACATCACATCCTGCAGGGTGTAAGGTTAAAGTTATCTGAGCTAGCCATGAACTGCAAACGGCTAGAAAATCCAGCTAGGCAGGAGGCTACTTTATCCCACTGAGCCTGGTGGGCTGAACATTCCCACTTAAAGTCTAGATGTTTCTACCTCATCATGAAGAGGAGCCCCACAGCTGTATTTGCAGAGTGCAAGTCTATCTGAAAGCTTGGGCAATTCTTATTGCTTGCCCTTACCCAAGCCACAGTGAGTTCAGGAATAGTGTTAAGCTAGAGATGAAGTGGGTATGTCTTGCCTCCCAGCCACCACATGGCCATTTAGCTGTTCTGACATAGCCCAGAGCTGCTCTTTGGAGTGGCTGTGCAATAAAAAAAATCATGAAAATAACCCTTCCTCTTAAAATCCAATAAAATATTTACTTCTGCAAAATCTCATCTCTTACTGAGGAGATTTAAGAGCTCTTATAAATATATATGCTTGAAATATTATTGAAGATTGGAGCTAAAACTGCAAACTCAAGAAAACCTACAATCACAACTCTGCTATCCTGAAATTCTTTTTAACTATTACTGTTCATATTGTGACAGATCATTCAATATTGCAAGACCTGTTCCATACACATTTATAAGCTGTCTATAAAAGCAAAGTTTAGGGGCAGAATTTCATCTCCAACCTTAAAATACTGTGCTATTGAGATTTCATTCTGACTGATCAAATTATTTTGGCACTTTTTATTAATATTCCTTAAATCGTATTTCATAATCGACAGCTCTACCTGGAAATTGTTACTCACCTTTTCTGAGGTTCTAAGCCTTGTCTCAGTGAAACTCTTGAGAATTTTAGTTCTCTCAGTGAAATGCTGATTTGGCTTACTTGAAACATGTTAAAACACAATGAGAATAATGATCATCCAGATTTTCCTTTTGGAGAGTACCATAACTAAAAAGCATTCATTTCTATCAAGAATTTTGAAAATACAGAATTTAACAGGAAAGTCCGTATGGGGACTTGAAGTTTTGCATAGGGGTGAACTTCTCTGATAACATTCTCATTTTTGCCAGGCTGGGATTGAAGGTATTTGCAACACAACCTATGCAATCCAGGAAAACAAGAGAGCTAACTTAGTCTACGTGACAAAATCCAAGGACCTGAACAGTTGTGAAGAGAAAGTTCAAATGGTCACAGGCTCAGCATACACTCAACCATGCCAGACCTGCCAGCAGGTAAATTAGAGTATATTATATCCATATACAGGGAGCCATTTGGCATCCATGTTACCTCTTGCTTTGTTACACTTAAAATGAGAGAAGAGTCAGATCTTCTGCATCTAGTTACCAATATTTTCTTTTTGTATGAAAATCAGATTCACAGAGCAGCAGAGGTCTGTGCTGCAGACTGTCATATACTGCAGACACACTTCAGCTATCTTGAACTAGCTGTCTTGGAAACCATTAATTATCAGCATGAATTAATTCACCTACTCTGTTGAGTAAAAAAGATAGTAATGATGTCCAGTTTCTGCTATTCAAGATAGGTACTACCGCATCTTACCATAATCCTGTCTGAAATAAGAAATTGTGTGGATTATACTGCTGCTCTCCTCAGAAAATGTCTCCTTCTCACGGAAATAACCAATGACTTACATTTAGGAAAGGGAAACACTTCTTAGCAGCAAAAGTAAGAGAGCCCAGCAGCGTGCCTGACTCTCCCATGGGAGTGAGCACACAGAATTCACATAAAGCACTCATATGGGCAATGAACACAACAGCCCTGGAAAAAAAGTGGGTTGAAGTGGGTGGTGTAATAGCTTCTAGACTCAGAATTTAGAAGTTCAATTACTTACTATTTTCTTTCCTTTTTTTTTTTTTAATGTTCTAAAGAGAAACAAGAATTGCCGGGCAACTGCTACTTACAATTACAAAATAAAATATACACGTAATGAAGCTGTAATTACACAAGCTGATGTCGAGGAAATTCACCAGTTTGCACCCTTCAATGAGATAACAGGAGGAAATGCTATAGTGGAAGCAAGGTACTGTACGTATGCCTTTAATTCAGCAACTACCTCAAGCATCGTAGTAATTTGGTCAAACTCTGTAACTGAAATAAATCCTTTACTTCCACAGCCAGTTTGCCAGTATTTAATTGTTTGCCAGTATTTAATTACATAAAATCCCAAACAGTTCATAAAAACTACCTTCACTGTTAGTCGTAAATCTGAAACATGCACATCGCTATCCAAATTCTGTTAGGTAAACTTGGCAGGATTTGACTATTTTATTTCTCAGGGATATTTGTTTTATGTCATAAAAGCCAAAACAAATGTGATTCCATCTGAAAAATTGTGAACTAATATATTTGCAGTAAAATACTTTGAGAGACAGTTACTCACTGAAAGAGAGTTCCCTGGAAAACAATAATGCAAGAAGAGACCCTGGAGACTAGTTCACAAGAAACCCAGATAAGACTGTGCATTCCTATATACTTCCTAAGTACAGTGGGCTACTTGCAAATCTCCCAGCAAAACAGTTTCTCAATAGAAAATTGGGTTTTATTGCAAAAAGATTGTTCACAAAGCATGTAAAATGCATTTGCTTTTCTACAGCAAATTTTGCATATTTCTTAAATAAATGAGAATCACAGTTATCGAAGAACTTGAAACCTGGCTGGTTTTTAGCTCAAGGCTCAAACTTCCAGGGTTCGAAAAATCACCTATTGAAGAATTTTTAGTTACTTGTTTTAGTGACAGAGTCTGTAAAAAAGGGTGCCCTACTGAAGAGGGAGGCTTTTTGCATAAAAGTCACTGTACAGAGGATGTGCCCCCATGCCACTCCAGCTGCTGTAATTTTGCATTGCTCCATTAGCTTGTCTGTTGGTATAATATACAGTTTTAGAAACTGCAACATCAGAAAGTTCATGTCAATATATTGCTGATTGACTTCATTAATATGATTAACATATTCAGTTTGGCTAAACAAAAAAAACAACAGTAAAGATGAAAGTGGCTTTACTGTCTCATGCAATCAAGGTGAAGACAGATACAACTGCAGAGCTTATAGAATTATAGGTTGTTGTGAAAGAGCATTAGTTTAGAGGCAATGGACTTTTGTTGATTTAAACTCTTCTGCAAGGTGCTTAGATTCTCTTCCCTACTGTTTTCCCTCATGTATGGAGCCCCCAGAAAAGGCAGTGCCTTAACTTTTATCCATTTCTTCTATATCTTTTGCATTACATAGCAGATGGGGCCAAATATAAGATAGCTGGGAAGATGTGGACATGTCACCCAAGTCTTCAGAAGTTTTTTCTACAATGCACTGTGTAAAAAAAAAAATAAAAAAAATTCTAACATTTGGAGCTGAGTTTTCAGACCTGTTCAGCATAAGCCTCTTGCAGCATCTTTCAAAGCCAAGAGAGGTTTACTATTGTTTCGAAGATTTAATCCTGTCTTTAGTATTCATTTGCTCTTCTCAGAGTATAACATTTTCCCATCTACTCTAGGCAGATATATCTCTTCCCAATACAATGAAGATGAAGACATAATAGATTTGTCATGTTCTGGAGGGGGGAGTTAAATCAGTCCAAGTGTACCTGATGCTATACTTTCTGACCCACATGCCATTTCAATAATATTGTATAAAATTTCAAGAGAGAAAAAAGCTCTGCTGGTTCTGTAACGATTTCTATTCAAATTTCAGTGTCTTGCCTGAAAAGCAGTTTTATACTATTTTATACAGCAGTTCTCTGCAATCCATATGGAAGGAGTAGATAGAAATGGTACAGAAGATCATCATAGAGATTCCAAAATAAACACACCAATTTTCTACAGAGATTTTGAGATACTGTGTAGTACATCAATATTTCTTTTGGAATGCTTTCAGTTGTTCAATATAAATGCCTAACTTTATTAGAGTGTCCTAAATGACTTATTTTAAACATAATTGGTGGAATAGGATGCATCCCTTTAGCTGAAAATGTAGCAAAGACAGAAGATGTTTGCACGGACAATCTCTCATTGGAATTATTTTTAATAACAAAGGATGAAGGTTTGGTGCTCCTTGGAAAGTTTCCAAAAAATTGAGTACTTTTGCAAAAACTAATCCTGAATTTATCTCACTTTTTTTGTCTAGGAAACCTAATTTGAAACTTCATGAGAATCTTATACCTTCTGCAGTCCCTGGGACATTCAGCTTGCTAGGCAAAATTGAGGGGGAATTTTAATAGTGCAAGTAACAATACTGTAGCATTTCTTATTGTATCTAAAATTTTTCAGTTCCTTTTGAAGCATCCAGGAGGTACAGACACGTAAGATCTTTTATGAACTTCTTAAAAGGTTTAAATTAAGTGATAATTTCTAAAAAAATTCCTATCAGTTATTTTTCTTTAATCTTGAATTTACTCCTTAAGACACAACACAGTTTCTGTGATCTTCAGACCACAGCTTCTCAGCTCCCACTTCTTCCCTAAATTCTCAAGCCACGTTATTCCCAAAGGAAGGTAAAGGCTCTTATCTGAGCCCTGCTGATCAAGTGCACACTTTCTCAGAGCATGGTTCTGAGCATAATGTCCAAACATTATTTTGTAAATACTTTTGCGCCTCAGTAACAAAACCCTTTTGAAACACTGGCAGCTGCATTGCAATTTAGGGAGGCTGAAGCACTCTTTTCTTTTTAGCTTGTACCCTGCAACTTGTGATGTTATCTTTCTGGCTTCCTTCATTCCAGGCAGAAACTTGCTTTGACTGATGTGCAAAAGCAAATGGCAGAGGTCCCACCAAAAGAATTCCAGAATCGTGGATCACTTCAGTACCAGTTCGGCAGTGAATTACTTCAGCTCCCTGTCCACTTATTCAGAATAAAAGATGTGGAAAGCCAGGTAAAGTTCACCCACTGGACAGACACTTTGTTCGAGGTTGGAATCCTTCCAAGTGGAAAACAAGGTGTGTAAGCTTCATGCATTTTAATCTTCCTGCAGATAGAGGAAAGCCTGCAAGACCTAGTAGAGACCACATCTGAAAAGCTTCCCAGTGATGCACCAGCAAAAGCCCTCAAGCTTCTGCACCTCTTCCGTGCAGCAAATGAGGAGAATTATGAGTCAGTCTGGAAGCAGTTCTCCAGTCGGCCAGCGTACAGGTACAAGCAGTACAAGTGGTGGTGCTTCTGCTGACAAACTCTGTTGGAGACCACCTGGAATGACCAGGTTAACATGCAGATGTGGAAAACGGTCCTTGCCTTTCCCATTGCAGGCGCTACATTTTGGATATAATTCCTGCCGTTGCCAGTCACCGTGCACTTAGGTTCTTGAGGCATAAAATAGAAAGACAAGAGCTCACCAACTGGGAAGCAGCTCAGATGGTGCTTGTGGCTCTGCACTCAAGCACACCAACTCGGGATGTGATGGAGGAAGCGACGGTAGGATTTGCTCAACAGTCTGAAATCACATTGATTTTGGCATCTGTCCTATTTATTCCTTTGACAAGGTTGTGAAGGCTTTGAAAATATAAAGGGTTTATATCCCCTAGTGAGGTTGAAAGGAGTTTATT
This sequence comes from Hemiprocne comata, assembly GCA_020745705.1. Taxonomy (NCBI): domain Eukaryota; kingdom Metazoa; phylum Chordata; class Aves; order Apodiformes; family Apodidae; genus Hemiprocne; species Hemiprocne comata. The sequence goes on from CM036593.1 coordinate 20,223,912, forward strand.
TCCTGTCTATCTTAAGGGAGGGAGGATGCAAATCGAAAGGACAAAAATGAATCCAGAAGGAACCACGAAAAATACCTCTCAGTGACAGAGGTGTAAACAGTGGTTTCCAGACTCCCTTTGTGCAAATGTACTTTACAGTTACATCAGATTAGATCTCTGAGTGTGTACAAAGACTACGGAGTAAGAAATACCTATTTGTTTTATCATGTAGTCATCCTGATTCACCTAGCAGGATGGGTATAAATTGGACAAGACCTATTCAAAATAAGGGAATTATGCCAATGTGGAGGAGAAAGTCTAATGATTTTTACAATTTTTTCCATTTCTGCAGGGTCTAATTCTAGTCTCAGATGCAGGAACTTATCTCTGCCTACCCTAGGTAAAGACCATGAATCTCAGACTAGAGTTTTGCCCTCTGTGAAAGCTGTGACAACCTGGCTGTTACTGTGCTGTAAAGCTCTGTTTCCCACCCAAATAAGCAGTGGGCTGGTGCTTCCTGTCAGCTTCTACATTTACATGAAATATTCCTGTTTGCCCAAAGTACTGAGGTCCATTCACAATGTATCTCAAGTATTTTGTCCCTATAGCTGAGGCAATTACAAAACAATGATGAATGTTTCTTGCATAAAGTGTGTTTTTCCATCCCAGAACTGAGCGATTTCCTCCCTTTGGATTACAGTCTATGCCAAATTTAAATCTAAAACACTATAAAAATGAAAGATCTGCCTTCCAGATGTTAGTTGGAATTATTTTACAATTGCATTTTCAAATATTATAATATCCACTGATTAACTATAAATCCATACATAAAAAAATATCAAAACCTTGGTTTTCGCAGAAACGTGTTTTTCTAATATTGTTGTTTTTCACTAATGGTGGTAACAAACAACTGCTTTCTCTCCAGCTCATCGTGAAAAAACACTGCCCACGCTCAAGCACTATACTTGGAAAGTTTTGCTATCTCGGTTACGCATCATTATGCCACAAACAGTGCTCTTCATCAGACTCCTGCTCTGAATGTCTCCAGGTAACCACATTGCTTATTGTTTAGATGAAAAATTAAGCCTTGACTTCTTTCTTCATTATTCAGAAACCTGTATTTCACTTCACTACAGTGTTTCCTTTGGGGAAAGGAACCCCAGTTGGTTAAATACCACATTTTTATCTTTAGATTAACACATAAAAGAGAGTGAGAGGAAGAAGCATGTAATTCATAGCACTTTCTATCTGAGTATCTCTGAGTGCTTTATTGCCAATTATTAATGAAGTCCCATGGCACTGCCATGAAACACTTTAAATGTAGGGACTTACATATACTTACAAATAAACTAAATGACATGAAAGCCCTGGAGCTTGCCCACTCGTGTAGCCTAGCCATTTCTCAGCCAGAAGCACAGCCCAGTCATCCACACAGGCTGTAAGCTTTTAATAATAACAATATTCTCCCTGTTTGGCACTGTTTTCAATCATCAGGCCTGAAAACAATTTAAATAGGTAGTAAATAGCATTTCTCCTTTCTAGAGATGCATGTCATGATTTACAGAGGTCAACCACAGGTGTTTTCAGTCTTCAACACTGGTCATTCCACCATCCCCAGTAACAGCAGGGTGTTCCCAATACATCACGTGCCTGCCATGATTTTTTTCCTGTAGTACACAGGCATGGTTGACATTCCTACGTGCATCTCCTGTGTTTCAACTGCCACCAATGTCCTTGAGCTAATTAAATCTAAGCCCAATGCCAGGGAATGGAAATTCTTTCCCAAAGCAAATTATTGTATAGGCTTATTCAATGCATTTCAAATGTCCATTCATTCAATTAGCAATATCAAATGGACTGGTTTTGCATCATCAGTGGATCTCAAATGTGGTATTTTAAAGCATTGGAACTGCACTGAAATTATTCTGTAGCAGCACAGGATTTCTTCATTAGAGCCATTTTTTAGCATTGAAAACAGTTTTCTATTAGGATTTAGTTTCTTTCTCATATTCAGCCTTCAGATGACTATTTTTAATTTTGCCACATAAATGTGTGATCCAGTTGGTTACAACAACAGCTGTAAAATGACTTGATGATCTCACTGTCAGCTATTAATCCACAATAAAAAGTGGCTGTCACAGCTGAAGTTAGGGGCACCACCATTAGCCATATATTCAGGAATCTTATTTAATGGTCTGAAGAATGTAACTGTATCTGCATTTTTGCACCCGCCTTCAACCATTAGACAGAAATATTCAAATAGCATTGCAGGGTTCCCAGCTCACCCTGAAAGGCAGTGGGAAGTAGTTCCTAGCTATTATTTTTTCCTCTAAAAATCTTACTTGATAACTTTAAGGTGTTGCGGCGAGAGCTCGGACTAACGCACCACGATCAATGTGATCAAGCGAAAGCCGTTTATTATTTAAAATGGCGGCAATTTATACCCCTCTAATTCCAGATGTTCCACCCCAGTACAAACCCCGTTGGTTACACACATACACAGTTCATATAGGATTGGCTACGTGTCTTGTCACTTACTGCCCGTGTCACGATGACCCAAGGTGTTTCGCTTCCCAGACGGTGCCTCTCAGTTCTTGCTACAACATTCTTTTCTCACTACTTCATGAGATAACAACCGTGAGATAGGACACCTGCTGTTTGCTGGTCCCGTGGGGTACCAGGCTGTGAGACACCAGCTTGTTTACTGATCTCACGGGCTACTTCAGGGTGCCTGACAATTTGGTGAGCAGTACCTGCAACACTGCTGTTTTAATTCAGGCATATTAATTTCCCATAAATCCCATATTAATTTTCCATAAATCCCAACATTAAGGCATATTGATGAAGAAGCTGTTCATTGCAGCTTTCTTGGCTATGCTTGTTCTATGAATAAAATGCCCTATTCATGAGGACAAAAATAATTTGAAAATATTTAAAATAGATGAATTGAACAAACTGAAATTATCAAAGTCAAACCTCAGAATAGGGGATGGGATGTAGATAAGAGCTAGAATTGAACTCAACAGAAGATTTGTTTTCTTTTTTCAGCTACTTCATGGCTTTGCAGGAGAGGCACTGAGCAAATCTAACACAGAAGAAATTTCCCTGGCTTTGAAAGCTCTTGGGAATGTAGGACATCCAGCCAGCATCAAGCACATCAAGAAATTTTTGCCAGGATATGCAGCCAGTGCCTCAGATCTGCCACTTGAGGTTCATGCAACTGCTGTGACAGCCCTGAAAAACATAGGCATGAAAGACCCCAAAATGGTAAGGACAGAAAGCTGCCTCCTTTCACTTATGATAACCCAACATCAGGCTGCTAATTGATGATGGGAGATGGGAGAAACACACCTTTCTTTTCTTTTTCTTTTTTCAAATATAGCTGTAATAAGTGTATTTCTTAATACCTAACCATTAGTTGACGTCTTACTTCTTTTGACATTTACCTAGTATTTCAGACTACAAAAATCCCACTTAAAGGCTACATTCATTACCCTATTGTTGAATTAAAATCAGTATTTCCATTGCAAACCTTTATTTTCCAAGGACATTAGACAGAAAGCTAAATTATTGACCAGAATGTGTTTAGTGCCTCTTCAACTTTGATATGTGAGAGAACCACAGAACAAGGTTTTTAGAGAATTGACATTTAATACTGAGTGTCACATCTAATCATAATTCAAGACCAGATCTTATTGTAAATAGATACTAGAGGTTTGCATCCTAATTACAAATTTACAGACATTGCGTGGGTTTAAGTCATAAACAGAACATTTAATAAATGTGACTTTGTCCCTGAACAGGATAATGATTATATATCATGTACAATGATTACACAGGCATCCTCACATCCACCACAGACATCACTTTACAATCATTTTCACTGTAAAGCAATCTGTTTCTAAAAGGAAACACCATTTTCAAGATTTTTCCTAATAGTGCATTTTTTGTTTTATATAAGACTATTCTTAATAGAAAAGGTAAAATAAAAGCTTTCATTAACTATTCTCTTACTAATCTGTATCAGTTTTTCCATTACACTAATTTTTTGCATGTGACTCCCAGTTTGAGTACACATATTGATCCACAGACAATATCGTGCCACGGTATGCTTTTAAGCAAAAGAATAAAGAAACAATTTACTAGAGTGCAGGAGCTAGATGGGGGAAAGCAGAGGAGAAGGAGGGAACAACAAGGCTAGGAGTTAAGGTATTTGCTGAGGAAAAAAAAGCCAGTTCAGTAGTTGACAGCAATGCTGTGTCTCTGTTTGCCGTTTGACCCTGCTTTCCACCTGTGACCCAGGCCACCCCTATTCTATGCATTTTCTTTGGACAAAATTGATCTGGAGCAAGTTAATGCCTGTGGCCAGATTTTTCATTGTTCAAGAACCAGTTTAATGCCTGGTCTGCAGCTAGCTACACACCTGCATTTGCATTAAATAGAATTAATACATGCTCTGTCTTTTTAACAGCATAACTTGAAAAGATAGTTACATTTAGAAAGAGGCTACTGCATCCTCCTACCTTGGTATTTGATAATCAACATATGCAAACTAATAAAACCAGTCAGGGTACTTCCAAAGTTTGTTGACGTTTTCTGGATCAGCCTTGTGGTTGGACCAGGTGGGCATGCACTGGCCAGGCAGGACAGGGCTGTGCAAGGAGGTGCCAGAACAGCCTTACACTATCCATGTCCATTCTGAAGTTGGGGTGAAGGGCTTCAGTGCACTTCATGGAAACTGCAAAGGTCCCAGTACAAAACTAGTCTGGATACTGAATATTGCCAGGGTTAAACACATTGGTCACAAGTAGTGTTGTGGAAATTACATTTGTTGTATAAACTGCCTACACACCATAGAAATTTCTGGTAGTAAACTGGCTTTTTCTTCTAGCAGAAAGGGCTCCACAAGACCAAATTATTAGAAATAAGGCATACCATAATGGGTAGGGATAAGTGATCACTGAAACCACTTCTCAGGTATGTGATGGATCCATGAAATCTCTTTTACTTAGAGTAGTTAAGCTATAGATATATTTTGCTCAAAAAGGGGTAATATGATTTATGTAGAAGTTATCCAGTGAAGTTCCTTGGCCTTGAGTGTTTTGGAAGTCAGACTACATTACCATAATGCCCCTTTCAGCCTTCAGGCTATGAAACAAAGAACACTGTTGCCATAATAATTAAATAATACTTTTTTTACTACACTAGTGATTAAGAGATCATTCACAGGTGATGAACAGTTTCTGGCAAAATGTGCAAACATACTGTATATTTGAGTATATCTATTGTTTTCAGGTCCAGGCTATTACCCTTGAGATTTTCCTGAATCACAAAATTCATCCTCGGGTCCGCATGTTAGCTGCAGTGGTTTTGCTTGAAACCAAGCCAGGTCTTCCAATACTGATGACATTGGCTGATGCTGTGCTTAAGGAACCTAGCATGCAAGTGGCAAGCTTCATCTACTCCCACCTGAGGGCCCTGGGTAGAAGCACAGCTCCAGATCTTCAAGTGATGTAAGGATAATCTGGATTCCTTCCCTAGATGAAAAACTTGTTGCAAACTAATTAAGGTGTTAATGTGCTCACTGAATTTTTTCAGGGCATCTGCCTGCAGAATGGCTATCAGATTATTAAGTCCCAAATTTGACAGATCTGGATATCAGTTCAGCAAGGTTTTCCGCTTCAGTATGTTTAAAGGTAAGATTCAGAATATTTTGTGGAGAAGTATATGCAAGTCAATGTGTGAAAAAAACGATACATGAGAACCCAATTTTCCAAGCCAGGTGGTTAGCTGCAAGGTTTTTCTCCAAATTTTTCTATGTTCAGTGAAAAAAAAAAATAATAAAATCTCCAGTTCTCCATTTGGAGAGCATTTAGGTCCCTGTGTGCTTTGCATTGTACACTGCCAGCATGGAATTACCAGAGGGCTTCTGGGGTTCCAACCCTCCATTTCCATTAGCCGGTGAGGCACATGCTCCTATATCAAATACCGTAGTCTCAGTGGTGCTTAAGAATTTCACACCATTGTTCAGCACCTAACAAACAGAAGGGACCTAAATTACTGCTGAAGTGGATTAATTTCTACCAGTGCTGAACACCTACAACCCTTGCTGAATTCAAATGTGATGCTAAATACTCTTCACCCCAATAGTGGTGCCCAGTAAAACAGCAAACTCTGAAAACATTCAGATGTGGCAATTCATTACACCCATGAGCAGCTAACTCAGGATTTTTCTTGCATCTTCCTACTGCGATTCTTTACTGAAATGAGCAGATCCGTGCATGGGATCTGGAGGCTGACCAATTACATCAATGGGAATTGCACATAAAAATGTAATCAGAGCAGGGAGGATCAGATTAGAAGATAGTTCTTGCTGGGCCAAATTGTAGCTCTTTCCATTTTCCATGTATATCATTTTTCTCTGTGGAGATTTTTTAAGCAACTTTCCTATGTAAATGACCATGACAGCCTCAGTGTTTTGGCATATGTAGCTGGCAGACTAGGGAGATTATATCTACAAACACAGTCTACTTACACATGCTGTTTTTCTAGGAGGATTTGGATGTTTTTAGCACTTTTGTTTTTCACTGGCACATGTAAAGATTCTTTTCAAAGGAATAAAAAGAAAAATAGACTCTGAAACTCACAGTGTTAAGTGTAAAAGTACTTTTGCCTTCTTTTTGGAGGAGGGTACTGGTTTGAAAGATTTTTGTAGATCTTGTTGTTTCCCTGCCCCCATTTTATGGTTTTACATGACCATTTAATCTGCTCTATAATAAAAATAAATATAATACATACCAAAGCAACCACAGTAATATGCAATACATATCCTTGCTTCCTCAGAGATGGAAATACAGAGTCAGCAAAGAAATACAATCACTAAGAGACACCGTGTGAACTTTTGTGCCATTTAAAATGCATTCAGGAAGATATTCATTTTTCCAGTAATATGCAGATACGTGGTTCTAGTTTTAGGTGCTCATTTTGCCCTCTTATTTTTGCCTTTAAAAGGAAGCTATCTGAATTTTCACACAGTCAGAAAGAAGGGTGCAATACTGTGTAAGGGTAACTGGCAGAGAGCTATGTGAAATTAATTACTTTGTTCTGGCTGTAGTCTGGAAATGCAGCACACCAGTGAATTGCTGTTACTTAGTGAAGAACAGCATCAGAAATTTCTTTACCATGCATAATATTTAAACCTCTCACCCTGAAGAATAAGGAACAAGATCCTTTTCTCACACATGGTAATCTTAGACTTGGATAACTCAGCTAAATGAAGTCAATCCTCTGTTACAGTGGTGCAGGAAGAGAACCTGCTTTCTGATTTGATTTGTCACCACTAGCCACAGGTGAAATGTGTTTCAGTGACTCCATTCTGGAGGAGTTACCATAGTGACGGCTGTAATGCAGTACCTATTTCCTTGCTAAAAAACAAAACTGTGCCCTCAGCATCACAGATCTTTGTGGTGCTAGATGCTGAATTTTTAATGACAGCAAATAACATCAGCTAACTCTATCTCTAGTCTAGAATCTGTCACACATGGCCACCACAAATAGTGCTTCATGCTTTACACGCCACTACTGAAATCAAAGGGATGATCCAAGTTCTGCTCAATGTGAGAAATGACAGAATCTGACTCTCACTATGCACATTTTGATACAATTAAATATGGTGCTAATGTTCATAGGTACCAAAGGCTGCTTCCTTTGATCACCAATTTTTCTTTCCCTCTTTCTTGGAGCAAGACATTTAGTCAGATATATTCAGGTGCCATCACACTCTCATAGTGAAGTGGCTACAGTGCATTGTCTGATTGTGTCAGTAGGATTTTTCTTTAGTAAATATGTTCTCAGAGCATTAGCACTGTGTAATGCCTGAGGTATGGAAAATTGCTCTGCTCTCTTCAAGTCAATGAATTGTGTATAATCATTTAATCATTTATGAGCAATACTTCTTATTAAGCATCAGTAAGTACCATGGGTCTTTTAACAGTTTTCATGGGTTAGAATAAAAAAAAAAGCGCCTTAACAAATTCACTGAAAGTACCATGTCTCATTCTAGTGCCCAGTCCACATAACACCTAGGACTGTTCTGGCTAAGCTCACTCAGAGAAAAATCAGTCTTCACATTTCCAAGTCTCAAGTGAGTTTATTAGTAATGTCCCAGTGTGGCATCACTTTGCTTTTTCTTTTCAATAGGATTAACATTAAAATATGAGCTTCTGTCATGTCTCCTCGCTACCTGCTGAAGGTTCTCCACTGATTCTTCTGCCACCAATGGGGTGGGGTTCATACCTGTATTTTGATTGTAGCAACTGTTACTGAACCACAAATGTTGTAGGTAGATGGTGCCTAGCACTTTGGGTAGCACTGGAGCTTCATACAGCAAAACAGTGAAGGTGATGTAGTGACATGCCAGTTCATACAGATTTAGTAGACTAAGAGAATTGCTTTTCCAACAAAGTGTTTCTGAAATACATGACAAGTTGGAATCTGTTCTGAGAAATTAGAAATCAAAATTAGTTGCAGTAACCTGATGGAAAACAGCTTAGCACAAGAAGTACACAAGGGTAAAGGACCCTCCAGCCCCCCGTCTGCATGCACAGGTTTAGAAGAGAATGGTAAAATGTTGACCCACAAGTGAGGTGTTATCTGAAACACAGAGAGTGGTGCTAAAGAAGTAATATGGGCATGAGTATTCATAACACCCCCTATTTGTGAACCAAGCAATAATCTTTTCTTTAAATTTTGGCTACATAATTTATGAGAATTTTAGTCACTCCTTTTCTGCAAAGAAAGTCAAAGACAGTGTTTGAAAATGTATTTCCTACAGCTCATCAATAATTTCTGTACAGGTACTGAAATTATTGGTCTGGATCTTCCAGGACTCTGAAATTATCCTGGCTGTGCTGGATTTTAAAAGCTGATTTCTGGTGGTGCTGGGATTTAATCAGTATGTGGTGCCTATATCTGAGAACAGCAGAAATTTAACACAGGGACTCATAAAATATTTCCCTGTTCTCCAACTAGTGTAGGAAGAGAAGAGAGAGGAGGGCTTCAAGAAAGGAAGCACAACAGGAAAGCCTATATATCGTGTCAGCCTTCTTCCTCTTGAAACCTGAGGAAACTTAGAAAAACCTTGGGATTACTTTAACTCAGAAAACAGGACTGTATAGACCTGTGCCAAGATTGGGAAGAATATATGACTGTACTCTGCACTGATTATCTTCACGTAAGAACATTATAGTTGATAAGTCTAAAGTAGAGAAAATAGACACGAATTATGTTGTTCAAGGTTCACTCAACAGTTAACAAATACCTAAAGATTAGTGCATTTCATGTAAGGAGTTACAGCATTTGGAATTAGATATATTAAATTTCTTCTGAGTCATTTGAGAGACAAATCTACACCTCACCATCTGTCCTTATAGGACATCTATATCACTTTCCCTAGTATATTAGCAAAGAATGGCAAATCTGTTTTCATTTCTGATCCCCTTTGTCAAGTTGCCCTAAATGATGTCTCATAAAAGCATTTCATCAGCTGACGTTACGGAATCTGACCGGCTGCAAATGACATAAGAGAAGCAATTGGAAAAACAGCCTAACCACCATGCAATGAGCAGGGGGCTTGTAATTTTACACATTAATAGTTAAAAAATGCAAAATATTCTCTTCATGACTTTTATAATATCAGCTTTATAGCTGGGTTTTCTGGCCTTTCTCATATCATGCTGTATCTGTTGAATTATGCAATTAGTAAATTGATACAATCTGCACACTGTGGCTTTAAAAACTAACTATGCTGTGTTTTACTGCCTGTTTATCTTCAGAGTTCCTTATGAGTGGACTGGCAGCTAAATATTTGGTACTGAATAATGCAGGGAGCTTAATTCCAACAATGGCAATGTCCCAGCTGCGGACACATTTCCTTGGAAGAGTGGCTGATCCCTTGGAGGTAATAGGGTCTGCCTGCAGTTTGCCCTCTTATCCCTTCTTATGATCATCATCCAACTGGCGTTTACGCTTTACTTCTCCCACAGGTAGGAATAACAATTGAAGGATTGCAGGAGATGTTTGCTAGGGGTTACTCTCCTGACACGGACTGGGAGACTGACTATGACTTCAAGGAAATCCTGAAAAAGGTAAATTCTTGTGGAAAATGAAATATCTAAGGTATTGCTTCCCCAAATGTTATGAAGAATCAAACTTTCTTCATCTTCTTATGCAGCTTTCTGACTGGAAGGCATTTTCTAGTGACAAACCTTTTGCATCAGGATACCTGAAGATGTTTGGCCAAGAGTTGTTCTTTGGTGGACTTGATAAAAACGTCATCCAAAATGCATTGCAGGTATCATTTTGAAAACACCACCACCACCCAAGCATCAAAAGCTTTAAAATACCATTTCTTTCACACGTTCTCTCCCTCTTTTTAACTTTTAATTCAAGAGAGTTTTTGTATTTAGTATTATTCAAGGCAAATGAGGTCAAGCTTTGAGCAGGATTAGCTATAATAATTGCTGGCAGACTTTTCCCTGAGGCACAGTTAATGACATGGATCACAATATTCAAGTTCTACTTATTTAGACAACTTGAACTCTAATTGCAGGCATGGTATGGACCTGATGAAAAAATCCCTTCAATAAGGAGAGTAATCAGTAGCCTTCAAAGTGGTGTAGGGAGGCAATGGACCAAGGCTTTACTGTCCTCTGAGATCCGCCACATTGTGCCCACCTGCACTGGGTTCCCGACAGAGACCAGTTTCTACTACTCTTCTATCACAAAAGTGGCAGGAAATGGTAATGCATTTCAAGACTTGAGCAATACAAACATGCTTGTTGGGATTGGGGGGAGATTTTTAACACTCTTTTTGCTTTCTCTGTAATAGTGCAAGCACAGATTACACCTTCTCCAAAGTCTGATTTCAGATTGACTGAGTTACTAAATGCCAACATTAGGCTGCGGTCCAAGATGAGCTTAAGGTAAATATTTAGCATACAATACAAGAATTACAATTCCATATGACAGATTACATAAAAATTCAACAGTTCTTTGCTGTCTGAACATAATTTTACCCTCATTCTACCTTTTCAGCATGGCTAAGGAGATGACCTTTGTAATGGGGATCAACACTCGCATGATCCAGGCGGGATTGGAAGCACACACCAAAATGAATGCTCATGTACCTGTGAATGTTGTTGCCACTGTTCAAATGAAGGAAAAAAGCATCAAAATTGAAATTCCACCATGTAAAGATGAGACTAATGTAATTACTGTAAGGTAAGATACAGCAATTATCTATGCAGCAATGAAGAGTCTTTCCAAATTAGCTTCCTGATCTAGTGGAAGGTGTCCCTGCCCATGGCAGGGGGGTTGGAACCAGATTATATTTATGGTCTCTTCCAACATAAGCCATTCTATTAAATAAAATAGAACATTTGCTTAGGGATCTTGTCTTTGACTGACAGCTTGGGTAACTGGCAATGATCGGCGTAGTTTATTTATTTTAAATCAAGTGACATATAACAAAGCTTTGCTTGTAAACATGCATTGCTTCCTGTGGTCTTCACCTGAAAAACCTCTTTAGGAGCATTTCTTTATTGTTGAGATCCATAAAGTATTTGAAACATAAATGGCATAAAATTTCTGTTCCAACATGTATAATTGGACTGGGGACACTAGGTAAGATATAAGCCAGCTGAATCCTATCAGTTATAACAGATAACCCATATATATTTTCATTTAATGTCTTGAAGCATAAAGGATTTGGTGTTTCTTGTGTTTCTACCTTGTTTACCTGTGGCTGCCATTCGGTTTTCTTGCCTGTTATGTCTACTTGATTTATTATCAATGCATGCAATTACAATACACTCTGGAAAACTGTTGTAGCCAGATGCCAAACAAATGAAAACAGATGGAAATACAAGAACAAAGAGAGGGAGGAAACAGAAAGAGTATATCCAAGGAATCAAAGCAGTAGACCAAAGCTTAGAAAACCTTCACACACACACATGAAAAATACTGAGAAAGACAAGCTGAAAATTCATCACAAAGGAAAAAGCATCATTGACTAGAGAAATCAGCTATTATACAGTCCACAGAAATGTTAACAAGTTTCTGCTCTAGGAACACAGCCGTAACAAAAGAGCTCAGTTGCTTGATCCAGCTGCAATTAGCATTCATGGCTGCTGGCCCAGAGAAGCTCTGCAGGTCTCCTAAGTTTAGCCACCAGTTAGGCTAATCATTATTCTCCCTTGCCCTTCAGTGGTCACAGACCATTCTAGTAGGTGTTTGACATCACATCCTCCTCCCTAAGATCATTCCTCCACTGCATCAAATGTGATTATAATCAGGTTCTCTGTGCAGAGGAGGGAGGTTTTCAGCAGTTCATAGAGCATCAGTTAGCTGCATGTAAGCTGCTGGGACACCACAGCCCAAAAGTTTTGTTCAGTTTCTTGTTTCTTGTGAAACTGAACAGGACAGTCTGCCCCCAAGGTCATCAGGGAGAGCAGGCACCTGCTCTCACTAGCTCACACAGCTGGAGAGGGTGAGGCAGATATCAATGAACTCAATAAGGATGCTGAACTGAAATGCCTCAGGCAGAGCTATGAATGTTAGGAGAAGGATTCTCCTTACAAAGCAAAATTTAAAAAATTTCCTCCTTTGACTTAAGGGGAAACCAAATTAGACACAAAAAGGGTTAAATGCATTGTCAGAAAGCATAAAGCAAGTCAGTATTAGAGGTAGGGGACTGAAGTGGAGGAGTCCATGAGTTCCAGCCCAAGCCCTGCTCTAGACCCTGCTGCATTATCGTTTATGAAGTGAAGTAGTCAGTCTGAAACAGCTCTATAATGCCAAGTATATGAGAAAGCTAATACTCACTAGCTAACTTTTAGCACCATCAGTTTTTCCCCAAAAAGCATTCCTGTTCACTGTTACAAAATAAATGGTCAGTGGAAACTGCACACAGCAATGAAACAGCAATAAGAACAAGTGAAGGCAAAGCAATAACTAGAGAATGTAACATTGAACCTCATCAGTGAGGAGGTCAAAAACCAAGCAAAGTAAAATCATAAAGGTATGAAGAGAAACAAGCAGGCATGATAGAGAGGGTACATATATATGCTATATAGAACGTGCCAAAAAATTTTAGTTTAACACATACTTTCTCTTCCTTTTGCATAGATCCACCAAGGGATAAAGAATCCATTGAATTCAATACTTTAGAGATATTCTGACACCTTTAAAGCTTTAAATTCCTCTAAAGAAATTATTCTAGAAATCTCTTGCTCTTTCTTTTTTTGTGAGCTCTGTTCAAAATATTTTAGTATTTGGCACTTTGTCTTGATGGTCAGTGGATTACTTTCTATACTGCCATGTCATTAAAGCTGGTCAGGATGTGATACTTTTTTCCCCTCCATCTCTCACACTCAGACACAGGAAGCAAACAGTCCCCAGTAGCATTAAGTTCAGTTACATCCTACACGCTGTACAGGTTATATAACCTGTCACAGCTGTGGGATTTATATAAATTTTCAGGAGGCAAAGAGAAACTCAGGTGAGCAAACACAGACTCTGAAGTAAAAAATAATGAAAACTTTGGTGATGGTGAGATTGCATTCCCAAGACAAATCAGCACATTACACACTAAACTTTCTTTATAGCGAAAATCAGAGCAAAATAATTAATCATTTCATGGAGAGAATATATAGCATGTGTTTCAATTCAATCTTATCAAAGTTAAATTTAATTAAAAATAAGAGTTATTTTTAAGGCTCTTTTAACGTAATTATTTGGTATGCTACAGATGGCTACTTAAACATACTTTTAAACAAAATTTACAGGAAGAAGCAAAAATCAAATAAATTTCAGGGGAAAAGTAGAGCCATGTGATTAAAGTATAAATATGGAGAGCTGCCAGAGAATGCACTTAGCAAATATATCCCATATCCATAATGACAGGCTGCTGAAGTATATACACAATCTTGAATAGAGCTTCTATCATAAGGCTTTTCTGCTTAACTGTAGGATAAGCAGAAATTGCTTCATATGGGCAACTTATTTATAAGATAAATTACAAAATTACAACTCTATATATACAACATATATACAGCACATGTAACGGAAAATACAGAAGAGCCAGCATACACTGTGAGCTTGCAAGGCAGCATGGTGTGTTAGGGGACAGAGAAGGGAAATGACCAGCACTCCAGATCTCTGTTTTTGTAACCCCTTTGCACCAAGGTCAGAAGGATGATGTGTAGCAAAGGCAGAAATTTGTGTTTCACCACAGTGGAAAGACAGCTAACGGTCTGGCTGGAGAATTGTCTCTTGCTTCTCATTTATTTAGATACAATGTCATGCTTTAAAACCTGGGAAAATAGGTTGATTTTTGAAATCTCGTTGATTTACTTTGTTTTAAACAGACATTGAGCTCATGTATGTAAGGTCACAGTCACTGAAACATCAGTGGGCCCAACACAGCTGAATTGCTTGTCCCTTACCCCTGCAGTGAATTTGGCTTATACTATAGCACAGCTTCTTCCCTCATCCAAAAAATACACTAATACATATTGGAAAATCTCCCTTTTATTTTTCCTCCCTTGTGTGGGATCAGAGAGAACAAATTCTTTCATACCATAGCTTTAGGCCTTCTTTGTGACTGTTTTTCTTGTTAAAGCACCAGAGCTGGCTCTTGTAGCCTATTTTTACTGTGCCGTGTGATTCTGCAGACATTGACATGTGTCACCTGTGATGCAGCTACATTTGTCGGCTCTCTGTGCTCAACAGGGAGGAATCGATCCTCCACTTTCATTAGGTGGCAGAAGTAGACTATTGGCACAAAAAATACTAAAAAAAAACATGGAAAAGAAAACCTTGGGCTTTCTGCTTGGAGACCCAGCCTGCAGTTCAGTGGTCATTTGAATTATTGAATGAGATTAAAATAAAAGCCATTTCCCTTTTTGTCCCTTTACCCAGATGAACCATCTGAAATGCAAGATGATTTGTATTTTCTTTTATCCCCTCAGCTTGTTAGGGAGAATATTTTATTTCAGATTCCATTCTTCAAGGTCCTCCTATCACCCAGCATGGAGCATTGCTGTCATGTCCTTATCTAAAAAAAGAGATAGATGGAAAAGAAAACAAAGCCCACAGGTGACACACATTTTATTGAGGTGTTCCACATGAAGTGCAATTGTGTGCTTTACAGTGCACACAGCACCGTAGGAGCCTTCAAGAGGAAGAGAGGGCTATCAAATGAATACAAATTCATCTTTCAAATAGGTTAGATTGGAATTGCTCAGGCTGGTACATTGTGGACCATATTAAAATAGAGACCATTTTGCAGATCATCTTTCCATTCACTGTCACAAAGGCACCTCCAGTGACAGACTACAAAAGCCCCAGGGCAAGCAGATCAACTTCATCCTTGAGAAACAGCACATGGGGAATTTTGAGCTGGATGTTAATGCTGCTAAATGGCTAAAAAGGTCGAGTTAGCAAAATGTTATTAGCTGAGGGAAATAAGTTTTCGATTCTCAAAACTGTTCAAGATGTTTCTCTGACCCAAAACAAAACTCAGTTATCACAGCACTCTTAACAACCTCCATGAAGAACATAGGGTATGGAGCCAGGGAGTCAGGATGTTTAGCCATGAGAGCCTCCGTCTCATGCTGCACCTTATGTCACTCATCCTGGATCCTGATTAATACTCTCGTTGTCCACAACACTGGAAACAATGTACTGAACACATTTCTGTAAATAGGCTCTTAACTTTCCTACACATATTTCTGTGATGTCTTGCCAAGCCATGAGTACCAGTGAATTTAGATCAAACTGAAGACACTTACTTGGATTACTTCAGGCTCCTTTCTTTAATTCTGCTTTAACAAAAATTGCACAGCAAACAGCATTCAGTAGCCACCATGTTGTTTTTTGAAGTTATGGCAGTGTTCTCCCAAATATAATGTCAAAGGAAGTTAGAAGTTTAGAAGTGAACACACAGAAGATGAGTTTAAAAAATTAAAAGTCCAGAAGATCAAAATAGGACACTCAAAAATTTAATCATATAATCCACAGGCCTCTTAGTAAGTGTTCGTCAAGGTGTTAGGCATAGAGAGATCCCATCAACTGCAGTGGTTTTAGCCTATACGTGTGATTCTAAAAGCCTAACTGAGATATCTGCCCCTGAGATTGGTCCATGTCTTTATTCACTCTTAGCAGTCCTTGAAAAATACAACTAACAGGAAAGATGCTGTAAATATCTATTAAGAGATTTGCAAGGTATGATACTTGTTGCTGAGTATCTGTTACAAGGCATAATTCAGGTCTTTTCCTCAGCAGTGCTTTATCAGTACAGGTTTCCTCTAACATTTATTCTGCAGATCTAAGACATTTGCTGTTACACGAAATATTGGGGATTTGGCTGCTAGTAAGATGACTCCAGTTCTTCTACCTGAAGCAGTGCCTGACATAATGAAGATGTCCTTCGATTCAAACTCTGCATCAGGCGAGATTGATAACATCAGGGTAAATGATGTAGTGTCTGGCTATTCTGTTTTGGGCTTTTAATCAGTGGGAGATGATTTCTTTTCTCCATAGAAAAATGTACAATTCATCTCTGACCAATATTGCTTCACTCAAAATAAGTCAAGTTCAATCTAATAACACAAATAGCCCACTAGTAATATTATTTTAAAATCTGGAGTGTAATACATCAGACATGCAACACTTTTTCAAAAGCGAAAGCATTTTCTTTGGTAATTAATTTTACACTGCCATCTACAGGATAGGCCCATAATCTTTAAAATACTTTGCAACTGTTAAGAAAGCATCACATTTGTGGGCAGTCAGAATGCTCCACGAGACTCTCCATTGCTCAACTTGTAGAGTCAAATTTAATACTTACAAGCATCCTGTGTCAAGGATGGATGGCAGTTTGCATGACAAGTCAAATGGCTTCCCGAGCTACAGTTTTCCATAAAAGTCAGCACAGGCTTTCTATCATGGTCAGCTTTTTAAAGCCTGACCGTGACATGAAAGATTGACAGAGGTGAAGAATACACTGTTCTGGTTTCATTGTTGTCCTGACTCTGAAGGGTTTTCAGATAAAATAAGAGATCAACAGAGGATGAGTAAGGCACTTTCCTATGGAGAAATCAATAGGCAAACATACAGTCAGTAAGAGCAGTTTCCAATATCCCAGAAGCAAAGTTCTTCTGCTTTGTCCTTCTGTGCTACCCTTCCTGAAAACTCAGCTCTCCACAGTTATTCTTAAATGAACAGCAACTGAAAAATGGCTCCGCTAACTGGAGTGTTTCCCAGTATCATCAGAATTTCTTTTGGAAAGAGAATAGTAGCATTAAAATTCTGGTTTTACAGTGGGGTTCATACAAGTTTGTAATCTTGTGAGACATGATAAACTGAGTAAAAAATTAATTGCAAACCTGTATTACATGTGAAATGAAAGCTTATGATTAGGTGTCTTTAGCTATTTGCTTCATTGCTCCAGGAAATCATAGTTTACATTTAATGGATTTCATTCTAATTTTAATTAATTAAATTTGTTCTTCTGCAAGCATTGCTTAGCATGTGTAAATTGCATGGTTTTGATTGGAAATGTCTAACATTTCATGTGCTATGACCATCTAGTTGATGTAGTCTCACATTCATGTCAGACCTCAACTGAGTCATAATTTTCTTGGACATAGATGAAGGTTCTGTGTTTGACCCAATTCTTAATGAAAGGAAAAAACTCCAGTCAGTCTAGAGCACACTCAGATTTATCAAGAACCTGTTAACACTGTCCGATACTCTGGGAAAACAAAATTAAATATTTAGAATTAATTTGTGATATAATTTTCCATTCTTATAGCCTGGAGCTCTTTCTACATTAAACAGTCTAATCGAGTCATTCAGCTGATAATTTTGTCCAATTGAAAACCAAGTTGTCCTATGTCACAACCTTGCTATCTCAAACTGGTTAATTCCTTCTGTAGAATAGGTGTAGCTGTTACAGAAACCGGACTCATAACATGCAAATATTCCTCTCACTGTTCTATTATCTAACAGGACAGACAGTCTGCAGAAGATGTTTCATCAAGAGATTCCTTTTCCTTTGGACACTCTTCTTCCCAAAAAGAACCGTTTGTTCAGTCCATGTGCTCCAACGCAAGTACATTTGGGTTTCAAGTGTGCATTGAGAGGAGAAGCATACATGCAGCATTTATCAAAAACATGCCTCTTTACTACCTGGTTGGAGAGCATGCCCTTAGAATGACCTTCAAGCCTGGTAAATACAAGTGTGCACAAAAAAGAAAGTAAGGGGTGGGTGGGTAGATGTGTGTATATGCAGAAATATATTTGTATATGTCCATATATATCTTTTGCATCTTAAGTACCACTGAAGACAGCATTAGACCTGCCAGCCCCGCCAGCACTGGCAACGGGCTGCGCTTGTGGCAGGAACGCGTTTCTCCCCCACTTGTCTGAGTGGCAATTTCCAGCTCTCCCAGTGATGCCACTCAGCATGGCCAGCATCAAGCAGAGCTGATCTGTGCCTGCAGAGCGTGTCTGATGCATCCTGAATCATTGGATTTGGGATGCAAGCACGGAGCAATTGGACATGGGCAGCAGATCTGATGCAGCGTCCTGTAGCTACACTCCAAAAACCCAGACTCTTAAAGGGAATTATGGATTAACCCTGCCAGGATCTAGTCCTTAATGTCTTAATCCATGATCATAAGAAGTAAAAGCACAGCAGGCAACTGAATGTAGGTCTTCTAAGTGTCAAACTAATGGACTAACCATTGGGCCATTCTTTACAACTCAAGAGTAGAGCCTAAGATCCTCTCTGATGCCTAATTCACTGTCCCATTGTGTTATCTGGTTAAGCAACCCAATTTACTTGACTTAAATCTGCTGATCATTCTGTTTATTGATTCAAAAACAATGTAGTATCATGTTAATGTTTTAAAATTTTGTTATGTTACAGTATGTGCTTTAGATATTATAAAACATTTTTAACAAAGTTACTCAATTCCAAAAATAATCAATGAACATTCATCTTTTCATGTGGGAAATAATAGTTAAATAAATTATAGCAAAAAATGGCTTTTTCTATTATTCAGTTGCTAATACTAACAGTAATATGAATTGTCATGCGATTTCAGTTTACACAGGAGCACCTATTGAAAAAATACAAGTTACAATTCAAGCAGGAGACCAAGCTCCTACAAAGATGGTACGTTTAGTAACATTTGAAGATCCAGCAGCACAAGTATCTTCCAGCAAAGAAGTCCTTAAAAGAGTGAAGAAAATCCTTGATAATGCTTATGACCAGGTACAGTTGTAAAGAAAACACTTCTAGTTATATAGAAGACATTACACAAAGCTTAGTTTTTTATATTTCTTTTACTAAGTATCCTCCTTTGTTTAGATAGTATAAAAAAAAAAAAAAGGAAAATACAGAGAGGCTTTTGGGTACACAAGTCTTTTCTGCTGGTCTTTTGTTTGCATTCATCTCTCCTCAGGTGAAGGACATTAGAAGGAGCTGGTGGGTTTTGTAGGTTTATCTGAAAATCTTTTATAAGACACAAAATAGCTGTTGTGTACCCAAAAGGTAGTCTATTTTTTCTAGCTACCACAACTGTAGCAAAAAGGCATGACGCCTACCTACATATCTTGCCCTGACATAGTCACAGCTACAGCAGTGTCTTTACCAACATTTGTTAGATATAATTGTATGATCAACAGTTTCTCAGGGTATTGTTCTACTTATGTGGTATTAACACATTGTTATGAACTTGCCTTATTGGGATGTCTTGCAGGAATGCTATCAGGCATATATTTCATCTTTTAAGGCAGCAGAGAGATTCATAGTTCTCGGTATCTGATTTTACTTACAGCCTTCTGCAGGAACACAGAAAAATAATTTTGTTTTTACACTTGTACCATTGACTAGGGGAAAAGAAAATCCAGAAGCTCATCTTCCAGTGCCAGCAGTACCAGTGAAAGTGCTGAGAGTACAACAAGCAGCCCCTCCAGCAGCAACTCTGACAACAGAGCATCACAGGGAGGCACCCAGATAAATCTGAAAACAAGACGATCCAAAGCCAAAGAAAAGAAATTCTATCCCTTTGGAGACAGCAGTGGTAGCAGTAGCAAAAGCAGCAGTAGTAGTAGCAGTAGTAGTGATAGTAGTAGCAAAAGCAGCAGCAGTAGTAGCAGTAGCAAAAGCAGCAGCAGCAGTAGCAAAAGCAGTAGCAGCAGCAAGGGTAGCAGTAGCAGGAGCAATAGCAGCAGGAAAGGCAGCAACAGCAGCAACAGAAACAGTAGTAGAAGCAGCAAAGGCAGCAGCAGTAGCAGCACAGGTATCAGCAACAGCAGCAGTAGTAGAGCATCTGGTATAAAGCATAAGGCCAAGAAGCAGTCCAAGACCACATCATTACCACATACCAACGCTGCTGAAGGAGAGAGAAATGTCCGTGAGCAGAAGCATAAAACACAGAGTAGCAGCAGTAGCAGCAGAAGTACCAGTAGTGGCATCAGCAGCAGCAGCGAAAGTGTTGGTATTTCCCATCGTCACAGCAAATATGACAGACAAGCTGGGATGAAACATGTGAAGTCCCAATTTAACAGCCACAGTAGTTACGACACTTCTGCACAACAGGTAAATTTTTCTATTGGTTTGACTTCTTGTTGGTGGTGATCCTTACTGAGCTGCAGATAATAACCTCTTTTGGAATTTTGCAGGAATATCACCTTCCGAAAGTATACCAGCTCCGTTTCAAGTCTGCTCACGTCCATTGGGTAGGTCCCTAATTCAAGTGCATATTGCCATGGTAGCTACAGTTGATATGATCAAGCATTACTGAAGGGCTTTGTTTGGTTCATTTCACTTGAGCATTCCATACTGTCCAATATCAACATTGACGATGGCCAAAACAAGCATATTTATTACTAAAATACTATTACACTACATCCTTCTGTTGTTGCGGCACTTGCAATCCTTAAATTTTGGTCAGGACAGCTTTGGGCTAGATGCTGTACAATCCAGCTAAAGCTAAGTTAACAAAGACCATGAGGAAATTGTAAAACAGCAGGATCTTCCAGTAGGAATAGCTGTGTCCACAGTTTTTATGCAATCATGGTAAAATCATCATGTATGTGGATTGTATCAGAAACCAGGTTCGGTATGCATTATGGCACAGAGGTATTTAAGTATAGATTAGAAGGATCTATTAGTGGGTTTTTTAAGTGTTACCTGTAAAGTTATTATGTATCCTGCTTATGAAAGAGGAAGAAGATTTACAGTGTCTTTAATTAAATTATAATCTCTTTTTTACTTCTAAAAAATATGGAAACGTTTGACGACTTATTAAGTGTCAGTTTTTATTTTCCCTAACATTAGACTTGAACAGTGTGATATTGCCATTTGCAATCAATGTCTACGTGACAGGATGATACTTCTGGTTTTGATGTCTCCACTTTAAAATTAAGGCCAGGCCATAGCTTTTTAACCTGTTTTGTTTCATAGCATCCAGATCAGAAGATATCTAGCAGCTCATCATCATCTTCCTCTGAGTCAGGAAGCAGCAACAGCAGCAGCAGCAGTGGCAGCAGGAGCAGCCACTCAAGTGGCAGCAGCAGCAGCAGCAGCCACCACCACCACCACCACCACGGAGAAAACTCTGACCACAGGTCAAGGAGGAGCCACGTGAGCAGAGGAGTCAGCAGTGACCACAGCCATGGTTCTGGCCAGATGCATGAGGTATTGCTGTCCATGTGGTACAAAGGAGGCTTTGCTGGCTGATGAGCAGGAGCTGTAGATGCTGTGGCACTCTAACCAGCTGAGGGAGTTAGGCTCAGGGAGTGCACTTCGAGTCAAGTTTGTAAATGGAAAGTCAAAATCCATTGAGATATTTTCCCCCTATGAAAACATTTTTTTTCCAAATTCCCTTGGCTTTAGGGTTTTGTTTGCTGGTTTCTTGGGTATATTTTCCTTCATTTCTAAAGGTGTTTGCAGTATGCAAAAGCCTAGATTTGGAAATTAGAAAAATCAAAGGGAATGGCATTCTAAGTTAAAAGGGAAAGAATTTTCTTTTCCCTATGAAAGCCCAAAATGCAAAATACATTGCATTAAGGTAAAAATGCAGAGGAAAAAATAAGATTTTTTTTTTTTAACTTAAGTCCACCTAAATATTTGTAGATATAGACCTGAGGTCATAAGTGCATGCAGAGTATAGCTAAAATCAGACTCCCTGTGGTCATTACTGATTGGTAAATGTAAAGTCCCATCAAGCACAGATCATCTTTATCTTTTTTACACACTTAGTATTCTGTAATTGTGCTAAGTAAACTTATTTACATAATAATAGAAAAAATAGCTCTGTAAATGCAGGGAGTGTCTCTGGGAACTCTCATACTAGGAAGGATTTAAAAATAATCAATTGGCTCGTAGGAGCTGTAGTACAGTAAAATAGTTGTGAATGTGTATAGGGCTATGTAGATATCTAGTATGTATTGTAGGCAGCTATTTGAAATAGTAATGCACAAAATCCTACTAAACGCAGAAAGATAGTTTACAAGAGTCTTGTAGCCACATTAAAGCAATCAGGTCTTTGAAAATTCCTGGTGGTAATGGAATAATTAAGATTCCAACTGAATTTATTCTTAAATATTGGGCATATAGAAGTATGTACCACAAACTAAACCAATGAAGGAGGAGGAGGAGGAGGGCTGCTTCCTGCTATCAGCACACGTAAACTGGACTGTAGGCTCGCCAGTGAATACACAAAAATACTTAAGCACAGATGGTTGGGGGTTGTTTTTCAGCACAACTTCCTGGGAGACGTAATTCCACCTGGCATTACGATTGTGACACAGGCAGTAAGGAGTGACAACAGAAATCAAGGTTATCAAGCTACAACATATGTTCGTTCTGATGGTGCCAAAGTTGATGTGCAACTAGTTGTGGTTCAGCTGGCTGAAACCAATTGGAAAGCGTGTGCTGATGCTGTAATACTGCCTCTGAAAGCACAGGTAAGCACACAGCTTCACCCAGAGAGACATCCAAAAGGCTCAGAGTTTTGTCAGTAAGTACAGAGCACCTGCTGATTAGAAGAAGCAAACAGGAAAAACATACATATTTTGAAATGTTTCACACAGATTGTGAAATTTCAGAAATTTGTTTCTGTCTCTCACCATTCTTTTGAATTAAAAGTAAAAAATAAAAGAAAACCAACCACTTCAAAATCTGGCAAAAACATATTACTTTCAAGATACGTCAAAATACGAACTGTAGAAGTACAAAAATATCTCAAAACCTGACTGCTTAATTACTACCTATTTATTATTTGCTCTAGTATGAGTTTGCTTGTCTGCAAATCTAGCTGGTTTTTTCTGTATAATTAATTTCAGAAGACTCATGACTCAAATGCATTTGAAATATTGTATTTCTTAGGATTTATATTAAAAGATGGGAAAAGTAAGTTGGGTAATGGGTTGACACCTGAGAAGGCATCATAAATGAACAAACAGATCTTTCCTTTTCTTTTTTCTCATCTCCTTGTGCTGTGCTTCCCATGTGTCTCTTAATGCAAGAGGTCTTTTCAAACAAATTTGCAAACCTCTGCTTTTCAAAGCTGCCATTAACAAATTCAGCATGATATTTCAGTTTTGAAAAAGGCAAGGTGGGATTCAAATCAAGAAGGTACTGGGAAAGGATAATAGAAATTCTAGTGCACTAGTCTTCTAGAAAAAGAAATACATATTGATTATGAAATTTCCAAGTCTAAGGAAATCTCAGGAAATGATGACAAACCTGATGTTCCAGGGGCTACTTTGAGACAGGAACATGTACATGTAGTTATGCATAGCGTAGCAAAATTTTTTTCTACTGTCCCTCAGATTTTTCCAGATGTAGTAAAAAATTCTCTGTGAGCCCATTTAGAGCAAAAGGAAGATTTGGAAACATTAAGAATTGATGTGAAGTTTCAGGAAAGAAGAAAAAGTTGCATTTTGAGATAGTCAAAGGCGATTCTGTGATTTTTTTCTGAATTTGGGTGGCTGTTTCCCTCTTTGTAAAGGCCAGACTGAGATGGGGCAAGCAGTGCCGGGATTACAGGATAGCAGCCATGGCTACCACAGGCCAGATGGCAAGAAAGCCAGCTGTGCAGCTGAAGGTGCAATGGGGAAACCTTCCATCCTGGATAAAAAAGACAAGCACAGCGTATGTAATTCACTCTTCCTTAAGTTATTATTTTGCCTTTTTTATGTGAGTTGGCTTTAAAAAACACTAAAAGAACTGGATTAATTTTCCAATCCAGACATGTTTGGGTATTTTTTTTAATGGAAAACACAAGTTCAATGGCACAAAAGTATTTTGTGAATATGTTCTACTTTCTTCACATGTTTCTTGTTAAAAGATATACCCCATGTATTTAAAAACTTGACATACTTAATTTCATTTTCCATATTAAATGATTTGATATTTTAGTTCAAAAAGTCTTTTTATTTTGAAATGTTCTTCTATTCAGTCACAAATAAATGCTCAGTTAAAATGAGCAAAATAAAACCAATGTGTTACCCCTGGATAAAATCAACTATTTGATTTGACCCAAAGTATTATTTCTTTGACTTTACAGTTCTTCTGTTGTTTCCCTGATTTTTTTCAGAACTGCTAGTAGTCCTCATCCTCTCATGTCTGCTTTTCCTCATGTACCTGAGTTTGTTACATCTTGTTTACCTCTAGATTGATGCAGTACATTCCTGGTGCAGCACTTGTGTTGGGCTTCTCAGAAGTACATCAGAGAAATCCATCTCATGAATTTATAGTAAGGGCAGCTGCTACATCTCCACGAACAATTGATACAGTAATTAAAGCTCCTGGGGTACGTGTGGTGTCCATTGTTATTGTCCTTTTCCTTACTTTGAAAGGATTTTCAACTAATAACGTTTTGATACTTAATGTAAAGAAAAAAAGAAAGCAAAACACTCCCTTTCAGAGAAGCTGCTTATATACCTGATTGGATTACATGGGTGTTGAAATACATACAACAGAACTCCTTTGGTGCTCCTTTGGTGTAAAGCAGCAATAAGTTGAAAATCCAACTCTAGTCAAAAAGCTCATTTCCAAGCTGAGAACAGCAGTTAGGCACAAATTGTCTCCAGTAGGACTGCTCTGCACTCACACCTTTATTCATTTTACCCAGTCTGATGAGTTCTGTGGGATGTACAGAGCTCTCAGCACAGATAATGGAGGCCTTGAAAACACCTTGCACTCGGTTGCAACCATGTGCAGTATCTATCTCTGTTGGCACTCAAGTTCCACATCTGCAGTAACCACACTGGATGAGACAGCTCTGAGCAAGTTATGACAGCCACAAATGCAACTCTGCCTCAACCATACTGGAGCAGTTAGTTGCACTCTCAGAGCA
Source organism: Hemiprocne comata (assembly GCA_020745705.1). Classification (NCBI taxonomy): domain Eukaryota; kingdom Metazoa; phylum Chordata; class Aves; order Apodiformes; family Apodidae; genus Hemiprocne; species Hemiprocne comata. The sequence continues at coordinate 20,249,330 of CM036593.1, forward strand.
GCTTGCACAGGCTGGATCTGCAGAATCCCACTGATTAATTGGTCCTTGTCCACCAAATCCCTATGCACCACTTTGAAAAATTTCCCCTATGGATCTCTGGCAAATTAGTAGCAGCTAGCTATTCATACACAGGGAAATTAGCGTGTCTTTAACCTTACATGGTGCTTTAGTATTGCAGCATCTTTAATATATGATAATGAAGAAGTAGGCATACTAGGCTTTAATTTCATTATTTTGGTAAACATAATTTGTAGCTACAGTGAGGGATATTACCCCAGTGCTCATCATGGCAGTTTTCAGCCTGTAATGGATAGTGTTCATTTTTCCAGATACATCCATTGACTTACTCAGTTACTTAACTTGTTGCCTTATTTTTTAAGAAGTCACTTAATTATCACTTAAACTTAATCTATATTGGTTACTTTCCAATATCCTTAACAGTTTCTCAGAAAGTCAAGGACTGTGACTAGATGAGAAGGCAATGATTCTTCACAAAAGCTTTAGCTTTGCGGTTATCCTGGAGAGACTAATACAACTGCAATTGTAAAAGTGCATCTTCACAGATTTGTTTTTTCAAGATATGAGTGGGTTTTTGTTTGCAGTCTTCTCTTGAGAAATATGGTTCAATTTATCTTAATGTATTTTCATTTCTGCTTTTCCAGGTAACACTTTACTATCAGGCACTCCGAATGCCATTCACTCTGCCCTTAGGCCCATCTCCAACTTATGAGGCTCGAGATATCACTGCCTGGAATTTATTTCCCAAAATAGCTTCACAAATAGCACAAGAAGATCAATGTAAATATTACTTATATGCTCATCTCATGAATAAGTAATGTTTGTAGATCCCTCCTCTGCCATGACTGGGCCTTGCATTGCCTCGTAGTGGTCTTACAGGGAAGCATAGCGTCTCTCACCCTGCTTTCTCAACCGCTTATTCCTGCACTTAGAAGCATGTTTGTTGGCAGATGAATGAAAAGACTTCCAAATTATGTACATATTCAGAGTTCAGGAATCACTGCTTCCTGCAAGTCCTAGAGGTTGTGTTTTGTCCCGTCTAAGACGGTGCCATCTCTCCATTGTCAGGCATCAGATGGTGGGTACAAGAGAGATCATGTATTTTCTGTCCTGTTTATTTTCTTCAAAAATGAGTCATGTGAGTCTTAGCTGGTTGGTGCCTAATACCTTTGTGGGAAATAACTAACTACTTTTTTTTCATGGTTACTATTTTTAGTTTCTCAGGAATTTGGTACATTTTCATCACTGATAGCTTGAGTTTTGTATTTAGCATGTCATCAAAATCAATACTAACGTAGTCCATATTTGGTAGTTATTCTGTAGTGCTATCCTGTCCTTACAGACTCTGGCAGCATTGAAAGCTTCTGCCAAGGAGATGTTGAAGTTTCTTCCCTGTTTGATGGGTGGTTCAACTCACAGGGGTGGCCTTCAATACTCTGCAGCAGCGCACATGCCATTGTCACATCTGCCATTTCTTTTCTGGTTTTGTTTTGCAGCCACATGTGAAGTCAGCGAGGGAGATTTCAAAACATTTGATCACATGAGACATACATACTCTTTCAATAAGAGCTGCAACCTGATAGTGGCCCAAGACTGTACTGAACACCCAAAATTCATCATTACTACAAGAAAGGTTGACCCTCAGTCCTTCTCAAGAGAGGTTCACATAAATACAACTTCAGCGTGAGTGTGGTTTATCCTGAGGGCTCAGGAATTAGGCATAAAGTTTCAGTCTGGGGATGGGAGATGTCTAGCTCTTAGGTGAAACTGGTTTGCAATCAGATATTTGGGGAAAGACAGGATTTCCAGAAGGAATCCTCATCTTAAACTCTGGTTTACTTGCTCTTTCCTTCAATTTCACAGCCACCATTATCTGATAACCAGATCATTAGGTCCCCACGCTGTCTTGTCTTTAAAGCTTGAATCTCAAAATCTAACATTCCAAATGATTTTTGCACTTTGGAAATAAAACAGGTTGATCATTCATTCAAAATTCAGATATTCATAGTGGTTGTCTGCTAGTTTTGGTCACAAATATCTCAACTTTTCACATTTTAAATTAATTACTAGTTTCTTCTTTTTCTTTTGCTTTTCTGAAGGAATATCACAATCTGTCCTGCTGCAAATTCATCACTCCTTGTGGCATGCAATGAAGAACCCATTCTATCTCATAGTGGAGTTTCTGAGTATGAAAAAGGTAAGCTGTGATACCTGCTTTTCCAGGACTGACATCTTCAAGATGTTTTTATAAATTCCCCAGAAAAAAATTCAATTTAAAGATAACACAAGTGGAATTAATTCAAAGAAAAAGTAGAGAGTTTACTTTCTTAAGATTCATATTGACTTACATTCCTGTTTCCCATAGAAAATACTCTTGTTTTCTCCCAGCATAACTGAGAGATAATTAAAGCATTTTTTATATACACATGGTAAGTCCAGGATGGTGATTGTTTAGAAAAAAAGGGGCTCCTTATGATAATAGTTAGACACTTTGGTTCAGATTAGCGAGAGCACCACCAATGTCATTTTAATTTCAAGAGTTAGACTGGATACAAAAGTCACTTCCAACGATAGAGAACAGCAGTGGAATACTACAAATTAAGGAGATAATTTATTCTATATTTTATCTCTACACACACACACAAAAATCCAAATCTAATAGCAAAATTATCATTGTGAAGGAAATGCATTCTGGTGTATTTTGTGCTACTCAGTTCCTCCATTAATTTGAAATTAAGCAACTCACCTTATTTTTCACTTTTTACAGACAATGTTAAAATTTATAAGACTGGAACAACAGTAATGGTGGAAGCTCCAACACACGGACTGAAGAATGTGACATTTGATGGTGTAATCCTTAAGGTATTTGGTTTACTTTCAATGTTACTACTTTCTTTCTGTTTAGTACCTTGACAATGTAACAGACCAACACTTTGGTATTCACTGCAAAGGTGTGCTATTTCACAGATTACTGTTGCTTCATGGATGAGAGGAAAGACCTGTGGAGTTTGTGGAAATAATGACAGAGAAAAGCACAATGAACTCCTAATGCCAAATCATAAGTTGGCACACAGCTGTTCTGCTTTTGTTCATTCATGGGTGTTGCTAGAGGAAACCTGCACTGGTGGTGAGTAGATCTCAAAACAATCTATGCTTGGAGAGAATACAATTTAACTTTCCTCAGCCAACAGCTAGAAAATATATTTTTTTAAAACAGCAGATATCTTTTACCTAGAAAAGACAATAGCAATATATATCCATTTTAATTTAATTAAGCACTGACTGTTTAAAACACTGCCTGTGAACATAGAGAATATATACTACAGCAAAAGTCTTTGTCTCATGTGCAGTTCAATGATAAATAATTGATTCTACTATAATTTCTTACACTGCATAGCTTTTTTTCTTGGAGAGACAAAATCAGGCATCACCTGCTTCCCACTAAAGTAGGTGGGATTCTTTTACCACTGAATTAAAGCAGTTTCAGCAGTTGTCTGCAGACTTAATTTTATCGAAGAAGTTGCAGCCTATGAATGCAGCGTCAGATCTTAAGTTTATGTACATTTTCAGAGTGCACAAAATTTCATTTTTGCTCTGCACCATCTGAGGGTGCAATCTCAGGGAAATATTTAGAAATACTCCTAAAGTAAAAGGGCTTCCTTTCACATGCAGCTGGAAAAATAATGATGGTTTCTCATAACATCAATACAGTTTTGTTCTGTAGGTCTCCATTTACCTTGGACCAGAGATAACTTTATTGAAGTTAATGGCTGTTTTCTCCTTCACTTCAGTGGCAGTAGAATTGTACTTTATCTGTGTGGCAGGAAACGGAGTTATAACTGGGATCCTGTTAAGTTACATTATACCTTTCTAGTGAGATAATTGCAGCTTTATAAAAATCATCCAACACAAAAATTATCCTTGATGTTATTATATAAATGCTGCCTTTTTTTTTAAATCCATTCACTTCTGTTGACATTTTTCCTAATGCAATGAAGTAGCCATTGTCCTTGCAGTATCTATTCTTAATAGCTTTCAGACATGAGAGGTTATTTTCTGTATATTATGTAGGTCTAAAAAACTGGGTATACATTATTCCATTTGGGTTATATTGTGCAATTAGATTTTTAAAATAGCTCCCCTTTCAGGATCTTTCCTCTATCCCCCAACTTATTATCATCCTATCTTGATAACCTCACTACTCTGAAAATGGTTTGTCAGGCATCTGTGTTTTAATAAAAGCTGAGGAGAAAATATGGACCTTTATTATTGCAAGGATCGATTGGGATTTATTTCTACAATTTTAACTACCCTTCCTTTTCCTCTTAGGGTGCAAGCTGCAGCGCAGTTATGTGAAGCTGAGTCGAAATCCTACTATTGATGGTGAGGAATCTACGTGCTACTCTGTTGACCCAGTACTGAAATGTATGAAAGACTGTACGCCAATTGAAAAAACTTCAGTTAAGGTTGGCTTCCACTGTTTCCCAAAAGGTAGGATATTTTTCTTACTCTGTGTCACGTACTGTAGGCACTCTTGTCAGAGCACTTGAAAGAACAAAACACAGCACAGCCACGCACAGACCTGTACTGCTCTGGCTCCTCTCTGAGCTGCTGTTTTTAATCCCATTAGTATTTGCTATAACCAATGACACTACTGGGCCAGCTAAAAGCCAGTTTAGGTGATGGCAGGAAGCATCATCTGCAAAAAACATTTGAGGTGGTAAAAGGGGCAGCAGTGATCGATACAATCTTTTCATGTTTTCAGGATCTCCACAAAGTTGAGAGAAGCAACAGAGTCCTTTTATGCACATTGCAACCTGCAATTCTGTGTAGACCAGGGCAAGCAAGGCAATTGAAAGTCAGTCAAGTAGTGTGACAGGACTGCCGTGATTAGGCTGCCATGCTAGGCCACTGTGCAATACATCAGCAAAGAACACATTGCTGAACTGTTCTCTACATTGTTCCAAAAAATTCTTTGTTTTTGAAGGTATTTTATACACACGCAGGTACTCCAGATTTTTAAAAATACTGGGTCTTTTTCTCCCTTAACTTTTACCACTTTTTCATGGATGAGGTGTGTTGTCTAACACAGGTTCACACTGAAGTTATATATGCATGAAAGGAGAATCCAGCCTGGAACATACAGATATTTCTGGTGCATTCCTTCTTCAGTCTTTTCATTAATTGCACAGTACAAACATACCTCAGAGCAAAACCTACCATTTAGGGGTATCTACTCAAGTGGTCTTTTCTCTGTGTTAACCATTGTTGCCTAAATCTGTTCTTAGCTGGGATAATCCAATGTAGTTTCACTGAAGCAAATGGACCCCTGTGTTGAGTAATAATGAAGAGGAACAGAGTATTTTTTGCCTGATTTTTAACAACATCTGTGTAGAACTTTGCACTTTGCTTATGTTATTAATATCCAAAATGTGCTGAATAAGCCCATAAAAGCAAGGAGAATCCTTCTATAACAGTCAACCATCTACAACAGCCTATTCAACAAGTAGCACAGACAGAGTGCTAATAGTTTTCTGATGGCTCCCTGAGATGTGAATAGATGCATCCTTTCAGGAAAAGAAAAACCCACCCTCAACATAACAATCTTCCAAAATCTTGTCTCATCCATGTTTCACAGATTTCTTTTGTCTGTCCAAGTCTGTATCTCTGAAATGTCATCACCCCAGGCCACTCACTACCTCAGAATATTAGGCTATAATAAAGCTGTTTCATTGTCTCACAAAAATGTGTGAGAAAAGAGGAAACTCAGTTTACAAAAAAAAAAAAAATAAAAAAAATTAGTTATCACAGCCAGTGCTGCTTTTACAACAACTGCAGGCTTCTATGGTTCATTTACTGAGCCAGAGACTGGGAAGTCTGCTAGCAACACTCCTAATCAATGCCTTTTTTTATTTATTTATCCTGAGGAGAAGGAGGAGGAGGAGGATGGTGAGGTCGAAGAAGAAGAGAAAATATGCTATTTGCAGGTGGTTTTTTGCAAGACAATTGCTTTCCCTCAGGCTAAGGATCAATTGGAATACAAGGCCAGTCCGTAAAAACTGTTCTTTTTCTTTCTTTTTATGATGACTTGGAGAAGCAGCAGAAACAAAATTGTCATCCTTCTCAAGCTGAGAACATGCATTTGCATACGCTCGACAAAGACCTTATCTCAGCTCTGCATATGAGAACTCAGACCTGACAGTCTGCAGTTTCAAAAGAGGAGGACTCCTTCACTGTCACTAGTAGAGCAAGGACAAATTAAGTACAAGGATGCAGAATTTCCCCTTTTGTCCTCAAATTAGTGAGACTGTAGTCTTAGGATCTTGACTGAGGCAGACAGCGTCACTCCAAGTTTAGGTCCACATACTGGTTTACATTTAAAGCATTCCACAAGCCCTACCCATAAGAATCATAGTTATTCAGCCACAATCCAGTTTGCCAAGGGAACTATTTCCTACATGGGTATGAATGTGATCAGATCCACAGTGTGCCCAAGAATAAGAGACATAACAAGAATGAATGTATATAATAAACACAACTCAGAAATTTTATAGCATTTCTCATTTCATAGTCTGAATGTATTATATGTATTTTTAAAAGCATCTTCAGCACCTTTCTGGGAAATATGTATTATCCAGTTTATTATGCAAAACCTGTGCTTCAGGTTGGACATTAATTTAGCCAAGGAGAGTGTTAGTGTTTCAGGACATAAGTGACTGATACAACTGAGCCCTTACTGTGGTCTCCAGGTTTCCCTGTGATCAGATATGGCAAGTTATAAATGTATCGTCCAACTAGGGATAAAACAAATGGAGGTAGAAATATCAAAGCTTTACCCATTCTCATTATACAAACTTAATCTAAATGAATGTCCTAATATTATTCTAGATGCAATGATAAACCTCCAACGAGCTAAGAATATTTATTGGGAGGATGAATATCATTATTCCATCTAGATTATTTCAGCATTAAGGGATATGGCTTATTCAAGCTGCTGTTGATAAAGCAGTGTGGTAAGGTTAATACTGCAACTGACAATGCTCTGCCAGATTTCACAATATATGGGAAACTTTAATTAGAAGTTTATGAACCTCTGAAAATTCTCCAAAGGGCTTATCCTTCAGAATGAACTTTGACAAATACTCAGCTGAAATATGCAGTGATATGCAGCACTAGCATAAAAAGAGATTCTGGATGTGTATTGGTATGTGGTGGTCTTACATTGGTGGTGGCTACCTCCAGCACTTTCACAGCCTCCTGCCTATTGTCTTTGTGCTTCCTGAAATGTTATTCATTTTGGTTTTAGGGAAGTATTATAGTAATTATATCATGGATGAAAATCCTGCTCCAAGCCAATGAGTTAGTTAGATGTCAGTTGTGGGGGCAGGATTTCTTTCTTTACTTGATGAGGGAGCTGGCAGCCATCAAAACAGTATTTCCTTGAAATGTGTTAATTTGCTTGATGTTAGTTAACAATGGCTTCACTCTTCTGACAGATACTGCTGTAAGCCTGCTGGAATGGCAGAGAAGCAGCGATAAGAAATCTGCATCTGAGGATGCTGTGGAGTCTGTGGATGCTGACATTGACTGTACCTGCACTGGTGACTGTAGTTAAGCTAAAAGCTTCAGTGTTGTGCTATAGACATGCTATACAAATAATTGCATAGCTGGACAGATAAGAAGGGAATGCAATAGCTGTAGTAAAATATTAAGATATATGCTTGAAGAAAATAAACCTACTGCATTGCATCCGAAGTCAAATGCATTATGTACAGTCTGCACTGCTTAATAAATATGTTGTTCATTAAATAAGTATTCATGTGGTCTCTCTCTTTATTTTTTCCCTATCAACTAAACAATCAGACCAACTATAATATTATCCAGAAATTCTGCTTCCTTTTATCTGAAATATAATTACAGCAGTCCTCTCTTAAAATTATGTTCACTAGGTGATGAAAGGAAAACATGATTACGGCTACTGCTAACATTCCATTGTGCAAAGAATTTCCTATTTAGCATACTAAACACACAGTAAGCATTTGTTTTCTTTTATGTTTTCTGGTAAAGAGCAAAGTCTGTTCTTGGAACCGTTCTGCAAAAAAAAATACATTTTACTCCCAGCAAGACCATTACCCTTCGTACATTTTACAAAGGAATCAATTGGACTGCTAGACTCCCACTGTAGCTTTCCAGAGAGCTATAGTGTGTGACACAGTCCCCATTTTAATTTAAATTTTAATGGATGCACTGTTGCTTCATAAGCTAAAAGTATGAATAGGAACTTCTTTTTTAGTTTACCATCTTCTCTTTTATATTTATGAAAATGATGCCATGCCTTCAAAAACTTCAGGGAACAATACTTCACGTACCATTCAAATACTCCAAAAAAAGAAATATATCGAAAAATATGTAAGATCAATAGCATCATAAAGCTAAAATAAAGGACAAGCAGCACAGTTAGAATGTGTTTAACCAGTGAAGTGTCAATCTGCTAACTTTCACCAGGCCTATGCAAAAAAGGCAATTCCCTTCCACTCCAGGGGACCAGGAATACAGGACACCTTCAAACCCCAAGCAATGGCACAGTATCTCTTCACCCTGCACATGAATGAGCCATGCAGTGAGCTGTGATATTTTTTCCATAACAAGCAACAGCAGCTGGCATCCTCTTCCAAGAGAAGCCTTAGCATGGGCAAGGTACTGCTGAACACAAATGCTGTCAGGAAACTGTCATTAAAGAAAATACTTTTCTTTCTGACTAAAAACTGAGCTATCAGAAAGATGATTGAAGACTAAATAGCTGAACAATTACAGAATAACATTTCTCAGCGCTCTTCTTTCAAGAGCAGAATTGTGAGTAATGTATAGCACTCTTCTCATGCTCCCTCAACTTGCAGCTTGCCATGAACTTGAAATTAGAAAACACCCTTTTTTTTTATTTAATGTACTGCACACACTTCATTACTTCCAGAGAAAGTAAGCCAAGATGAGTTTGTTCAAACCAGGGCTCAGTGCGCTGAGCCCTGATGCCTGGTTTATACCCTGTGGCAAGCATGTTTGCCTCTGCCTCTAAGCCTCTCTCCTAAGAACCCACAGAGAGGCCTCTTTCCCTTCTGCTTTAATTTAGTCTATATGTCATATTTGGAAAACCTTCATGTGTATTGGGTCTACATGCAGAGAACCAGTGCTCTGTTGAACAGCTTTTTTTTCATGCAAGGATGTTCAAACTAAGACCAGTCACATGAGTTCTTGCACTATGTTTTTATTTGTAATAAAGCATTCCAAATTCCCTGTACTAAAGCTGTGTTTTGCTAACTCATCAGAAGTGCTATACTGCAAAAAAGGGTAGCCCTAAACAAGAGGGGAGATGAAGAATACTGCATTTCACTTGCCTTTAAAAATCACACTAATATTGCACTTGGAGAGCCCTTTTCTTCCTGGTATTGTTTTCACTATGGCTTATAGGAGATTTGCCGTTGACTTTCATAGGAACAGACTGTCATCCTTAATCCAACACCTTTCTCTTTAATCCTATTGTTTACAAAAGAGAAACTTTTGCCAGTCAACCACTTCAGATAAGACAAAGGTAGTGAAGACGTGTAGTGAGAGAGGAAAAAGGAACTTTCACGCTCAACTACTAGAACGAGAATTTTGTAACACCAAACAGCCATTAGTAAGACAAGTAATTTTGCTCACAGTAAAACACAGTCATCTACACAGAAGCATGACACTAATTAACAATCATCAAGCTTGGGTATAAACTACAAAAAATATAAGCAAATAGGCAAATGCCTTCTCCCTGAAAAAATTTACTATGAAAGACATTGGAAAAAACTTGAAGGTAGAGACTGATCAGCAGTCCTAAGTTAGTTTATTGAACAACCACAATATATAACAATAACACTTACTGTACAACATTAAAAAACAAAAAGAGTGCCAGACCAGCATGTCCCTGCTGAAGCCCCACTTTGGAATTTGCACCAACAAGAAGGCACCTCCAGCACCCCAATTAAAGGGAGCCACAAAACAGCTACACATCCCTTTCTGCTAAATCATCACGCCTGGGAAAAGGTATCCTGCCCAGTCTAAAACCGCAGACATATCCCTTTCCTCCAGCACAAGTTCCTCTCTTAGCACTGTCCACTGGCTGTGATGTTCACAAGCAATAAAGCTCCCAGCAGCTAAATCCTGCGTGCGACAGGTTGAGCCCAAAAGTCCTAAAGAAACTCCTAGCTCAGGCAATGTCCCAGACACAAGGTGAAAATGCCCCACAATGTCAAAGCATGGTCAGCAAATCACTCACCATCACCCTACCAGCAACACAGCTGGTAGGAAAAGCAGTTGCTAGCAAAACCCAGACACACTCCTTTCACCCCTCTGTGAAAGGCACAGGGAGACACAGCTCTTCTTATTTCCATTGTGAAGGGGGACCTTTCATTTCTGCCCAGGGCCTGTTCCTTAGTGCCTTCTTGCTGGGACAGCTGAACGCCTTTGACTGATTGAATGACTCCACTGATGCTGCAGCTGTAAAATCCAAATATAATGAAAGTTAGTAAAGCCTGAGGTTGGCAGTGGGCAAGAAAGCAAAACACTTAGAACCAGCTCATTTTGCCAAAGGAATTAAGGGCATTAGCAGTACAAGTGTGAAAAAGCCCTTCTGGAGTTTCTAATGCACCACACAGACATTTCCAACCCATCTGGGAGGATATCTGCAGTCTAGATTTAAATCTCATTTGGAAATCATGCCTGTCCTATCTTATAAAGCAAAGCAAAGTTATATAGCCTACTGAGTATTAAAATGTGTACTTCACAGTCTGAGCTTTTATGCTCTCTACTTTTCATTTCTAGTGCTTCTCAATTAGTTGAATTAATGAACTCTGGACTTCACTATAGTAATAAAGGAGGATGACCTTGCAATTACAGTACTCCAGAATGGTTTAAAAAAAAAAAAAAAGCGTATCAGAAAAAAGATTCAGGCCTAAGCATAGGCCAGGCTTGAGTCCTAAACCTGCATTTACAGCTCTGTAATGCAGTTTTGCATGAGGCTGGGGAATTCTCTGCATGAGAGGGATATGACTACTTATCTACTTGATGGAGTCAGAAATGCTTATGAATTTATAGTCCCATATGTCTCTTGCAAGTTCTCCTGTGATTCTAGATATGAAAAGTAAATTTTTCCACTAGATCTGCTAACCACATGAGTATATTTTATTGCTAAGTTGAAGGTTTTCATTTTCAGATTCATCCAACTGTAAAATAACTGTACATTTGGAAAAAATCAAAACAATGTACCTAATTTGTTCATGGTCAGTTTTGGTTAAACCTTAGTGGATTATTCATAAAAGCCTAGAATTGGATCCTGCTATTACAGTGGGATAGGCAAAAGGCTATTGGAGACACAGTCTTTTGTATCCTAGACAAAGACAAAAAAACCTTTTGTGCATCAGACCTGGTTCTTTTGATTCATTAACTTTAAATGACACAGTGACTCTCAGGAAAGCATGGTCATTCTGCTCCAGAGAAAGGAGTTGAAGCATGATAGAAAAGGACAAAACTGTTAATATCAGATCCCTCCTGGAAATGAAATGCCTCCTCCACAGCATAGGTGTTAAAAAATAAGTAACGTGTACAATTCTAACCCCACTGGAGTCAATGATTAAACTCAACAGAGCTAAGCTTTTACTCTGCATGTTTGAATTACTTATTAAATGAACTTTAGTTGTCCCTAAAAATAAATGTACTGCATGGATCCAAGTGCTGCTGATGAATAAGAAACCTCAGGAATCTAGCAAATACAGTGGTTAGGGCTAAAATCACAGACAGCACAGAAGGTTGCAAAAGAGAGCAGCTATTAGTAGCATTCTGAGTTTTATGTTGAATTTTAAGGTCTCTCATGCCATCTACTGGCTTTTTTGTTTATTAACAATGGTTTAAAGCCTTTTTACCTCCAGATTTATTTATAGGTCTGATACATTCCAGGCAGTTTTATATAAATTCTAATCAAGGTTTTGGGGCGGATTTTTTCCCTCTAACCTCCACACTTGATTACTATGTTTTGTTTTGTTTTCCTGTAAGCACATTACAATTCTGTACCTTTCTGAACACCGTTTCACATTGTCTCTGGAGGAAAAAGACATTGCCTAAGACATTCTCATTTCTGTTATTGCTGGATAGGCAGTAATTACATTGCAAGCAGGGCTAGGAGAACAGTTTACTAAGAAAATCCAAAGCTGTTTGAAAATAGCACTTACGGTTCTTCCTCAGTGTGAGAAAGTTATTTGGTACCTGAAAATGCTTTAATGTGCAAAAATCTATTTTCCCCTTTTTTTTTCCCTTGCAGCTCACTTACCTATAATTCACAGTGAACACTTACATGTCCTAATATTATTGTTTACTTTCATATGGGTTTTGGGGAGCAGAACTATATATAGATAGATCTGCTCACAACACTTCCGTCATTATCTGTAGCCTGTTTCTTCCTGATGTCCCAGTTTCCCTTCCCTATTTATCTGTGTCCACTGGCCTGTTCAGCTTCTCTCAGCAGAACAAAGGCGGGCACCTTGGGACACCTTCACCCCATGCCAGGGGAGCAGGCAGCCCCGCAGCTGTACACCATGCCCCATCTAGAAGCTATTCAGGCAACTTCAAAATTCACATTGCACACCATGCTAAAACATTACCCCACTGAAGCTTTTGGAGCTTTACAGACTTGCTCTCTCTCTTGTCTCTGTCCTTTCCTTCTGCAGAATCTTTCAGTCATTGATGACTGAGTCAGGCTAAGGGCCAGGGTTGTATGTCACACAGTAGTTGTTGCAGAGGAGGGTTGTTGATTGTTAGGCAAGGTTTGATTTCAGGGCCCAAAAGGAGCTTGAACAGCCAAGACCTCTGTGGATCATCCTGGAGTACTCCAATTGCCATCTGCATAACAGAGGCAAAATTAAATCAAAAGCTTTACAGTAGCATCTAACAGATTCATCAAGTTGTGCATACCATTAGTCAAAGTAAACTTCGGTTCTGTTACTGGATAGCCAAGTTCTCCATCATACTTGATGCTTTTTGCCTTTAGGTAAATCACAAGTTCTTCGGAGAAAAATACTAATTGGAGACTCGCACTATCAAATCCCAAGTCTTGCATGAACTCTGCAAGGGTCACTACAACAAATTCAGTGCTGAAGTAAGATGCTGAAACAACAGCCCTCAGGCTTTTGTCACATCTTTGTTTTCTCTCACTGGGTAAATGGATCACAGTCCTTTTTCATTCTGAAGCTTCAGGGCACTTCCAAGACTCTTAAAATCTTTTTCTTGGTAATGAAATTAATCTCAAAACATAGTCAGCAGTGACAAATGCAGGAAATGTTGTGATTATCTCCCATCAAACCTATCTCTTATTTTTTTACATTATATCCTCCACATATAGTCTTAATCTTCCCGAGTAAAAGTAACTCAACATTCTTTATAGACATTATATTAAACAATAGTTAAGTGCCTTGTTTGTTAGTGGTCCTATCTCTCTCTTATGCAGTTGAGAATTTACTCTAACTAGAGCTGCTTTGATGCTTTGTTTTCTTGCCAGATGATAAAAAGATAATTACAGCAAAAGAAATAGAACCCAGAATTTAGGCGGAATAAGCTAACATACTAGATTTCTACTTATATTCCTGCTTATGTGGTCAAAACAAAACTATTACTATTCAAGATCTGTTCATGACCATGATACTTAGGGCACAATACAGATTAGATTCACTATGGGCTCGTGCTGGGGAGAGAACTGGCGGTCAAATGTTTATCTCACCGTGACACTAACCTGTCTACATGACTTGAGGCTCAATGCAGGTACATTGGTATCTCTGAATGGTGTTTCACCTTTGTGAAATGAGGCTATACAACTTTCATTTGATGCTAACTCAGCCATCCCTACACCATGAGTCATAGTGTCCCCACTCTCCCTGATATTATGAATCGCTGCATTACAAGACCTGACTTTCATGTGTTTGAAGCTAGAGCACAATCTTCTCCTCAGAGTAAAGTACTAAATTCCATGTATTAAGAAGAGCTAAACACTTCAGGTGGGCTTTAAGGTATCTGCCCCTGCCAGCTTGATGGCTACCTAGACTATTCAGTAGAAAATGCTGAAGAGGTCATTGTACACATCCCAATTCCCAGGGCCCTGGGCTCCCTGGCAACAGGTTTCCATACCTGAAATCATCATCTATGTTCTGGCAACTACATTGTCCCTTCTGAAACACAGCTGGGGGATGGTGGGAAGGCTGAGAAGTCTCACATCTTAAGTAACTGACCCATTAAATCATATGAAAAGAGGTGGAAACCACAGCTGTATCATTGAATGTGCATAATCACAGACATTGTGCTATTTTGGGGCTCACTGATAGAGATTAAAGGGTGTAGACAGAAGAACACCTTGTGTGAGGCTTTTCATGTCTTATATGTGAGAAGAAGCTGAGCCCTGTGGCTTTTCCAGCACTTTGGAGCAGAAGCAAGGCTGTTGTTTAGGATGCTGGCAGCTGAACAGGTTGTGCAAATTAGGTACCAATAGACTTCGCTATCTAACCGTCTAGAGAGGTAAGTAATAAGGTTTTCAGTCTTGAGTATAAGCACCTACATTGTAGCTAACTTACTTTCCTCTGTGAAGCTGTGCATCAGTCTCTGCAATGCTACAGCTTCACGTTGGAAAGTCCTGATGCAACCAAACTGAAACGCTCCAGAGGAATTAATTGGTGACCTTGCCTGACAGACCAAAATAAATCTGGCAGGCAGGTTGTCCCCTTTGCCAAGTCCTTAGATCCCCAGCTGCAGCAGTACGGATTGCACAGCTTCCTGAGCTGGGTGAGCTTGCCAGCTCCAAGTCCAGCAACCAGCCAGCCCCCCCGTGCTGCCTCCTGCCTTCAGCTTGGCTCTGCAGGCTCCTAATCGTGCCCAGGGCCAGCTGGTTAGCACCAGGCAGACAGGGAACCTGGCACTCCCCTTGCCTTTTGGCCAGCTGGTGGATCAACAAAATGGATTGCTCCACTCATGAGAAATGCTGGGATGCCAACACCTCCCTCCTGAGCAGAGTAGGATGCAATGTGACAGCCCCAAAGTCCCCCAAGATACCGCTCCTTTTTGCAGCACATATAGGCTGCTCCTGCCTCACTTCCTCACTCGTGCAGGAGTTTTTCAGTTGTCATGTGATGAGGATATTTAATTTATGTTTTTGAAAGGACATGAAGCCCAAAGCACTAAATTTTGTACATCGTTCAGCATCCCATTCCAATTTTCGTTTGGTGGGTAGGCACAAACTAGTTGAATTAAAGGTCAAGGTTTAGGTTACCAGCACAAGCGAGGCTCTGTGATTTGTGTGCTACTCAGCCTACCAAATCTGCAGCTTTACATAAACAAACACCTACAAAGAGAAACCTGGCCTGGTCAAGGCAGAGTCATACTTACATTATATAAATCATTACTACAGTCTGCTATAAGTATAAATATAAAAAATAATAAATAATACAGATAAATAATTATATAAATGTTTTCTTCAAAGCTTCTAACACCAATTCTAAGGCTAAATCTTTTATGCTAGAAATATTCAAATGCCACCTTTACTCACATGTTGTACATTTTCAGCATGGCACTGAAGAGTGGCTAAAATGTGTAAGTTTTGCCCCTCTTGAACTCTTGCCTTATCAACATCCTTTTGGACAACATTCCTGGCTTAAAAGTCTCTTTTTATCCATTTTTTTTCAATGATTTGTTTTGAGATTAGGTGATCAGGACTGTATGCCTGAACTGCCCCATATATAATGGCGATATAAATATTTTCTGTAATTGTGTCCACTCCTTCACCATTGTTCCATTCATCAAGACCCCCTTCTAACTGCAGCTCCATCTCGTGCCCAAGACCAGTGTAGCACTGCCACAACAGCTTACATTTGCATAACCTCTGATAACCTGTGTGCTGTAGACAATGTAAAATTTTCACCACTGCTAGCTGTAAACATATTTGTTTAGCCAAGGTGCCAAACCCACATTTTAGCTCAAGAAGTCCTTAATCCAATAAGGCTCTCATTACATTTCCACTGTTCTACAAGCCATGACAATAGAGACAATAAAAAGTGGTACTTTTAAAAAACCCACAGCCTCGAGACATTGGGTTTTTTGAATACAGATGAAGTGGGATCACTCAGGGTCGGCCCCCTTAGGAAGCTACCTGATAATTTCCACATTACATCACCCTCGAATTTCAATCATTTCCTCAATAGTTGCACTAACAGCACAGAATCATTGAACCTCACCATTTTCATCCACATCAACATGCACTCTAGGAGAAAAAAAGTTTCTTCTGCTGCAAAAATTTTGGTAGTTCTTTTAAAACAGTGTATGAGAAATAAAATACATAGCATAGTCTGCTGTACTATTCCAATGAGTCAAGTCTGAAAACTGCAATAATTTTTCTGAATGACAGACTGAGAGGTTGCTTACTTGGTTATCACACAGCAATTTCACAGCTACTGGGTTTCATTACCACCTTCCCTCCCCAAAAGATTTCCTTCATATGAAAAGACCTTTCCTACTTCGAGCTCTTCTCTTTGCCTGAATTCTTCATTATGTTATTTGTAGGGTTTATTTTTCCCTTGTTATACAGGAATAAGGGTTGTAATGAAAGCACTATGCAATCAAGCGTGTCTCAACAAGCTAAAGAGATTCCTACAGCAAACCCTCAGGAAACCTCACTGCAGCCCCCTCCACTCCTACCAGCTGCTGGTGCACTTACCTAGGTAAGAGACTTGGTGGTCTCCTCTATGGCCTTGCCTTTGAGGGAACAGAGCAGTGGGAAAGCAGGCCTACTCACACCTCACTCTGACCTCCAGGTGAGAAGCCCTCCCTGTACAGTTATATGCTCACAACAGAGGCTGATAAATAGACCAAATCATAAATCAAGGGAGTTATTTGAGAGCCAGTGCTTGTACTCTCTGCAGAGGGACCTTCTAGTCTGAGTCCTGGGGATCCCTCGTTTGCAAACTCGCTGCCACTAGAGGGCAAACGTGACCAAGGCATTTAAGAAAAGAAATCCTTCTATATTAATATGTAATAAATTTTAATGATGGCTTATTGTGTGAGACGAAGCCTCTTTGTACCTTCCGAAAAGATACAGTAATGGTTTGTTTTACCAGACACACCAATATCAGACACACTAAAAATATTCACAGATGCAACTGCACCAAAGCACATTGCCATTTCATTACCTGGCCCTAAAGACCTTATAAATACATTCTTCTCAAACATTCAAGTAAATAGCTAATACACATCTTGATATGATTCAAACCAATACAGGTGAAAACAAACGAGATAACCTTTCACCTTGTGCAAAAGAATTATTTTGAAAAATATGTCCACAGTAATCAGTTGGAAGGCTTACAGAAAACGGTTAAGATCCCAGTTTGGGAATGCCCTATTAAAGGAGAAGGTGATAAAATGAAACATCTAGACTGACTCCCTCTGCGAGACACTTGCCTAGCTTTCATCTAACTCTGAATGAGCACACTGGCAGTTCAAGTCTTATCCAATAGCTCTTTATAATGGCTTCAGGGTCTGTTTCTGGAGTTAATCATTATCACATAATACGGGCATTTAGCTATTCAACATTAGGATACAGAAGGTAGTTTCTCTTGTAACAGAAAGGAAGAAAGTAAAGAAGATAGACAATGCACAGGGAGTAACTCAGATTGCAATCTAAAATATGGGGAAGAAATAATTTTTTTTCTACATAATTTCTTGAAAGGTTTGTGCAGGTGATTTTCCTAGTGGAGAAAAATTAAAGGTCTGGAAAGATCCTGCAGTATTGGTATCAAAGCTCAGAAGCTGGCAAGTCTGTTCTCCACTTAATGTAAGAAGACAATATTTTTATTCAAAGGGAGGTCCAGCTGCATAACTGCAATGAGATGCAATTCCACTGATGTCTCTGGAGTTGCATCTGCCTCTGGTAGCAGTAAATGTGACCCCCCAGTGTCAGGATTTTATAAAGATTCCGCCCAGCAAGCACATAAAATATCAAAAGCTACAGGAAATGTGCAGCATTTTTCTTCAGCTTCTCAGAAGGGAAGTTGTCAAAGTAGCTGTCTGCTAAACATATCATCTGCCTTGCTACAGAAAGAAGGATGTCAACACTGCATGTCAAATCCAACCCTGAGATATATATTTTTAATGGGCAGGATCTGACTTAGACAGATCCCAAATCTCTCTGCAATTACCTACATCTGTAGGAAAGGCACAAAAGGATTTATCTGAAAGAGCTCTCAAACTATTTTCCAGTCTTGCTTTTTGTGACAGAAGAAAAGTAAAAATCTTAGGAACATATTTTCAAAAGCATTGTTTGAGGAGACTGTAAGTTTTAGTTGTTCCTATGCCCTCACACCAGTAGTAGTACCACTCAGGTGCAGTTTGGCCAACGACACTTTGCTCTCAACTACCACGTCTGCTGAGGTCCTGGTGACCCTGCCTGCAGGAGCTCCAGCCCTCTGTCAGCACCCAGACACCCTGACACGTGATGGCTTTCAGGAAGGAGACTATTCAGGAGGGTGCTAATGCCATCAGAACTATTCATTTACTACTACAGCCTAAAACCTTCAGAAAAAGTGTTTGGGATGATGCAATGTGAATGGAAATGACTGTCTATCTCTACACCTTTCCTTAACCAGGGACCCTTCAAACATAGAAAAGCAAGGCACAGAAATACAAGCACATTAACAGAAAGCTGGACACTTTCAAGATGTTTCAGCTCAACCAATGTAATGTATACAGTACAACAGTGGTCCTCTGACATGGCCCCCAAGAGACATGCCATGGCAGCGGGAATGGACCACTTCCCGAAGCCAGTGTTCACATGGGTGCAAGAAGCAAATTAATTCATTCCTGCCAACATGGACTACCATCTTTTCACTGCTAGTCTTTCTTCCTGCTCAAAGCACATTTCAAACACAAGCAGTAATATGTACCTAAAGCCTAAACTCTGCTACAAGACCTCTAGCTTCCAAGAGTCTTTCCCAAAGGCAAAGGGAAGTCATGTCAGCAGGGTGTGAGAGTCACCATGTTTCACAGGTGTCTTCTCAGGTTCATTTTTCACATCCAACTGCAGATGGCCACCTCAAGGCTGTATCCAGCCAATATAACTAACTAATTATGCTGTCTTAGCCCAAGAGCAGGTCTACAGATGCAAGTCACTAATGATGGCACTTTAGGATTATGACATCTGATCCTTTACATCCTTTTTTTGTTTGTTTGTCACTTTTACAACCACACAAGTTATATATGGAGGCCTAAAGTGTCTTTTTACTGAAACTTTGTGAATATCCATAAAGGCAGGAAAAAAGGAAAGCCAAGTATTTATGGTTAAAGGAATGTTTTTCCGTTGCAACTAACCTTTATTCTCTCCTGAGCTGGATTCACTGAACACACAAAAGTGTGCATTGGTGGGCCAAGGAAGTAAATCTCTGGACAGGTTTAGCAAGTACTCCTATGGATCCTTAAGCAGAGCACCAAAGAACTGCTCCTAGTTAATCCAGCAGTGTGCCACATGAAGTATGTTTTCAGAGTATGGTGGTCCCTAACAGGACAGAAGTATGGCAGAAATGGAGTACCACAGCATTCTGCCTCTCAGCTGATGTGCTCGTGGACACAGCGGGAGCATCTTCCTCAAAAGAAGGAAATGTTTTCTTCATGCTAGAGAAAAAGATGCTCTGGTGCCAAAAAAAAGAGGCAACCTTCTAGGAACTGCTCCCCAGGCAGCCTCTCTGCAATTGCTTCTGGTTGAAGACAGCACAAGAATTCAGTTTTTCACAAAGGCATTAGGTAGAAAAGCTTTAATAATTAAAAGAGTGTGAATTAAGCAGATACTGTGCTACACCTACAGTGCCTTGGTGAGAAGGCACTCTGTAAACAGAATTATTATTTCATCAACACAGTAGACTCCTCACTTAATGGCTCACTAACTGGGCCAGAGATGAGATTCGATGTGAAGAAATCAATGACTCAAAGCAAGAGATTCAGCAAATATGAAATACCTGGTGCTTAGCTCTTAGGATTGCATATTGTCTTCTGTGGAAGTGACTTGTATCATGCAGGGAGAAAATAACACTCCTGCTGCTGTGTCCAACTGCATCCATAGGAGATAAGACCGAACTGGTGCTTGCTAGCACTAGACTCCCACACTTTAGGGGTTTTATATTTGCTTTTTGGTGTTCTCCTTCTGTGCTATAGCTGCTAAATAAATAACCATTGCTACTTTGTACTTCCAAAATGGTCTTAGATCTCTTTTTTTTTTTTTTAAATTCATGACATAAAAGTCAGTATTCCTTAGCAGTGGTAGCCTTATTTTGGTGTCTACCAGGTGTATACATCAATCAGGATGACTCTGATGTACCGCAGAGCAGAAGCACCAAAGGGCATCCTGCAAAATTAAATAGTGAGAATAATGAAGTCCTTCACAATTCCTCTCTGCTCCAACCATTATAACAACTTGAGAGAGCAGAGAAGGTATTTTCAACATGTGGCTATAGGTGCATGACTCTTCTTCAGACAGCTGGCTAGAGGGTAAATAGCAAGAGCAATAAGTATCTATCTCTCCTCTGCAGGAGTGAGCATGATTCATGGATGAAGAATAATTTATTTTCCTACTCACCAGCATACTGAGGCTTTACTGTGAAATTACTTCTTAAGTTTTCTCCTTCTCTTCAGTGCTAATTTAGGGATGTAAAGCTCACCATGCTGGCTCACTTTTCACTGAAGTGATTTCAGCTTCCCTTCCAGATTCCTGGGGAAAATCTCAGCTTTACATTCATCAGCTCCTAATGCAAAAGAGTGAATCTGACTGCAGAGAAAGGTGCCTCGTGCAGTCAGGAGTATCTGCACAAAGGAGGAGAGGTGAGTTAAATTGCAGAGGAAATCCTTCATTAATAGTGCCAAATGACTGTACAAGACCTTACTAATTATCTGAAAGAAGGAAGGATTAATATACCAATTTTACAGGGAGGAAAATGAGATAACAGAAAAAGCACTCAGGAAAATAAACGGCCAGGATCAGCCACGGCTTCAGTTTGTCATCCATTCCTGCAGGTGAAGAGCCAATTTTGGGCAGAACCTCTTCTGTTTCTGTGGTAGTTTGTTTATTTGTTGCTATAGAATGAACAGTCCAGCAAAATTTCTCTCAAGCAATTTTCTTCAGAATATCCTGTCACTTCTCATTTGGATTTTTTTCCTATCAACATTCATCTTTATCGAATAGGACAGTTAACAGTTAATGTAACAGAAAACAAGTATAAATTATACAGAAACATGTTGAAACCAGACTGTCACCTTTCATGCATTTTTCAAGATAATCTGTCTTTCTGACACACCTTTCTGGCTCTGTTTTGTTGGGGGGAATAATACAGCACAGAAATACACTGTTGAAAAAGGGCAGCTTCCAATGCCTTTCTCAAAAAAAGCTATAACCTTTTTCTACACATAATTGCACTAAATTCACCAAGAGCACATAATGGACAGGAATACAAAATGAATCACAGCACTTCTATATGAAACAGCTGTTCCATGAACTGGCCATGATGATTTTTGACTACATGACTGCATTTGTAGTTTGGAAACAATTAGCCAGAAGCAATTATTTATCTTGAATTGTCACACTTGTTTTATCAGCTCTTTAGGGGGTTCTCATGTAATCAAAGAACTTGCAGAGCTGAAAAAGCAAGATTTTCCTACTCCAGTTGGACCAAGAAATAAAATGCAAATCAATGACAGCATGCTTAGATAAAATTTGTACAATCCAATTTCATCCATCATTTTCTTCCATTCCTTGTTGAGACAATAATATTACATGCTCTCAAGGACTCAGGAGATCTCAAAATATACTTAGTAGTCACACCAGTATACTGGAATCAGGAGAATGCAAATAAATCCCATCCTTCATTGCCTCATTCTTTCCGCTTCTCTAATTTGCAGTGGTAAATTTTGAAATCTGAATAGTCTCATTTTTCAGAAAGCACTGAGCACTCCCCAGTGCCTTTTGCAGCCACTGGGACATGCAGCTGTGACATTCAACACCTATGCAAATCTGGGCCAAGTTATCTGCAGTGAGACAACTCATGCAGCTGAGAAAAAGAGTTGCTTTGCCATCTCACAAGGGAATGAAATCTCTGTAGTGAGCTGCTGGCTCTGTTAGAGGTAACTCAACAACATTACAACAATGTAAGCAGCCTTAGGAATAGGCTAAAAGTCATTAGGAGGTTGGTTTTCAGAGCATATCAGGAACTATATATGGCACCGTCATGCATTCAGGAAATCATGTTCAGGTTTTATAAACCACAAACGCAAATAAGGCCTGGCAAGCTTTATACTGTGAACACAAATAGACTTAGCATATGTAAGCCATTGTGTAGCTCAACTGGAGAATTAATACTGTCCAGAAAAAGAGATGCCAGTGTAATACAATGTTCCTGAGTAACATGAGGTGAACAGTACCCAGGACAGTCACATCAAGCTTTGTAATTTCACATTTCTGAAACAAGAACCAAGAAATAAAAGGCTGTTGCCATTAGATGTCATTTTTCATTACATCCTGAGCAGTTATCCAAGTGCAGGATAGCTGCACAAAAGGACTTGTTGCTTAAGTTACCTGGCTGTTTAGGTATGGGCCACAGCCTCTGGGCAGCCACTCTGAGCACTCCTTCCACAAACAATGAGCATCACTTTTTGGGAAACTAGTGAGTTTCAGATGTTAACTGCTCAAGCATGTATTAATATTTCCTTTCTGGGCTGAATTCAAACTAGCCATTTGTGCTCATACAGTTCTTTTTAAATTAACTTCCTTATTCTCTCTATAACCTTTTTTCTCCTTGTTTTTCAGCAGCAGTTTTTGAACATGCAAGCAGACTGGGGATCTGTTTGTGCTTTCCCTGTTGAAACATTCATCAGCCTCCTGTGCTGAATCCTGATTCACCAGGTCCTGGTGCTGCCAGGCTCGTGTCCTCAAACAGTACTAGCACTGCTCCTGCTCTCACACCACTCCTGCTTCCTGGGCACAAAACCTTTTACTGAAAATCTGCTCTGGGGCCTGGCTGCTATAGGTGCACAGGACAGGCAAAGAGCTGAAACCACTTTATCCTGAATGCTGAACACGCATGAATACTCTGCCTCACAGCTCAAGGGGTAATGAAAACTGAAGACACAAAGGGATTTTGCACTAGATTTCTGAAAAATCCAAGCTGAGCTGACAATCTAAGCACTTCTCTGTCAACAAAGGCTGTTTGGGATTTACAAACTAGCAGTCCCTCCTGAAGAGTCTGATTTATTTGGTATGCTTTCTGCAATCCTAATGCAAGCCAAGTTTTTATTCACAGCCACAGCATTTTGCATAATACCCAAGTAGAGTATATGCTTAGGAAGTGGTAGACCTGGATTCCAGACTTTTGCCTGCTGAGGAAGGCTGAAACTATAGCTTCTACCTCCTGTGGGAAAACGCAGAAGGGACTGGGCTAGGCAGAGCCTACAAAGAAGCACAACCTTGGATCTGAGTGGAAGAGACCCAGTACCTAGATTCTGCTTCTAACTAACATCATTAACATCTTAACACTAGCACTGACCATTAGATGGCATCTGAATTAAAACACAAATACAAGCCAGAAATAATCAAGGACGTAGAGGCTGGGACCAAGAATACATCACTCTTGGCCAAGCTCCATAATCACTAGGTTAGATAATGATGCCAGTCCCCTTGACAGAGCTTATCTGCAACGTGCTCATGCAACTAGATTATTTCAGTTCTGCAGCAGCTTGAATGTCACGAGGTTTGTGTCTCCGTACTGCCTGTCCATGGCACAGTGCAGACATACTTTCTGCTCTTTTACTGCAGCAGTTTGGTACAAACTACCTTAACCATTCCCTGGGTCACAGCAGATTTACACATAATAGTCAGTAACATTAATGTAACTACTCCTGCTTCACTATTATTATATAATTCTAAATTGGAACTGTACATAGCCTTGGTATCCATGGTACTGCCTGCACCTGGAGCAGGAATTCTTTCCGCTTAATTTCAAAAATGTTCCATGATTACAGCAGTCATCCATTTAATTGGGGCATCATCCCCCTGTTTCAAGTAGTATTTTATTAGGTTGCAGAAAAAGGAATGTAAAATTGAGAAGCCTCTACCCAGGAATGAATACCCAAAAGGATTTTTGAATGAATATCCTCGAGGTATTTTAGAGTAAAGATGATTTGAGAAGGAATAGAAAGATGCTATAATTCATCTGCCCTTGTCTTTATTAATACATCTCACCCTCCCCACAATGGGGATGAGAGTTACTGAGCAGCTGCATTTCCAGGTCAGCACCCTAAGAGCAGGGAGCATGCAAGAGACGCTGTCTTATTCCTCCTCCCTGGATGGAGCCTCTGGTGTACAAAGGCTTCTGCCTGCAGCCCAGAGTTAAGTGCCTATTAAATGGAAAGGATATTTCCCTGTGGCCTGTTGAACTGGCTCTGAGCATAGTAGCTTTCTTGAGTACCACCCTTGAGCCCTATTGATCCTATGGGGTATCAGGGCACCCAAGAACTGGATACCTCCATCCCAAGCATAAAATATCCTGTATCTCCTCAGAGAATTATCCCTCAATTTTACTCTGTGCAATTTCCTATCTAACTGAAGCAGTTTGAGCATAGGTGCATTTAAACCTGCAAGGCACTTAGATTTCTTAGGGATGGAGAAGTAGCTAAGATTCAAGTATCAAAGAAAACTAGATTACTTCCTAGGAGAACATGAGTCTACCTCAGCTAGTTCTCAAGATAAGCCACTGGCCCAACGATAGTCATGAGTAGTTGTTGCAAGGGTTAACTACCATGCAAGTTGTCTCAGTGGAAATGTCAGACGCTTGCAAATAACCAGGAGATACAGGAGTGCAACATTAAAAGTATGTCTCCACAGTTTCCACAATAAACACATCTTTTTTTGACATTAATCTGCCTTTGACTCACAGTCCACAAAAGTTAAATCATTTTCAAGGAAGTCTGCCACATTAAATGTGCAGTTTTAAAAACTTAATGTTATGGCTGTGCTATTACTGTGCCGCATGCATTGCTTGAGCAGCAAGATTAGAGATCCATTCCCAAAATTAGGGTCAAGTTTATAAACCCACATATGGTGCATTGTCTTTTATTGTAATAGGATTTTCTCCTTTGCACTCCTTCCTGTTTAATGCAACATGAAACTCCATTTAATCTTCAGTAAACCTTTCAGCTGAGATATAATTTTGACTAATAAAACCTCCATAAACACAAGCACTTTTATTAAGTGTGATGGCAACAGTCAGACATTGATGATAACACTTGATGTGACTGGCAGCAGCAAGGTAACCATGGACACTGCTCTTATAAAGAAGAGATAAAAAAATTATATTGCAGTAATTTGGAGATACTTCTTTTCTCTTGAAAGGGAAAGTGAAACAAAAATAGTTGCAGATATATTCCTTGTCAGATGCCATGCCTATTACTGGTAATATTGATATTGTTATAGTTTTATCTGTGGTGCTTGGAAACACCAGCCTGAGGTCAGGGCTACTGAGGTTGCACAGCTGCCCAAAAAGAAATGATGGTCCATGTCATCAAGGCCCTGAGTCAGAACAAACAAGACTACCAAATGTTTATACCTCCAGATAAAGGAAAAGAAACACAAGAAGACAAATCTTTAACTAGTATAAAACATTACAGTCTCATGGATTTTGTAATCTTTGGAGTAACTCTTTTTCTCTATTAAGCATAGTAAAGGCCATCAAACAGTATTAGTCAGTCCTGCACAGGCAAAAGTATATCCATGTCCCCACTAATCTTTTGCATTACTTGTACATTTTTATGGACGTATTTTTAATAACAGTTTCTATAAAGACTGATCATAGAGCAGACAGTTTTGCTGATGTTTTTATTGTCTACGTAAATGTCTCAAGTTCTGGAATTCCAGCAAATTGCATCCTTTAAAGAGCACATCAATTTATCTGTCCATTTTCCTAGCCAACTTGCCTTCGCTTCTTGCATGGGTTTCATAAACTGATATTTGGGCTGAATCAACTCAAACCAGCTGTTTGTTTTCTTCTCTGAATTATTTTTCTGTCACACCCTGATTGTGCCCTTTGCCCTTCTCCACACAGGCAGCTTTGCCAAAATGAATCTTTGCTGTTCAGCCAGATGCAAAAATGGCCAGCAAACAAGGTTAGTGTCCTTTTTTGGTTAGGTATGCCTAGTCCAGCCTGCAAAGTTCTGACCAGTGTGCCAGACTGTTTTTACATTTTTTTATTGTGTATTATCAAAAATCATCTTTGAAACATTAGGTCATCTACCCGCAAATAAGCCAAAATTTTGATAATGATGCTAAAAAATGAAACTTCATGTGGCACGATGCATATACCTTGCCTCAAACATGCACAACATAATTTCCTCTCAGTCTCACAATCTTTCCAAGATTTCCTGGATAATCCAAATCCAGACAGATTAAAAAGGATACAAAAGATAGAAAAGGCAAGAAACCTGAGGTTCACTGAAACTCACTGAGTGCTCCCTGGTACCTGTTCTGAAATTACATCTGTTGCAGCAGGGAACGAGTGACTGTGCTTCCACCTGGCCACACAGAGTGAATTGTAATCTCTGCAGTCGAGGGGAATGTTTTAATTTATTGCGTTACAGTCACTTGAAAGTTCATCACCTATCCTGCAGATGGAGAGAGAGGGCTGTGGCTAACACCCTGGCTGTTCCTCACAGAGTTTCCTGCCTGAACTCTGAAACGTAACCCTGAGATTCTCAGATAAAGCAGGACACGGACTAACAGTGTGGTATGGGCATAACTGAGCAAGTATTTCCAACGGCACATTCTAGTCTCAGCTATTCAAGTATGACTTGGGAACATGGTTTTGAATTTGTGTGTATATGGACTAGAAGAGTGTCAGACCAGGAGCTTCTTACCTGATAGGAACTTACAAGTGTTTATGCTATTGAATGACAGAATTCAAAAAAACAAAGCTATTTTCTTCTGGTTAATGACTGATGTCACCCCTCTGTTTTTACAGCACTGAAAGTCTGCTAAGTATCTCTGACACTTCTGTCATTTTTAAAGCCTGAGTCAGGTGGCTGAGATATGCATGTTAAAAAAAAAAAAAGAACTTAATTTTACTTCCCATATTCTGATCACTTATAATTTTGAACACAAATATTGATCCAACAAACCTATCATCAGAAGAAAGAGATTTTTTTTACACAAAATTAGACAGGATTTATACACTAAACCGTCTAATGTTTTTTTCCAAAGAATTAAGTGATAAAATGTATATTTGTATGTAGGATGGGAAATAATGAGCTACAAGTATTGATATATGCATTCTTACCCCAAGAGCAATTCTATTGAGAGAGATTATGCTGTAAGAGAAAAAAATGAGCTCAATGCTTTTGCAGACAAATCCAAAAGATAAGTAGCATGCCCTGCTTGTTGAAGTTTTCTATATGTTACACTCAGAGAAAAAAAAATTGGAAAGCACTGCTCTGAACTGAGGACTCCACTGAAGTTAATGGAACTTCTCCTGCTGGGAGAAGAAATTGATCCTGCAAATACCAAGACAACTGCATCTTCACTCAGCCCCCTGGTCTTGTTACCATTAGCTGCCCCTCAGTGCCTTCAGCATGACACTGAAATACTCAGGGAGGTATTCAAAGTCTTGTCACCTTAGTTTAATTTGAGTAAATTCCTGAGCAATTTTATAACGATTTTTTTCCACCTTGCTGAGCTAATAACCAAAGAAATGAAGATATTCATATCTTAGGGATGTCTTGACACAACCACCAGATTGCAATAATTGGTGTAGTCCTGTCCTGTGCTTAACAAGAGGGACCCACAAGTTCATTTGGACACAGAATACTGTCTGAAGAGAGATTATAAAATGTTTCCTGAAAAGCCAAGGAAATGTTTTATAAAGTATTTTGGTCATGTTTGTCATTCAGACCTTCTCACTAAACTGATTTATACAAAGTTTTAGTTATCTCACTGTAGAGAATCAACTTATAAACAAACCCAAGAAAACCCCAATTATACATAAAAATTACATAAAACAAAAGAATAGCTTCTCATAAACGGTTGCAGTGTAGAATGAGCAGCTTTATGTATACTTATGCATTCGGTAGCACTGCTACAATCCTATAGAAATATAAATATTTTGAATTAAGTAAAAGGCAGTAACTCTGCTCAGAATGAAATCCATCAGGTTCACCACAGGTACTGTAAATACCTTCCGCAAGCAAGATTTCATAAATACAAGCATTGGGTTCAACTATTCAATGATAGATCTGTGTGCTTCTTGCAAATGTTCATTTTAAGGGATATTTCTTTGAAAAATTATGCTTCTTCATGCAATATTTGCATCTAAAGAAGTGTATTTTTCCACTCTGAGCAAATTGGGAGCTCAAAAATACCAGCTTCATTATGTCCCCTCCCATCTTAAAACTATCACTGAATAAAAGGTTGGATTTCATTAAGATTTTAGCTGATCAGAGAATGGGATGTAGAAAAACCCTCCCTGAGATGGCTGAAAGGGTCTAGCAGTAATGTTAAGGATCCAATCGCCAATTCTACGCACATATATCCAGTTAAACATATGAGTAGATTTTGAACCAAAAAAGGCAAGGGTTCAGAGCTCATTCTGTGTATTTATAACAGGATTTAACCAGTATGAAATTTAAACCCAACCCTTTCCTCATCTATGTAACATCTATATAGACGTGGTTCATCCATTCTGTTTTTAGGGACATTAGATTTGCTGAAACTCACTTTGGCTTTCCTCTCACACATACCTTATAGTCCCTATTTCATTTAGCATATCCCCTTTAGAAAGAGGATTGTGAAGTTTCTCTGGATGTCACTTGCTTTCTTCAATCTCTATGTTAAACTTTCCCAGTCTGGTCTGCAGCTATGGATTCTGAAATAATTGGGGGTTTACCATTTTTGTCACCAAGTACTTACTTCCACTGTGAGGGCTTAGATTTCCTTAAACCTCAAATCCACAACTTTATAGCACTTACCTATACCTTTGAATGAGTAGAAGTGAGCTAGTGAGTGCTGGGGTCTGGCATGGACTTCCCTATGGTCTGCAAGCTTCCCTTCAATAGAGAAATGAAAAAACCAGCAGCTTGAAGGAGCAGAACATAACAGAATGAATAAAAGCTTCTCAAAATGAGATGGCTTTGGCTGTTACCAGTTGCAAAGAAAGAACAAAAATGCACTAACCTGGTTAAGCAGTTTGGTAGTTGGGTGATAAATGTGTTTGTTTACATACAGCCTGCTCCAGATGGATAACATGATTAAGGTTTTAAGAGGGCAACATCTTGTTTCAGTAACTAACTCAAAGAAATCACCTTCACAGAACATGTAGGTTTCATAAACATGAGAGGGTGACTGAAGTTTTGTACTGATTCTTTTACTGGCACAGTGCTATTACATGGCTTGGGTTCTTTCAAATAGAGATGAATATTATTTCTCTAGTCATTTTATAATAAACCATGTGCCATAGCAAACCTTCTCAAGTTGTATAAGAAAATATTAAATCACAGGACTAAGAACACCCGGTACTAAGAAACATCTGGTTCCTTCTAAGCCATATTACTCAATATATACAGAATGCAGATATTTCCTTTACATGCTAATTAACACCTCACTTACAAGTAAGCACCTGTGTGAGCATAAGTAGCAAAGTACTGACACCTCAAAAGTCAAGAGGCCCTCAGGAAGTTGGAGAGAGAAGCCCCATTAGCTCAGACCCCATCTCTCCGACCAAAGGGGACAGCACCTGAACAACAGCAAATCAGCAGATGAACAAATTAAACACTGAGGTGAAACTCAAACTGCTCACGTCTCTTGATGTTTTGCTGCAGTCATGCGCTCACCAACAGATACATCCTTGTCCTTGTCACCTGCTGGTGCTTTGTTCCCATAAAACAACTCCCATTGCAACAGGGCTCAAGAAACAGAGGTCACACTCCTTTGTCTTCTCAAATTAATGTTCGAAGTGGGAAATAACAGGAAAGTCAGGAGTGAAAAAAACCCAACAAAATCAAACAAAGAAACAAACAAACAAAAAAAAAAACACTTCATGCGAACGTACTCTGTGGAATTCAATGCCACAGTACATAAACAATCTGAAATACTGAAGATAGTTACACAAAGTGGTAGCAAAAGCTAATCTGAATTCAAGCCACGCAATATAAAATCTCAGGGATGAGAAAATAAGGCTTTTTTTTTTTTTCCTGTGTTGTGGTGATAGGTGCAGTGCTTGGCACAAGAAAGTTGCCTACCCTAAACTGTGCTGCAGTGGTCACTTCCCATAGATGTTCCTGGGTCAGTGCTTTGAATGGGCACAAGTAGTTCCTGGTGCTGTGATCTAAAGCTCTCCAAAGACATGCCATTGATATAAATTGTAAATTACAAATGTTTGTTCCTAAAAATTTGATTTAATTTCCACTATGTTCAATTTTTTTAGGATTTTACTGGCACATTGAGGATTGTAATGCACATCTCTAATGCTTTTTTTGATTTTTGGGAGTGTGTCTTTAACCCAAAATACATCAAAGTAACATTGTCATTAGTAGATTATGAACCATTAATGCAATTATCAGCTTAAGCAGCATCAAAAAATAGAATTTTTTTAAATTATGCTAATCTATTCAGATGTATCACTAGAAAGAATAACATTGCTCCCTGCATCTTTTAACAAAATTACTTAGAACTTCATTTTTCTGACTCTTACTAATTTAAAGAAAAAAAAATACTCACAATGGGGAAAATTATGGTCTAAAATATCTTTATTATCTTCAAGGCTCTATAGTTTTAGTTTAGAAAATGTTATTCTTTTTTCCCTCGGGTACAGATCACGCATTTCCCCCACCTTTTGCCTCTACTTAAAGTTTGATTTTTCCTAGGGACAGCTTTGTTCAGCAGCAAGGGGGCACTCATTTTGGCTCCTTTATTCCCCTTACCCCTCATTCGCTGTTATATTCTATATTTTGTGGATATAATGGATACACCTAAGGTAAGCTGACATTATTCATATAAGATCTTCCTACCCACCCCAATAACACTAATCAGAGACAAGGTGTCCTTGTTCCTTCCTTGCTATCAGAACCCAGAGGGATTGACAACTCTCTACTGAGTTGCTCAGTTAATCATACATGTTCTGGTGGAAATTATTACCTTTGTTATAAAGCTGTGTATAGATAGAACTAAATGCTCATCTTTGCAATAAAGAGTGTGCTCTTCTGTAAAATAATTACTCCATTATCAGGTGTGTTTTAAGTATTGTGAAGTTGCTAGTCATTTTTTCCTATTCTGTGAGGATTATAAAAAAGAACTTGAATTTCCAAAGTACAGGATTTCAGACTATCAATTATTTCCTTCGTGGATCCCTCCCTTTCCAAAAGAAAATAATCTCCTCTGAAGAAGGTGTCATTCTTCTGACAACAGAGGGAGTGCAATATCACACATTGAGTGAGAATGTTAGACCTGATTCAAAGCCCAAAAATTTGAAGTACATGGAAAATATCCTATTAACATCAGTGAGCTGCTCATCAGCTCCACTGAACAAAAGCTTCCCATCGCTTAAGGTCCTGCTGATAGCTGTCAGGCACTTGAAAGTTTCAACATCCTGCTTCCAGTTACATCAGCTCCCAGAACAAGATTTATACAGTTTTTCTGCTCATTTTTACTGGTTAGGTATATTCAAGTCCTCCTTCCTTAGTTCAGAAGTATGTTTTATATAGATATCTTATACAGATGTCTTTTAGATATTTACTTCAGCTTGTTAAAATTACAAGCATTTTAGGGACTGTGCTGGCAGTAACATCCAAACAAAGTCATATCCCTTTTAATACACATGGATTTTTGAAATCAAAGAGTTTCCACCATGCCTTGCAATCCATGTGATACTAAAACTTGAAAGAAATTACTGTTGTGTAATTATAATTTCTTGCAAAAGCCGACCACTAAAATGCAGCCAAACTCATTTACGCCTTCTGAAACATCAGGAAGTTCTTTGATTCAATAAACACTCTTGGGAACTGATGGGCTAAACAAGGCTTCCCTGCCAGGTCCCCTTTTTTATAAAATAAAGCCTGGCAGGAGCATGGCAGGAAAAAACAAAATTAAGACACTTAGGAGCACCAGGTGTAGACAGAAGTGCAATAAATACCCCTGTACAAGAACACAAAGCAGGAAATCCAGCCAGGAAAATAACAGTTAGGTAGCAGACCTTGCCAAGTACAGCAGATAATGGAAAGAAAGTAATATACATAGGTCATCGGGGAAGGTGCTTTACATCCAATCCCTCACAGTCCAACCTAACTAGTTCCATTTTTTTGGTGTCCAGAATCATGATTGTAAAGGGGTTTTATTTAGGAATGGAAGCTAAATGGAAATCTCAGCTGAAAACTGAACTGTGCTGGAAAATATCCTAGTCCAACTGAGTACTGAATATTTATTCCCTGGAGGAGGAAAAAGGCCCTTAATCAAGACTAGTCCCAAAACTACAAACTTCCAATCCTCTCTGCTCAAAGGCAGCAAACCGTAATAATCTAAACTGCATGAACCAAAGCTGCAGTATTTTCTCTGCCTGTGCCCAAAAAGAAGAATCACAGTGAGAGACACCCAGCATTTTTCACTGGAGATGGATTTTTAGTTTACGACATATAACATTGCTGCAAGCTCATCCCACAGCCCCCAGATTCTCAGCAGTGCTACAGAAATGCAGTCAGAGTTAGGATAAAACAGGTAACATTAGCTGAACCCAGGAAAGCCAAGCTGTAAAAGTAGCCACTGCTACAGCATTCATTCCCCCCTTTCCACTCCCCGAACAGGCTTGTTGTCCTCAGCGGTGCAAGGGCTCAGCCCACGCTATCGCTGCTGCACCACCTCCAGCTATTTTAGTTCCCGGGGCTGCACAAAGGGGCAATGCCACCTGCCGGTATGACACTGCGGTCAGCAGCAAACACTCCTATGTTTTGGAGCAAGGGGTGTTTCTGGACACATTGGCTATAGCGTTTTCTGGATAGTCACCATTACTTTGAAGGACACGCTAATATTTTGACCCCAGATGAATGCGTTCTGCTCCTCCAGCTCATTAATGCCAATCTTGTCTACAATAAACACACTTGGTAGCTGGTCTTCACTGGCCTCTCCTGGATGATTTATGCCATCAGCTTGCAATAAGTCATGCTGAAATTTCCCTGCCCTAGATTCACTCCAACATTGTAACGACTTTGGTGACTTCTTTCCAGTTTTTGAAATCCATTATTCAGCAAGTCAGTGCTGATGATGCACTTTCAGCCAGGTTGCTTTCATCTTTCATTTTATTAAATGCAAATTGGATTTCAAAATAAAGGCGGACACTGCTGTAATCATACTGGCAGATAACAGTGTTATTCAGCTGTCAACTGAATTCAGCCTAAATAGATCATGGCACAAGAAAGAAATTGTATCAATGACTTTGCTTTGCTTGTATTTAAATAGTACATCAAACCTATACTGTCACAAGGGACAGAAAATGAGCACAAGTTGCAAACATAGCATTCTTATTCTACATCCTCTCTCTTTTTCCCTTCTCCTGCTCCTCAGTATATCCAAAGGGAGTTTTTACAGAGAGAAATTTGTGCATTGCTTGCCAAAAAGGTAGCAGGTTGATAATAAACCAGACAGCACCAGTGCCACAGGGTTCCGCTTTATATTACTGGTTTAGATAAACTACTTAAATAAAATGTGAAGAGCATACTTTATACATTAAGAGTATTATGTTCTGGAGACCTAACAGTAAATCAATAGAAAATACTACCAAGAGATATACACTGTTGATGCTGATTTGCTGGTATACTATTTGTAATAAATAACACAATGGTCCACTTTTAGCAAAGCAACTACTCACAACTAATTACTTGTATTAACCACATCTGAAATACACGTCGTCATATGCTTATGTAAAATATGAGCCAGCTGTGATATAGTCAAAAATATCAGAGAGTATTAACCAGATTTTAATAATTGCTTTGACAAGGCCTGGTTAATGAATTGGTCCGTTAATTTTTCCTGTATTTGCTAAGATTTTACTACTAAGTAGCATGTCAATGCTCACTGTTCTTATTTATTAATATGAAGATATGCTGAGGCTTTTGTTAGAGAGTGTAGTAGATGGATGTTTGACTGTATTTTTTTGCAAAGAAGTGATTATTCCCTAAAAGGAGAAAGGCAACGCAGATGCAATTCCTCCAAAGAATAGTCTAATCCCTCAGAAATGTCTCAGCACAGGACACAGCATTTAGCACAGTCACAGATGCAAAAATCTTATTTTTACCTTAAGTGGTGACATGACATAAGAAGATGCAAGGGTTAAACATCTGGCCTGAAGTTTGGCAGGAGGCCCCCAAAGCTTTGAATCCCATCAGAATCATTCCTGACATGTCTCATTTATTCTGTTCTTCTGTGCAAGCACCAAAGGCTGTTGTCAAGTGTCTTAATTGTCTCGTTTCAATTGCAGCAAGCAGCTTTCTCACCCACTAAAGAGCTGTAATTTTGTGCGCTCACCACTTACTACAAATTCTGTCAGAAATGGAAATGAACAAGTCAGAGAAATACTTAAATTCTGCCATCCTTCCAGCAAAACAAAAAAGCAGAAGGGAGTAAATAATCCTGTTGACACGGCCAGAGAGAGGACTCAGCCTCTTGCTTTGCCCCTCTCCTGTCCAAGACAGAAACCTCAACAGGGCAGCCCATCCACACCAAGGTCCCTCCAAAACCAAAGAGTTTCAGAGGTGGCCACTGCCCTATGCTAGGACACTGATCCCTCCATTCACAGGTTCCCTGAGGAAATGAAAACCAGGTTTCCTGCATCTCCCAGAGAAAAGCCTGAGTAGATAGACAAAAGTCAGCATGAAGCCAAGCCCTGCAGATTGACCTTGGACTCAGGTATCTTTACCCCTCCAAAAGCTGCAGAATTATGTCAAAATGCTGCCTCAAGTCCTCACACACACCTATGTTGACAGAGTCCAACTGAACCTGCAGGTGTTCTGCAGTTCAAAGATTTTGATTGTTTCAGGTGGCAAGCAATGAATTAATAACAGTTTGTATATATGCATACATATATTTTTATATATACACATGTGCTTCAATATGAAAAAAATCCTACTTATTTGAACCAATTCTAATCTGAATTTCTTAAGAGGTTTTCTAATTATTACTTCTTACCAGACCATTAAGAACATAAGAAACTGTGCTGTGCACGCTAATTATGTATGTACATCTGGTATCCTTTCCACCAGGCTGTGTATTCCATCTCTTAGAGTGCCTCAGTGTTTCAGTGTCACAAAAAAATGCACTGATATCTCTAACAAGGATTCTAATACTTGTATACTCTGACAGATGGAGGTAAGAAATCTTTTTGTTTTTAAAAAATAAAAATTCTTAGATACACTTTAATGCCACAACTCACTCAGCCCACAATCTCTTTACTGCGTCAAGGATTTCTTTATGCATAGACATACTTCAGTATGGGGGACTGACCTATTGAGAAATACCTAGTTTCCTGAGTGATGTACAGCAGGGAGCTCTGCTGTGATTTAGATTGTGAGCCTGCAGCAGAGGGCACTGTGAAAGCACCATATGCTACAGTCCTGCACAGAAAGAGCTGGAAAGGGGGATGGGACATTCCAACCAGGGAACATGTGTGCCTCCTTTCCTGATGCTTCTGCATTTCCCCCGAAAAGGTGGCAGTGGTTCCTCCGCTGAGCAGGCATCCAGGAGGCAGGTTCGAACAACAAAGCCAGCCAAGTCTTTACTGAATAGCTGCTGTCAGTGGAACCTCCTTTCAAGAGAAATCTCTCATGGGGTGTTTCATAACTAGTGTAGACAGCCCATCTCTCCAGACCCTGCAGCTGGTAGCACTGTGGAGAAGATGGACAGAGGGCTATACAACTCTGACACTGGGAATCAGAACACACAGCACCAGTGACTGATGCGTGCCTGTTTATCCGATGGGTATACCTGGTCCATGAAATCTATTTGGGACTTCACTGGCTTAAGTGTCAAAAGGTCCCTGATAGAGATGATGCCATTAAAATGTGGGGTTTATAATCAGTCATTGTCATTTAGAAGCTGAAGGCAGCTCTCTGCTTCTCTGCTTTTATATTTTGCACTATCAGATATTCCCAAACAAAACAACAAAAAACAACAAAACAAAAGGGGCTAAACCTGCAGAGCTGAGATAGTGAATATTTACAGCAGTGCTCAGCAGCCAGCATCTCTGAATCTGTCAACAGCTCCTTGCAGGAGGCATCAAGCCTGTCTTCCTGCCCCTGCACAAGAACTTTAAAACATAATTTTAGAAAGCAAATGAGCCATTGCAGAGCCATTAAAATAACTAAATAATCCATAAGTAGCAGTAAAATGGCATAGTAAGGAACACTTAATGTTATTAGAAAAATCAGTTGTGTGTGGACAAAGGCTGGCTGACAAATGAGAAAAATATTTGTTCACTGTGACTGATCTACAGCAGACCTATAACCAATGGTACCAGATGGCGGGGCTGGTTTTTTGTAAACACACTTCTTCTAGAACCTAAAAAAGCCCAGTTAATCGACCATGGATCATGGTCATATAAACTAAGCAAAGCTGTGTCTGTCTAGCACTGTTGGCTTACAGTTTCCCTTAGGGAAGAATTAGAGGAAAGTTCCTGAGTTCTTCGGGAGGCATCTGGATTCACTGCAGAGCCGCAAAAAAAAAGAAAAGGGAAAGGGAGTAATTCTGAGTGTGGATCAGATGATACAGAAAAGATCATATTCAACTTTAAATTTCTGTGATGGAAAATACATTTGATTTGAATGGGCAGGCTTCACTTTTCATTCAATAATTTTAGTCTTTCACCAAGAACGCAGGCATATAGTGCCACAGCGCTGTGCAGCTGAGAAACCTGCCTTGCACAGAGCAGGTTCATGGATGGTAAGCATGAAAAGGATGTTGATTCTTGGTTTGAACTGTTAGTTGACAAGAGCTAATAGTGTTCTTAACTCTAGCACTGTGATGGTATTTAATGCATGGATTTCAAAGAGTTTTTCTACAATATTAAAGGAATTTCCAAAGCAAATAGGCATTAAATATTCATCAAAACAAAACTCTGACTCCAGTTTTCAGTCTACAACATCCTTCCAACCCATGAAACGCATTATTTTGTTCATTGGCACAGCATCACGGCTAACCCTGCAGTCAGTCACATGAGGATTAATGACCCAACTAATGCCCAGCAGCAGAGCAGCTGTTGTACTTCCGTACAACAGATCAGAATCAGTTCCTAAGAATTACAATCTAGCTGACAGTGTCTTCAGGTATAGAATAAATTTCTGAGATTTTTTTTTTTTTTCCTGTGCTCACAGAGAATAAACTTTCTCTGACCACAAGATGGCCCTCACAGTATATTGTCTGTGCTACGGCATGCAACTTCCTTGCGTTATTTAAGATGCTTATCTTGTAATATTCTGGCTTCACTTTTATAAATTCTGTTTCTCCTCTGTTACCTTTTGTTAGCAGAAGACAAATTCGTGAATCTGTCAGATTAATTCTCTGCCTCTGGCCACAGAACCTCGTGCACTGGGCCCAGCACAGCTACCAGCACACGCTCTCGCTGCCTGCTGTAACCTCCTCAAGGCCACACATCCCACAGCATAACTCCTGCACACATATGGCCACCGTGAAAGTCAGTTGTGTGTATCTGGATAAAGGTCTTTTTCCCATAGCAAGAGCTGGCTGCTGCCAGGTCAGATGCCAGAGGAGCAGAGCTCCTCCTCACTTTCCCATCAGGGTGTTCTGCATCTCCTGTATGTCATTGTTTTCTCAAGGATTCTTGGTATTCCTTCTGCAAGCATATTCCACCTGGCATTGTTTCATTTCCTGTGTTGTCTCCCCAGTAGTCATATGATCAGACACAGCCACATCAAGTAAGGAAAGTAATTGTTTCTTTCAGTCTGTGGTTATGCTGGCCCCTCTGCAGCCTTTTGCTGCAGTGACAGGGCTCAGGCACTTCTCTTTAAAGGCTGGTGCCAGTCTAGAATTGGGGAATTTCATAAGAGCACTTCCTGAAAGTTTAGCTCAAGATTATTCAAAGCAGACCAAGGAATTAAAGATCTATACAGTCTTCTGCCTAGAAATCTTCTAGTTTCCTGCTTGAACATGTTCAAAGTTTCAAAATGGAAGTGCTATAACAAGGAGAGCTAGTGAGAAGGACAACCATGTCTCAGCCCAGCTGAGAGACTTCCTAAAATCATGGAAACGTGGGATCATTTTATGAAAACGTGATGCTGATTTAGTAAAGCATGGGTCTATGCCAGAACAAGACAGGGTACCAATCACACTTCAAACTTCTCTTGAATCAAAAAGCAGCAATAATTTATGCTTTCAATATTAGTCCAGTATGCCTATTTCCCATGGACTTCCAGCGCTCCAAAATGGTGACAACACGATTTAGAAAAAAAAAAAAATCATTACAAATTACAGTTGAGAATATTTTGTTGTTTCTAATTCCACTTTGTGTGGGCAAACTTTAGGACTTCTCTGTTTCCTGTGGCAAGGAAAGAAGCTGAAGGTCTTTCCATCCTTTCTATATGTATAGGGCTTAACTGGGGAAATTAACTTGAGCATTGAGGTTTCAGGGGCACCAAACTTGCCAGCTTCACCCTTTCCAACTTCACTGTGTCACTCACCTCTGACCTGAGCTTGCAAGCTAAAATGCAGATAATTGATCCAGCAATGCTAATCTTAAGAAATACATTTGTTAGCAACATCTGCGTAGCTGTTTACTGATCATATATAATTCAGTACAATAAAAAGCTTATGTGAGGTATTAGAAAAGGCCCAATAATAAGGCAGTTCTTTAAAGGATGAAAGGTGCATCCTTGAGCAGTTCCAGAAAACTTCACAAAAGCATTGAAGACACACTGAAACAATTATTTCTTGATTATCACCCCAACACATAATTTGAATACAAATGGAAAACACTGTATTCCATCAAAGAGCAATACATTCTCTATCTGTAAAAACAAATAATTCTTTGTAGATAGAGAACCTGCCAAAATCAGTTCCAGCTAAATAGCACAGTTATCATTTCATGCAATCAGTGTATTTTATATCCTCTTTAAATTGCTGAAGATGTTGACTGATGCCAGTAATGCAAATTAAGTGTTCTGCATAAGGAATGAAATAGAATTCCCTCCTTCCCTAAGAAAATGAAAAAAAAAATTTAAAAAAATGTTTACATCTTTGAGGAATCAATCTGTGATATTTTCATGGCATACCAGCTTTTAAATTTCTGACCTATAAAATAGTTTGAAATACCAAAAGATCTAAACAACAACGATATATCAGATCAAAGTCTCAAAGTCAGTTTAGCTCAATATTGTCCCCTGAGTTAGAGACTATCCAGCAAGGGGTGGAAGAAGGGAGGAAGCATCCTCTCCTGCAGTTCTCTCCCAGCACAATATATCAGTGCTGCTGCTGAACCTCCTAAACTCTTACAGTACTGAACTCTAAACCAAAGGCTGCATTTTTCTCTTAGCACAGTTAGTTAATACACATCAGTAGCAGGCTTCCACAGCCCTAAGCAGAGAGTCACCGTTGACTTATAGAATGCAAGAAGTCCTAGGAAACCTGGATCTAAAAGAAATTTCCCTTGCTTCCATGACAAATCTGAGAATTAGTCTTGGGTTTCTTTCATGTTTTTTCTTAAAACACAAATAAAATAAAATTTAAAAAAAATGAAGATCCTGAAGCTCTTGCATGGATTTGTAAGTCACAATGAGTCAAGCTGTGTGAGTGTTTGTGTGAACACAGAGTACAGTGACATGATGCAGCACCGTCATATGCTTACAATCAGTAAACTGGCTTCATGTCTTCAGTTTGGCAGCTTTCAGGTCAATCTGAGTGCAAACCACAGAGGGGCAAAATTCAAAGCAAAAAGCAAATCAACAAATCCCTACAGAAGCTATTCTTCGTTAGTTCAATCCAGTGTCAGCAAAGTATGCCTAGATCTAGATCTGAGTTGGGATTATTTACTATTGTAAAGAAAATTTGCTGATGACACTTTCACTATGCCCACTGTAATCCTCTTTTTTCTATATCCACACACTCTTCCTACTCTCTACATTAATTTTTCTCTAAAATTCTCTAAAATTTGCTTCCCACTTACGCTTCCTTCACCCTCATGAGCAGGATGAAGTACTCTTTACGGTGAAGTTCAATGGGCTTTATGGATTTTGACATTATGAATATATAAAATAACCTTTTTAACTTTGCTGTCTGTGTGATTTCTCTAGAACTAACTCCTAAGCAAACTGTTGTTAGACTTCATGTAAACTTGAAAACAGGTATCTTAGAGCAAAAAGGTTTAGATATGAACAGCAAGAAGACTCCTAGCACAGTAATGTGTCAAGGAGCTCACAGGCTATGAAGTAGCTGGGTAGAAACAGCCTGACTGCTCCTGGCAACCCAGGAGGGATCGGAGGAGAAAGGAGGTAAAGTGTCTGGCAGCTTTAAGACTCCCAAGATAAACAAATAATTAGAAGCTTTTCCTCAAACCATCCATCATGCTGAAAAATTAGGTTGACAGCTCCTTCATGAAAGGAAGAAAAACCAAACAAACAAAAAAACCACCTTCTACCAGATTGTATATCTTCTGTTCAGAATAAGACCAAAGAAATGAGATTGAAAAGCACAAAAGTCTTCATAGGAAGGGATTTGCACTCTTCAAACCATTGATACATGGGATGCAGAAATCAGGAAATTAGGGTGTTTTTTTTCTTTTGATATCAATGGAGCAACATTGCAGTCTCCATAATGCAGAAGAGGAGCCTGGATGTCACCCAAAAAAACTTCTGCCTGCTGCACACTTCCCCACTGCTCTTATGCACATAAGTCACTGTTAAATATGTGCAGACCAATTTGTGACACTGCACTGCCACTGCTGCTTGGCTGCAGAGGCAAATGTGTTAAAGACAGAACTTTGGCTCTATCAGTTCTTCGATATTTCCCAGCCATCTGTTAAGAGGCTCAATCTCAGTATGCAAAATTAAGCAGTAAGGGTG
The DNA here is from genome assembly GCA_020745705.1 of Hemiprocne comata. Lineage (NCBI taxonomy): Eukaryota > Metazoa > Chordata > Aves > Apodiformes > Apodidae > Hemiprocne > Hemiprocne comata. The sequence goes on from CM036593.1 coordinate 20,290,517, forward strand.
AGAAGATAATTTTATATAAAAGCACTTAACCAAAATTAATATAGGCATGAGTCTGTCTCTGTGAACTATAGTGCCCAAACTACACAATAAACTAAAGAAAACCACAGAAAAGTGTAACATGGGGTAAAAATAAAAACTGGTGCCAAATAATTCTTACATAGATAGAAAAGATGCAATTAAATCACTTCAGGTTTCTTTGAGACTAGTATCCATAAAGGTACCAGTAGCAGGAATTTTCCTAATCTGTCCCTTAAAAATGCAGCCAACTTCACTGCAGCTCTAACACCATTTTCTATTTCACTGAGCATCAGCCTTTTGCTGCTCCAGCAAACCTGCAGTGCTCTCAGAGGTGCTGCCTGGTGACAGACCAGTTTTGCTCTGGCTCTTTTGCTACCAGGCCAGCAGAGTGCTTTATGTACTTTTCAGGGAGCACAATTTGACTGGCTGACCACTTATTACTGGTAATGCAATAGAAAAAAAGAACATTATTTGACTTCCAGGGCCAAAAATTAATTTGCTAGGCTGGTAGTTACAGGGGAAAAAAAAATATTTTCATTTCTATACTGAAGATAATTGTCTTTAGTTCCTGGCACACAGTTTGAATAGACCCCTGAAACACATTTGAGATTGAAATTAGTCTTTAATATGGATCAAATATGAGAGGCAGGGAAACTTCTGGTTTCAATATTTCAAAGATATCCTTCCTAAATTGCAATAAATGTCCTTACTCTCTTTCCAGACTAATCCTCAGGGTTCTTGCATTAACCTATTTAGCCTTCCCTCAGCCAGTGATTAGATAAAAGTCACCGTTTTTCTGTTAATGTTTGATTTAACAAACTTCTTGAGCAATCTCCTTTGCCACGCACTCTGAGAAAGGTGAGAGTAAAACCCTGTAGAGGTCGGAGTCCAAGGACAGCACACCCTGCTTCATCACAGCAGGTCTTCTTCCTTAGGTATGCTAAAGCATTGCTTCCTTGCAGTTGAGGGAATCAGTGTCCCTGCTTAACACCATGCAACTTTGTCAGTAATGAGAAGTGAGAAGGTGAATAAGCTCAATTTGAGCAGTGAAGAAAACATGCCAAAAGTGGGCTCAGGGTGACTTCTTGGATATTCTGATTTGGTGTGGCTAAAAGAGTGAGGCTACATCTGTGATGCTTGAAACTCATGTCTAGTTCTACATCTGTTTGATGTAGTTGTGCGAGCCCCCGGAGACTTAGCTATATACAAGGACATTATTTGTTCATCTCTGAAGAATGAAGGCGAAGATTAATTGACAGGAATCAGGGAAAAATTAATGGCAAAATTATTCCCCTTGCCAAACATGAGGTTCAGTTTCAGACTGCTTTTTATTCTGCCCAATAAATTCACAGTCAAGAAGACTGAATGAGACTGAACTTGAACACAACATCAGAGAATCACAGCACACTAAAATTAGTATTTTTTTTAAAAGGATCTCACATTATTAATCATATTAGGAATGCTTACTGGAAAGCCATGTTTTACTTAGCTGAGATCCAGCATTCACAGTATAATGCACAGCACTTTACTGTATGATTCTTCTCTAGAAAGGAAACTTCACGCTTGTCCAGAAATACAACTTAATTATACCAGAAAAACAAAAAACACTTAAAAGATCCAATAGCTTGAAACACACAGCTGCTATTTCCAGTTCTGACTTCTTTATAGTTAGGGACCAGAGTTCTGTAGAGAAATATTTTAGGGTCAGTATTTGGAGAAGCACATGCCTCTGCTCCTGACTCACTTTTCAATATATGCTGTACCATTCCGCACAGCTAAACAGCTGCCCAAGAAGGATCATCATTACATCCATTTAATCACTGGTTTCAAAGACATGTACTTTCCAGTTATCTTATGGAATGAAGAATTTGGGAATGTTAGAAGTTCTCAAAGTTTCTTCTAAGTATTTTCATGTACATCACTAAATGCTAATTCCACAGATTCCTTCCTGAACTTCCCAACGACCTAATAGCAAAACTTTTTATGAAGGGTAGTCTAGCTAGACTGTAGCTATGGTTCCAGTTCCTCATCACCTCCTCAAGGATTGGTAGATTTTCTAGTGACAGAAAGCAAACGTCTTCAGAACAGAAGAGTTTTTAGGGCATTTCCCTAATGAGAGCTCCCAGGAACTTCAGACAAGAGACTCATGCACCTACCTATTACCTAGAACAAAGACAACTGTACAGACCTACTTAAACTCAGAGGTCTTAAGCTTTTAAACTAAACTGTGTGACCTACACATTTACCCAGAGCAACGTCAAATACTAGCACAATGTAGCTGGCATCTTGCTTCCAGTGCTAATGTTGCTTTTACCATCTGGCACTGACACCTGTTTTGCAGAAGCTGTCTGTTTTCTGGCCACATGGGCAATTCAACAGCTTAATTTATAGTAAAAATGAAACTTTGCCTAATTCTGGGTGGATGTTTTTAGTTTTATTCCCTTTTGAATTATTTCTACATAAGACAGTAAACAAATTGTGATGAAGCTGCTTGCTTTTGCCCTAACCCCTCACATAAGCTATCTTTTGGAGGAGTGTTCAAGTAAAGTGGCAATTCCTCATTTGCATTGGATATTTTAGGCATTACTTTTCCTTTTTGCACTCACCAGTGCATGTTACAATGTCCCAGCAAGTTGATTTTCCTGTTTACTTTCATTTTCCTAGCTCCTCTTCTTTGTGGTGAGTTCCCTGATGTCAGCCAATGTGTCGCCCATCACACATGAGGGAGTCATCCCTGCTCCCTCCTCTGTGTGCATTTTAGCACTATATTAAATTCTCTTAGCTTCTGGCTCAGAGATAACACAAAGAGCCCATTCACGCATTCTCCTCAAGGTGCAGAGAGGAAGTGCTTCATGAGTACATCTCAGCCCCAAACATTTTCAAGATGATAGGAGAGTTTATGGTTTCTTTTTATCATTTAAACATTTTAAGAAGGGCTATAGGTCACATGCAAATTAAGGGGTTTTTCTTCGGAAATGCTCTGGTTCCTGCAGGAAGCACAATGGCTCATATGACTTAATTCTGCCTTGAAAACTAGCAAGTAAATGATCACAGAACACCTGGATAGCTTTTCAGTTATCAAAGCGAGTCTTTTACCAGACAGGGTCTAACTTACGCAGCTTTCTTTTGTGTGTGAAGGATCCCTTTTTCCCTTGTTCATTTAACAGGGAAAGTCATCAGTCCCAGCCTGTTACTGAGTCTATTATTACATGCTGTAGGCTTAGAGCAGTGCTTTTAATACTGTGAAATCAAACTACCTCAAAAATCTTTTCCATTTTCCTAGGAAGGGCCAAACAAATTATGGGAGGAAAAGGAGGAAAGAAAAAAAGTACAGCTGGCCAGTGGCGTAAGTATCATTCACTAAGGATTTTAAGGTTTTTGACATTTATTGACGTTAATTCCCATTTCCTGAAAGAGAGAGACTCCTTACGAGACAGATTTCTATAAACCATGTGGTAATTTTTTTATATAGAGTGGAAGATACCCGTGTTTAAGGGCCTGCTCTGCTCTTTAGGACTGGAGTCTCATTCTTTCATAAACTACATAGCTGTCCTCATTAGAAGAACTTTGGCATCTCTCTCTGCTCTCTAAAAATTATGGACTACTCCTATCAAGCTTTTCAATGGAAAATATTCTCAAACATTCATGTGTATAGACATAAAGTGAGGTTATACATGTACAAAAATATTCAAAAAACAAAGGGGGGCTGGGGGGGGGAGTGCGGGGAGTGGGGTGTGCGTGCAGCAGAGAGTAGAGGCAGGTTTCTTGGCTCACTGAACACTTTTAATTGAAAATTTGGCAAAAACAAGAACAACAACCAAAAAGTACATTTCCAGATGAATCTGCTCTTCCTAAATCTTATTTGGGAGTGAGCCAGCATGAAAGAGAAATTAGAAAACCAATATGACTAAACATTTCCCACAACACAGGTCACAATAAAGTTGAATGATCTTCCTGATATTAGATTCTCAGTCCCGTTCCTCACTGCACCCTGATGATGTAAAACCCTCCCAGGAGGAAAAATGTGGAGAAGGAACATTGTTTCCACAGAACCATGTCCACTGTTAAACAGAGCATCTAAAAACAAAGGCCTCCAAAACAGACATGAGAAAATAAAATTTATGTTTTACCTTTGAACCTCCCTTTTTTTTTTTCCTTCAGATATATCCTCTAAGTTTAAAAGAATAGAGCTATCACAAAAATATTATTAACTTCTTGTTTTTTAATTAAGTTCACTGTCTGAAGTTGTTCTGTCATCTTTTCCTTTATGGCAACATCAAAGCAGTGTCTCAGCTTTTCTAAGGTGTAATCATTTGCCTTAGCTCTTCTATAAGAGGTATATTATTATAGCTTAATTTAGAAGAACTGTATGCATTAATGCAAATCTACAGGAACTTAGTAGAAATAGACATATTTAATCCAAATATGCTATATACAGCTTCCATATACTCTAGCACTTATATAGATAAAAGGTATGTTAAAACAAATTGAGATGTGTACATTTAGCTAGCAGAAACAGGCTCTAAATAGACTACTTAATGGGGCTAGATTGTTTTTTTCAGGAAGTAAATTAACTGCACTGAAATATTGACAAACACATGCACAACCAGTATAGATCATACAAAAGAAAAAAAAAAGTCACAGCCTAGTGGGTTTTACAGTATTATGTATATAATATTATATGACAGTGTCCTACTATTCAATCTATTTAACCTGATTTATTAGATTAACTTCTGTCAGTAAAAAGGACAGAGGTATTAGGACACACTGAACTGAATCAAAATTATAATAAGATCCCATTGAAACTGAAGTCCTGAAAGTCCAAATATGAAATAGAGTGTATGTTTTTATTGAGAAGTAGTTCCAAAGTGGCTTGTCTCAATAATCTGGTATGAGTGGATGACACAGCAGCAATACTGGTGAACGATTTATTAGTGATGGACTGATTCAATGCTGGTTATTCATTTATAGGAAAACATTCCTTATTTGAGTCCCAAGTACTACTTTCTCATCATGTCACTTGAGGCTACACAGACATGAAAATTCAACTTGTTTCTGAGACTTGTCCCAAGCCACAGATTCATCACAGAAATGTCAACTTTGGTGACCATCTGAATGTTGAGTATTACAGTGTTTAGGCTAAAATACATTATGCCCAAGTCCTGCACCACAGAAATCAAACAGCATTTTACCAGTGACGTCAAAATTTCCATCCTTGCGGATAATTAGAATTTGACTGTGCCAAGCCCTGAGCAACCTGATATAAAGTTAGAGCTCCTTAGACTGGTGGCTTGGATCAAATGACCTCCTGAGGTCTCTTCCTACCTAAATTATTCTGTGATTCCCTAGACAAAAAAATCAGAAGCAGAACATGAGAGGTTTTCCCAGTGACTACAACAGAATTGTGGAATAATATTGCTAGAAACAAGGTTTTGAAGTGAAGAGACAAAAATAACAGCTGAAAAATATTTCGTTGAGGGGTTACTCAAGAGTTACTTAAAATAGTCAAGTGAACCTTTCAAGGCACAGGATAGCACAGGCTTTATAGACATAAATCCTCTGCCTTCTCCAGCATTTTAAAACAGCTGTTTGGAATGTCCTATTTTTTCCCTTTCCACAGATATGGGTGAAAAGACTACTCAGATTATCTTATTAGATAATTATCTTATTAGGTTAACTTCTTTTTCTTTAATTATTTTTTTTTGTTTTGATCAAACAGCAAAACATTTCAAGGGTACATCACAAACACTTCGAACTCAGGTGGTGCTGAAAGAACCAGGACACATGAAGAACCTCTCACTCTTAGCCGAGCCCTAGGATTTGTGCAACAATTCAAGGGCTGAACTGAAAATTCCAAGTTTACAAGGGAATTGTAAGGAAAGTGCATGGAAATTCAGGCAAACACCTGCAAGCTTCAAAGCAGGAAACATTAAAATGGCTACAAGCAGGAAGCACATAGTTATGGATAACTTCACCTGTCAGTATAAGAGCAACATTTTTTTAGGAATTGCTAGTGAGAATTTTACTTATTAAAAAACAAAAACAGAAACAAAACAAAACAAAACAAACAAACAAAAAAAAAAAACCACAAAAAAACCCCCACCAAACTATTGAAGACTTGGAAGTGAACTGAAAGAAAATAACTGGCAGTAATTGGGAAATTAAATTGTATTGTCAAGGTTCTGATTACAGAAACAGGCTGAAAATTGGATTTTTCCACAGAAATCCATCTCTTCTGGAACAAAAAATAGGCTTGAACTGAAAATACAAAATGAAAAAGAGGAGAACTTCACTTTCACCCTTCCCTTTTCACAAGCTACTTTTGCTATTTTGTGTCAAAGTAGTTTCCTGATTCTTAGAAAGTTTAAACTGGTTGATTTTTTCATGCTACACTCTGGGACACTCAGATTTGATGTTCAGACACTGATCCTGATGCAGAATCCAATTACCAAGGCAAGGGAAGCAAAGCTTAAAACACTTGAGATGCATGAAAGTTGGATTCAGCCTTCAAAATGTTCTTTCATTTGCAACTACATGCAGTTTCCTGAACACTGTGATGCATGTTTACTGTCAAGAAATAAATTCAAACTGCCAAGTGAGACTAAGGTCAGCAGATCAGTTTGCTCCTACAGTACAGCACAAGGCAAGAGGACATTGTGGTGAAAAAAAGTTGAAAAGCAGGAGATAGCAAAGCACCAACTGTCTGAACAAACCTCCTACTTTCTGTCTTGTACATGGGAAACCACTGTGGTTGCACCGGTGAAGAGAATATTACAAATACCTCTCAAAGGCATGTCCATTAAACACAGGTCTTTTACCTATTAGCTTGGTCAAACAAAAGAACACAAGAGTTTTAACTCCAAGGTCCTTGTTTTTTTCTATTTTCTGTGGAATAAGTCTCTCCCAGAACACATTATTATACCCAGGGTCACAGTCCCAGATGTATTTGAACACCACCACCACCACTCCTTACTCCTAAGGGATTTTACACAAACAAAGAGAGAGATGGATTCCATAGGCACAGTCTTTGGCCTTACCTATAGTTGAATCTGTATTTACAGACTGCTAACCCATGTGAGGTATAGAGTCAACTCACTGAAAACTAAGATACACATTGGGCCCAGTTACTGAGCAGGGAATGTAAAGAAGTCACCAAGAGAGCAGGCGAGAAGTGATCTGTGCCTGTCCATACTGTGTGACTCATAAGTGGGATTATTTTAACGAGCTGTCCTCAAAAATTGTGCATGCATTCAAAAGTATTCATAAACAGCAGACTCCCACTCAAATTTATGATACAAACATCACATACCTTGTTTGAATTAAGTCGTCAGAAAAAAAAAAGTTATTTCTTTGTAAACAGGTTTTACTTTAGAAGAACAGTCACATCAGAGCAGGGGAGAGTTCTCTGTGTCCTGCATTCCACAGTGGCTCACGCTGACTTCAGAAGAACTGCGAGATTATGCCAATGCACAACCTGTCCTCCAAAGAAGTTTTCTGCTTCAGATCCTGTGTGGACCATTATGTCAACTACCACCAAAGCCCTCTCCTCCACACTTGTGTCGAAATCCTACTCTGTTGCTTGCTGAGCATCATAGAACATACAGCTGGTTTAAAAAAAAAAAAAAAAAATGAATACATACATACACCTTTACAGAAACTAAAGTTGCATTTCCTGACTCTATTGTGTTCTGTTTTGAGATCATATTTTGATAAGCTATGTTTGCAGCTCCCCTTACATTTATTTAAGAAAGGATAAGAAAAATACAAATTATCAGATTTACTCCAAGAGGTTTGGTAGAGGATTTAATAGCTGATGAATCTGTAGGAGTTCCGGGGGTTACTGATTTTCTTTTGACTCCTTCAAGATCTTTCTGAGGCTCTGCACACATGCCCAGAAACTGTTTCTGGTCCATATTTTTACATAAATGACAACATAGCAGAAAAATGGAGAATGCTCTGTTATCCACCTTCCTGAGGATGCATATCAAACAAAATAGCTTTCCTGTTCAAAATCTATTTCTCAGTTTTCAGAATTAAAAACATCTGGGTTTCCCATGTTAACCCATGACATCTTCAGACTATTTTGAAATAAATGAAAGATCGTTTTTCCACCGCTGAATATTTTGACCAAGGCTAAAGAGTAATTTACAGTACTTGGAAACAAAACATTATTGATTGCAAAAAGAAAAATAATTCAAAATGGACTTTCTTATTAAGCCATACACGACATTGGTTTCAGTAATGTTACCAGAGAAGGTCAGCCATCTCAATGTAATTGGGCTATTTCTGCCCAGGGCACAGGACTGGGCCCCAGTAGAACTGTGTCTTATTTCCCATTTCTCATTACTGACCTTCAGCACATCATTCTCTCTCTGTGGCCCAGGGATGCTGACTTGCAAAATGCTTTGTAATAAGCAGGTGAAAAGCACTTTATCACCTCTTAGTCTAATCCTTACTAATTAATTATAGAATAATTGGCTAGGTCTTCTTGCTCATTAGGTAGTTATGTGTTAAATTGGTTTATCATAATAGCTTTATTGAATAGACCATTTCCATGAAATGAATAATAGAAAGTGTTTTCTTACAGCCATTTAAAGTGTGTATGTAAGGCTGTATAACAAAGGCTTCACATATATAAGGGGTAATGGGCACAAGTTGCTCCTGAGGAGATTCTGATTGGACACAACAGGTAAATTTTTCACCATGAGGACAATCAAACATTGGAATAGTTTCCCAATGGAAGTGGTAGATTCCCCCACATTGGACAATTTTAAGCCTCATCTTGACAGGGTGCTGAGCCATCTCACATAAACTATAATATTACCTAAAAATGTTGGACCAAGTGATCCTTGAGGTCCCTTCCAACCTGGCATTCTATGATTCTATAATAATAGCCTGAAGTTCCAGAAAGCCTAATTTAATCTGCATCCAATTAGTTCTTTCAGAGGCAAGACATGTGAACCTCATTATCTCAATTCATTGACAGAGTAGAGGTGTCTCCAGCCATAATAAATCCCATCTTCCACTTCTCAAGCCAGTAAGAAAGCATAGAATTCAGTAAATGAGCCTAGTCTCTTTATTATGAGTCCTATGAATCCTTTCTGAAACTCTGTTTTAAATTTTTTCTCCTACTAATTTTTTCCCTGCTGTGATCCTGAGGAAGAGAATATAAAAAGTTAAAAACAATATCCTCCAGCTGAATGTCCTTTAAAAATTACTCACTATTCACTTTTTAAATTGGGCATCAGATATGCCATTCACAGTGTTAAGATAGGCTGTTTGTAGAGAGACTTCAAGGAACAAGAGATATAATTTAATTTCTATTCAGCTTGAGATTATACATTCAGGGATTTGCGTATGAGAAATAGGCTGCTCCTTTGGTTCTAAGCAAGCAAGAGATACTCAAATGATGGCATGGTAGCCAGGGCCAAGAAGAGTCATTTTTCAGTTCCAAAATAAATGCTCCTTCTAATGCTTTTGCTTTGTACACCTCCTCATGTCAGTCAGAACATGGCCACAGTGGAAGCTCTCTTGATCCTTGCCCTCCCATGGGTTTTTTCTCTTCCCTAGTCCTTCTCCTTCCTCAACTCATAATTGGTATGGAGAGAACTAGCTGCCAAGGAGATAAAAAACACAATCATATTTATACTGGGTCCTCTGATTCTCAGCAATTAATAGGCTTCTCCTCATATTTTACTCTATTTTTCATCACTATAACACATAGACACCAGAATGGTCTAGAATGTTTTTCGTGTTTGTTTGCTACTTATCTTACTGGCAGACCAAGCAGATTTCTAGCAGACCTAGAAGTTCTCTCCAAACAATTTTTTTGCCTATGTAATCCTGAAGTTCTTCCAATTCTTTTTGATTCACACAGAAAAGATCACTCCGCACTCTTGGAGACATTTTGAAGCAACTTTCACTCATTTTAGAAGTACCTACTGCAACATACTGAATCACTGGCAGGATAGAGCACTGAAATCAAAGACCAAAAAACAAAATAACTCATGTTTTTTTCATAATGAGAAGGAAGCAGGTGTTGGCATTGTTTCAGGACATTATTTCAGCACAGCACCATATTGCCCCATATTACCTATTACAAGCATTATCATTATCCATCATGCCTATTAGGAATAACAAACACACCAGAAACTAATTAATTATAGTCAATATATTATTAATTATAAGACATAATGCACAGGAATTATGCCCAAATAGCATAAAGAAATGAAAACCACATATCACTACAGAAAAAAGTAACCGGTTGTGAACACCAAGACTCAGAGTGCACTCTAATGTACATGAACCTGGATCAAAGCAGAGTGAGAGCAAGAACTGACCCTCAGGCTCCCATGTTTACAGAGGAAGACAGTATCTGACCAGAGAGTGTGTGTAGTAAACACAGACGTGGTATCAAATGACTGAAAGCCCTCTCTGTCTTCTGTATCTATGTAAAATATATATTACTACTTCTTTTTTCTCCTGGTCTGGTCCTGAAGAAGAGAATATAAAAAGTGGAAAAAAATTATATATAAATATTTGTGTATATATAAATAAAACGGTTATAGCTTCTTTTTCCACCTTCCTCTGTGGTTGTCCTTTGGTCCTGAAGGTCAATACCTTCATACCTTTTAGTGTAACACCTAAGAAGAGGGGAAAATAAAAATGAAGCTGGAAAAGGTGAGAAAGAGGATGCTGGGAAAGAAGAGAATAGGAGAAGAGATAAATTTAAACTGAGAAAAAAACCCAGTTTGTCTTGATGCTTTTACCATTGTAGTTTCATTTCATTCTGATCCCTAGCATAAATGAGAGATGCTATCTGGGGAGAGAAGGAGGGAAGATAGTATGTTCACAGCTGATTGGAAGAAGCATTAGCTAGTTTTAGTTTACAAAGAGGAGCAAATATGCTTACTGGACCAGCCACGCCCAACACGTGAAATGTGCTATTGAGAAAAGGCAGACAGTGGAACTACTGGCATAGAGAAGCTCTCAAGAGAGATCTATGAAAGTACTTGCACAAAATATCACTCCTATCACCATAACAAAGCAAGCAAAGGGCAATTGTTCCAAACACCTGCGTTCTGCTCATCAGTTCGCTGATTACACCCTTGTGATTCAATTTTGTTAGAAACCTGATGATTTCCATGACAGCCTTTCATTAAGCAATAAGACCTCCACACCCAAATGTGTTAGTGTTATATTCATGCATTAGTAAACATGTGGCACAAATTTGTGAGTTTCGTGCCTTTGCCATTGCTATTACAGGCCACCTTTCTCCTCTAACCTCAGAAGGAGGCAACAAGTAAATACAGACTCAGTAATTTCCTGTTGGGCTTGCCGCATTATGGTGTTACTAATTTATTTTGTCATGTAAACACTTTCACAGATGTGTCTGATGACCTCCTCTAGTTCCATTGTTGACCTTTTCTCAACAGCAGATTATTCATACTGAGGATGGCTTGCTTGGGGGTGAGCGTTCGCTCTGATTTGCACGGAGTCACAGACTTGGAGGTTGGTATAAATTTGTATCTTAAAGAACAAGTTCTCTCCCCATCTGTCAGCCCACGTCACACCATCTCATCTGCACACTGAACAAAAACAAAATCACAAGCAGGAAACAAAACAGAAGAAGAATGCAGCAGCAGAAGACAGAGAGAGCAACAATAAAGGGCCACCATTAATAGAGCAGCAGAAGTCCATTGAAGTGAAAGGTAAGTTGCAAGTTCACTTCTTAAATGGGACAGTGATTTGGAAACAGAGATAGGACTAAACTTTGCCTTCTGTCCCTCCTAGACCACACAGCAACTGGATCTCATCTTGTCATGACCTGAGCAAACATGGCAAAAGAGCACTACTCAGTTTCTTACAGCTTGAACTGCTTATTTATTCACAAAAATAACGAACAGCTTGTGAGCCATCTGATCAAACTACCGTGGAGTATACAGTGGTTATCAGAGATTACAACTAGAATGCAATATATTTTTTTTTAATTCTTTTAGATAAAGCTTCCGTGAGAGGGGAAATTGAAAGCTAGCTTTTCCTGCAGAATGACCATTATCGTTTATTTAGATAAATACTGCCAAATTAATATAGTCAAAAGACTGTCTCTACATCAGGCACCATGGAATAGACATAAGAATGGCATATGCCATCTTGCTAATGGGACAAGCCAGATGTTCAGATTCTCTGTTAAGAGAAATTACTAAAAAAAGATTGGTAAGAGAAAGTGGCATGAGGCAGCTGGGACCTGTTACGAAGAAAACTCTGTTGGTCAAGTGGTGCAGGAACTTAAAGACTCTTTGAAGCAAAACTCCATTAGAGCTTTGTGAAACCATGGAGCAAAGTAAGCCTCTTTTAAAAAAAAAAAAAAAGTAAATAAAAATAAAGTCTCAGCAGCATTAACATACCAGGAAATAGGGGGAGAGCAAAAGCAGAGATGGTATCAGCAAGCAATGGGAGCGAGCGAGAAGGAAGACAATCAGGAAGATCATTTTATTTTTGGACATTGCTAGTTTTTAAACACTTTTCAGTAAGTCTTGGTCTGGTTAGATAAACAAGTAACTACCGTATTGTATACTGAGACCTACCACACTCAAAATTACAAAAGAATTTTAGGCAAGGTGTGAAAGGGAGGTATAGACTGTCACCTTTAAAAGTAAAGAGTTAATCTTTGTGGAGGTGAGCTTTTCTAGACTGTATTACAGTTTGAGTCTAGAATAGGACATTCAGAAGGACTGGAAAACTTAGGAATGCTTGTTGGCAAGCAAAAGTCAAGTTTGAAGGCTGAATTATATCCTGATACCAAAGACAAGAAAAAATTCAAAATAATGTGAGAAAGACAGAAACGTGAATTTCAGTCTTTGAGACTATCAAACAAAACAAAAGGGTAAAATATCACTAAACAAACCTCTGTATTTGGGAAAAGATGAAAATCTTCAAAGGATTCTATCACTTTGCAAGAATTTTGGAATATCAACAGAGTTTTCACAGCATAAACAGAAAGGATAACAAGAGTAACAGTAACTCCAAGGAATTCTTCAGAGAACTGGCAAATAATATTGCGGCAGAAGATAAATGGACTACTTCTGAGAGACAGCACAACATTGAAATTTAAAGGCATACATTCTTGGCTTCACTTTAAGTAGACTCAAATGCCCAAGCCAAAGCAATATTCCAAAGTGTCAAAATATTTGCATATCATGGCTGTCCTTTGCACATTTCCATCACCTCCGGTTATCTTGAATTCATAATATTGTTCCTGCACAATAAATATAAACAATTAAGTTGTCTGCATTCTAGGAGATGTTTTTTTTAAACCACTTTTAAGCCTCAGTTAAAAACAGACTCAAACCTGGAAGACAGTGCAACGAGGTATTTGCCAGATCTGATAGCACACCATCATGTAGTGGCATGGATTTAAGCAGTTTACAGCAAAGTTGGATTTGGGATGTGCTACTTCGGTTCTCTGACAGAATTAGCTGAAGCATCTTTCTCAACATGCTAAAAGCCCACAGCTTTACAAACTGCAAAGACTACTAAGCTTTGTTCTAAAGCAAACACTGTCATTGGTTAAAGTCTTATTTAAAGGAAAATTTAAAACAGGAATGCACTGTTTGAAAAGCCTGATCGCATTACTGAGAAAATGCAAATAGAGAGGAAAAAGGAATGCAAAAATCAAATCCAAATGATGGGGGTCCACACTTTACACTAATAATACTGTACTGGATATACTATAGCAAACACTGTCAACACAGACAGTAGCATAGGGTCCAGAGAGACACAAGCAGCTCAGAATTAGTTTTATTCTCAGAACTGAGAAAGAAGGAAGGAATGGATACTGCTTTGGAAGTGGTGATCTCAAATGAGAGCAAAGACGCAGCATACTTATACAACTGAGCAGAAGAACTAGTGGATTTATCTTCTCCTTGACAGCTGTGAGGCTGTTTTAGGAACATCACACTTCCTCCCACTAGGCAAGGCTTCATAGACTGTAACAGTACATTAACTGGTAATTTAGCTAATGGAGTGCTTGGATTTGAAATTGTGCCTTTAACTGTTGCTAGCGTTATGCATACCTAGAGAACAAAGACGTGAGGAGTAGCTCTTTTAAAGAACTGCTGGTGGGGATCTGTGGGGCTGGCTGTGGTGGGAGAACACACACGCTACCAAATGTGCTAAAACACAGTGCAAGTGTGCAGTGTCTCCGAGTTACTGCTGAACACCATCCACCTGCATTACTGTCATGGTTTGACTCAGGATCAACAACTGAACCAGCAACAATCATTTTTAGGCAGGAAAAGTTGCTGCTAGTTAAAAGGGAGCTCATTGAAAGAAAAAAAAATCAGTAAAAAGAAAAATTGCTTCATCCTGGCTCAAACTGGGACATTCACTCATTAGAAAAGGTGCAAGAGAGGAAAATAAACTAAAAGTTTAAAATATTTACTTCTATGAAGAATTTTTACTCATAACATCTGCAAGGAAAATAAATACCACTTGAAAAAAAAGAAACAGAAATCTGAAACTATTCCTTCAACTGCCATGGAGTTTCTTTAAATTAACAAATGGTTTAAAGGGGTCCATTTGGGAGTTCCAAGTTAAATATTTTGGCATAGGATTCATATTCTTCAAACTAGAAAAATGTCTATTTCTTGTGGTGAACTTTTGGCTTTACAAACCCATATCACACATCTTATCTGCTTATGGACCTCGTTATCCTTAAAAGAGGAGGAAGTACTGAAAGTTAATAACACAACATGATCTTTCGTAACTCCTATTGCCAATATGCAGAAATAATGGACAAAATACCACCTGAATTATACAGGAATCCATGGAGATCATAATTCTTTGATTTGCTGAATCTTTACTTTTCATTCTTGTTCTTCATTGTTCTTAAGTGAATTAAAGATACTATATGTGAAACTTGATCATCAGAAGGTACTGAGTTTAAGACAGAAATTAATTTTAATCAGAGTTTTATTATCTTTTCTTTGCTGGTAAAAAATTCACTTATTCTACCTCTTCTCCTTCCTTACAATGTTATGTTAAAAATCCATAATAAAACTGTTTATTTTAAGAACATGAAAAACTAAACTTATAGATACAGAATAAGTTAGGAAATTAAAAGCTATTTGTACAACATTCTATGTGCACTGACAGACCAATGTAATGGACTGCATTGTCCCAATATTTTCTAATACACCTACTACTGTATTTAAAACTGACACTTAAAAATGTAAACTACCTACTAGTTTGTGAACAAAATTGAGTAGGCACCTCCAAGCAGATAAAATTCCAATGTGCTGTTGCATGTGCAATTATTAAAGGATACCCGAATCTGCTTCAAAGAGGAACCTTTTCTACTTATTTCACAAATTATTATAGAGATTAAATTGATACTCCTCTGCACAGCATTTCCAAATACCTAGCTTTTGGACGAACAGACCTGTACTTTGAATACCACAGAGAACATACACGTTCAAGAAATTAGAGAGACAAACAAAAGAAAAGGCATGTGACATTTCTTAGTCACATTTGCTTAATAATATTTGTGACTGGAATTTTCCTCTAAAATGTCAAACTTGAAGAGGTATACAGTCAGCAAAGTTATAGGTATTACACAAATACCCACACCCTATCTGTTTGGTATTTGTCAAGAATATTATTGTATAAATACTATACAAAGACAACATTATATTGGATACATAGTTTCCAGACTATGCAAACGAATCCCAACACACAGTTAGGTCAAAGCAATTACACATTGGATTTTCCCATTTTCTTTCAAAAAGGAAGAACTAAGTCTTCTGTTACAGCTACCCTGGTACAGCTCTGTTTATATATTATGTCAAGTTTCCAAACCTCCCTTTATTTGAGTTGTTGACACAGTCTCCAGTAAAATATTCTGGATCATTAACCAGGCCTAAATATTTTTTTCTGGTTTGTTTTACATAAACATGTGGTTGGTTGGTTGGTTTTATTTAATTCTGAAATTTTCAGTCTTCCTAAAAACGATATGATGTGCTTAAGGCATAATTGAGGATAATTTCACAAAGAGGGAATTTCCTGTTTTACACATTAAACCTGTGGATCAGATGGAAAGTATGACCAACAGCTTGTTTTCTTGTTCTGCTCCAGACTCTTTCAGAACTTTGGAAAAAGAAGCTTATTTTCTCCTTTGAAGTATCTGAGAGACAGCTCACATCTCCAGCTGTTCCTGGCATCACCCGGGCAGACTTGGGCTGCTCCTCTCAACATGAGGAATTTTACCACTGAAGCAAAATGAACACGATGAACTGATGGCCCCACAAGTGCTGTGATTTGATCTACCGTCATGGGTAATAAGTTTCCTCTCCCTCTCCATGGTTATCCATCAAGGTCTGGCTTCATAAGCCCTGGTGTCTTCCTTGCACAGAGCTGGGCTTTAAGCACCCTGTCATAATTTCGGAATCTAACAGATGTAGTGCTTAGTTTGCACTGACTCCATCTGTTCAGCTATTAAGTTTTTCCTGCTGAGCTTTTAAATGGGAAAGAAAATTACAATCAATTGTTTTGGTTTGGGGGTTGTTTTTTTCATCTCTACAATTTCCTGGAAGCTGAGATACAAAACAACAAAAAAGGCCAAAAGACAAAAACCCAAAGCAAGCAGACATAGCAAAACTATTGCCATAAATCTAAGGAGGTAATCCACGTATGATAGTCTCGTGATGGAGAATTTGAAAGGGGAAATGGTGTAAGCCATTAGTGGATAAAAGCTATAACAAATACATAGTAAATAAAATAGATCAGCCAAAAGATATCATATCTCTTAAGTGTATGTGTTATGTAATTTTTTTCTGTGCTTCCTCATGTCTTTAGACAAAATCCTTTAGATTTCATAAACAAAGTTCTGACATGGATGAAAGAAAAGTCATTATGGATATGAGCAGTTCATTACTAAAACAGCTCAGTTACCATCTAGCTCACCAGAATTGCACCCTCACTTTCTCATTCAGCCAAAACTTTAAAATGTGTTAATAAATCTGAATAAATCTCTTAAATAATGAATTGAGTCTTGTAATTGTAGAAATTTTAATAAAAGTACTATTGAAAGTCATCAATAATTCTATACCTTTATGAACATAAACCAGTTTCAGCCACAACATGAAGTACTTTTCAGGAATGTACTTTGCAACACATTTTTCAGTGTAACACATAAGCCATCATATAAGAAAAAAAAATGTCGGATTAAAAGCGTCCTGTCTGGTGATCTTGATTATACACCAAGCCCCAAGAGCTTCAGGTACATGCAGAGGGAAAGAAAAGCAGCAGCTTAGGTTTAAAGCTTTCCTCCACAGAGTAAATGGTATGGGAGCAAGGATCATTTTATTGGAGCAGGACAGGAAGGAAAACCCGCACACAGGCTCTCTGCAGAGTACTTGCACAATTTTGAGAAGCATTTTTCTCTGTTCTATGAGCAGAGACCTGTAGCATTAGTATGTCCCATGAACTTAGGGTGCAGATAGGAAAAAGAGTGGTATTTGCCAGTAGTTTTATACACCTCTGCTTTCTGTTGCTGGGCAGAGTGCAATCCTGGCCAAGAACTGCATCTGCCTGTTCTCAGAAATTGTTATATTTGTTCTTACAGAGGGGCAAAGATTTTCAAGTGTCTCCTGATAGATCCAAAAATGGATTTCAGTTACACAAATCCAGTATCACAATCCTGAAAAACACTTCACAAGCACCTCATAACATAAAGGACACTCAGAAGCATCTCAGCTTTGGCAGAAAGATCTCTTTGGCCTCCATCTGATGGATGAAGCTGATCAAGTTTCAAAACTCAGGCATTTTTCTGCCCATGCCCCTCTCTGATCTCCTGTGCAGTTTTACAGTACACTCAATACAGAGGTACAGGACCAAACACCATGCAAATATCAGTGGCAGCTTTGGCTGTCTTGGTACAACTTGAAGGAAGAGCTGCTTCTTCTCTTAGCCCATATTCCATTACACAAACACCTCCATAGTGCAGCCTTCACCTTAGGTGAGGGAAACCCATCTTCACTCCTTTCTCTGCCTGAGCAGACCCAAACATTTTCCCTGGTGATATGAGTGCTCTTGAGGAAGGTGGAGGAATAAAGGTGGGAACTTCTCAAACAAAGCACAGAATGATCCGATTAGACACAGCTAGAAATGTATCAAGTCAGAAAATACTGGTTCCGAAAGAAAAAAAAAAAAAAAAGGAAAAAAACAATAATATTTATGTAATACATTTTTTAGAAAAAACAGTTGAAATCATGATCCCTCCTATGTCAAAAATAGACAACACACATTCAAACATAGCTCCTAGTGCAAGTTATTATTATAGGGGCTTACCTGTAAAGGAATGTTTATCTGAAGGAATTATTCAATTAGATGCAATAATTCAAAACTAATCAATATTCCAATAAGATGAAGGCTTGGTGTTCTCAGCTGCAGCATTTTAAGGTGTGTTGTTTGGGGTTTTCTTCTGATATCAAACAGCAAAATGGAAAATAAACAACTTCATTTAGAAATTACAATAACAAAATACTAAAGATCAGAATGAAGGGAAGAACAGACAAATTATCATGTTTTCCTGTGTTTTTAGACTGACTTAGAACACTGTAATGCCTTGGAACACTATGGGCAATCCATAGTGTTCCCCAACTCTGTGATGAAGGCTCTCCTGCTGGTTGCTATCATTTTTCAGTGCTGTAAGAAAAGGTATTTTTACACCACATTCTGGAAGTTCAGGCTTCCAGCAAATAGTGCTCCAAGGACCAGCAGCTCCTTAACCTGTGCTCCACACCACCTCATTTCCCACGACACCTTCGTGCTTTCTCCCACAATTTGTTCCTTTCACAGGAACTTTCACATGAAATTCCCTTCATGAAAGGCATGAATGTGTTGCAATTCCAGGGAAACTGAGAATGGATACAACCCAAAGAAAGACTATATATTGTCTGGTGAACACCTCAATTTATTTCTGATGGGATTTTATATTAATCAAGGTTTTTATGAAGGCAAGCTCCTCTATGATATACACAACTAATAAAAATCTTCATTAAAGAGATGAAGGTTTCAAAGTTAAGCACTCAGAAGTTAGAAAATGCCTAAATTAGTGTTCCCTTTGCAGCCAAAGTTTGCAGTGCATGAACATATGCACCACAAAACAATCCCTAGCTATTTTTCCCACCGGCTGTGAGCCAAATACCGTATCATTCCACAGTCCCATCTCCACAGACAGCTGAGCTGCTTCAGTTGAATTTTTCTGAAAAAGACTCCGTTCAGGAGGCCATCCAGCATGACTTTTTCAAACAAAAGGTTAATGCTTCTAACTTCAGCAAACACAACTGGTCATACTTTGAGTTCTTATGGAGTCTCACAGATGGTCCCATCAACCAGGCTGCCACCTCTTTGCAAATATGTATATAGTCAATAAAACATCCTTTGTGAGGATTCAAGGACATGGAAGTCATTAGAAAAGGCTCTATCCGTTGCCCAACTTACCTACCCTCCCCTCCCATGCATGGAGTAGGACAGGGATGGGACAGGTGATTATGAACATCATTCTTGAGCCAGAAATTTATTTCTGGACTGAGATCATGTCGCATGAACCTGATTCATGAAGATGCTCATGACACCATGAACGGTTATCACCATACCTGCCCATTTTGAGATCTGCCTCAGATACTATGAATCTCCATTTGGTTGTGCCAACCTGCCCCACAGTGTCCTATTTCCTGCCCGATCTCAAGACAGAATATATGTATCTGCTCAGCAAGCCTGGCTGCCACTATTTTATACTCTGTATTTCTGCTTGCTCTTTCTTCCCAGGTTGAGCATTCAACATTATATGATCGTCCCATGTTCACAGCAAACTAATAACCAAAGACAGCCAAGCTTCTTCAGCCATTTGAGCTATGAACATGATCTAAATTCCTGCCTCATATAACACAGCATAACAAGAGGCCCGTATTAGATTACATAAGAAGGACTTGCAAGCAAATCTTATCTCTCTTACAATTATTAAATCTACTACTAAGTAATATGATTGTGTATCGTTTGTAGAATACAACTTTGATGTGTGATAACATATAACTCCAGCATTTTAATTCCACTAGAAAACAGAACCAAACTGGCCAGTTTCACTGTATGCTTATTTCTTTCATATCCATATGAACAGTCTAAACTTGTTATGAGCCAATTTCCTGAATGAATGCAAGGCCATTTCTTGAATTCCATTCCAACAGGCCTGCCTGGCAAAGCTTCACACTGCAGTGACACTGTTTCTGATACTCCTGCTACATTATTTGAAGCTAGATAAGGTATCACTCCACCACACAGCAGAGCATGAAGTGTTGATGTATTCTTCAATTGTTTGGGATGGGTTTCTTTTTCCACTAAAAGCTTTTTATTTGCATCACTGTGAGAAAAGAGTCAAATTTAATCACGCTTACCTGGTTTCAATTACAATTTTAAAGCATATTAATACCTATCTACATACCTATCTTTATTGTACCAGCTCAAATTAAGTAATTTTTTTGCTTTCAACAAATTGTTTCAAAGCAGATGAAAAAAGTGTAAGCCAAAGCTTTAGAAAGCACAACTGTGGCTGAGGTGTGTGTATGCTGCTGGCAGCAGTCAGACAGCATTTGCTAATGACGTCCAGATAAAGGATTCTCTTTTAGCTTCTTATGGTGTTGATGATTTGGACTCTGAACTTTTATAAACTGCTGTTACACAAGCTGGGCTCTCCCACCCAAGAAACCAGAACTTAAGCAATGGAGATCCAGGTCTGAAACATATTTAACAGTTTTACCTTCAAGACATGAGAAATAAATATTGCTCTAGTCACTAAACATACCTACTGTGTAGTACACAACTGCCACAACTTGCAATGGTAACTAGGAGGTTAGCTTATTGTGGTGGAAGTTGGATGTCAAAGGAGTTATCTGGCCTTTAGAGCCTTAAAAACACAGCCCTCCATTCTCTGAAGGCTTTTGCATGTCAGTTATAAAAGTTCATAGGGCTTTTTGTGGCTAAGTTTGAATCATTTTTTAAAAATGAAAACCATGTGAGTCTCTTTGTCTATTTTTACTGCTGTAACATTAAACATCTGTAGATTGTCATAAGTGGGTTTACTGACATATAACTGAAAGCAAAGCCCTTTATCTTGGCACCAGGAATAATGACATTAAGCTGAGGTGATCATCATTAAAAAAAGATCTCCATAGCTTCAGTGTCCAAATATATTGCTGAACACAGAGAGAATCAAAAGTCCTGTTTCTTTGCACATAAAAACAAAACAAAACAAAAACAAAAAAAAATCCATGGCATTAACACAGAGAACGGAGCTTGAATTTCCACATCAAATAATAAGTGGAAAAAAAAACAAAACAGTATTTCAGCCATCTTTGGCTTCTGAAGTGTAACAGGAATTTGGACTTCACATAAATCTTTATTACACCTTTCAGGGTATTTCAGGAAATTTTTTTTCTATTAAAATATTTTATAAATGAGAACCAGGTGTTAGTAAAATGAAATAGTTCAAAGAAATTCTCTAAAGTGTCTTCTGAAGTCTGTCTTTCATTCTACATCTACTGATCCCACAAGGAAAAAAACAATGTGGATGATAAGAGAAAGTCCTGCTCTTGGCATTTTACCTTGAGTGCTACAGTGATGCAATGAACAGGTTATGTGACCATTAAAAGCAGTAATAAATGAAACTTTTTCAGCTTCTAGTGAACACAGAAACTTATTATGCACAACTAAATCATGACTGAATAACAACTTATGCCCATTACTAATATTTCAAAAATAAACAGTTTGGTTTTCAATAAATATGTTCATATTCATTATTTTTCAAATTCTCTAAAGGCTGCCTAAAAACCAAAATCTTCATTCTGTCTTACTTTTTCTAATCACTCCACAATCCCAGCTTTTCCCTCCTGTTTAGAGTGCCATAACACTTTTAACTAGGAAGATTAGTTACGTTTATCACACAAAGAGTTTAGAATAAATTGGAAAGATATGCAATCTGGAGCAAAGAAGCTGGCTGCAAGCTTTGGATTTTGGCATAACAACATCTAGTTTTGACACTGAATAAGGCATCTGCGTTTCTGTGTTGGGTGAAAGACAATAAAGCCTTCTGATGGGCTAATTTATAACCTTGGGATGTTCTTAAATAACCAAGCAGCTATTTTTATGTTTTGTTATGATGTCTCAAGAAGACATCTATCAGGTTAGTCCTTTAATGCATCAGGCATTATTTTTTCACTTATTAATAAATCTAGACTAACTGCAAATATTTTTATAAATATTTTTGAGGTCTTTGTGACTATAGGGAATTTTAAAATATAAAAATAATTTCAAGTACAAATAAATGTAGTTCTATCAAAGAAAATGGGCAGAGTAAAAAAGGGACAGAGCTTCAATTGCAAATGTACATTTTTAATGGCACAAGAAGAAACAGCCAGAAAGGCATGGACCCTGTGCACTGTGACATTTTTTTTCCTGCAACCTCCACATTGTTTTGGTAAATAGTTTGCTAAACAGTTGCATATTGCCTCACACATATTGCCTAACATGTAAGAAATTATTAGCTAACAGTGAACAAGTTTGCATAAATTAATGTATCCGGAGGAGGTGGGGGAGGGATCTACTTATTCATCTTCACCAGATAAGTAGAAACTTTCCTCATAACCATAGCTGGAATGGAATCCTAACTCTAAGGATGCAAGTTGAGAAAGTCACCCAGTCCCCCTTTTTCTCCTGGTGGCAGAACTTGAACATACTGTCTCCAGCACAAGTGGCATTACTGAGCATCGTTGTTTTAACCCTACTCACATGTCTATTTTTATCTTACACAGGCTAAGTGGTGTGGACTGTCCTGTTTACTTGAGGCATTAGAGTAGGACTAGGAGACACACTGCACTCATGAAAAACTGCAACGTGAATCATCACTGCTTAGTAGCAGTGGAATCATTCACAGCAGCTCACAGTAAGTACAACTCATCCCCAGAGCAGAGCAAGGCATTCTAAAGTAGTAGCAGAGTTTATGGCAATTCAAAAAGACATTGGAAATACAACTTTTAGAGAGTTGCCACTACCATTTCTTTGCATTTCTCAATTTCTTTGCAAGCAGTAAGAAATGTTTGTTAATATGGGGGGTGGGGAGGGGTTGGGGGGGGGGTGGGGAGGGGTTGGGGGGGGTGTGGAATTAGCAAGTACAGTGCATAAAAGTCATGAAATCAGTAGCAAGATCCCAGGTTCCCATCATGTTCTCACTGTTGTTCCCTACGGAGAAAGCAGGTAAAACCCAGCAAAGCTGCTCTGATTGCCCTGGCCAAGCAGACCCTCCCGGTGAGAGGATGGGGGCTGCAGGTGCCTTTCATGTCACCTAGCAGAGAGTTCTGTTCAGCATGTGCCCTCCGATCAGAAATTTTCTCAAAAAGGTGACCATTACAATGCCTTGCCTTATACTCAGTGATTTGCACGGCAGACAGGCCGAGAGGATGGCAGCTGTGAGTCTGCAGTGCTAAGAGCAAAGCCTATTGCATTGTATTCAGTCCTCTGCCGTGTGCGTGTGACTGCCAGAGGTTCTCACTTCGTCTCTGTTGGAACTCAGTATTTTTGCATCAATCCTTACTCTGTGAGACATTATAAATTAATTTTGCTGTGAACGACTTATGAACAAAACAGTGGAGGAGATGAGCTGGGGGGAGAACCTGTGATATAAAAGCATACCAGAAGTGTAACAGTCTAAAATTTCATTGCTTCTACCATAAATCCCCACCACCGACACAGAAAATACAAAGCCATTAGAGAGGGGAAGAAAGAAGCAGAAAAACTAGAGGAAAGATGAAAAATAAGAAATTACAAGAATTTGGCAATGAGTGCCATTAAAGTAAGGTAGCTTTTCTTCTCTCTGTTGGTTTGTTTTCCTCATAGGTTCTTCTGTAGTAGGCTAGGATTACAGGTTAAGTTATTTTTCCATGTGAGTAAAAATAAAGGATTCAGTCCTAATGTGGGCACCATTTGAATGTAATAAATCTGAATGTGAAGGAGCACTGTTACTATATTGAGATTTATAGAACATGAAGCTGAGGTCTCCTCAGAAATTAGTCCCATTTTCATACCAAATGAAATGAAAAACAAAGATTCTCCCATATTGGGTAGCAAAATATAACATCAGAAATGCCAGCAAAAATCACCCAGCTCTGCTTTGATTTCTCTTCCAACTCACAAAAGTAGGAATACTGATTTTGACAGGAAATGCTAATGTTCCTTGAATTTATTTAGATTTTTTACTCCTGTGTCCTCTGCTCTCTGACACTGCTACACACCAGGTGAACCCTTGGCATGGAATTACTAACTACATTGGAGGCTAATTTTATTAAGTCAACCTGGGCAGGAAACCCAAATGTCCCAAGCAAAGGAGGGATTCCTCTTCTGCTCCTGTGAGCTTTACCTATCTTCCACACAGGCTTGTTTGACTGCACATAGTCAGTAAGGCCTGAGGTAAGTGGGAAAATTTAGAATTAGTTATTGCTCTCAGGTGCCCTCAATCTCACTGAGGAGTTAGGGTCCCAAAAAGAGTGCCTTGCTAGAGCTGCCCTCTGGGTAGCATGACCTCACAGTGCTGTATTTCAGGTAAAATGTTTTATTATTTTTTAAAAAACAATCTATTATAGGACTGATTTTTTTCTTCTTTTTCACAGTGAAAAAACTTCATATTCATCTCATCATTCTCGCTTCAGACCAACCTATCTTGTACTGGCCACAGAATCACAGCATCATTCCAGCCAGAAAAGACCTCTTAAGATCACCCAGTCCAACCATCCACCCAGGAGGAAAAAAAAAAACAAAACAAAAACAAGCAAACAAACAGAAAGAACACCACAAAACCAAAAAACAGCACACCGAACAAACAACACCCACCATTCCCACTAAAGCATGTCCTAAAGTGCCATGTCTACATGTTTTTTTAATACCTCCAGGGGTGGTGATTCCACCACCTCCCTGGGCAGCCCATTCCAGTGTCTGACTACTCTTTCAGTGAAGAAATTCTTCCTAATATCTAGTCTAAATCTCCCCAGGCCATTTCCTCTAGTCCTACTGTTATTCACCTGGGAGAAGAGGCCAATGCCTGTCAATACAACCTCCTTTCAGGTAGTTGTAGAGGGCAATGAGGTGTCTCCTCAGCCTCCTCCAAACTAAACAATTCCAGTTCCCTCAGCCACTCCTCATAGGACTTGCTGTCTAGGCCCTTCACGAGCTTGGTTACTCTTCTCTGAACTCACTCCAGCAACTCAATGTCGTTCTTGTAGTGAAGGACCCAGAACTTACCATATTACTCAAGGTGTGGCCTCACCAATGCAGAGTAAAGGGGCAAAATAATTTCCCTAAGTAAGAGTATAAGCAAGAGATTTCACCCACCTTGAAAATTGTGTAGTGGCTGTGCTGGTGCTGGAGGCTTGCAGGGCTTTTGGCCGCCCCCCTCAGCCTCCTGAGGACACCTGCTCCTTCTGGCCCCGGGGCTCATCAATGTCTCCCACCTTCAAAGGGCTTCCATGGCCTGGTCACTGCCACTGCTGCAGCATCACATCCCCACCACAGAAGCATCTCCCAGAAGAACATGGGGAGTGCTGATCAGTGGGACTTATCTGGGATCTCTCCACACGACCTCCAGCGTGAAACAGACAGGGGAGTATTGCCACATAGTCTTGACCTCTGGCAAGAGCACAATCCCAAAGAGTGACTCTTTTGGCTGGGATTCTGCTGGCGTGTGTATGACACTATCATTTAACCCACTTTAAAGACTTTTCCTTGTCTCCAGCCAAGTTTTTCCCTTGTTTAGAGATATGGATTAAGATATGGAGATATGGACTGAGCTCATCCATTCAGGCCATGGTACTGGACTCTGTCAAAAGCTGTTCTGAAATCCAAGAAGGCTACATCTTTAACTTTCCCATGTGTTCTTTGCATAATTTCCCTGAAAATAACTATACCAGATAACATCACACTTGATATTTTTACCTTTTATGAATTTATACTGGCTTGTTTTTTTCATTCAGGACTTTTCCAGATGTTCTGTGATCTCACTTATAATTAATATAGCCAGGATCCAAGCCTTGCACTAGTACTGAGGTCAGACTGAGACACACACTTACAGTAGTCTAACATAATTCTTGATTTTATATTATTTACATCTCCTAAGCCTCTTCTATGAAAGAAAATAAAATATGCATACAAATAACAACTTTTAATATCATCACTGACTCCTAATAACCTATTCACAATTACTACTTTATTATATTTCACTGCTGAACAATTGCACTGCAAAATGACTAATTCTGTATTTCTATGGAAAACATGCAGTGCACAGACACATATACTCTGGGTTGAGTCCCCCATGATTCACTCCAAAGCTCTGAAATTAAAGTGGCTTTTCTAATTTTCATAGCTGAGAAAGCAAAATGAACTAACTATGAAAACATGGCAATATATATGACCATACAACACCAATTGCAACCCTGGCAGGAGCCACCAGCACTCACATATAACCTTAACAAGGCTTTGGCTCAGAATGCTATTTTTCTACACATTACTACTCTAAACTCAGTCCATTTTCACAAACTACTGATATTTTAGCACGAGCAGGACTATTTACAGCACAAACTGCTGACCAAAAATGAGTGTTTAGTTTATTGAGGTAGGTAGTAGGTATGACTGGGATATCAGTATTACAATAATAATTCCCTTTCATCAAAATATTATTCTCTTAAATTAGTTACAGTGAGCTGGATAATTCTTAGAAAATAACAGGTAGGCAAGTTGGAAGACTCATCCCTGCTTAATTAGACAAAAAAGCACAGTTCCTGCTTGATGACCTTAAGCGTTTTTAAAAGGTAAATTCATAGATGAATAATGCTAACATTCACTTGACAATTGCTTTTCCTTTGTTTGAAAACAGAAGTACTTGAAATAAAGTTTACAGGAGCCCAGGGGAGCAACTTGTTTCTCCTATACATATATATTTGCAAATCATCTAGTGCCTTCCTTTTGGATCACTAAAAGCACATAAACTACTTCTTGGGAAATAAACTATTTCCCAAGAAGACATTCAAGCGAGCACAAATACACCACCCAAACATGGTGAACTGCAAGCATTTATTTGGGAGTGAAATGAACCACTGAGTGACATTTTGTGGGATTCACTTGTGTCAAATTGCATGTTATTTGGTAGAAGGAAGTAATTTTAAAATATATCAGTATTTCTTCATGCACTAAATGATTTACTATAGGTGTGTCAAATTTTCTAGGACTGAAAACTGTTTCATCAAAGTCAATGTGAACTCTGCCAGTGAATTCAAGGGGAACAGGCTTGCAGTAAGCACATCAAATAAAATGTGATATTAAATAGTGCCAACACTTTACTGTTGTACTGAACCAATAAAACACCACAGCTCAAGAATGACAGTCTCTCACTAAAGCAGATTAATGGTTTCTCAGAAGAGAAGATTACTGAAAAGGTACGTACAAAGACTGATATTTCTGTATAAAACTATAAACACTTCTTACATACATGAAAATAGTTTATGCAGCTTTAAAGGCTAACTTACCCAAACCACCATCCTTCCTTCTGGCCATTAGCCCCACCTCCCACACAACAGAAGGCTCTCCCAAAGATAGGTGCAGAGGAGATGCT
The DNA here is from genome assembly GCA_020745705.1 of Hemiprocne comata. NCBI lineage: Eukaryota > Metazoa > Chordata > Aves > Apodiformes > Apodidae > Hemiprocne > Hemiprocne comata. The sequence continues at coordinate 20,318,241 of CM036593.1, forward strand.
GGTGTGCCACATGAAACTGAGCTGCAGTTATGATGCTTTGATTCTGCAGTCCTCAAACAGACAGCAATAGATAGTGAAAAGTGGCAATTTCTCTCATATAGTTTATTTTTAGGATTGTTTTTTAATTAGATAATTTCACTTTGAAAATGAATGCATTTCTCTGTGTATTTTTCTACATTTCCCAAGACCCCTTGCCAATGCAAGGCTTTGCATGACAATATGTAAAAGCAGGAGGCAGAGGACCACTGAAGCAGCAAGGCATTGTTTATATCATGTCAGATTCAGATGCCTTAGACTTCTCAACTAAAATGGCAGAGGAATTTTTTTATGGTTATTTTCTAAAGCTCTCAACAATAAGAGCTTTTTCAAAAAAAAAAAGCTCTTATTAATTGTCTTTCCATGTGCTATTAGCCTGTGAATTTCTGATTCTATAGACTGTAGCACAGCAATGATCGCCTGTTTAAACGTATTTGCAGACAATCATGTAACATGTGGGTGCCTCTGGAGGAGATAAATCTGAAGGAGACATTTTATTTTAAATCATGTAAAATTTTATACTGACATCACATTCGCTTGAAAATCACCCCTTTTCTTCTGGGAGATTATGTAAAATGAGCAATTTTAATGTGGCCTGTTAAAATTTAAGAGCCAGGATGGGCAATTTTGATTGCTTAAAGCTGAAATTAAAGAGGACCACTGCTGATCTTCCACAGTAGTAGGCAACATGAGCTGGACAAAGGGTTACTACAAAGCATTTCAGACACCAGAAGTACAAAGCACACCAAAGATTTTGTCAGAAGGCACAAGTCTGTTGACGGAGTAAGTCCAGAAGACCTGTTTCATCAGCCACAAATGCAGATGAGAGAATAAGCTGTAAAATGACAAGCCTGACTTGGGACACACAGGTGAGAAATTGCAAAATAATTTGGGTTGGAAGTGAACCTGGACGTCATCATGTCCAATTCCCTGTTCAGAGCAAAAAAAGCTTTGAAGGTGGTTATCACCTTGTGCTTTTGAAACTTGATTGTACTCCTTTGTGGAGTTTGTCATCATGGAAAGAGAAATCCTGCCCTCCACAGAGGGGCTGGTAACAGCCAAGATGGAACAGCCAAGGGCCTCAGATATTGTCGCCACTGCTGTGGAAAAATACCAGAGAAAAAAAAAAAACAACAGAGAAGGTCACATCACCCACATACCAGATGAATGCATCAAGTTCAAGGTCTCATATTCACAAAGCAACGTGGTTGTCATGAGTTGAGCAATAATTGGACCCCAGGGCTCAGCAGAGTTTTCTGTTGAGGGTGAGCACTCCAAACATGCAGTGCAGAGTTGTGCTCCTTCCCTGCTGAGGGGTCAGGCACACTGGGTTTTGCAAACCAGAATATCTTCAACCCAGACAACAGATGTCAAATTACTGTTTTAAGAAGCAGGGGTTGAATTGCTTCAGGCAGTCATGGATTAAAGTTCTGCCTTCCTCGTCTTCTTCTCATGACTGGGTTACATAGACCAGACCAGAAGGAGAAGAAGATTGCACATGGTGTTTCAGGTATCTGGGGAACTTAATGGATGAAAATTAAGGCACCCTAGACATTACTGGAAGTCACTGCTCATCAAGGATTATAAAAATAGGAAATCTGAATCCTGAAATGGAATTTAGACTTTACCACTTGTCCTAGTGACATTGCGCAGGTTTCACTCTAGGCTACCAGGCTGCTTTGGCATGAGCTAAGCTCTCCTGATGGTGCCCTCACTTCCACATGGCTTTGCCTTCGGTGTGTCTGAGGCAGAAAAAACAATTAATCCAATTAAGAAACTGTTTCAGATTACAAGTATCTGAATTTGTAACTGATAATGGAATTTCACATATTTTTCTTCTGCTGGCTTCAAAAGAAAATAAATCTACACACACACAAAAATTTTTGCTGGGAGTGGTAGCTACTTGATAGCAATGTTTTAGTGATGACAATTTTTTGCCTCAAGTATTTTAACTTGTTAAACTACTACTGCCAGCAGATTTTTTTTAAAAATGAAATGGATTTATTGTTCAAAACTTCTGTACCAAGTATTTATTTTGCAACCATGGTGCTGAAATTAAACAGCTAGATAGATACATATTTATATTCCTGCAATCACAGGAATATTTTTTTTAAAACTCCATGAATGTGTTGCTAAGAAACAAAGCACTTAGAATATCTATGTCACTCTTTAACCTATCATAATTCTAAACAATGTTTAATCGCATTTGTATTATATTTTTAATATTCATCCACTGTCCAATCACTTAAAACGTCATCTTGTTTACAGGAGGAAGTGGAAAAAAGGGACAAGTGAGGTAAACAGATTTGTTCTTTAAGTATCATCACTTGGAGTTGCTGAAATGTTCACAGGAAGCCTTCTTCCCCACACAGGGAGAGTCAAGTCTATTGTGGCAAACAGCTGTGATTGACAAGATGTTTGGTATTTTTGTGTTATTAATTCTTCTTGTAACCTGCTGCAAATTTTGTTTGTTTTCTTTATTCTTACGAATAAACTGTGCCGAGCAAGATGTAATGTTTTAGGTTTTGCAAATTATTCAGACTCTCTGATCAGATCCCTAAGTTTCCACCAATAGATACAGATCTTGATTGCACTGCCTACCCTTTTTAAATGTAAATCACCTCTAGAAAGTCATCAGACTACTGCATTTCTCCAGAGTTGGATGGGACTTTTTCCTATGGCATTTCTCTCCAAAAGAAAAAAAAAAAAAAGTTAGATACAAAAGGAAGATCTTTCTTCTGCTACAAAAGAGCTAAATACTCACACCTATGTTCTGCTGCTCTACTAGGGTTGGATACCTCAGCCCTGAGAAAGAGAAGCCTGCTAGTAAGAATTTGTACCCTGCCACAGCATTTAAGATACTTGTGTCAGCCACAGATGTGTATTACAGAATCAGAGGTTTGAAAAGACCTTCAGGATCATCAAGTCCAATTGTACCTATTGTCCAATTGGACTATTGTACCTATTGTCCAATTGTACCTATCTGCATAAAAGCAGAGCACCAGCTACACTAAGGGTCGGACTGCAAATCTGTTTTGATTTGCCAGACACTACTGAAGTGAAATACAGGTAAGGAAAAGTAGAGATTACTACTTACCAGGGAAGAACAAGTAAGAGATGATAGATAAAAACCTGCAACAGCCATTACCTTTTTCAGCCTTCACAAAAATAAGTGTGGCCTAATTAGTTTAAATAACCAGGAAAGCTTGGAAAACCTGAATACAGAATGAGTTAATGAAGCTATTAAGAATCCTATAATGACAAGCAAGTGTAGGTCCTGCTCACCAACCTTCATCTCTCCACATCAAGGGCAAAGGTTCACAAAACAGCTGAGTAAAATTATCAGCTCCTTGGCAGAGGACATCTCATAGCCCTTCCCTTTGCTGATGTGCTTTGCCCCATGCTCCCTGTGCTTCACCCTTGCAAAATTTCTGGCACTGCAACACAGAGCTCTTCAACTCATTATGCCTCTAAACAGTTACTCTCTCTTTTGCTGCTTTTTTTTTTTTTGCCATTTTTGCAAGTTCAGTCAACTCCCTGGGCATTCAAATGCCAAAAGCAGTGAAAAGGCAGCAGTAAGAGCATATGGTCAGACCCCATGCCCTCTCAGCTGTGGTCCAGCCAGCTCGCTCCACAAGCGCCTGAGAAACTGCTGGAACAGGATCCTGGCAAATGTTTTGGTGTAGAGGGGACCTTTTACTTGACAGTCTGAGCTGTAATAAAAGGTCCCCTTCCAAAACATCTAACTGGGTGTACTGGTCACAGGAAAGTGAGCTGTGATAGCAGTTGTTCCATGTAGATAATCTAATATGGTATTTTTCCTATTGTTTACCCAGCTCCAGTGCCTGGGACAAGAACCCATGAGACGCACAACACCTGTCACCACCAGTCCTCTGGTGATGCACCCACTGGTAAGGAGCAACCCACCTTTGAAAAGTAATTTATATGGGAATAAAATGCATGATGTTACTGAATCAATCAGTGTAGCACTAACATGCAATGTTTTCCATCTAAGATACACACACTATCTGCTGGCCAAGGGCTACTGGAACTCATAATTGGTTTTCCTCCTTGCAGCTATTCCTCATCACAAAGTAGTAAATACAGGGTTATCTCAAGAACACAAAATGCAATTACTCATACTAAACAGCCCCTCTTTTATCTCAGCTCTGGAACAGCATCAGACTGTTAGTATTTAACATTGACTAGTAAGTACTAAAATTAACTCACGGTCAGCAGGAAAACATTGTCTGTTCAAGGAGTTGTTACTTTCCCCAATGTAAAGCAGCAGGGCGTTTTACTGAAATCAAAGAACAGTTTTGCCATTTTTAATGCTGGCAGATGACAGAAGTTTAAAGTGAAAAGCATCTGGTTTTTTTAGGAAGCAACAGTAGTCACGATAGTTGTAAATTCTCTTGGGATTCAAGCACTTTTCCCAGGACCCAAGTGTTGAGAATTAAGCCTCGTGCCAATCTATGCAGCTAATTTGAGGTGTGCTGTGTTGTTACCAATAACATCCTGGAGGAGCATCAGCAGGCAAGGCATATCTCAAAGGTCTGAACACTTTGTCCTAAAGGATCACCATGGCTACAGAACTGGTGTGTGTTGCTGTTCCTGAAATAATTCCTAATACAGCAGACTAAAGTAATAAAAACACATATACAAATATCTTATATACAAACACACAAGGCAGACACTTTGCCTCAAGAACCAGATGAAAAAGACCTTGAACCTTGCTCTCTATCCTTGTATCTAGGTAACAAACCCCAGACATTTGCCTAATCCCCATGATGAGCAACTTGTAACTGCTGCTTTCTTTGCTCCAGCAGGTTGATTCAGCCCAGGCTAGGACCTTGGTTTTGGATAACGTGCTTCCTTATATAGCCTGCCATTGCTTAAGATCCCAATTAGATTAAAATATTCTCCCACCTTGAGGATTTCCTCAGTCATTAGTCAGATATGAGATTCACTTTCTTCCCACCAGAACACTTACTGCTTCTGCCTGCTCCAGAGACACTAATTATTGCCCAGCAGTAAACAGGCAGCTTGTGACTGCTCACATCGTTGGCCAACCTCCAAAGAAATCATCAGCACAGTACTAAGCAGACTGCCCTTTTCTCCCTGCCCAGGCAATACTCAGATCCTAGAGCAAAGCAGTTCTATTGATTTTTTTACAACCTCATCTTCCATAAAACATATAATTTGCTAATCATACAGCACAGCACATCACTGGTTCTTCTGTGAGATGAAATGCAATAATAATAAAATCAGATCCTCGGTGGCTGTATCCTGAGCTGCCCCTGCAGGCTACCACATCACTGTACAAAACAAGATACCAACAGCAAAACTCACACTTTTGTCAGGATTTACAGTGTAAGTGAAACTAATCACCGTCCTAGTAACATGCTGGCAGATATTTGAATAAAAACACTTTAAATCCAAACACCAAACTCTCTCAGCTCTTTTCTTCGCATTTTCAGGCATGGATCATCAGAACTTGACCTTGCCTGCCTTAGACCACCAGCTGCACCAGGCTGCTCATGTGACAATTAAGTGTAGGAACACTGGCACCTCCTACCTTAATTCTTACTGTTCTCCTCTTTACCTTCTCAACTGCCATCACACATGCGAATGGCAGTGGCTGGCTTCAACCCAGAGTAAGGTTTTTTGTCATAAGGATTTTTTTAGCAACTTCAGATACCTTTTGTTACACAAAAATACCATAACTCTCAAGATACAGTTTGATAACTTTAATGAGGCTCTGCAATTTACATTCAATATGTATTAGTACACAAAATATAAGAATTCACATATACATATAAACTTTTGTTTGTTTTACAAGTCAACCAGTATCAACTACACAAGCTACATTTATTCACATAACAAAATGGAACAGTGATGAGCTTCATTTACCAATGAAATATCTCAACAATTTATGGACCAACACTTTTTGCAGCTGCTAAAACAACTATCTTTCATAAAGAACAAATAATTTATGTCAACAGATACATTGGTATCACATTCTAAGAAACGAAAAAGCCAAACTGAGCACTGACAGAATGCTTCCAGATTTCAGCAGAACCCACATGAAGCAACACTGCAGAGCATATATCAGAATAAAATCTGTCCACGGTTTATCAGCTCTGTGACTGAGGAAATAAATCACATACAGAAATTATTTAGGGTAAACAAAGTAATTTCATTCCATTACAGGGTTATTTAACCCATTTATTTATCAACCTTTTTTAAACAAAAAGGAAATAGCTTTTAAAACAAAAAACTGAATTATTTAAAACTTTGGGTTTTTTATTTTCTGACTTTAAACTCTTCTCATATACAACATAAATCTGTAGTTTGTGAAGAGTTTTGGTCCCTCAGACTGTCTTCTTGGTGAATCAGTTCTTAAATACTTTGTCCAAATACAACAATTCACTAATGTAGTTACTTGAAGTTCCTCTGCTACAAAGTCTCTCATACTCTCATTTTTGCTTCTGAACAGAATACAGTAACAAAACCCAAAGCTTCATTTAGCAGCATTAAAGGCAAAGGGCCTCCTCTGTAAAATTCTGGAAACTTTCTGGTACTTTCAATTATACTGAATGTTTTCAGCTCTTCTAACACAGACCCTGCAAAAATTGACTGTGAAGTTTGCTTTCACAAACACAACCAGGCTCCTAGGGCAGTTCCCTGCAGAGGTGCTCCTTTGGTCACACACCTCTCATGTGATACACATGCGACCTTTTACAAATGAACATGCACCTCAGGAGCACTTCAGTATATGCATTATAGTAGGGAACTACATTTTTTACAGACTAACCACAGCTTTATGTCTGTTAATTTCAACAAAATTTGTTGAAAGTACTAAAAACTGACTGATTGATCTAAAAATGTAACTGTAAGCAAGCAAGCTGTCCCACTTCTGTGTTCCCACAGGGAACCTTGTGTTTTATCAGCTATTTGAAAGGAACACTTACACTGATGAAGTTTGCAGCTCTCCCAGAACTTCATGGAACAGTAAATAATTAAGAGGTCAAGTTAATTAACCAAGTAAACGGGATCATTTAACAAGCTAGGCACAATCAAAATTACCCTTATGAAAATACCCTTATGAAAAGGATGGTTGTCTTTACCCCAGGAAACAGTGACTCTGCAAAGGATTTGGGAGTATCACTGGGAGATCAAATCTACCCCTTTTAAAAATCACCTTGGAGATCACTTTTGCACTTGCATGTGTTCTTAAGATTCCTGGCTGTGCCTGCTGAGGATTTGGTGGGAACAATGATAAGGAACCCTATTCACTTCAGTACCTGGAAAGGAGAAATACAGGATGATTTATCATTTTACTAACAGTTTTGGAAGGGATGCAGTCTAAAGGGCATTAAGACATTCAAGTGCATTTTTTGGAGTAGCAATATCAAACCAGTAAGCAACGAGAGCAAACCACTCACAATTTGAAATAAATGCTAAACCACTGAGCCTTGGAATTCATTTTAAGGTACTGCCCACAAATGAGCGTTGCCTCTATCACCTCTTCATATACCATGACAACTTTAGTGCCCTGTAGAGCTGAGTGGCTGTAGGTTTATTTGTTTGGAACTTACTGGTGACTCAGATATTGCTGCAACCTTCAAAGAATTCTTGATGGAGCTGAGTTCCCACATGTGTAAGTTTATGATGTGTGCACCACAACATCCCCTTGTGATCTTGTACAGGTTTTTAAGTACAGCTTTCCGGAGAAGAATGTACACCCAGGGATCTAAAATCTGATTCCATGTTGCCATTCGGAGAGCAAAAAGTATTGTTTCACAGGTCTCCTTTGAACGACTCTCATTTATCCCAATTCTGGCCATTGTCACCTGAAAATGGAACATTTTAAAATTATCCATCAGAAAAATACACCAAGACAGCACATGTATGAGTGAAATTGTTTCAACATTATCTATAATCACACCTTCACAGCATCAATGTGTCCCAGTTGCAAAGAAAATACTTTCAGGCATGTAACATTTATCAACCTAGAAATCCTCAAATGTTTTACAGAGGAGGTACATGTGCCTCTGCTGAACCTTGAGCAGAGGATGGCAACCAGCTAGAGAATACCCTCCAAAACCTGGGATTGATTTGAGTAGGGAATAAAAACTTCTGCAGAATCTGAGTTAACAAAGTATGCCAAGACTTTCCAGTGATGGATTTTTTTCAGGCCTCTGGTAGATTAGATCATTTTATGGAGGGTCTTTTTCACATTTTCCAAATAAAAATCTGCATAAGGAATATAGCACCTTGATTTCATCAAGAAGATCCACACATTTTAAGCTGCAACAGAGCACAATTTATTGACACCAGAGGGTTTAGAGGTTTCTAGGAAAATTTAAGCCATGGTGACAAAGACCATCGATACCTCTCCTCTTGCCAAAGGAGACACCGAGGGTTTCATTCCCCTGTGGTGATGCACATGGACAGACCACCAGCAACACCACTGCTAGAGCCAGTAATTTCACACGGGTGGAGGCTTTAGTCTTCCAGCACAGCTCAGCAGGACTGCTGCTGGCAGAGGATACCCAAGGGCTACGTCAGCCCAGTCAGTTGTGGCTGGCCTCCCCGCTTTGCAGAGCTGCAGCCTCGCCTTTGACACAGCAGTCCCAGTGACCGACACACCGCTGGGGCTCCTGCCCTGCAGAGCCCTCCTGCATAGGCTTCTGCCACTGAGCCTTTGTAACCTGAGTTCCTGTGTGAAAAAAGCCTGACTCTACAAAGCCAGGAATCTGCCAGAAGACAGTAAATTATCTCTCTCTGTTATTAATGTTAAAAGCAAAGGAAGACTTTTTTGGTAGAACAATGAAACACCAAGGCTTTCACTTCCAAACCCTTTAAAGTGATACAGTTATTTAACAGGATATTTTACAACTGATGCTACGAGTACTTATTTATTGGGTGATGAGAGGTAGGGTCAGCCTGTCTGAGTGCAGAGGGTCATATTTTCACAAAGACACATCGTAAAAAAAAATAAAGAGATAAATTATTCAATATTCCACTAAACCTATTTCACTACTTTTTAAATGCTTCTCTGTATTCCTACGCCCCACCTATAGCTTGCAAGTCACCACATCTGACTATAAACTTGAGTGGAACAGAGTGAAAGCATAAAAGGAGACTGTACTTGCTTGATTAAGCATTTGATCAAGAATTTCTGTATGGACACCTATGGGAGCAGTGAAGAGAGCCCATAGGAACATTCCCAAAGAAGCTGGTAAGACTGGCAGAAGCACAGCTGGGAACCCGTGCAGGGAGGAGGAGGAATGTCTGAGCACCAAGCCAACAGAAACACTTACAAATCAGTTCCCTGAATCTGCCTTTCACCCCATGACCGTAGGGCGCATTCCTCTCTGACATCAGCAGCCCACCCAAACTTGGACAACTCCTTCAGCTTCTGCACAGGATGTCTTCTCAGGACAGTCCTATATTTTATTTATTCAAGGTCCAATACCACATGCTGAACTCAGATGGAGTGCTCCTTATTCCCTACTCATTCAAGTAGGACCAGGCAGCAAACAACAGCACACCAGAGCTCACAGACCAATGTCCTTCTCTGATATATCCTATGCTTGACTTCATACAGCTTTCCTAACCTGCTTCTTGATGTACTTCAAAACCTTTTTGCTCCAGATTGTGTAAAATTTTATTATTTTCTCACATACTATCCAGCACACTTGTGAGATTCCTTTCCATTTAGTAGTAATCACCTCTAAGTGAATCCATTCATTTGCTATTCAACTTGCTGGCTCAACATAAAGTACTTCTGTTTCAATTATGGATTTTCATAAAGTAAATCAGGACAAAAAGGAAATCTGATACATGATTTTATGGAGTCTGGTACTTGAAGAAGCTTCATCTGGAACACTTAAGTTACCTTTTCTGAATACTAGACATATAAAAATAATACTTCAGAACTCACAAGTAGCAAGTAGAGCTTATATAAAAATATATTGATTTGGAAAAAAATTAAAAGTGCCACATGATGTAACCAATGCAATTCAAAGTTTCTTTGGAAAGTAACTATAAAAGTGTAACTGTAAAAGTGCTTTTTAAACCAAGGCTGCCTGCTTGTAAGATATAAAGTTACTCTGACTCATATTAGTCCTTGTTAGTTTAAGGAAAGACCTGAGAATTCCCTGGCCCTAAAAATACATAGAGAGACATCAAATTTCTGTCAAGCTTGACATAATACACTAAACTTCTCCAGCCTTTTTGTCCAATTTTAGGCTTCACTAGCTCACTTTACAAGATCCAGAAGTCTGAGGGAAAAGTATTAAAACAATTTTGAAATTGTTGACTTCTAGAATTTTACATCTAGCAGATAGCATGAGAGAATGGCAATTACCCTTAGGGACATAGCTCAGTGCAACAAACTGATAAAAATTGCTCCAAGGCTTCACACCACTCACCAAATATAAAGAGCATGTCTTTTATTTCCCTTCCAGTTGGATCTCAATTATATGGGAACAACTAATAAGCTAAATAGCAGTGCTGCTTAGTTACATTCCTGTTAGTACTCAAGGACAGCCAGCCAAAACAAGAAGCAGACTTTACAGCTAGTTAGGAAATAAGTCAAACGGTAATCCTATTTCAATGCATTTCAGCACATGGGCTCTAAATCCAGATTTCATCCTTGACTTCAGGAAACTGGATAAAAAGCAGTCATCAAGAGATTGACATGGACAGCAGAGCAGACAGGCTTATTTTTGAAACTTCCCTTATTCCCCCATGCTACAAAGAAGTTGTGGCTTGCTATAGGTAAGAGCTGATCAGAAGATGATGCTTTATAGTATTCTGTAAACACAGATTTTAAGGAAAAAATATGCAAAAGAGAGGGAGAGAGAAATAAAAACGTATCTATCTTCACATTTTATGTACCATTTTATATCTTCTAAGAACAGCTGTTAGAAAAGAAACACTGACAGCAAATTGCCCGTAGCATTACTATATAGATATTGCAGTACATAAACCAAGCCTTTGTTGCAACAAAGCTGAGTATGCTTCCTTTTATTTTTTATTTGATTCTATGTCAGCTTAAAAGCAAGGGCTTCCAAGAAAAATTGTAGCACACAACTTCTGCCATCAAAATGTTAGCACACACACTGTACTACTTATGCCACATAATGCTTTTTATCTTCTAGTTCTGCAACATGTTTTTCCTGTAATGTTTTCCTTTCCCTTTTTAAGGAAAAACATCAACCGTACCTTCAATTTTTATATACCAGATGATCATTTAGCCTAGCAAGTAAATTTTAACTAAGCATAGCAATTCTATAAACTATGTATATTTAAAAAGGAATTGGAGAAAGCTAAATGCACTACCACGTTTCCCTCCTCATTAAGGTCCAGAGGGTACTTTTAAGGGCATATGTAATACTTCCACGTGTAAAGTTTTGCAGGTCAGCTCTTGACAAGTAGCAGCAAAGTCAGGGAGTCCCCTTTCCTCTCATTTACACTTCTGTGAAAAAATAATAATGCAAGTAAAAATTAATAACTAATTCACTTGCTCACTATTCAGTTGTGGAAAAATCTATGTCTACCTTCCAAAACCAAGTTCTAGTCCAAAACACATAAATCAAGGATGGTAACTACCACCTGCCATGATACACACCCTTAAACATGCAAGTTTACTGATTATCCCATTAAAGGCTGCATCTGAGAAAGATCTTTCCAGTATCGAGGTCACAGTCTCTCTCAGGAAACAGAACCCAAATAAGAAAGAGACAGAAAAGATTCAGATGACCAAAGGTAGTTGAGGTTGCAAAAATATTTTGTAGAAGCTTATTTAGCCTCCATGTGCTCCACAGTCACCCCCCTTAAAATGGAGCTGCTTTAACCTTTTGGAGGTATTGTGAAGGTAAAGGCATGCAGAGCTCAGAGGTGTTCCCAAAGCACCATCGCTGTAATAGAAGTCAAAAAAGTATAGAGAAAACAGGAGAACACAACATTTCCCACAAAGCAAATGAAACCGTTTCTAATACCTCCTCCTCAGACTCAGTTGATCCTGTGCCCAGGCAATTCCTCACCAGCCAGTGCTGCTGCTTCATGACCATGCTACCAGTCAGGCCACTCACGTGCCTTCTCTCGTGTTGACAAGATCAAAGCCTGGAAATGGTGTGTCCAAGCACCCCTCTGAATTGGCAGGGCAGATCTCACATCAGCTGAATGCCAAAGAAAGGACTGCAGTGTAGCAGCATATACACAACACTGCAGCCATGACATTAAATTAAGGCTCTGTGGGTGTTCACCACCAGCAGCTCTGCTCCATCTGACCTCGCTATATGACCACTCCTCCCTGAGGCCACTCAGTTCTCCTTGAGCTTTTTGCTCCCCTCATGCAGGCCCAGGTCTGCAGAGGACTCAACAGTCTATTGCACTGCATTATGGTGCTGTTAAAGTGTAACATTTTCACCATCTGCCTTCTTAGTTTTACGCAAAATATTTATGTATGGCAATACACTTTCTGAATGAACATGTGGAAACACAATTTGAAATTATATTTTTATTTAAAGAATTTGTCAAAATCACTGAAATGTAAAGTGTAAAGTAAATGTAAAGTGCCATTATACTCACTATTTATAATTTATTAACTACCCCTGGTATTATCCTGCTCTGTATAAGGCAGAAATGCAATTACAAAGTAAGCCTCATAAACAGAAGGATTTCTCTGTGTGCTTAAACTTAAAACATTAACTGAAAGTGAAGTTTTGCTCTTCTGTCAGCTCTCCTCCTTGACACTATCTATTTGCATCCGGTTTGCAGCAACACAAATTCGGATTGGGCTTAAATGAAATATTCCAGGTCACCTCTCTGTGTTTCTCTGAAAGAATCTTGGGTTTGCATACTTTTTTCCATTTTCTTTTCCATCCTCTCAGTATTAGAAATACTATGGTTCAACTAGCAATGTAATTATTTTCACAGCTTAATTGATTAACTGATGCAGGAACACAATTCCAATGCCATTCAAACCCACCCCTCGGAACATGTTTCTGAATGAGGCCTTCACACAGCTCAGTAAAATCAGGAGTTAAGAGCAAGGTGATGAGCTGCTCTCCACTCCCTGCTCTGTCTGAAGTAGGTACAAGCAGTCCTTCAGCAAGAGAGCCTATCACCTACAACGCCTCTCAGGTTCATTCAGGCACTCAGCTATTTTGCCTCATCCTATATGAGAATGAATACAAAAGAATTATGCACAATTACTAAAACTTCACTGCAGCTTCTGGTGTAAACCTTTTCTGCAACGTTCTGCTACCTGACCATTCCTATTTGTAAGAGCAAACACACAGAACCCCCGAGGGGATCGTGCTCCTGTCCTGCCAGGCACTGTGCACACAGACAGTAAACAGGCACCTTCCTTCCTCAGGGAGCTTCTAACCCAAGTAACCAGCTGCAATTCAGCAATTGCTGAATATTTTAATGTACAATTTAAGTCTTAAAAGCACACTAAATAAGAATTATTGCTCTTCTTTAAAGCTAAACACCGTATTTCTCAGAAGAGGATCCAAACGATGTGCGGTCTCAGATATGAACTGATTCTACCCTATTAAGACAAATAACTTCTGCTGGAAACATAATCACCATGCAAAACTTAAGATTATGAATTAACACCAATATAGCATAATAAATACCTCACAGAGCATACAAATGTGTATCACACACTGATGTCTGATATGTTAAACCTGGTGAGGATAGAGGAGTTTCTGGAGTTGTTCCATGGGAGTGTATTTGTCCCAGAGATTTTACAGCAATGAGTTTACCATTTAAAGACTTTAGATAATCAGGAAAAAGAGCTTTCCTAAAATAACCATCCAAAAATGGTTATGCTGTGCATGACATTTTCCAAAAATGGCTATGGAGTGTATGATATTTTCAAGTAAAAAAGGCCTGAATAAGTGTAATATCTAGGAAATAAAAAGAATCAACTTTTACCAAACAAAATTGGAACGTATGTCAAATTGACTTCCAGCACAGAAAAACTTTACCAAATAAATAAATGAGAGGAAATTTATCTGGCTGAAGTTCTCAGAATTTTTTTTTTTTTTTTTGAGATGCCAACTTCAAATTTGACCAAAAAATAAAAATTTTCTGTGGAAGTCATTGACACCTATTTGGAATGAAACATCGTGTTTGAATATACATATCTTTATGGTTTAATTCAGTGTATAAAATACGAATTTTAAAAATAAAATGGCAAGCAATTTTGAAAGAAAACAGCACCAGGTTATTTTGAAAACACAATGTTCTCTTGTGACTGGAAACCTGCCTTCTCTACTTTCTCTCTCCAAAACAAACTCACTTCACTGCATTTTACAACACTGCATTTTCAGAAAAAGGCTTTACATAAGTTTTTCCAAACAGCACAAGTAAACATAGATAACAAAAACTATAATTGCACTTCCCCAGAAGCCTCTGGTCTCAGGTCTTCTTCCTCCCCTGGTTTGTATCACTACTACAAGACAAAATGCTGACCACTGACCATTTCTTCTACAGAATTTTTTTCCCATTGAGAGAGTATCTCAGCTGCTCAACTCCCTGACTTCTAGGGACAGGGAAGCAAACACTTGAAGTACAAATACAGCCACAATTAATAGAGCTTCTAAGCACTCTAGGATAAACTATGCCTGGCCCACAACTCAAAACACTATTTTAAATTATTCATATTTCTCAGAAAGGCTAAGGCCTGAAAGATCTCTACAAACTGTAAAGATGAAAATAAGAACAGACCAATTCTGAACACTGAAATCCATATCATTTTAGCTGGGTATACTCTATAACAATGCTCATTCCATTTCTCATTTAACTTGGTAGAAATCTGAATTAAGAATTTGAATTAGAAATTAAGAATCCAAAATAAAAGAAAGATCTCTACAATCAATACTAAAAAAAGGCATCAACATCTTATCCAAGGGTTTCTAATATCGTAGAAATACATCAGAATAGGTGAATTGAATTTTTAAATGCATTGTATTCAACTTTGTTATTCACTTTCTGCAACCATCAACAATTTATTTCCACGGAGTATTTCATGGTGACATACAAAAGCACACTCAAACTGTCTGAGTTGCTGCTTAAACCTTACTCCACGGGAGACTAAGCTAAAAAGACACTTCTGTCTTGAAACTAACAAAAACTTAATCAAAATTAGCATTCGCTTTCCTCTTAACCCCTAAAATGGCCATGATATGATGGAGAGTGAGAGCCCTTTTTTCTAGTGTAGCTTGAAAGACAAGCAAACTCATATGAGATTTTTTATTATTATTATTATTTCCAGAGCAACTAAGGGAGAGTTTTATTCAGTCAAAAAGCTGCTCCTGTTCTGACCTCTTCTGACACACTGAGGCCTGCAAGAGGAGTAACAACCTACAGCTGACAAGAACCATGATTGTGTTGATGCTTCAGACTAGAGATAAAGAGGTCTATCTAGCGGGCCTTCTGCTAGCAAAAAGCTTTTTGCCTTTCCCTATGAAACTGGTTCATTTATTTAAAATCATTGTGGCAGAAGTGGGCTCTTGAGCTGGGCTTGGAGCTGACCCAAGAGATGCAATGAGAGCATTTAACAGGTGTCCTGTGGAGGTCCTGCAGCAGGTCACCTCTCCTGTGCCCATCAACCTGTTGCGGACAAGGTGGGAAGTGGAGCCCAGACCCAACTCCAACCACATCCCCCTTACTCTGGCAACACAGCCTATCTTTGTATGGTGTCAACAGACAAACCTTCTAGCAAAACATGACAGCAATTCAATTTCAAAAGGCAGCACAAACATAGTAACTATCTCTCATGACCTTCTTAAAAATCAGAATCTTGAAGACAGACAAAGTGTGTTTTTACTCTGCAACAGTAACTTTTACAACAGCATTCAAAGCTGCTAGGTTAGCTAAGCATGCTTTAGAGTATCTCCTTCAGTCTTCAGAAATGGATGGCAGGAAATTGAAAGACTAATTTATTATTTTTCAAAAGAAAAGATCACTCTTCTTGTTGATGGTGCCTATGCATGCACAAGCTGCTAATAGAGGCTGCAGCATTTACTAACAATGTATTTTGACCACAGAGCCTACACTTCTGCAGAGAAGCTCCCATGAGATCTGGGGTGGGGATGCATGGTGACATGGGCCTCGCTGGCAAAGCACGGACCTGCACCTTGAGAAATCTTGTGTCTGCTTCTCCTCAGCTGCATTTTTCAATTATGAAAATCACCAGCCTGGGAGCACAAGAGAAGGGACAAATTTTTCAATAACTATTTTGTTGTAGGGACAATATAACCAGCAACATTTGAAGGCATACAGACAACATTAATAAAGCACTAAGCTCAAATAAATAATGCCCATTGCACATATAAGCATAAGGTAGTATAAAAGAAATTTAAACTTGTTACAGAATACAGAAAACAGGGATGGAGGGAAACGTTTCAAGGTTAATGGGTATGAACTCCTGGTAAAAAGTCTCAGTGTGCAAGTATATACATGACTACACACACAAAAAATACTAAAATGAGATGCACAGTGGACTGCCTTGTACAACAAAGTACCTGATACTGTATTCAACTACATGGCCTAGAATTTAGTGTAAGGTCTGCAACCCATTGACCTCCTCCAGCACAAACCAACCTTGAGCCTCTCAGCACACAAAATGCCTGATGGAGCAACCAGAGTGGGGCAGACTCTGGGGTAGGAGTATTTTGCTGAGAGCATCCCTGTTAGCTCAGCTCTGCCCTTCTCGCCACCCTCAGCAGCAGATTCACTGAAGGACCACTCAGGCCAGCTCTGGCAGCTTCTAGGGTGGGGTGATTCAGCAAATCGTAATCTAAATGCAGCCCTAGGTGCATGAAAACCAACCACCAAACCTCATAGTAAGAGACAATCTGAGACAAGTCAGAGTGAGTTCAGAGAGACACAATTAGCGTAACAAATTGGAAAGGGAAGAGATGACAAGAGAAGAGACTAGAAATTACTCTAAGGCAGCAAAAAAGCAACTGAGTAACAGCTGATTTAATTATATGAAATAAAGAACTGAGGTCTTAAAAAAAAAAAAAAAAACAACACAGAAGGAGCAGCTATTTTCTGCAATAGAGGGGAGGTAAAACCAGAATGAAAGTAATCAGATAACAGCACGGAAACAAGATCTTAACAGGAATAATTTAAATGTAAAAGTATTTTTCCCAGGCTGTGTTCTGCATGTGAAAAAGATTAGACATTTCTCCATACCATAATTTGTTCCCGTAGATAAATTCACTCTGAAATAAACCGCTCCAGTCTCTAATTACAGGGAGTTCACTTCGCTACTCCAAAACCAAAATTTAAAGTATGTTTATCCCTTGAGCCCCACAGAATACTGAAGTCAGAACTTGCTCATACGAACACAGCTCCATAAACAAGCTGTTTCATGACAGGCCAGAAATCAAGTCACAGCCAAAAACCAGTTTTATATAACAATCTATTTCATCAGAGATGCTTGTCACAAAATACTCCAGCCCAAGCATTTGCTTGGGGAATCCAATCCCTAAGGACCAAATTTATGCAACAAAATTCACATACCCCTTGCAAGGGGCTGACTCTAGCAAGGAAGAAAAATGGTTACTTACTACACAGAGAAGTTAATGTTACTATCTTTGGAACATGTTTTCCTGGAATTACCCTTATCAAAGCAAAATTATTTGGACTTCCAGAACAAATGTGCTTCTGCAAATCATGGACTACATATCAGAAAACTCATTAATTTCACTTGTTGCTTTTTTGGTGAATTTCCTCCTGCTCTCAACTCTTCAAAAGGAGAGAAATGTTCCCTCAGAAGGGACAAAGCAGGGAGTACCCCTCATTCTGGTAGATGAGATTCCCACACAGTGGCAGAAAACTTCAAAAACCTGCTCATTTTCCAGGAAAAAATGGGATGGAGCTTCAGGAAAGTCAGAAGGAAGACAAGAAATCAGGAGGAAGGCAAGAAATCAGGAGGAAGGCAAGAAATCAGGAGGAAGGCAAGAAATCAGGAGGAAGTCCCTGTCCAACAGCTCCAGGTGGAGCTCCACATGAGGCACACTATGGGCTCTGCCTCTGGAAAACACTCCAGATCTCCAGGGGTCTTAAAATAGAGGTGATGATTGACAATAATGTTCTATATTATTATACAGAATATTAAACATTTTCTATATATGCACTGATATATAAAGGCACCAAAACAAATTCACTATCACTGAGCAGGTGCAGAAGTCAAGTTCAGTTCCACATCAGACACCATGAAGAACAATCCAGGGTCTTGTGCCACTAATGTCATATAAAGGTGATTTCAGCACAGGACAGTGACTGAGTATGTAACTCCATTCAGAAAAACAAACAAACAAAACAACAATCTAATAGTGAAGTAAATCTGCAGTTGGATTACAGTATTAGACTTGATTTTGGTAGCCATGCACATATGACGACGTAACACCAGACTAGGTTAAAAACAGAAGAAAAATAAAGAAAGCTAATGCACCCTTAGATGAAGAATCACACCAAATAAATCCAAACTCTTGTATCTGCAAACCACATGTGGTATAAAGCTGCATCACCTTCCTACACTTTGACTTCCAAAAGTTTGTTTGGTTTCTAATCCCTTTGGTTTATATTGAGGCAATTCACTCTCACATAACATTTTGTTGTGTATGCTCTTTGGGATAGAGAACATGGGTAAAGTTTGCAATTCAAAGATTGACACTGATTTCTAGATTCTGCTTTGAGAAAATATTTTCAAAGCAAATGAATGCAAAACAAGTATGTATATAGCTACTTTGCTAAATAATTTCACCTATGAACACCTGCTCAGATTTACTTCAAGAAATACATTTTTTTTATATATGCTGATTATAGACTCTAAACAATTCATTTCACAAATTAAAAGCCCTGAGAGGTTGCAGACAAATTAGATGAGTAGATCTGGATCAGCAATTCATAGTAAATCATATGCCTTGATAAACCTTGGATCTCTTTATTGTAGCACTTTAGCAGTACATTCCTGGCAGGGCTTTGCTCTACCGCATCTGTATGCTCCACTGCAGTCCAATAAAGCTTGCTAAATTAATGATGTTCTTATAATTCTGTTTTTATTCAGTGAACAGAATGCTATCAAAACAAATTCTGGGCACTTCAGAGAATTAACTTTGAGGATAAACTCTAGGATCCTAAAAGCTAAGAAAGGTACTACCCACCAATGACCTTGTCATACTGCATTTCCCAGACAATAGATCTCTCTGGCTAGAACAGTAATTGTTCACTTTCTTGATACTTTGTTTCAAGAGCTAAATCCTACTTCACATTAACTTTTTTTTTTAGCTTCTCATTTCTAACGTACATTTGTCCATACTGCAGAACTATTTTCCATACTGCCAAGCTAATTTCCATTATAGTTTCGCTCATCTTATTTCAAAAGAGATCCAGAAGCAAAGCGTCGCGAGCCCGGAACGCACCGGCAGATTTCCCGCTCAATGAACCAGAATTGCTGTGTATCAGCTCCCTCTGTGACACATTCCCCAAAACTGCCAAGTAGAAAATTAAGCAAGAAGTCATTCACTAGTCTTTATCACCAGCTGATGAAAATGCCAAGTTCTGAAAAGGCTGGGAAAAAAAAAAAAATTTGCAGCTGGAATAATAATTCATTGTCCACTACAACTTAGATGAAGTTACTTTGACAAAAATAGTGTTGTTGACATTTAGATGGTCAAGATTTTTTAAATTATGTTTTTATAATTAATAAATATTAAAAGGCATAACAAAATAATCAGCACTGAAAAAACAACCACAGTAGTTGTAATTTAGTGTTCCTTCATATGTTGAATAAAATAAATGTCTCTTTTGAATTAAAAAAGTCTATAGCTCTTTTGACACACAAGAGCTTTTTAAAAATAAAATTAATTCCAACCTTTAAGGACAGTTATTTTAGCTGAAAATAAATGTCAGCACAGTATACTTTTTTTTCATTAAAAGTAACACCATTATTTGAATTGCTTTCCTTGAAAACCATTCTGTGGCTTGCCCTGGACAAATTTCAGTAGGTGTCTGGGTGTCCAAAAGTAATTGGAAATGAGTTCACTACAAAAGCTTGCTATACTCATGTCTTTGTTTATGCTCTATACACTATAGCCAGGACACTGACAAGTCAACATGAATTCCAACTATGCTGCAGAGCAAGTCTAGAAAATCATAAGAGAAGCAGGGAACAATTATGTGTGTGTTGAACAAAACTGGAAGAGCTTTTGTGCACTTTAGTGATGCAGAGATTTATATCCAGACTCTCTCCTTGAAGTCTGCATAGAAGAGATATAGTTGGATCTGATTCAGCTCTCAGATTTAAATTTTTATATTTGTAAGCTAAAACCTAAATTGCTCCTCAGTCATATCAGTGGAAAATTATGGGACCTTGTTTCTAGGGAAAAAAAATTCAGATTTCATATTACTTGTGACTCTCACTCTATTAAAAAAATAAATTTTCTTCATTCACATTTACTACAGTAAAAATAGTGACAGTTAATATCAGCTTTATAATGTCATCATACAATAAGAGCTGTCATACCCCTTTCCCATATCCTAATCCACTGACAGGACACATGCTAACATGAGCACCACTTCACGCTTGGAAGGGTGGCAGCAGTTACCAGCAAGCAGTGCTAGGGTACAGCCAGGACAGTTGAGAAAGCACACCAACTGCACAGAGCAGCTTTGCTGGTCAGCTGTCCACAGATCACAAAGCCAGCTTGGTCAGGTCTAAACCCACTGCCAACCACTGTTTTTTTAACATGACTCTAAAGCTAAGCACTCAATACCCTGCTAACGGAGTGGAGCATTTTTATGTTCCTAACTGTTCTTCCATAACACAGTTTGCAAGTATCAGTAAACTGTAATACTGACAACAAACAAGCTACCAAAAATAAAAAATTATATGAAACACAGTACAGACTAAACAGACTCACCAGTCCAAGATTTCACTGAATTTTTGGGCAAGCTCAGTATTTGCTCTGATTTATTCTAGCCACTCTTCTGCTACCACTGTCTGCTTCACAGCACTGGAAAGAAATTCCTCGCAGTCCCTATACATTTTGCTTACTCAATCTATTTTGTTTATGATCAGAAGTAGAGAATAATTACCATTTTTGTTATAGATGCAAAGGTACATACATTATGGGCAATATGCTATAAAATTAATAGACTGAAGAATGAATTGAACTGTTATCACAGTTAAAGTGCCTTAAAACCTGGAGATAAAAAAGTATAACTTTTATACAGTGATGTGCATTAAAAATTGGCAAACACATTAGGCTCTTACCAGGAATGGACTCCAGCAAATGCAAGAAACACACATTATAGCCAAGAGCTGAATGATCATTTCAAAATGATGAGATCTGCCTTGTCTTTGTTGACTTTTAAATTTGACTCTTAAGAGGGTAATTCCTGTGACAGCATTGCACAAGAATGAAATAGCAAGGGCCAGTAACCCAAGGCAAGAAAAAAGTAAGAGATAAAATCTGTCTTCCCAGTCCTCAACATGTTCTGTTTTATAGAAGCACCAGGTCCTCGATGCTTGAATTTGATAGGCTCTAAACCTAAGAATAGGCAGCAAAGCTATAAGAACAGCAAACAGACATACCATAGTCAACATCATTTTCACATGTTTAGAAGTCATTTTTGTAGAGTGAAATATTGGCTTAGTGACTCCAATGCACCGTTCAACAGCCATCACACTGCCCAGGAAGAGTGGGCACAAACCAAAGAAAACCATGCAGATGCCAAAAACACTGCAAAGAATGTTGGACTGGTTAAACCGAATCCAGTCTTTATCTGATGCATACACAAACACTGCAATGGCTCCGTTGATGAGGTGGCCGAAGAGATCTGTGACAACCAAACCACTGGCAAGAAGCAAAAAGGAGGCTTTTGATTTCTGTCTAAATCGCTGATACGCCTTCAAGAGAATTGCTATTGCAAGGCTGTTGGACAAAATTCCCACTGTCATGAAGATGATGGAAAAGAAAACTGAAATCTTCTTCTCTGTGTGGCACGTTGTGTTTTTCAAGATTCCAAATCCAGCGAGCCCTGGTGATTTCGAACTGTTCATGGTTAGGAAAGGAGAGGCAACCCTCAAAGCATTTCAGCAGTCTTGCATTCAAAAGGCATCTGCAACATTAAAACCAAATATACACACACTGTAAAAGGCAAACCACTGTTCAAGTGCCATTTGAAGTTGAAATTCCGTAATATTAATTTGTGGTACAAATCTAATTTTCCATTTTCTGAGTGATATGATATGGCATCATATTTTAAGTGCATTAGTCACAGGATAAAACAATTATCTGCATGCATTATACAATGTAGATATAGTGTATCTTTATAGTCTCTACACTTACAAAACACACAAAATAATGTATAAAATATATAATGCTCACGTACATATAATCGGAGAAACCACACAAAAAATTCTTGTGGTTAAGCTACATATATAAACAAATGTTTTTGAAACATACTCCTAGAATGAAAGTATTTCTCATCCCAACCACAGTCAAAAGTTAAATACTCAAACTGGAATATTTTGAGATGATAACTGCATTCTATTTTTCTTCTCACTGTTAAGCATTTATTTTCAAAACAATGTCCTAACATCTTCCAAGTAATTCTTCTCTCACAATTCAATGTTTTAAAGCTTTAACCTAACCAACACTGGAGTCTCCAACTCCCCTGTTCCCTCACCAAACAACAAACTGGTATTTCAGAAGCTCCCTTATTCAGACGCCAGTCTGCAAGTTACTTTACACTTTATCTCCCATCTCTCCTCTCAGGACATTCCTACCGGCAAAAAACTTCCCGTGCAGGAAAAAAAAAAAAAAAAAAAAAAGAGCAGTCTTTAATGCTGCCCAGTACAAAGAGGCGGTGAAGTCGCTCAGTTTCTGAGCTAGATCAGAAACCGGGCACGCCGGTGCCAGAGGCATTTCTAGCGTTCAGGACTAGAACGGGAGCGCAGCCGGCAAACTCCTCACCGCAACACTGGCCCTTCCTGTCTCCCTGCAAGCGCGGCAGCCGCGCGCACATGGGCAGCTCCGCTCAGCCGGGGAGCGCGGCGGCGGCCGCACAGCCCCGCACGCCGCCCGCAGCGCCCTTAAGTGCCCGTCGCTGCCGTCGGGGGCGGGGCAAGCCCGCTACGCCAGGCACAAGTGCCACCGGTCCCGGCTCCGCGCCCCGTCCCCGCGCCTTCGCACCCCGCCGCGCTCCCACCGCTCATACCCGCGGTGCGCACAGCTCCTTCCCCGCCCCGGGTCCGGCCCGACCCGCCGCCGCTCACCTCCGCTTCGCTCCGCAGCCCCGGGGAGAGGCGCGGCGGCGCAGCGCGGTGACCCGCCGGTCGCCGGCACTCGGCTCACCGCCCCCCCATCGCCCGGCACCGCCCGCCTCCTTCCCGCCCGCCGCCTTTCCTCCCGCCCTCTCCGCCCGGACCGGTGCCCGGACACCCCGCAGTGCCGAAGCGGTGGCGCTGCCCAGTCCCATCCCGCCCTGCCGTCGCGCCGTGGTGGTCGTTGCTGCCCCCACACTGTGCGGGGCGCCCAGGGACGCTGCACCTGCCCCCCCACCCCGCCCTCCACGTAGCCCCAGCGTCCCCTTGCCAGGCCCTTCTGGAGGGGCTGCGGGACAATTGGGGGCAGGCCCGGAGGCGCCCGGCTCTGTCCCAAGTAGTTGGAGACCCTGACCTCAGTTTTCCCCGCCGCGGGAGCAAGGAGAGGTGCGGGGAAGGCGTGGGAGCGGTGCAGGGCCCCCCTGTGCCGGGGATGCAGATGTCCGGCAAGGAGGGCCAGGCTGCCTTGTCTCATCGCGGCGCCAGACGGCAAGGCCACCCGAGCTAGGCAGGAGGAGTTCTTGCCCAGCTTCAAGCCACGGCAATAACAGCTCTCGGGGCAACCAAAAGACCACATCTGAGCTCTGCCACAGCTTCGTCCCTTCACTTCCCACGTGGATCTGCCCAGCCACCCCGTTACCAGCTTATAGGGAGCTCAGGGAGGGGTAACCCCCAGGAACGCTGCCAGGTGATGCCGCAGTGCACATCACTAGACACATGCCCCCTGCACCTACCGGGTCGTGTGGAGCTAACGGTGCTCCTTGGACCAGTTCTGCACTGGAGCAATGTGATGAGAACATGGCCAGACGATGAGTCAGTGATACTATGGGCAAGGCTGGAGATCCAGAGGTTCTTCATTTCCCATCACGTACTCAGCCAGTTACAAATTGAAGTTATAGATAACTTTTAAGTTCTCTCATCCATCAGTGTCCAGGACTACCAAACAGACCTGAATGGGAAATTTTATTAAAATTCTTACTACAGAAATAAGCCAAAATATAAACTCAAAGTCAAAATACAAAATCAAGCTAAAATATTACAGAATTTGTTATGGGCAAGAGTGATGGAGAACTTGTAATTGTTTCCACTGAGACGCTACCTTGAGTTGTACTTCTCCTAGCTCCACACGGAAATTATTTAAAAATTAAAATTCTCAAGCATGTTACAGTTTTTCTTACCTTAATATCTTGCATACTATGGATACAATTTGCCTCTCCCTAATCCACCAGAGAGGTAATGCAGGCCAGCTACATCCACACTTTCAAATAGTGTCTCAAGTCAGGTACATAAGCAGTTAAAAGCACCATGCGATGTCCTTCTTCCTCAAAATGCTTGGCAGATTTTGGCATCTTCTCATAGAATAAGCAAAAATGGTCAGTTTGGTTCTGATTAGGGCCTATAAATTCCCAGAAATGCATTTTTTAAGACAACAATAAAACACAAACACATCTCCAGGTACATCATTGCCCATTAAAGTTCAGAGGAAGAGAGTTTATTTTATGTTTCCCTGCCTAGAAATAAATGGACATCTAAAACTAGAAACAGCTTGCACCATGAACTTTTTTCCTAGCCAGATTTCTTCACCCACCCCTCCTGAATTGGGGGGGGGAGGGAAAGTCTGTTTTAAAAGAAGCAATGAAGCTGCAGTCTGGGAGGTAGAAGCTAAAATGCCATTATCAGGTAGATCAAGCCAAAGAGAAGTACAGAAAAACCTCAAGACAGATGTTTCAGTGTGCTTATAAAAATGTGCTTAGAGTGAGGAAGGAAAACACAGGCTGGAAAACACAGACACTGGTCTGCCAAAGGAAGGGAGGTGAGGTTAGGAGAGCAAGTAATTGTGTTAGGAAAGTAAATATATAACTTTCCATCTTTCTTTTCCAACAACGAGCACAGAAGAGTGCTCCTACACCTGTACAACTTGAAGGACATGAAGTGCCTTGTAGTTGTGTACTGTTAGCCTGCTGCTTTACTGCAGGCATGTTAAGCATTGCCATGAGCAGGGCAGAGATGTCTGCAGCCCAGCCCTGTACACATTTGTGTGCTCCTGATAACAAGAAAAACTGAAATAGTGGCTTCTGTGGCATGAGGTGGTTTTGTGGGGGTACAACTAAGTAGGATGGTGAATTCAGCAAAATCTGGCAATGACATAACTAAGCTTTTCATACTGACTGAGGATCAGCATTCTTTATCACCTATTACTAATGAAAACAGAATGAGCAATCATAATTGTCCCATCACAGCTTCTGCTGCAGGTCCTGGCTGAGGAGCCACTGCTTTGTCAGTGGTGAGCAGCCTCTTCACAAGTTGTAGCCCTGAGCCAGAGCTGCAGGAAGGAATGGGAAGGATTAATGTCATCTTCATGAGGACAGCAGCTCTTCCTTTCACCCATAGTTTGCCAATCAACCGATACAGAGCTGGGCTTGATAGAGTCCCTAACATGACTAAAAGGGAAAGCTACAGGTGCAGGAGTCACATGGGAGTGTTGCTTAGGGGCTCTTTGTTGCTCTTTGTTCAAGGCTGAAAGAGACTGAAGAACTCAAGTATTGCCATTGGCTTAGCTCACTAAACTCAGCATTTCTGAATGTTTTGGAGCCTGTGTTTTTTGTAAAGCCCTGGATTCCCAAGCACTACGAGAATCAATAAGATTAATACCCTTTTTGCCCCAAGTTTCAAGCTGCATGAGTAATCAGCGTTCCCTGCTCATTCATGTTCAATGGGTGTAAATTCAGAAGCATTGGTATGACGTATACACTGAGATTAAAAAAGTCTGCATCTCCATGTGCTGTGATAATTGCAATCCACCTGTTGGTTATCAAACTTATCAGTGCAAAAAAAATGTAAATTAAAAAAAAAACCCTCTTCTAGATAGGGAAGCTTGTTGCTGGTTGGCAAATGAAGTACACAGCAACTAAATCCTCAAAGCCTCTTGCTAAAAATCCAGAAGCATACTCAGCTGTTGTAATATTTTTTCACTGAAGATTAACTCCAGACAACTATACTGTAAATAATTAGATATTTCAGTAGCACCATCAAAGGTGGTAGAAGGCAAATAAAAGCAATCTCTCTCTTCCTTTTTTGTCTTCTCTTAATATTCTTGTGTAGCCTTCAATGACAATTACTATATACATTTAATACATTATTTACAGTTCTTGCTACAAAACATTGGGAACCTTTTTGTTGTTGTTGTTCATGACAACAGTAAAGGCCATCTTTCCAACTAATGACATGTAGTGAAATATCAGTGATGTAGAAGTCTTTCTATTTAGAAGACAAAAGTAGTAAATCAAAATAACTATAGATGGAAATTAATAAAATAGGATCAGATTTGGGGCATCTCAGTCAAATAAAAGTGTCAGTGAAAATCCTTCAATTAAATGCCACGTTGTTCAGCCCATAATTTTTTGAGGCAAAAAAACCCAAACTTCTGAGGTCACAGACATTGACAGCAAGTCCTACAGCACTCATTGCCATGGAAGATTAGAGTTACTGGCTTCCACTTCTTCTAAACAAGCAGTCCTTCAGGACTTCTTTCTTCTCTTGAATTAGTGTAATCCCTGCCACCCAATGGAGCAACTTCTGTCAAAGATCCAACTTTACAAGATGAATGAGGCGTTCAAATAAAAAGCAGATATTCAGATGAAAATAAGAACGAAGGTTTAGAATAGATGGCCTCTACATCAGGCGATATTGTACAATTTTTATGCATACACACCATTCTAAATATCTTATGGCTGAGAAAAAAATTAAATTAATCAAAATTATGAGTTTTGATAGCCCAAGGAACAATTCTGAGAGATGAGTTGGGCTGAAACAAGACTCTTGCTCAAGAGTCTTGCTCTGTTCTGAAGCTAGCAATAGGCAGATAGCAGAAACATGGGGGTGAAAAATTACAGTCTTGAAAGTCTGAGTCACTCCTTAAGAACACCAACATTACTAATTCTTCATCTATTTTTAGTATTCTCATTATTAGAGAATGAATAATTTACATTTCTGGAGGTTGGTAGCTTGGTTTTACAACAGATTTTCAAAGAGATTGTGATTTTAAGTAAAATGTAAATGAAGGACAATTCACAGTATCATTTCATGAATAATTTCATTAAGACTGATTTTGCTTTAGGAATTAATTACACCTCATGTCTGGAAAATGTAGGTAGAAGATGAGGCTGGTAATGTGGAAGGTGGTGATGTACTACATAGTAAAATGGCAGAAAGTGCAAAGTAAAAGTTATCTTTTCTTAAGATTTTGAAAACTCGTATCAATTTAACAAATCAGGCTTTCTTAAAAGTGTTATGTAACTGTTATGTCCCCTTTCAAAATCAGGTATGATTTCTGGTTTAGGTCCTGGCTTGATAGTGTTAGGACAAAGCACTAAGTTTCTGCCCAACCTAGAAAACAGGTGTTTTGTAAGAACACACGCATGGTCACATTGGTGTGTAGTTAGACAGTAATGGAAGCTGCAATATCTCCTCTAAACCTCGTCTCAGGACCTCAGTTTTGCTTGTTGCTTGAGGAGGGTGGATAAAATACATACTCCCAGTATCATGCCATATTCAAAATACTCATCTTAAAATATGTTAAAACACTTCTCTGATTAAAAAAAGTATGGTTCAGCAGAATGTGCTGAACAGCTCAGCCGTGGCTTTGTCATTCAGATAACTGCCACTCTGACCTTCATGCCTCGCCATGAAGTAGTTTGTAAAGCAGTCACAAATTCTGACAGAAGTACTGCCTGAGTTGGGAAGCTGGCCAATGCAGCTAAAGGAGGAAATTCCTAGGTAGTTAAATATAAATTAACGATGTTTTGTAACAAGTCACAAATCAGTTCAGGAGGTTAAAAACACCAACATGCCAGTAGGCATTTGCTATCAAAGCGGAATAAAAACAAGAAAGGTCATCAGGAATTATAACAACAAACATACATCCTTCTGCTGAGATTTCTACCTGCTGATATCTGAAAAATAGGGACTGTTTGCTCTTACTGGAAGAACAGTTGTGGGTTTTTTATTTTTCAAAGCATCCCTACAGCAAGAAAGCTCAATTCTTTGCTTCTTGATAAGGAGACATACCTCCTGGCAAATGAGGTAGGAGTTGATGTAGACAGAACAAAGGGGAAATATTCAATTTCCCTGGTGATATTTGAAGTGAGGAAAATTTAAGGGGGGCACAGAGATTTACTGTAATTTGTGATGTTTGTATTTGCATTGTAGTTCTTTCCACTAGGAATAGCAGACAGATTTTCTGTTTGGATCTAGAGCTTGATCCTGCTAAAGGATCTGTCCAAGAAGTCTATTCAGAGGCGTACCTTTAGCCAAGGAATTTGTCCATTGAATGGCTGATGGACCTATTGGTACCAAATAAACAGATTGTTTCTGAGATATCAGCAGACCTACAAAGCAATTCTATGATGAGCAGGCCATAAACATCAGCTAAACTTCTGAAACAGCTGAATTTGACCTAGTCATCATGTCCAAACCATGTTAGCAGGGGAGGAGAGATCTCAAGCATTCGTCATCCAGCTATCAAACATTCAGACAAAACTTCAAGTGGAAAAATTTACTAAACCCAGAAGTTTCCAGTCTAAAGCAGAATATTTGCAATATGCCAGAATATGCAATACCAATAGAAATTTCAAAATACTCTTTACTATCTTACATTTGTTCTCAGCTATGTTTGCATAAACAAAAAAATGAAGATGCTGCTTATTGGTCAAAAGATTCACTAACAGATCATGCCAACCAGTGCTAAATATTAGAAGTGGCTACTGAAACCTTTCACTACGTCAGTTTATTGATTTGCATTTGTTCCTACTTAGAGATACACTTTCATCTAAATCACATGCTCTCACTCTGAAATTATTTGATTCCCTTCTTTCTTCTTAATTTTCAAACCTTGTGCATCTGGTACTTTACTGATACTTTTTTTTCCTATTATGTGACTTTAAGGCATAAGATGGGAGATGGTAAGGATCCTCCTGTGTGTCTTTTGCTTCTTTCTTCCATATAGTTTTATGTATTACTTTGTACAAGTATTGCCCTTTGAAATGAGGGAAGAGGAACAGAGTAACGGCAAGGTGATTATGTAGCAAGTGTGTCACTGAAACATCTACTTTTTAAATATTGACTACAAAATAATTGGAGGATATTCTTCCTATAAATCCACAAATTTTCAAGCATTCCCTTCAAGAATTCATAGGAAGCTTCATATTGTAATTCTGTACCCATTTGGCTGGCTTTAATCAATAGTAGATTTAACAGTCAGTCAGAAATACATTTTCTAAAGTTTGATGTGACATTTTAGAATCAAGGGTTGTCTCCTTCATGATTATATGAATTGTACATAAATATATAAATTATATATATCTTTTTTTTTTGTGCTACCATAGACCCAAAAATTTAAATGGCCCACGGAGACATGTAAGTTCACTACTGACATGAAACTTGCCTGCTCAGGCAGGAGTAATTTATAGGAGTGGGCTTAATGAAGACTGGAAGTACTGTTCTAACATATCAAGAACAGTATAATTTTCTTTTGTTCATTTTAAATATGTGGGACAAAATGTTCTCTCTTATGACTCACCTCTTTAATATTCTGGCACATAAGAACAAACAATCTACCGTGTGATATTAAATGTGGAGCCATATTAACTCCTTTTCTCTTCCATTCTCCAGGATGGAGACACTGCAAAACCAAGTCAGAAAAGATCTTTCATCAAGTATTCTTTTCAGTCATTCTGCTCATGGCAAATTAAATAAATAATTTCCTTCAAATTGTCTTAACCTATTATATTTACAGCATGTGACATAATGGCCAAAATAAGTCCATCACACAAATAAATCTCATTAAGGGTATGCCTGCTGTATGCCTTCAAGTTATGTGGTATTATTTATTTGCTTTCTTTGCTTGTACATATGTATTTAGTATGTGAAGGTTTGATAGATTAAACACTTTTAAAGGGCATTTTGAAACTGAATGGTCATATTCTATTGGTTGAAAACAGAATTTCCACAATGACTTCAAAGAAATAATTTACTTAAAATCATAGAATCATAGCTCACCGAGTTCATTACGAGTCCTAGTAGTTATGCCATATTACTTTGCCACTTATTTTCTGGCCTGGGCAACAGGTAGAGCACTATCTCTTCAGTATTTATCCATTTGACAAATAAAAAAAAAACGTATTCTCTCAAAATTTCAATAAATCATTGCAGAATAGAACCACCAAACAATTAATGCACTAGTTATGATCAGCAGTTTTAACGAGACATTCTTCATTTCTCCTTTAAATCATGCAATTCTGAATGCCTTTGTATTGCAGGGGTGGGGTCTAAGTATTGCTTTTAACTGTGGCTCAGAAGAAGGTTGAAATTCTGTTACATGGAACAACTTTTCATTTAAGGGATATGCGAGAAGGTGATCTTCTTGATAAAGGTAATTCATCAAATTAGTTACTAATCCAGGAGAGTTTTAATGAAGAAGTTAATGAAGAAGAGAGATAAATGACTAAATACTATTCTATTTATTTTTCTGTAAAAGGGAGAATTCGAGACCATTTTTGTGGCCCATTAACTTTGGCAGAAAGGTGGAAGGAAAACCTGACAAACTACTGCTAGGGGGGTTCAGTGGCCTGTGGCACTTCCACGAGGGTTTTAGCAGCCTCAGCCCCACAGAAAACGTGGCTGAGGGTCATAAAAGCCCTGTATGACTATAATCATACTATGATCAGAGTTAAAATCATGCCCCACACCTACTTGCATGTGAAGCAGTTTACATATTGCAGTCCATGTAATACCCTATCTAAAGTTCATCACTGGTTGCTACTGGAGAGAAGCTGAAGCGTTTGGGGGAAGAGATAGGCGAGTGATGCAGGTAACAGGAGAAAGCTTATCAGTATTACAATGGTCTTCTCTCCCAGCCAGGGCACAGACAGGATGGTATGAACAGTCACAGGACTGACCCTGCTCCTGAAGGATTTACAATCTACATAAATAAATAGATAGAAGAGGCTGATGTGATCTTGGCCCCAGAAACACAAAAGTAACCCATGCATTTGACCCACTCTGGAGTGTCATCTTCCAAAGTGCCGTGCTGGGTCCTAAGAAGCATTTCTTTCAGGCAATTAAGATGAAATACATTTCTTTCTGTTTCAGATGCATCTCTTCCAATTTATACAAGAATAAAAAAGACCATTGAAACTGATAACTCACCAAAGAAATAAACAAGGTGATCCATTGTTTCTTGTGAGCAAACAGATAGCACAATCGAAGCCGTGACCAAGCAAAATTCTTCCTTTCTGTTTAATAACTTGTAATTAATGCTGCTGTTTGCCAAACATTCCAATCTCCGGTTCTGTTACAAAATCACATTCAGATTAATATTAGTTGGTCTTGATTATCAAAAGTATCAGGAAACAGAACACAGCTGCATTTAAGAACAAAAATACAAGTGTCTTTTCAACATAGAAACCTTTTGCAAATGTGAAAGGAGACAAACTGAGAGTTCTGTGGGTCAATACTTTCAGCACTTATCAGAATAGCTTTCTAATCATATCTTTCATAGTGTATAAAGAGTTTCCAACATTTTCATCAGCTACCTGCAATCTCAGAACGCTGTATCTTGTATTCAAAGGTTTTACCTTTGAATTTATGCTCTAGAAATATGTTAGCATTTCCTCCACATCAAAGAAAAGTCAAATGTTTGACAGACATTCCATTTAATGCAACAAATGTGGAAGAAAATTTTAAAATACTTGCAATTTTGAATCCATTAATTAATTTGTTTTAATTTCTGGGACATAATGGAAAGCTGACAGTTGCAAATCTAACATTGCAAACTATAAAATTATCCTGTAATTGTTTGGGTGATAATATAATTGGTTAAAATAAATCAGCATAAAACAGGCATTTCTGAGAATGGTCATCCAGTTGTAAAGTCACTTTCTGGATAGAGAAAATAGAATTGTGGTCATAATTGGCAAATTCTTATAAAAATCAGTGAAAATTATGGAAGAGATTAATCTGGATCCAATCAGCATTGTAGCCTTTACATTTTTAAACCATCAGCTGAATCACTTTATCCTCGTTATTCCAAAATTCCACTTTAACCAGTATTTGGAATGATAGATGAGTTATTTATATTTAATAATGGGAAAAAGGTTTTATCAATGTAATTATTACCAGTTTGTTTCACAGTGCATGACACCGAGCTTTCTGGCAGCACAGGCTTGGCAAAACTAGTTACTGCAAACTTTAATCATGAGGCTTTGACAACTTTACTTTCTTTAAGAAAATAGAAATATGTTAACAACCCAAAAATATGACTTCTTACTGATCTAAGTTCTCACCAAGACAATTTTAAATTAACTATGCAGTAGCAATTTGGTGGATTTTTTTATCAAAGCTGTTAATAATAATCCCTTCAATTATAAAATAAACTCAGCAAAGTCAGGATGCTGTGGTCAGACATCATCCATGTAGTGGCATAATCAGAACCTTTTGCTGTGTCGTAACAGGGAAGAATGTATTTCGCTAAAAATTATTAAATACTTCAAAGAAGTGTCAATGAAACTTCCCCAAACAAGAACATATACTTGGAAGCAGGCAGGTTTGGTTTGATTTTTGGGGTTTTTTTTCTTCTGATTCTTCCTTTATAATTTTTCAGATTGTGAAGTAAAAATACTTGTGTTATTTTTAAGTATATCAAAGCATACAAATCCAAAGTCCAGTAAAAAGCCATAGGAAGATTCCAATTAACATCAGGGGCTTTGGGTTACAAACAATAAAAATGCCAGCTGATTAGCAGAAAAAGCAGCCTTAGAAAAGCCAACTATTGCATTTCAGAGAGACAGTTCTCTCCCAGAGCCATGCCACCATAGCTAGAGATCAATAGAGATGCAGAAATATGTGATTGGTGCTGATAAATGATAAAAAGTTATCTCTATATCTTCTCCTCTAAAAGTGAGGATAAATAAGTTTTATTTAATACACACCAAAGTAAACTAAATTAAATTAGAATAAGGCAACAGCTTAGGCAAGCTAATTTAATTTTAGAATAAGCTTCATGTTTTCACAAGACTTTTTTCCTAGAATCACAAGTATCTTAAGGCAAAGTTTAATCTTTAAACTTTAGACTCAACAACAAACCACAAGCAGGAGCAGGAACTCAGCCTCAAGGCTTCCAAATAAGCGAAAGTGGTTGGGTTTCCTGGCAAAATATAATTTTTGATGGAGAAATGAATTCATCTCAATGAAAAGAAAAAGCACTCATTTATGATGTGAAGAGGTCTGTGGAGTTATTTAATTATGACTGATCTAATTTTAGTAATATTAGTGATTCTGACAGTGTTGGCTTACCTCAAGTAATATTTGTGCTAAAGAAAGGTGGTAAACAAGTTTGCATCCCCAATTAGAAGAAATTTCATTTTCCGTGTGATAGGCAGCCATGTAA
Source organism: Hemiprocne comata (assembly GCA_020745705.1). NCBI lineage: Eukaryota > Metazoa > Chordata > Aves > Apodiformes > Apodidae > Hemiprocne > Hemiprocne comata. Next base: position 20,352,095 of record CM036593.1, read on the forward strand.
CCGTTCAGCTTTTACTAAATTAATATAACCTGCTCAGTTAAAGCCTTAAGACAAGCAGTCAATTTGCCTCTGAAATCTCAATAAACCAGTTGCACTTGATAAACAGTAGGATTTGATAAACAGTGGGATAATGAAAGATAATTATATTTCCAGTAATAACATTGGTGACGTTTCACTGGAGAGAAGAGAGAAGAACAAGAGGGTGTTCAGAGAAGAACTAGACCATCAAAGCCTGAGAGAGCATTAAGAAGGAAGAGAGCAAAGAGGAATTCACATCTAGTACGTGTTTATACACTGATAATCTTTGACTTGGTTTCTGAAGGGCAGAGGGTCACATTTCTAAGACAAAAGAAGTGTTCAATCTGCATGACAAGACAAATCTCAGATGGGCCCATGTGCAGCTAAAAATACAGAGAGGCAAAACATCCATGAATAAGTTTTGTAACCACACTCTCCAGCTACTGATGCTTGAAGAGAAAGTTTAGTTTTACATATTCAAAACAGAAGCATGTCCAGAAATGTCATAAAGGTTCTTAGAGGCAAGCCACACACATTTCTATATAGATATTAGATGCAGCAGGTCACACATATAAGTTGAGTGCAAGCACAGAAAGAGTGAGTGACTTCTGAAGTTTGAAGACTTAAAAACTCAGCTTTCTTCAGCAAGTTGTGACTTCATTAGTAACGGTACAAGTTGTAAAACAAAACTTCAACCTCACCTTGACACTGCTTGGGATTCAATTTTACCAGGTTTTACCTCAAGTTAGGGTAATTCTGAAAGTAGTTTCTATGCATGAGGAACAGCAATTGACTTTAAAATGGACTAAAGTGGATTCACAATAGCACATAAATAAGAAAACATCTGGCATACATCTAGAGAAAGAAAAGTTGAATCTGCTTAGAAATGTGAAATGTACACAGTTTAAAACATGATGTTTTTTTTTTTATTCTTTACATTAATTAGTAACACAACAATTAGTAGCATTTTAACGTTCTGATTGCCTGAGGTCATAGGTAGTTAACAGTAAACTCAAAATGATGTATGAGACTTCTACTTTCTAGTTTGGGAAACTGAAGCACAGAGCTGTTTACTTAGTAAAAGATGAGAAATTAAGGAAATGGGAAAAAAAGGTACAAAATTAATCCATAATGCTAGCACTGTGTAGCACTGCAGTAAAAACAAGACAGCCTTTGAGTAGCCTGAATTGGGTTAGAAAAGTGCTAAGCAGTCTGTAAGTCTCCCAGAGAAGTACTGTGTCTTATTAAATTTGACTAACTCTGATCAAATATCAGGACATTTATAAGAGGACATTTCATCTCATTCTGAATAACAGCTTTGATTCTTTTCCTTTGATTTTTAACATTAAGTAATTGGCTGGTCTGATGTCAGATTTCTTCCCTTCTGAGAATTATGTAGCCCTTAGGATGAAGGACAAACACTGATTCTTATCAGTACAGGTCCTAGTGCACTTGGGCTGTACTTATAGAGTAAAAACTGGACAGTGAATCTCCATGTTTTCATTTTGAATGGCTCCTAGCCCTTTGATCTCTTTTTCAAGAGGATCAGTCTTTTCTATTATTTTTTCTTAGCTTTCATAACTAATCATTCACTGTCTTCTGAGGTCCTCTGAAGATCCTCCATTATTAACGTTGACTGGCAGAGGAATTAATTATCTAGGAAAATATGATACTGTTTCCTCAGGGCTAGAAAAATGTAGGTTGCTGTACCTTGCTACCATAGATCACCAAGGGTCTGGAATAATTAAGTGGAAGGATTAAGGGCTTGCAATGACAACTGAGAGTTTTGAGGAAATACTGTAAGTAAATCAGCACAGGCTGGCTAAACAGAAATTAAACGGGAGATGTGATTATCTTCTTCAAGTGTATAAATACCAAAAACAAAAATGAGGAGAAGGAACTGTTTAGGGTGAAGCCCAAACAGGTGGAACTAGTGCTAACTGAACTAGATTGGGCAACGGAGAACATGAGAAGAATGTGCTAAAGGTGAGAGGTGGGTGGTTGTGAAGTGTTCTGTTAAGGGCACTGGTGCAACCATGAACAGGACAGTCAAACCTGACAGCCAGGTTCAACCACAAACACTTCATTCAGTACATTTTAGTAACAGTAGTACTAGTAGTAGTAGTAATAATAATAATAATGCTTATTATTATACATATATTTATACATTTGAAGAGGCTTTTTTCATTTTGTTTTGTTTTTCTATTATATGATTGCTTTCATATTAAAGGCCAGAAAAGGGATTGTGAATCATTGCAGGCAAGATTTGTGTGGGTAGATTGTTTTCATAAAAGAATGGAAAGGAAACACTTGTAAAAAGAGTGTGGTTCATGGCAGTAACACAGGCCACCAGGTTTTTGTAAAAAATACTAGCAAGCTATGAAAGATAAGAAATTTCAAGCTTGAAAAAAAAAAAGCAAGTTAAATTTTTCCTTAACATTTCCCACTTCCTAATAATAAACATGATCCATTTTTTAAAGATCTACATCTTAAATAGTAACAGCTACGTTGTAAGTGAAAAATACAGAGTGCACAGGCATAAACAGAGCTTCATTTGGAACAGAGAAATCACCAATAATGATACTACCCTTTTAGAATGATTACAGAGCTTGTATTTTTTTTTAGAGTATCAATTTAAAATTGGCTATTTATTGTTTATTAAGTGTACCATGAGTAATATTTTTCCTTTAGCAGCTACACTTTTCAGATGTATTGATCAAGATGAATGAAATAATATTTTGTATTTTTACTGCAGTATTACGTCCTGAGTTACTCTAGAACTGTGCATCCCCTGATAACATCACACTTTATAGAAATCAAAGATCAATAATTATTTTTTAAAATTCTATACCTGAATGAAAAAATAAAAATGAGGAAATTGTGGCTGCATGAAGTCACTGTCTGACTCATGACACCTTCAGAGTCAGAAGGTCAGAAAAAGTTACTGGTATTAAATCTCATGTTTCCATGTTTTATTTTGAAAATACGTTTTTGTAACGTGAATGTGAAAAGAGCATATCCCAGGAACCCCAGTAAATGTCACAGGCAGAGGAGAACAAATCAGAAGCAATATACAGTATTAAAAAGAATAGGTCAAGCTGACTCAGGGTTTTGTAAGAGTACTGAGCACAGGATCCTTTCTTTGACACAATCCACTCTGATGAAATTCAGTGTGATCTGATACTTGTTCTCAGCTGTGTACAGCAAGTAATATTTAATGTTTTACACAGGTTGTGTCTCCTTCTGTTTGCTGAGGTATATTGACAATAGAATAATAAAGTGGAGATAAATTACAGAATCACAGAATGTTATGGGTTGGAAGGGGCCTCGAAAGATCATCTAGTCCAACCCCCCTGCCAGAGCAGGATCCCCTAGAGTAGGTTACACAGGAACATGTCCAGGTGGGTTTTGAATGTCTCCAGAGAAGGAGACTCCACAACCTCTCTGGGCAGCCAATTTCAGTGTTCTGCCACCCTCACAGTGAAAAAGGTTTTCCTCATGTTTACGTGGAACCTCCTATGCTCCAGCTGGCACCCGTTGCCCCCTGTCCTATCATTGGACATCACTGAGAAGAAGGCTCCATCCTCCTAACACTCGCATTCTACATACTATCACTGAGGATCTATTTAGCTATACAGCAATTCAGCTGTATTCAGGGTTAACTGTGGATGGAATACATCAATATCCATGAGCTGTTAATATCTCTGTAAGATGTATGTTGTCTTTTGGGGGAACTTATAATCTGTAGCTGAATCAAAAAAGAGAAAAGTTTTTCTAACTGAGCCAATATTAAAAAAAAGAAACCAAATAACAAGAAGAAAAAACAAACAAACAAACATAAAACAATGCAAACAGTAACAGGTTATGGGATAATCTTATTTTTAAAAATTCAGATAGAAAAAAATTAAACTTAAGGAAAAACTACTGACTGAAAACACAGCAAGGAAATTTCAGGTGCAGATACAGACAGTAAAATGAGGCCTACAGAAATAATTCAGTTTAACAGTATATAGGACATCAACAACAGCTTTCTAACAGCAGGTAATTTAGATTAAACAGTGAAACAGTGAAGAAAAAATGTCTTATAGGTTATATAAAATTAATCTACATGCCCGTAATTTCTCATTTAAAAGTTCCATTTCACTTTACTTTTGAAGAAAAAAAATGCTTGGCATATTTCTGTGCAAGGTTTAAGAACTCAATCAGCTATCCTCTGGAAAAATTCTACTCCATGCTAATGTCATCATTGGATCTAGAATGGCTGGTTGAGTCTTATGGAAATTATTGCTTTCAAAGAGCCTCTTCTAATCTAAAAATGTTCTTCTTTTTAATGAAACCTACATAATTTCTTGGATAATCAGAGAAATGGTACTCTTACAGAGCTACTGCAGCCTTTTCATCTTGGAATTTAGTACATTCTGCCCTTAACTTTTCTGTCTCTAAGTGATAGATTAAGTGTAATTCCACTCAGCTATTAGAATTATCACCTTTAAACACAGAAGAAGACACATCTTGACAGATGCAGCAACGTTGTAAATTGTTGGGAAAATTGATGTAATAGATGATAGATAAAAATAAGAAATAATATTCAGGTGTTGGAACTTATTCTTTTCTTGGAGATTGATGATGCGTGTCCAGAATTCTTATTCTTTGTTAAAGGGCTGAGAGAAATTGTGCAAGTACCAAAACTGTAGATAAGGAAACAGGGACAACAGCTGGCCTAGGATAATCACCTCTTACTTGCAAGAAGACAAAACAGCATATTCCTTGGCCCAGTACACCATTCTGCCTTCCCCAAAGGACTTGTGAGAACAGCTTTAGGATGCTGTTCCCCTGTGATATGTTCTGTTGAAACATTAAAAAATAATTAAAATGTATATATAAGACAGCAGAAAAGGCCAAGAGGAAGTACTTTCACCCACTTCTCTATACTTGGATTTTGACTACTGTATATTAGTCCTAAATACAAAAAAATGACAAGAAACTTTGTAAAATGTTTAAATGAGGAGTATTACCATCCATTGTCATCAACCTATGAAAAAATCCTGCATATGGAGACAATTATATGCACCAACCATTGAACATCTGCAAGGCACGTACACCTTTCCCATTACATAAGCAGAGCTGGCTGTATTACCAGCAGCACCAGCTCTGCAAACACAGCCAAGTCCCCAGACATTAGCTGTTGTCACTGGGAACTTCCTGACACTCATTGGAGGCATAGGCTGAAAGTCAAACCTCAAAGTCAAAGACAGAACCCCCTTCAACTTCAGCAGGACCAGGACTGCACTCAGGCACAGAAATGAATGTGTTCACTCACAGTCAAAATACAGACCAGACTGCATGGCTGTCATTAGAGCAAAAGCCATGGAAGGGTAATATCAGCAATATCAAGACCTAGATTTAGAGCAGCTAGGAAAAACCTCCATTAAATGTGGGGAAAAGGGGAGAAAACGTTTTGAAAGGGACATGATGATCACTGGATTATAAATACCTAAGAAAAAAAAGAAGATAAAAGACAGATTAGGTGTGACTGTACAGTTACCATACCTAAACCACAACCTGATTTCAGTCCAGTAATAGGCACAGAAACACAGAGCTGTTTGTCCTGGAGCTGCTGGGTGGAATGCACTGTCTCCCTAAAAATGAAGAGCAGCACCACAGTGTAATCGAGGTGTTAAACAATACTTATAATCTAGTGAAGACCCATAATGCTCAGCATAAACAGTTTTCCTTTCTTTGTTTTTAAAGCACAAGCGTTTTTTCCATTAATGAGTTGAGCAACATCCTTTGTGGAGATTAGCAGCTAGACAACAGTTGGCTCTTGCAACACTACAATCTCCTTAAGTTTAAGAGCATTGCACAAAAGTTTTTTTTTCTTTTTGTTTTTTCTTTTTTTTCTATTTTTTTTTTCCTTAAGAACTGGGAAATGGGGGAAGTGAGTAAAAATTTTTAACATTGGCAGATTGTAAACAGCCTCAGGGGATTTGTTGGGACACAGTATTCAGACAAACAGATTTTATTTCATAATAAATGAACTCTTAAATTAATCTGGCATATTCAATCACAAAAACAAGTTTTTCCCAATTCAGAAAAACTCCTTAGAGTTTTTTCAATTATTTTTCCTTGCATCAGAAAATAACCTTACTTTTCTCCTCAGATAACTCTTACTTGCTTTTTTCCTGAATCTTGAGATTTCATTTTCTTTTACATCACCAGCCAATCCTATCATTAGGATTGAGAGATTTATTAAACATTTCATGGTAATCTTGATAATGTATTTGTGATGTATTGACTCCAGTCCTAATGAATGTTTGTTTTAAAGAAATGTAAACAAGAGGGACTTGTTCTCATCTAATGCAATTTGGCAACAGAAACTCCCATAGAGAGGAAATGAGCTGTCCCATGGTCAGTGTACTGCTCTGGAACTCAGAAATTCCTGGTTTAGTTCCCTATTCTGCTGTAAACTTCCTGGATGGCCTTAAATAAATCTCTCTCTGCCTCTGATCCCCATGTGTAAAATGAAATACCTGTTTCCTGGTTAACAGATGAAGGAAAATGAAACACAGCTGAAAAGAGCTCAGTGTCAGTCATCCCCATCGAGCAATTCTTACTCAGATTGTGGATTTGCTCACGCTGCCACTTCATCTCTATCTGCAGTTTTCTTGTATGAATGAACTTTCAATCATTTAGCAAATGCCTTTCCTGTCCTTTTTTCACCCCAGCAATCTTTTCCTGTGTTCCCTCTGCTCTCTATACATCCTTGACTGCCTTATCCCTGCCTGTTCCACATGTCTTCTTTCATCCCCGACCAGCACCCATCATCAACCACCTGTTTTCAGGTACAAAACCAGGTAGTAAGCTTCATAAGCTTCTGGAAACTGTAACATATATATGATAAAATTAAACCCTTTAAACCACTCAAATTCTACATAACCCAACACAGATTTAATCCTGGATGCTAGGAGCAGGTTGTTCTTTCAAAGACTGTGCTGGACACAGTGCTTGGAAATTTGCAGCTCTCAATGTGTTGTAATAAAAAGTAAACGACAGTACTTTTGCACTTTAAAGCAATTTCTTTTAAACACTATTAACTGTATATACAATATTCATAAATATAGGACGTGTTATAATATAAAAATAATTCATATAGTGTCACCACCAAGAGAAGACAGAAGAAATATCTGGAGTAATTAGTACTTTCAAAAGTACTCTTTGAGATACATCAAAGGAGCTTTGACAATTCAAACTACTGAAAACCAGACTGATGACTTTTAAAAATAAAAAAAAAATAAAATTAATATTTACATTTTAACCAAATGTGAGGCTGTTCTTTATCAACCTGGCTACATTCATTCTGAGATTACTAATGAAATACAACGCCTTCTTTGTAAAAAAACAAGTGGAAAACCAGAATCAAGAGATACATTTTTTTTCTATTCTAGACTTTGGTCTATGTCCATGTATGATGAGGTTTTGGGGTGTTTTTTACACTCCTGAACCCAGCTTCAAAGCTGCTTGATCTGTTAGATCTATTAGCTAAGTGTGCACCAAAGGCTGTATGTGTGGTTACAGCCAGTGGAGCTCAAAATTATGCTGAAAAGTGATGACTCAGACCAACGATTAATATTTCTGACATATTTCCTATTAGATTAATATATTCCAACTGTCTCAAGATGATAAAATGATTTTTACAATATAGTCTTTATGAAAAATATCCAGGGAAAGTTTAAGGATAATGCCTTCCAGAGTTTCAATGGTTGTATTTAGAGATGTGAATATAAATAAACATAGTTTACCAAGAGTCTGTTATAGTATTACCATTCTTATTTGCCTGCATGTTGTGTAAGGACACATTGAGTTTTCATGTTCCATTTTCCATAAGAGTTGCACATGTAATAATTCTGTATTTCCATTTTGAAGTCTTAGGTACTAATCTATTGGACATCACTCATCCATTCTTGGTATATCCAATTCAGCATGCAATGCCATTAAAAAAAAAAACTCCCAGAGATCCTAAATCAAGATATTTCATTGAATCAACATGGAACAAATCAATTTCAGCTGACTTACCTGGGGTGATTAAACACACACACAAAAAAGTCTCTGATTAAAAAGATACAAAGATACATCAATTCCATGAATCTCTCATTTTCCTGTCCAAAGTCCCAATGTGCATATTCTGCACAGGCAGGAGATTTATATTTGGTTCCATATTATTCTACTCAAAGCAACATTTATACTCAGTTTCTACTTTGGTATAGGATTAAATGTTTGCTGCAGGAGGCAAAGTTTTTAAAAGAAAGTATCCATATTCAAGTATTAGCCAATTATTTCTATTGCTTGCCTTCTAAGATATTAACTGGTTTAGACAATGAGTAATGAGACAAACTAGGGTGCTAGCAATTTATTCTGTTTTCTGTTCTATGCACTAAGAATAAATCCACTCACAAGATGGAAACGTTATGATTAGTCAAATTATTCTCTTGACTTTTTGTTAAAAAATATAATATTGGAGCGCTTAAAGAAAAGATGCTGTAAGTATATTGAAAAGAATCCCATGTATTTATTCCCACTACATCATATTTGGCCTCCTAGTCATGATTCCACTTTTGTTTAGCAGCAAAAATAGAAAAAAAGCAGAGATGAAGGAAATTCGATTGAATTACAGTAGCATGACTGTAGGGGAAAAAAATACAAATAAAAAAAATATAAACTAATCATGTAATTTAATTTGAGGGTAGAAAGTTGGGGACTTAGGACTGAGTAAATCATAACTGATAGTTGATTAGTTGGTATTACCACATCACCCTGTCAGTATGTTCTAATCCTGATCTGATCACCTGTAGAGAAGGAGTCCAACCTTTGCTATGTTTTGTAAAAACAATAGTGAAGGTGTTAGGGACAACTAATACTAGTGAAGATTCTTGGCAGCTGAAAACCAGGGTACAATAATCAAATGGAATCCAGTATGTTGCACTCATATCTCAATTGGTTTTGGCATTGTCATTATAAAATCAATTTAATGATTGACAGGGAAGAAATGTCTCCACAACTTCACAATGTAATGACCTTTCTTTACCCCAACCATTTCTTTTCTTTACTTCTCCTAACATAGTGATATCTTATCTACCAAAACATAAAACTGTTTTCACTGGAGAGGCTAACAGAAAAACCTGGAGAAAAATTATTAAAGCAAGCTCTTAAGACAACCTGTTCTCTGTAATAAATAGTTTGCTGTATCAAGCTTAAGTGGGGATTAATTTGCAGGCAGTTTTTGGAAGAGAAAAAGAAGTTGCAGTTTCCTCTCCCCGTTCCTTCACTACAATTGTGCAGCACCACTTTGGAGCAAAAGTACAGGAATGGGAAGGCAGATGGAAAGTGGATAATGCTGTGTCAGGACCTCATATCTTAGAGACTAAGTAGTATATACAAAGCTGAAGTTCATGCTGTGAAACCAATGCTTGCAAAAGAGTTTCAGCACAGTACCCAGATTAGCAAACCCATCAGCACAACCAGCGTGGGGCGTTAGGACATAGTCCAGCGCAGGCAGCGAGTTTGGCCACCAGCAGGACCTTCAAACATTGTAATATTATCATCAAATCAGCACCACAAAGACCCACTTGTTTAGGGAAATTTCATTACAGTATAAGATTCTCTTAGCTGACTAATTTTTCCTTTGGTTTTTAGTTTTGTTTTGGTTTGGTGTTTTTTTTTATGAAAGGTTTCCCAGAAGGCATGGCTACTGGCTCACTCACTTTTTTCCACAGAACTTGTGCATCAGGTTTTGTATTCTTTCAAATACATTCCAAGCCCTCCTTGCTGTTGAGAAACCTGAACACATTCTGACACTCTGGACTTGGAGATGGAGCTAAGTGAGTCTGATAGGAAGTCCATATCTTGCAATAGTTCAAAAGTGTAATTTGGACTGTTAGTTTTCCAGTGTAGCCTTCAAGTGACAGCTTGAGATAGTGGAGGGTTGAAGAAGAGAAGAAAGGTGGGGGAGTGAGTGCATTCATATCCAGCATCCATGCAAGCAATTTCCATCTCTCCATTGCCACAGCAGATAAAGCAAATTGCAGTTATATAATTTGTGCTTGGACAAAGGAGAATAGATTATTTTTTTTTTTAATTCCTTTTTCCAACTGAGAATCATCTACTTCAGGAGTAAATGCACCATAAGGGGCAGAAGAAACCACAGCCTCTGCTTGGCTCTACAAGAGAGGCAACATGGGGTTTCCATCACACATCTGACTCCTTTCTGCAACAAGATACAGCCAAAGCTCTCATTCATCTCCCTAAGTCATGTTTTTGTTAGATAGTTTCTGACAATGCTATTTCCATTCCTATTCTCTACTGCATTATTGTAAGACAAGCATGAAAAACTATTTGTCTATCTTTAAACCTGTCTTCTCCTCCAAATATTTTACCTTGACTGAAGACATACTTGATCTAGAAATCCCAGTTGAAAACACTGAAGCTCACATTGACTGGAAGTTGTAACTCCGATGCTGACTTAAAATATGAACCCTGGTCCAAAAAACTGCTGAATTTTAACAAGTTTAAAACCTGTCATAATATTCTGACCTAAACCTGCTGCTCACATTATTTAATGGCAAGTGAATGTGTGCATCACCCAAAACCACATTATGTTCCATACCCAGAACTGACCTTCTATAGCTTTATTTCTATAGGCAGGGGTAAACTTGAATCCCAAATGATATCAACTTTTAGAGAGACTCTGACATGAATTCAGATTGCATTCAAGTGTATCAGAAAAAGAAATACATCTAAATCAGCAAACTACCCTCTCTATCCTGATTGCTTCCCTGAGCTTGCTTTGAATTTGACCCATGACTTAATATTTCACATTGATTTTCAGATTCAAAGAAAGCAAATAGAACCAAGTTCCTCTGCAGCTGATGTTAAAACAGAAACCATGTAAATAATTGATTTTTTTAGTTCGGTAGCCAATGGAAAAAAAAAAAGTTAGTGGTTATTGTTTTGGATCTATCCCAAACTGAAACGTTTCCACATACTTGGCCAATTAAGACAGATCATTTGAGATTAAACAAAACATTTAATTCAAGCAGAAACAAATCAGACATATTTAATAATGACAGCAAACCAGAGTCAGAAAGCAATAAAGAAGACAAAAAAAAAACAACCCAAAACCACACACACACAATAAACCACACTTCATGTCCCTGACCCTGCTTACCAAAGGTGGTGGTCCTGTTGCTCTTGGATCACAGATGGCTTGCAGGCTGCCCAGGGATCACTCCCGTGCCAGGCCTGGGTATGTGAAGGAACAGGGCTGGCTTTTGCGGGAAAGTGCTGGCTGCCTCCTCTGAACCTTTCTCTAGCAGAAGAAAGGAGCCAGCTGTGGCCAACACTGTTTGCCTGGATCAGTCACAAGTGCCCTGTACACAGCACTGGTGAGGCCTCACCTTGAGTACTGTATACAGTTCTGGGCCCCTCACTTCAAGAAGAGCGTTGAGGTGCTGGAGCGGGTCCAGAGGAGAGCAACAAGGCTGGTGAAAGGACTAGAGGGAAAGTCTTACAGGGAGAGGTTGAGGATGTTGGGGTTGTTTAGCCTGGAGAAGAGGAGACTCAGGGGGCACCTCATCACTCTCTTCAACTACCCGAAGGGAGGTTGTAGTCAGGTGGGGGCTGGGCTCTTCTCCCAGGCAACTAGTGACAGGACAAGAGGACACAGCCTGAAGTTGCTCCAAGGGAGGTTTAGGTTGGATATTAGGAAGCACTTCCTCATGGACAGGGTGATTAGACATTGGAATAGACTTCCCAGGGAAGTGGTGGAGGCACCGTCCCTGGATGTGTTCAAGGAAAGGCTGGATGTGGCACTTAGTGCCATAGTCTAGATGGTGTGGTGGTGTAGGTCATAGGCTGGACTTGATGATGTTAAAGGTCTTTTCCAGCCTTGGTGATTCTGTGATTCTGTGTGACATGCTCAGCTTCATGGAACTCTTGTCAGCTCCTGCCTGTGAAATTCTTTCAGAGTTTCCTCTCCTCAGCTTTTGAGTTACAGCATTTTGGTCCTTGATTTTGTGAAAGAAGGAACATAGCACAAAACAGCAACAAACTTCCCCTTTTCTGTTGGAAAATCATCCAAAATATGGGTTACCTCAGAATTACTACTGCCCTGTTCACTCCAAGAAGAAATTCCATCATAGGTTTTCCTCCCACAAGTAAACTGGGACTGTAGACCAGTATGTAATGAGGCCAAAACCTGTTCAGCAGATTTTAATTTTACAAATGGCATCCAAATCTCCTCATTAATCAAATTCAGATATCAAATGTTTTTTGGAAATATTACAGTACTTTCCTGGGATATATTCATCTTCATCTTATGTTGTCTGAAGTGGTACATTTTGAGAAGTAAATTGTTCACCAAAAATAAAAAATCATTCAAAGCTATGTTAAAAAAAAAATTTAAAATCATACACACTTAAATTCTGCTGGGGTTTAATGTAAACTAATGTGATAGTCCAGGTTTTCTCAAATGTTTCCCAGAAGTTATTTAAATTTCTAAACAATTTCATGCTTTTGCTTTTTTTGAAAAAAAAAAATAAAAATGTGAATGACCATGAAAACTCCTCCTGAAAAAAATAAAACAATCTTAAAGGTTTAAGCATAACTATGAGACTGATCTTCTTCTTTGCTCTTCAGGTACAACTTTTTCTTGAGAAGAAAGCCTTTAATTTGAACATATAAATTAATGACCACACAGACAGAAAGTAAAGGCTTTTAGTAAGACCAGTAATGGAACCACCATGCACAAGTAGTATACATGTGTGAGCCACCAGAAAAAAAAGAAAAGGTTAGTACAGCTGTTTTTTCAATACAATAAAAGACACCATTCTTTATTGGTCACTCCTTTTAGAAGTACTTCTAACAGCCAAGTTTTGTCAAACTGTTGAATTTAATAAAAACAGCGGAAATTGCATTTTCAAATTTTGCTCGAAGTGAAATGCAGATGTTTAACTCACCACAAATATCAACATTTTGTTTATTTAACAAGGAGCTTGAGGAGTTCATGTGCCTCTTCTGGAGTCATGTTGTATGCTGTTTTCTGAGACAACTCCTGCTGATGTCAAACTCTCCTGGCTTGTAAGTTTGGCTTGACATGAACTGCACTGCACTGATTCAGAGGAAGACTGAGGCTGCAGGCCTGTGAATACAAAAAGGTATGTCTTCACATCCACAGTTGCCTGAAAAATAACAGCAGGCAGATGGAGGAAAGAACCAGAATTCCTGCAGGAACTTAAACTTTTTTTTTTTTACTAGTACAAAGAAAAAGTAACTTTTTGTCATTCCAAAATAAAATTCAGTAGCAATTCAGAGTTGCATAATTAGAATTACCCAATATCAGAGTACGTCAAAAACCATAAAAAAAGGTGACAGCTGTAAAAAAGGCAGGCAAATTGTCCATCATATTTCATCTATCAGAGTCTTTGTGACCCTTTTCTCCTGTAGCTTTTCTCTTAAAATCTTATGTAGGAAAAAGCAAGTCCTATTCATTCTGCTTCCTTTGGACAAACTGCTTCTGTTCTGAGGCCAAAAGTATATGAATCACCCATTGTACTTGTTTCTTTTATTTATTCCCCATGTCTTTCTTCAGCCTGGAACCCTAAGCTATCAAAATAATAAATCAGAGAAAAATGCTATTGGGATTTTCATCAGTTAAAATAAATGAATAAATGGTCCCTGATCAGGAAAGTCTTCAACTACGCCAAGTGTTTCTGCACCGGTGTACCACATTTTTTGAGTATCAGGCATTAATACTGTTGAAATACATGAAAAATATTAACAAGGTGATAATGCCACTTCACAGCTATGAAGATCAGTTACCAGGATTATGTTCCTAATTCGTATTCACCTTGCAAAGGAGCTGAGAGCAAAGGAGACTAAGGACAGACTCACAGTTACGGCAGCAAGCAAATGCATGCTGGAACACTACAAGCTTTTGGTTTTGCTTTGCACATAATGGAAATGTTGCTTAAGAGTTGTTGAGCAATCTCCTGTAAGGAAATCTGTGATTATGAGAAACCTTTTCCTAAGGGATTTTCTATGTTTTTGGAAGATGCTATGTGCTTTGATTAGTGAGGTGTTTGAAGTTGAAAATGCTCGGGGGTGGGGGGAAAGGCTTTTTTGTTTGTGTGCTTGGTTATTTTGTTTTTGTTGTTTGGAAATTTTTCTGCACTGAAAGCCCACTAAAAAATTATTTCCCTAATATTTTTTCCACACAGAGAGGTAGCTCCTGTGTTGTTGTGGCCTCCTTGACTGCACTAATAATCCAAAACCCAGCGTAAGGTGCATATTTGTACATTGCACAATTTCAGGCACTTTTGAGATCCCACCAGACTTCAACTGATCCAGAAAAAAAATGAAGTCATTGGGAACATTTCCCTGACAGCACAGGGCTTTGGGAAGGCCTGTAAAAATAATTTCATTAATCTAGTAATTTCCCCTGTGAGTGTCACCAGGAAAATTAAAACACACAGCTATTAACCACCTTTGATTCCATAAGCATCCTAGAAATAACTGGTTCACTGGTACGACAACTAACAAACTGGAAGGTAGGGAAACAGTCGGTCCAGTTCTTCATGTTTTGGGAAACTAATTCTTTTTTGGGAGTTTGATTGCTTTTTGTCACTATAGGGCAAAGTCGCTTCTGGGAATTGTCCAGCATGGAAGCGTTTAAATGAACACAGTTCTACTTGTTCTGACAAGTGCCTCCCCTCAATGGGGTTTATTCTCTGCTTGCTGCATCCTTGATCCAGTGTCCAATTAACAGCAATTTAATTAAAGTTTGAAGTTACATTTATACAAAAATTGTTAAGTATTTTTTACCTCTCAAGTTGCTTTAATTACTTCCTTTTCTATAGTATCCTTCCTTTTCAATAACACAGTAGAGCTCATAAAAATAAACAAACTCAGTCTCTTGTCTACTTGGTAGAAAAAAAATATTGGAGTGCGGCCATCTTTTGGTTAGAGTCTACCATAACTGCCATCAACTAGAAGTTGTTTTCTAAACCAAACACAGGAATAAAGTATTCTCAAGATATTTATGAGTTTGCTGTAACAAAGTGAAATCTCTAAATAAATACAAATCCGGGAACATTTTCTCTGTAGCCACTAAAGTGTCAGAAGCAAGTCTAGTGTATTTGTACAAGGATCTATAGGAAGGCCTGCTTGAGGCAACTGAATTTCAGAACACAAAAACAAATTATAGATTTTAGATTATTATTATTATTATATCTAATCACAATTACTTGTGATCCTTCTTTTTGCATTTCATTCTTCACTTCATAGAACTATTTTGTTTTTCAAATTTCCACGAATATATAGCTGTATTTTCTGAAAACTTTACCAGCCTGTCCTTATCATATTTCAAACTTAATGTTCACTCACACACCAGAATTAAGAAAAGCCTAGAATGTTGACTTCTCTGATCCATCCAAGTTAAATGGCAACATGTGGGCAGAGTGAGAGATGAGAGCAAGCGAGCACATGCTCCCCATTGGCTTTGCTGTAAGTCAGCTGATGAGCAGTGACTAAAACTACAAGCTGCTATCACTGGTCCAGCTTTCTCAGACTGTAAATACATCCACAGCTGTTTCATTTAGGACATCAGAACACCATCAATGCAAGGCATACAGTTTACAAACAATTTAGAGCTGAATGAATACAGCTTGCAAATTATCATGCCAGCTAGAGTGTTTCAGAAAGTGTTCAGGAAGATGCACATGAAACTACTCTTAATTTCAGACAAATCAAGATGACAGCTTCTTGGCAGTCCTTTGATAAACAGCAGAAGAGATAAAACAAGAAATTATTGCAACAAAGCTGTGGTTTCTTGAGATTCTGTGATAATTGCTCTGTCCACACTATCTGCAGCTGGAATTTCACAATACAGGGACAGAACATGTCTTTTCATGCTCAAGGTGCAGAATATTTTCCACTCAGCAATACATGGTCCACCCTGCCCCAGCAGGTAGCTCTGATTCACCTAGAAAGATACACATATGTGGTACATATATCCTAGTTAGCTAGCTAAGGTAGTATTGACACTGATTAAGTGTAGGCACATGTGGCCACTCGATAAATCTTTTGCACCAAAAATCAGCAGGAGGACAAGTTGACATTGTTCAGTGCATAAAACCATTTATATCATTATGGGGCAGTTCAAAAGAACTGATCATTGCCAGAAGTAATGCTCAAAGCTACCTTTCCAGCATGCCTGGAATATGATGGAATCAGTTTTATTACTCTTATTAAATCTATAGATTAAGCTAGTGCCCAAAGGTACAAATCTAATCAGTCGTGGAGGTGCTTGTGTTTGATAGTGCATACACACAGTTTAGCTTTACATACACATACCCTGCCCTGCTTACACTCCATTTGATCAAGATGTTTTTATTTCACTGAAGCTATAAAATGCAGTATATTAACTAAATCCTTATGTCACTGATGGAGAACCTGTGGCACACAGGTTAGAAATGACACACAGTGCTACAGACAATGGTAACAAGCCCAAATAGAATGGCCAAAGCTGTGGAGCAGCCTGTGGGCACAAAAAGGAGCAAAGGTACAGAGAGTGACCTGGAGGTATTAGGGTAAAGACAGGGGAATATTTTTCCCAAAACATGAAAATTACTCTCCATCACCAATTCTCTTCCATCTATCTAGAAGCTTTCCTGAAGCTTTCCCTAAACTTCCTATTTAATTTCAAGGCTCAGAATATATGTTTCTTTCTAGGTAATTACTGATATTAATAATAGTATTAATAAATTTAAATACAGCAAAATATCTTTAAATATCCCAATAAGTTAGTAGGAAGCAGACTTTCATATGTGGCTTTAGGAACAAAGAACTGCCCTTTCCCAACTTGTGTGGAGATACAGAACTTACTCAAAGATAACTCTTACACAAAAAAATGCCAATATGTCTGTAGAGAAACAGATTGAAAATATTTGCAAATATATTACAGTCCTGTTACTTGTACTTATTTCAGTGTATATAAATTCCTGTATTAAAATATGTAAACTACGTGACTCATCTGATGGCTGCAACATGCAACATGCCCCAGCCAGACCAAAGTGGTTGTTGATGACAGGCAAAGAGGAAAGAACTCCAGATGCAGGTGATGTCTGTGTCCAGCAGCCACACCAGCTGTTAGAAAATAACATTTTTACCCTTTTCAACTGGGCAAAGTATGTTGTATTACGGACATAAAATAAATATATTTGCAGTGAAGTTTTCAGTGTTGTTTGTCAGTGTAAAACTGTGCTTTATAAAGTTGAAAAGGATGCTACCAGTGAAAGAAATTTGATATAGCAGCTTGTGACTACAAAGGAATTAATAGTCAGCACTCACTGTCAAGCTGCCATATGTTATTAAAGCACACCACACTCAAAGAGCAGAAAGAAGACTTGCTATTAATTTCTAACTTAAACAAGGATACGTTGAATTCCTCTTAAAAAGGAATGGATGTTTACATGGTTGTTTTCCTCCTTAATGTCAAGGTTCCACGAAAGACTTCTATGAATTTTCATATAAAAGAGAAGAGGCCTTTTGATATCTAAGTGAACCTTAATTTAAAGTATTATTTAAAGTATTGTTTAATATAAGGTGTTACTCAGCTAGCACAAGACAGCAGAAGGCAAAGGTGGGGGAGATGGGAACTGGCCGAGCACCCTGCACAGCAGCAATGCAAGGCTTCTCAGCAGCCCCAGGCTCAGCCTCCATCTAACTCCCACCAAAGGCTGTAGCAGCCTCGAGCAGAATACAGGCAGTCAGAAATACTGTGATTTTATTGTTACAGCAAAGGACTATCCCACCTCCTCCAAAAGCACATTTGGGCTACTGCTGCCTGGCACTCACTCTCTCTGTGCTGTGTAGCAGACCTTAGTGGTGATGCACCAAGAAAGAAAACTGCTCCAAACACAGCACATTGCACAACAACATTCCACTTATGTGGTACTGATCAGATGCCAATTACGTATCATTAAGAATTGTGTTTGGATAGTAAATCAGGCAGACTCAGCTAAAATAACACAGCTTGTTTTACTCAGTCTTCATGTAAATAGAACTATTGTACTGTTCCTATTCCATACTTATTGCTTCTCCCTATAGGCCAGATTCTGCCTTCACTCTGCTCAGTAGAAACCAATTTCATAAGCTTTTCATTAGTTTCACAATGTACATTTCACAACATACAATAGTCACAAATTTGACCTTTCTCCAGCCATTTTCTGCAAAACTTCTCTCATTCTCTGCAAAATACAACCATTTCTTCATCACTTTCCCTGAAGGCAGAATAAAAAAGACACAGATCACATGTCATTTACTTCCAGATATATGAAAAGTTTCTCCAACTCCTAGATTCACCACCATGGCACATCAGGGATCCAGAAGGATTTGCAATGCTGTTGTGAGCTATCAAAGTGCAAATGGAGCCCAAAGTCTGTGCAAGATGCAGATACATGGTATACCAACCAACTGTGTAACTGAACAATTAGACATCAATGGAAAATGAAATCTGGAGAAATTTAAATTAAGAAGTCACTCACTGGTAACTGTTAACTAATCAAAAAGGTTCTCGTACATGCCCAAAAAATCAAAAGGCATCAATATCTAGTGTCTGTACTAGCTACTTTCTCCACTGACAAAAATCAGAACATAAGCATTGCATTAGGCTCACTCAATCTACTCATAAATCTCATGATATATGAAAAAAATGAAACAACCACATTTAGTCAAAATACTTGCTGTTTGAGAGATATATTAGGGTGTCTCAAATACACCCTTGGATGTACTCTTCATGCAAAAGAGCCTATACATCCTGCATAAATGTCATTACCAGATAGTAGTAGAATCCTCCAAAAAACAGCCAATACACAAAGGCGGTCAGACTCATTGGAGATGTGTGCAAAAAGGAAGAGATGAAGAAAATAAATGTCCATATTCTTTAAAATACCCATTTCCAGCTCATTGTACATCAGTTCAGATTGACCATTACCCAGATGAAAAGCAAAATTACTTTAACTTCCCTTCTGCATGTCTCTGTCAAACACTTTCCCCTTTCCTGACCACCAAATCTCCCGATATTTCACTTTCAAGCTCCTCCATATAATTAATTTTCAATTCATTTTCCATATAATTATTTTTTTAGTTCTACTCACCACTAACCAGTCTTTGATTTCTTTTTTCCATGCTCCTCCTGTTTTGTCTTGCATTACAAAAAAATGCAACACTATGCCACTTGTAAGGCAGTAAACACATCATCCAAATGCAACTTGAGAAGGAATAAAAAATTTGAGTATGTTTTAGAATTAACGTTTTGGATAAAACAATCTTTCCTGAGAATGCTTTGCATTACAAGTCAGGTCTTCATGTCTCAGTCAAAGACCTTAATTGTGTGACACTCTTCAAGTCAAATTTATATCAAGCTAGGTAGGATCTTGCACCACATTCAGGTGTGCTTTGCTACATTTTTTTATATAGACAGCAATATTGACAGAGCAAGTGTTATAATTCCCATTTTCACTCATTCTATGTCAGGTAAAAGAGGCTGTCTTCCAGACAGCTGCTCACAGTCCTAGAGCAATTACGACAGTTCATAATGAGCAGTAATTGGTATATTTCAAACTGCTCTTAGTGCCATTTGGCAGTTAGGAACTACAGAATCACATAATTCCAGGTCATTTCAGGGATTTCAGATAGACCCATTTAATTCTGGGCTGCTGCTAGAGATTTCAGTGTACCACATGCTCAGATGTAGTATTTCTAGCAGAGATGATGAGAACATTCCAATTTAAAATATGGTATCTCTGCATTTCGGATATTACTTGGTATTGTGACCCACATTAAAGTAGAATATAGGTTTTATACAGAATTTGGCTGACATTTGTCTCAAGAAGAGTAAATACTCATACATCTTTTGCAATCGTTTCATGGCAATGAAAAAAAATGATTGTTCCAAACTGGAGTATGAAAAATGAGGAAAGAAATTATGAAATAAAATAACAGAAAGATCAAATTTAAATTCTCCAGAGTGGACGGTTACACTCTGTGATCTTGGAGGTCTTTTCCAACCATGACAATTCTGGGATTCTGTGTTTCTGTGAAAAGAATGAGTGCAGCATGGGACCTTGCCATTCTGCCATCCTCTAGGAAGAAGAAAAAAAAAAAGGCACAAAATTATGTAAAGGTAATTCAAATATCACAGGCAGGACTGAGAAGAAGTATGGTGATATTTCTTCAGAAAGGCACCTGCAGCAGAGGAGAAGCCAGACTGCAGTTTCTTTACTTTGCCTTGTGCTGCTCAGTTCCTTGGCTTGTAGTGGTAGAAGAAAGAATTCTTTCCAACAGGCATACGTCCCAGTACATACAACTTCTCACAGTTTCCTCACTGCAGCCACCAGGGGAATAAATAACAACTTATTTGTACGTGGAACAATTGTAAATTAACATATAGTAGCCAAGCACAGCAGTAACACTAAAAACTATGTTTCCCTGTCCCAGTTACTGAATTCCTGAGGGCAAGCAAAATAGCTTATGGCTGATGGGGGTCTGAAGGCTGCATATGAATCATTCCCTGTCTCTTGAGCATCCTGAGTCATCTTCATTGTGAACAAAACAATGTTATTTATTTATTGCCCATCACTGTAGCATCTGGGTGCCATGCAGCTTAAAATCAGTATGCTGGCAGGCAGAGCAGGCTCTAGGCGATGTTAGATGGTTGTTAGATGGCACTGTTAGCATCAGCTTTTTTTCCTTGGCCTTATCTTTTTCTTCTGCTGCTGTCACTCTGGCACTTGATTTTTCCTGGCTTTCCCATTGTTTGAGATTCTGGATAAAGTAAGTGACTATGCAGAGCTGAGAGCTCAGCCTCAGAGATAAGCAGAAAGCAAGAGGTGGGGAAAATGGTATGGGATTTGTTGGTAACATAGCTTCAAATGTTGCCATTTTATCAGCTACCATTTTTATATCATCAAACCCAGTTTCCATTTTTTTCTGTTTCTAGGTGTATCATTGACATGTATTTGAATGGGAACTAAGTTTTCAGACAGTGATTTCTAATGCATCTGTCTTTCACCAGATAATCCCATTATTCATTTAGTCATTCACGTGGTTATGTGAGTAGTTAGAAAGCTGCTTCTTCTCTTAAGAAATCCTTCTGCATTTCCTTTGGCAATCCTTCTTTCCTACATAAACAAAGAAAACCATGCAGAGAAGATTTTACTTATTAAAAAAAGGCAACACCATACCACAAATGAATTTCAGGTCTGTTTCCCATTTTGATATCTTACTAATTTTTATTCTTTCTATTTAAGCTCCTCAGCCTTCAGATTTCAACTCAGTTAACATAAAGAATTCAAGGTAGAGATGTCTTTAAAAAACATGCTAGGTATCTGAAAAAAAAAAACAATAAACAAACAGGCAAAGAACAATAGAGCAGTAACCTTTACAAAGCTTCTAATAGTTTTTGCTTCTAGCAAATATGAAACTTAATAGTCTCACCAATTTTCAGTAGCTCACATCCTTGGGGTATCTGAATTTTGGAATGCTCTGCATGAATATTTATGATTTGTTTCCAGAACTGCTCAATCCTGCTGAGTTTAATGGAAATCAGTAAGTATGACATTCAGACATGTCAACAGATATCCCAGTTAATCACACATACACATATTAAAAAACTCAAGACACTCCAGACTAGAGGATACTCAAAAACTTTTGCATTTAAATTCATCCAGTCCTCAGAAGAGACACTGACAACCCACAAATATGAGGCCATTGGAAATGCTGTATATGCAAGTAATTATTCCCCACATAGAAAATGCAAGAAATCTTACTGGCTATTCTCTGTTATTTTGAAGCCTGGAAGTCAAGCAACTATTTAGAACTGTTGAGCAAAATCAAAATTTCAACAACAAAAGACAGAATCCTGTGAGATTTACCATGGGAATTTTTTGCATTTTTCTCTTTTAATTTTCTCTTTACTTCCTTGCTTTAAACAGCATGACACCCATTCTCATATTACAAAAACTTGAAAGGCAAAGGGTTATCCTAGTTATCTTGGTTAAGAGCTTTAAAAGAGCACCCAGAAAAATCACTGCTGGAGGAGCCCTAAGATTCCTGTGGAGAAACAACAACAATTTGGAAAGGGACTGTGTTGACAGTTGGCTCCATTAAATCTCTAATTTCTGTTCCCCCATGAATACATCATTGTTGAACTTCTCTCACAGAGTGGAGTACAGGGCCCTAGTTGTAGGATTTATTTGCTTCAACAACGGCTTCTGTCTGCATTTAATTATGTTGGCACACAAAATGTACTATCACCTGAAGCAACTGTCACCCTATCTATTGGTCCTAAAGGCAATATAGGGATAACTAGTTGGTAATAATTATTTCTGTAACAAGCTATTAGGCAAGAACATGAGAAATAGAGATTTCTCAAGAATACAGTTGCATTATACAGTCTCTTCCATCAGTGTGTCTCACATGAAGGCAGAACAATACATAGACAACACATCAAATTAATATAATTTCAGAAGAGACTTCTGATGTAAAACAGCTATTTCACACAGGGAGCTCTCACTTACTGTCGGGCATCAAAGCAAGGGATTCCACTGTGACCCCAAAGCCAGGTGAGTAACATGAGCAATAAAAGCTTTGTCAGTATGTCAAAATATTAAGCCATTCAGACTTCCAACTAAGGGAGCTGGGGGGGATGGGAGGGAATTCCCTTTGCTTAAGACTAAACTACTCCATGTTCCTGCACTCCAAGGGTTGCCCAAAGAACCAGGGGAAATGGAACAAATTAAAAAGCATGGTAACAGAATATGCATGCAAAGAAAGAGTAAGTTACATTTTCCTTAAAGATTCACACCAACTCTATCAGCATTCCCTTTCTACACACAAGCCACTAATAAAGGTTAGAAGAAATCAGACGGATTATATATTATTTGTTGGAGTGCCATTTTTCTTCTTTGCAATAAAACCTGCTTTTTTTCTTGACTATTTTTACATCATATTTTGAGTATAAAAACACCACAGTGCACAGAAAAAAAATAGTTACTATAGTTTCATATCTGTATCACATTCTATCATACCCACAGTAACAAAAATTGAACCCACTGCTTCCATGTAGGCTTCATCCACTTAAAAAGGGAGTAGAGGGCTTGAACCAACAATTCAAAATAGATTGTCCATTCAGTTTCAAGGTCGGATTGAGGAAACCTCCTATTAGGGACATCACAAAGTAAATTTTATTATTTCTGAGAAAAGAATTTCCTGTGCATGTCAAATTAAGCCAAAACTGTAGTAACTCATATATCCTGTTCCTTCAGTTTGGGGAAATTTAGGAATGTGTTTTTATTGGTTAATTATATTCAGAGGAAACACATTTTGGCAATTTTAATTCCCTGCTTTCTGGAATAAATTCTTACAGGGCATATGAAAGGAGAGGAAAAAACATATTTTTTAAAATGCAAAACATGCCATTACCTAACAGAAGTCAATGCACAGCAAAGGAAAGGAATTGCTGCTGCCCGTGCATGTAAGTGAATACAACCAAAGGTACAGACAGGAAAGTTAATGTAATGAGAAATTATTTTAAAAGGCAGATGGTCCTCAAGAGCTGAAAGACAGTTGATGGTTCTTACTGATCTGAGATGAATCTTCAAATGAAGCTTTATTGGGCAGTTTCTTGGTGATAAATTTCCAAGGGCCAAAGAAGGTAAAGTTTTCATGCCAATTTGCAGAGATAAACCAATGGTTGGCCAGAAAAGTAATTTCCCAATAATGTGGAACATGATGAAGTATCCTAAGAAAAGACAAAAAGACAAAAAGACAACATAATTTTATTATTTTGTACAACAATATTTTAATCTTGTGGTTTAATCTAAGATTTTCAGTTTCATTTTCATCTGTTTATACTCGGCAATAAATTCTATTCCTCTTAACAAGTCATAGAATTTCCATTTCAAAAATGTTAAAAAGGTGGCAAGCAGTCTGGATTTCAAACTGTGAGTGCCACTGGATTTTTAATTGCATGTAATAAATACAAAAATACATCATTATCTGCACCTCTGAATAGAGTGTGCAGTTTCTGGGCTTGCATATGTATGGTAACTGCACATGGAAATTGTCAAAGAGCTGAACAGCTCTATGGTGGGGTGCTCAATTCCTCACTGAAAAAACGTGATGTAAATTGGGCTGTGTGAGCCACATGTACCAAGAGCTTAGCTCAGACCACATCTCCTGCTCAGGCACTGTTTGTACTGAAACATAATTAGTTTGTTATATTGTTCATCTTCTAAACACTGTGTGTCCGTTACAGAGTTATGCCCTCTACACTCTATGTTCTCTTATCTGTTGTGCTCTTGTTCTTTATTACCAAGTCCTGAGCACTCTATTCCATCTGTCAACACCAAATACTATTTGTGTTATGTAAACCATAAAAGCAGGTTCAGTCCATTCTGTGTGCACTGTCTGTATTTCCATAGTGATCTATGGATTCACTCAGAAGTGAATTACTACTGAATAGGTTAGTGGTTTGTGATATAGCTTCTATGCCACCTTTCAGGGTATCTGGATGGATACCTCAGTATGTAACATGCTAACATACCTGATAAACTATGCAAGATACATACATTTTCAAAAAAGGAATTTAAAGGAAGGGTATCCAAATGAAAAAAAAAAGTAAACATACTATTTATATTTTAGTGGTTAGTGGACAAAAAAAAAATTAAACATATGGTGCTGGAAGTGCTTTATACAGGGAATTTTAGTATTTTATGCTGAGCAGTATAGCTGGGGATACACCAAACCAGTATTGAATCAGGCTAGTGAAGAAGCTAAAGGTGGACTTCATTTCCCACCCATCCAGGCCAGTGTGACAGATAACTGTCTCAGCTGCCTTTTGGGATGCTGTGTTCTGCAGTGGGGGAGAAGCTTCCCTCCAAGTGCTCCATGATTAGCATCAAGCAATGTCAGCAGCTGTTAGAGTTATCTTGGCATCTTTGCTTTAATAAGACATGAGAGCAGTTACATTACCCGTTTGACTGGCAGAGAAGTCGAAGCAAGAATGAGCAGTGTGGGCTCAGAGTTCTTTAATTAGCACAGCTGGACTCAGAAAAAAAGGTTGTCTTATGCAGGAGCAGAGATGCCCTTGGTCCCTCCAGCATTTGTTCCTGTTGAGTTAATTAGATCATAAATCTCATTTAAACTTTACATTTGCAACTTTCCCTCTAGTAATACCAAAGTCTGACATCCCCTGCTTGAAGTCAAGTGGCAGGCTCCCCATGTATCACAGGAGGAATCAGGAATCAATAAGCAGATGAGGCTGTGTCAGCCTTGGAAATTATATTTGTTCTACCTGTGACAAATATGGAATTAGTGAAGTAGCAATGGACAACTGAACCATATATGAATGTATTTATATGTAAATACATTACACATATTTATGGGTTTTGATTATTTTGATAACACATTTTTTATCATAAAGATCCTTTTTTAAAAAGGTCTTTTTGGCCAACTTTCAAATACTGTTGTATGGTAAATAATTCATCATTTCTTTTTATCAACCATATTAATTTTAATTTATTTTTACAAATAGCTCTCCAATATATTACTAACCTACTACTTAGCTAGTAATAGAGAACACTGTGTTCTGCAGTCCTGTCCCAGAGAGTAAAATAAACTCTAAATATGAAAAAATAGTTGACAATAGTGAATGCAAGCCAAGAAAAGTATTCGTACTATGGAGAGACTTATTTTGCTTTTCAAAATCCTTTTCCTCAAACTTAAAATACATTGGGAAAGGGAATATGCTTAACTAATCAAGAACTCATATTCTCATGTATTCTTTGCAAAGTAGTAAGGTAATCAGAGTAATAACCTCACATTTTTAATACAAGCAAAGAATAGGTATTGTGTGCAAAAGGGACAATGCAATGTCCTGGAGACAACACCACACAAAAACCCCAAACACAAGAAACTCTCCAAGCCTGTGGTTGCAAAGCAAACTTCCAAAATGCAAATAATAACCTGGACCTGAAACAATTATTCAAGATCTGTTCCTCGTGTCAGTCTCAGCAGAAAAATTGTTTCTTTCTTAAAAAAGGAGAGGATCAACCCCTTAATGTTTGTCCTACCTACTGTGACTAGAATCCCACAGTGGTGTCAGGAGTAGACAGAGCTCAGATTATTTGGAGCAGGAGAGTACAGTTTATTGTTTGGTCCATGGTCAGAGCAGTACAAAATTGCATTTTCCTACCTGCCATGTTTATAGCGAGTCTTGGACTAGGGATCAGGTGGGTTTTGGCCTCATACCCCAAATCACAAAGGCAGAACCTTATAAATTCAGTTGGTGAATTATACCTTTTATCACAGTCAGTGAGTGTCTGTCTTTGCTTAAAACTTTAAGTGATTAACATAGATTTAAGTATATTTCAAAATGTCAGAAATAAGATGGAGTGCTACAATAGTTACAGAAAAAAAAACAGTGATGGGATCTTCAGTCACACATTATAGTAAAAATGGGCATCACACAATCACTCCAAAATATTAGCATGAAACCAGCACAGTAATGAAATATAATTCAAGCCATTTGAAATCACAGGAACAAATCACAATAAATCATGCATTATATTTAAAAAAAAAAATCAAACCTTTTTATTGGCTTCATCACTACTCAGAAAAACATCGCTGAGTTTCTTAAAATTGCTTAATCTGACTGTCACATCCCTGAAGATGTAGCCACAGACATCAACATGTGCTGGCACTCTTAAACAATATAAGCTCTCCAAGAGTATTGGATCCATAACCTTGGCACTGACACATGGCAAACCATGTGTTACCACATCTCTGCTCTTATTTTGTAAGCCATACTAATTAGATGAAACTACTTTGTGAACACAAAGTTGTTTTACCTCAGACCATTGTTTTACTGGGCAGACAGCTCCTCAGACTGTTTATCTGTGGTCACACTGCCTGAAGCAGTCACACCATTGGATGCTCCTTCTTTTTCACTTGTAACAGATCCCAGGTATACTCGAGGTATCATTAATATTGCCCCTGCTAACAACCACAAGGTGGACAGCATCTGCGGGATGAGTAAGGACAGTGGAAAACAAACAAGTTGTTTACTGTTGTATCTCAACAAGGGCTTGTTGGTTCTAATTTGATTGTAAAAAAGGGAATTGCCTGATCCAAACATGAGAAGTCATTATTTTATTTTATGCCTGAGTGTAGATGCCAGCAAACCAAAGAGGTTTGCAGACTCTGAACCAGAACTACCACCAGATCAGAGCAGCTTAGTCCTTCTGGACAACTTACTTCACAACACTTGGAGCAAAGACAACAAGAGATAAGGTTTTTACACACCACAGTTTGGTCATTTTAACTGGTCTTTAGTAACAGACTCAGCTTCCACATGCAAATGATATTCTGGAAATGGAACAGGAACAGTTTTACCACTTTATAATGTCTCTGGGAGAAGGATGATATAATAGAGACATTTGCTTTGCACAGATGCCATCTCCTGTAACAGAAGGACAATGATAGGAAGGCAATCACTAGGCTAATATATGTTCCATGAAGTCCATTAACAGCTAAACAGCTACCAGTACAGGCATCTTCGGGGGACTCTGCACTGGTTTCTGTAATGGACCTTAAGATCTTTTCAACAATTGTGATCTGACTTTGGAAGTAATTTAAATTTTGAAACAACATCCACCTTCTTGCTTCATTAAAAACATTTTGATACAGCTGTTCATGCTAAAATACAAATAGTATTTTCATAGCATATTAAATATTCAAGCCAGCATTGAAATCGCCAGCCAAAATCTCCACCTTCCCAATGGCTTAAACTACATTATGTTCAAAGTCTTTGTAATTAAGTTGTATTGAATAATTCTACTGTTCACCAGTTACCAGCATTTCATATAAGCATGAGCATGTTGTTCATCTCTGTGATATAAGTGTAGACCATATCCTGTAGCCAGGCATCTCCACCTGAAATTCCAATTATAAAAAATGAAATTAAAAAGAGCTTACAGATCGGGATTCTGGCAGACCAAGGATAGAAGCTGTGGAGACTCTTTTACAACCAGCTGCTTTCTCTCTCAGACCAAGGAAGTTCCAGATCTCCATTTCCTGTTGTCAGTAGATCATTCCTGCCATTATTTCAGTGAACTTATCCTACATGACTATTGGAAATACTCTATGCCAGGTTTCCTAAGTAATTCCTGAAGTCTCATTCTCATTTCTTCCTTAGTCCCTCCCTTTTCTCCACATAGTAAGGGAAGTGCTTAGCCTCTTTTGGGTAATGATTCATATTTAAATTATTGAATATTGCAATAACATTTTTTTTTTCTAAACATAATGGCTCCTTGAAACCATAGTCAAAATATGCTTCATGACTGGTCTAAAGTGTTCCCCACAAAAAGCTCAGTGTGGTCTCTTGTGGTCTCTCTCAGCCTCCTACTACTACTTCATTTTGCCATCAAGATTCTTAATGATTGAACAATTATTTCTGTGGCACTTCTTGAATTGCGTGTCTACCCCCTCTTCTTTGAAACTTCTCATTTAATGCAAATTTTAGAGACTCTACATTTCCCCCTCCTTAATACCTTTGATGCTGCAAACAATGGAAAAGATCTTCTGTAGAAGGCTTGTCACCACTTGCACTTCACAGCTTGATCTCCCGTCTCTGCTTCTCCTTCTGGTCCATCAATTCCTCTTTCCATAGATCTTTTTTATTTCAGGCCCTTTTGATTTGAGATCTTGGCAAATCATCCAAACGCCAAGCAAGTGACTTCCCTTCCCACTTCCTGTCCCACCCCAATTCTGTGCTAACAGTAGCAACAGAATAAAGCAACTAGGTAACGTGCTAATGTGAAGAATATCATTAAAGGCCATTAAAAGGTTTTGGTTGGCTTTCTTCCCAGTTTTTAACAGTAAATCAGTACATTTTTGTAAGTCACAAAATTGTCATGCCAGAAAAATGCAGTGGATTAATAATACAAGACAGTATAATATCTTCTGTATCGTAACACAGATACTAATAATTATGTTATCATTATTTATAATAAAAGTATAGTATATTTTTCTTTGTAAAGATTTTCTTTTTTCTGTGAACTGTTGGAAAACTGACATAGACTAGAAAATGAAGACAAGCACCACATTAAGATGAAAGCACAGAGCCTTCTTAGTTGTATTAGTACCTATCATTTTATAACGGTGCTTTGAAGCTTCAATTTTGGCAGTTCTCTGACTTCTTTGATACCAATAAATAAAACAGGTCAGGGAAGAAGATAAAGCCCTCACCCACAAACACTCATCCTGTTGAATTCCTAGCATGCCTCTGGGCAGAGCTTTGAAATTCATTAATTAACACGCTCCCAGAGTTGGCATGAGTGCAGCAACAGCCACAGCCCCCACTGGGGACTGCTCCCCATATTTGTTTGGACACTGCCACCCTGTTTGGAGAAGGAAGTCAAATTAAACATGTGAGATGATCTGTGCTTCTCCAGCTGGTCTTAGAGAATGGCCTGATTTTCCTTCTTGGAAAAGACAGCCTGTTATGACAGGTAAGGTCACCAACTTTATATCATCAAATTATTTTAATGTGCAGTATTGTGGAAATTTTCCTAGGAAAAACAGTAATAAGACTACTTTCCTCTATAGTAGCAGAAAGCAATATGGTTAGCAGAAGCCATGACTTTTAAACAGAAATGCATAGCAAAATAAATTTACCAAACCTAATAATTAATTATTTAGCAACACAGGACTATCAAACCTGGTTATTAAGCCTTAAAATTTAGCAATACTACTGAAAAAAGTTTTGAAAATAAATGATTTTTTTTTTTTGGTTCACTGGCTAAAGCAAAGAGGAAAAAAGGTGTTTTTCAGAATCAGTCTGATGATAAAAACAAATTATTTTGAAGTTAATCAAAACATTTAATTCTGCTCAAAGTGTTTGTTTTTCTTGTCTTTAAGCCACTCTTAAGCTTTGCAATTCTTCAAATAGTATGTGAGTTGAAAACCAATAAATACTGAAACATTTTGACGCATCTTAACTAGAGTTTCTTCCCACTCACACTCTGAATAAAACTATTCATAACATTCAACCCCAATCCATAAATAACTGTGAATCTTACTAACTGTTACAACTCAAAGAATCTGGAAATTCCTGACAGGGCTGGGAAGTTAAACAATTACATGGGTTTACTAACAGTGCAGAGTTTCAGAGAGAAACTTATAAATTGAGGGAAGCTGAGAAGTTTTTAGGAGCAGTGACCTGTGCCCATGTCTCCCACTCCAAGGTAGTACCTTAACCACTGAACTATAATTTATGCTTCTTTGCTACATTAATTTCAATTTTTTTTCCAAGAGGTATCTCATCTTTATAGAAAAACTAATTTTCTTAGGAGTTTTTTCCTGGGAAGCTGTGGTTTCAATTCCCTTTGGTCAAGAAAAAGAATTAAATCTAGGCTTCTTTATAATTTGTATTAATGTTTGGCACTGTACAGCAGGATGCAAATACATTTTCAGCATCAGCAGTAGCAGGATGCACTATACATACTCAGAAGAGGTAAGTCAGTAATTCAAATAGCATTTGCATAGTATTTTCAAGTGGCTGGCATTAAAGACTGCACTTTGTTGCAATCCTGCACAGTCTTTTCATGCAGGATATTTTCAAACAGACTGTTATTAAGAAAGCCTCAGAAATTATGCTGGCTTTCATCAGTTGAGAACCTCACCTATATAGCTAGTTTATCTTGTAATGACAATAGCTTTAAATTAAGCAGAGGCAGATTAAAGTGAAATATCAGACCATACAGGGGATATTGACAGTATATGTTGATTACCACAAACTGGAAGTCTAGACGACAGAAAAGATTGATTAAAACAGTACCTTTTTCCAAGCATAAAAATAAGTGTGGTCATAAAATCTATGCAAGGAAGGAACAAGAGTCTTTGAACAAGTTGCAGAAGGTAGCAACCAATTTATTTTGCAGGAAGTGGAAAGAAGAACAATATTTCAAACCACAATAATAGCTAAAAGTAACAAAATAAAGAATTGCAGTTATATTCTCTTCTCAAGCAAGACTGTCACTTAAATCGGTGGAAATTTTCTCTAGGAAAAAGCTTTGACCCACTGGAATAAATTGCACATGTGTTTTTGAAAAGCTTGTTGAGAAAGCAAGAAGAAATTATTTGGTATTTTCAAACTACCAATAAAACCCTTACTCAGAATTGTTTTGAAAGCTTCAAATTATTTTTGCTTTATTTCCTCTTTGCACAGTTTGCGTAAGGACTTAGCGGAATGAAGGCCATAATGACTAATTAAGTGAAGATGGAAGAATAAAAAAAGGCCTAAAAAAGTTTAATTCCCGAGTCTAAATAGTATTTTAAAAGAAGGACTTACATGTGAATTCAAGTGTTGTTAAGGTATAGTAAGGGCATTCCCTTGAATCAGAGCTTTAAAAGAAATTTGGCCCTGAAAAAGGGTTATGAAAGTAAATTGAGTATTTCTGTGGAACCCAGGCTGCTGGAGCCCATGTGCAGGGACAGCAGGCAGCCAGTGCTGGGACACTTCAGCTCTACACCCAACTCAGCCCCATGGCTCAGTGGCTTCAGATAACCCATTTCATCAGCTCTAGGGGGAGGGCAAAGCAAAGGTTTCCATCCATCTTTTGAGGTAAGTGTTACCAAGCCACATCAGAACTAGAGAATTAACTACTGGCAGTTACACATTGACCCCTAATTTGAGCTGGTCCCCCAGGTACGCTTTAAGCAGGAGATCCCTTCTCATCCCCTGACTAGCCACCTGTGCCTCTCAGTCTCCATGCTGGAAATTTCAAGTTTTGAAGCTGCACAGACTATAAAAAGCAAGGTATTTGCTCTACATGGCTAAGGGAGACTACAGAAAGGGGCACTCCCCTCACTCCTTTTATTTTCTTGATTCATGGGTGTCCAGCGATGGCTGACATTGTTATTTAGATTCTATCCTAAAGAGTACAGTTATTTACATTGCTATTTATCCACTCACTCCAAGAACAGCTGTCGTAGAATTCCCCACTTGAATACAGATAGACAATTGCCCTGACTGTTTTCTTTCTTCTTCTTTTACGGCTTCATCTTCAAGAGAATTACTAGGGTTTTAAGACTGCAAAAGGACAGGCCAGCACAATAATTTATTGTTAATAATTTTGTTCCAAATTCCTATTCTTCACATAAAGCAACAAAATGAAATCTAGATGCCTGGCACTGACTTTCTGTTGAATAAAAGGAAACATAACACAGAACAATATAATTCTCTGATATCCTGCTGACCCCTCCATATGTCTCCTACAAAATGGAACGATTGCCACAAATCTGGGTAAATGCAAAGCTAAATAACTGCAACCACTAATAAATTGAATGAAAGGGGATCACTCCCTCTCAATTCAACACATAAATATGAAACCAGGGAATTTACATTAATGCAAACGTTAAAGAAATGCAAACGTTAAAGAAATGCAAAAAAAGAAAATCCTGCAAGAGTCAAACAAGGTGTTTGGGATAGGTAATGCAGAGAAACTACCTCTACCCTGCTGCTACTCATAACCTACCTTCAAAATGAGCTCCAACATTTATTTTACACATGGCAATTATCTGGTGTAACTAACTTCCGTAAGGCATCATAAAGAGATGAGTGAGGGTACTTTAATAAGATACATAAAGTGAAAGTTTTAAGAACAGCCCCTGCTAAAGAGAATAAAAAACATTTCCAAGTCATCCCTAAATCCTCAAGGCATGCCCTGAATGAAATGTCCGAAGGGCAGTAATTGACTCTTACAGGATCTTACTGTGATGAAATCATGATTCTCCATCTGCTTCATTAAGAAATGTTTTTAATTGAAGATTTTCCTACTTGTCCATAAAAATCCCCATGGAAAAAACCTCTAAGTGCTTACAAACTCATGTATCTTCAGGCTATTAAAACCAGTTTCTTATATGCCTGAGGTTAAACATGTATATAATATTTGTGGGATTAGGGATTGAGAAAAATACTGGATAGCTATAAAATTTATTTTAGCACTTAGTGAAAAATGAGCTTTAACAATAAGGTGAAAAGGAACACTCTAGATAATGGCTTATATTTTGAAATGAGACGATCATTCCCACTATCATTTTATGAGACAACAGTCTGATTTTTGAGACCATGGGCTTGATATTCTAAACCTGCATTATAAAGCCTCACTGCTACAGCTGAGAATTTGCTTTGTTTCTTTTCAATTTTTTCATTCCCATTTTTTTTAAAAAGAAAATGTTTAGCTATTAGAGCACGTTACCAGCAAGTAACTTTTCATCTTTTACTTTTTCCATGGAGCTGCAGGTTTGATGGATGCAGAATTTTTCTTCTGTGACTAACTTTTTTCATTACGCAACCATAGAGCCAAGAGTCATGTTGCCCGGTCTCTGAATTTTTTCATACATAAAAACTTACAACTAATACTTTCACTGATAGCAGTTGTACTTCTGACATTTTGCAGCCCATCCCAGCATTGTTGGGGCTCTCATCATTCCACATGCAGTATCTGTGATACCCAATCTGTCTTTCTGTAGCTACAGAGGTGTAGGAAGGCAAGGGGTGGATGGCTTGATGTGTGTACTTATCACCTCTCCACGTGGGCAAAGGCAACAAAACAGTGCCCACACAAGCACAGGAAATACACACAACAGATGGAGGGACCAAACTAGGTCTAAGCATAGCTAATACATGCTTTCATGGGCCTTTCTTGATCAAAGCATCAAGTATAAGTCATAGTAAAAAGTAATTATGGTGCTGAATTAAGTTCATAATACATAACACAATACTTTGCGACACTGTCGCCCAGCTTATCTGTCAAAGCTCCTTACTTGAACACAGAAAGAATTAGGCCCACCAGAGTGGATCCAAAACAACCAAAAACTGTGAAACTGGCTTCTTGTGTAGCCAGGAGGAGTTCCAGGAAAGAGCCTCCAGAAAACCTCCCCACACACAGGCTGGATAAGAAAAATTCATTTAAATGAAAAATAATTCCTAGGAACCAATGGTATTAAGAGCCATTAAGACCTTTGGAAAATAGAATAAGAAGAAGCAGAAAGATCCTTCTCCTTTCAGAATACCCCATTCTCTCCTCCAACACTGTCACTGAGGACAAGGCACAACCAAAAGGGCTGTATCAGGGCTCTGTGCAGGCAGTGACCATGAAGGAATAAAGTGTGTGTGTGGAGAAAGCAGAAACTGTCGCACACTAAGGAGAATAACAGGAACAGGAGGTGCAGCAGATGAAGGCAGAGGTGACTGCTGGCCTGAGGGGAACAGCACACGAGGTGCATAGTCCTTCTACACAGACTCAGTTTTCTGTCAGACATTTGCTTTGGTAAATTCTCCCAGAAGCTGTCCTAAATCAAATTCCAGGACACATCAGTAATGTCCTGCACTTTATGCAGCCAAGGTCCCTTGGAATCATGCCCTGAAGTTACTCCACATGTTGTCTATCCAGTTTTGTATCCCGGAGGAGAAATACTGCTACTTTATCTGTGGCTAATCAAGCAAATCGGTTCCAGAAATGGTGGTCACCAGAAATGGTGGTCACCAGAAATGGGTCTAGTACAGAGTGGCCAATGCCTCCTGTCTGATCAACAAACCTGTGAACAGAGAAATGTAAAAGATGCAGATACAAACATCTGCAGGGTTCTGAAGTAGGCACCTATATTCCACCACAGTCTCAATTTAGGAAGACAAATCTCTGTGGGGACTCCTCTGTATTCCCTAACAGATCATAAAATACACAATATTCCCCAGCACCAGCTGGCTCCATAGGAATGTTCAGTCGAGCTTCTCCCAGACAAAAGGCAGCTATCCTTATCTGGCAGCATGAAAACACTGAACACATTTGCACAGTCTTCCCTCCAAATCACTACACTGCAGATCCAGGTAGCTAGCACGTGACCCTTGTCCAGATGCATGAAATATTGACACAACACCATGGTATTTCTGCATCCTAAAGGGTGCTTTATAAAAACACTGGTTTTACACATTTTCTTTCAGCAGAGCTTGGCTAATAAGCTGTACTGCAGCAGGACAGCATGCGTACTAACTTGGGACCAGTTTTCAATAAGCCACAAAATTACCAGAAATACTATTGTTTGTCTCAAAGAAAGTGGAATCATGATCATAAAACACTACTTTAAACTGAAAGGCTCTAGGGAAAAACTTTCTGGAAATTATTTACTGAATCCTGAAGTTTTCACATTCAAATATACACAGTACTTGCAGGATGGGCCAGTTACCATTTCTTGGAGATCAACCCAGGCTCACCCAGGCACAGGACCCCAGCAGTGCTCTCCCTCTCACAACTCTTGGACTAGACCAAGCCCCAGCAGCTCTGAGCTTCTCAGAATACAACATGGTGGCTAAGAAAATGCATCACCATACCTTATTCCAGGAAATAAGGGGTTGCCCTATTTAATTACTCAACATTTTGGCTAAGCTGCTCTTCCACAGACAACTTTAATCTTTCCCTACCACTCAGACCTATTTATCACCTAAGATAACATCTGGATTTTACAGCAGGAATGTTGCAATATCACTAAGGTCATAGGTGATAGAAACCCTTGCTTTCTCATTGAAGTTCCCTATGCTGGCTTCAAATAGAGTGTAAGTCCAGAAGTATATTTTAATTACAACTCTAAAATATTTTTTAAAAATGCAGAGGTTGTTCTGAAAAAGCAACATCTCAAGAATAACTTGTCTACCTTCATTCAGCAATGTATTTTTCTTTCCAAAGCAGACCTCAAGATTAAAGAAATGATGGAGTAAAATTCAGTTTGAGGTGGATCAGGTTTTAATACGTTTTTTTTCCTAAGGGCTGAAAAAAAAATTAAATTGAAAAATTCTCATCATGGTATTTTTAGCAATTTACCTTGCTCACAGATACTGACAGAGACCAGCTACATCTATTTTATTTCCTTTGTTGTGTGAAGCTTGCTAATCAGTGACATGAAAAGGGTATTTAACAACTGTTTTGGCAATTCATTGACAAAGAGACACTAAAAATATTCATTCCTTTTTCTGACTGTTAAACTTTGAATTCTACAGTGTTGTCTGTTTGCTGCTGTCTGTTAGCTCAGCTGAACTCATTGTATACTCACTTTTTAGAAATTCATTGCAACTCATCTTATACATCTGTCATTGTGAATTGTCCCTGTGCTTTCTGAGAATTCTGCAACGCGGCTACTTTGTCATTTTCAACACACAGTTAGGTTTTGGTCTGAACATTTAATGGGAACTTATTTTTCATATATTATTAGGGTATTCACAAAGCAATTACCATGCTCACCTAACTGCACCTTGATTCCTAAGAAGTTGAATAAATTCTGTGGATAAAACGTTTTTTAGCTATACAAAATGGGAATTACTGGGAACAATGGGACAAACCTTCCTAGGGAAGCATAACATAAGAAGATCATCCTAAGCTATCCTTAAAACAAATAAACAATTGTTTCCCCCATTAGAATAGTCTGACAAGGACTTATTAACAAGGACTGCAGTAGCCAAGGCTCACACCAGACTGAATTGCAGAGCACTGTCTTTCTAGCCAGGGTTAAACAAGGCTGGAAATTCAAATAGCTTTTTTGCAGCACCAATCATAGCTCCACAGAGTAAAGAAGCTTTGAATTTGAAACATCAAACATAATGGTAAAACTTGTAGAAAAATCCTCAATCAATTTGCAAGAAAATAGCAAAAATCTGCTATTTATGAGCATCTGTGTTTACACATTCCTGTAGGGTAGGCATAATGTAACTAATATTCACTGTGCTAAATTAAGAGATAAGCACATAGACATTTTTGTACATAAAGCCTGCATTTTTAATACAGAGTATTAGTTTCTCCTTGCTAATTGTACAGATGTCTGTCCTTAACCACTGGAGATGAAGGATTGGCAGTGTTATTTTTCAGAAGCACCATCGGATCTTTAATTAAGTCTGTTGTCCAAGGATTTTGCTGTTCTACATCTGAGCCAAAACAACTGGATCTCAAGCAGTCCTGCACTTCCTAGTATCTTTCTGCTTTAGTAACTGAACTGTACAAAATAAAGCAAGATTGCCCCTTACACCACAAGAAACATCACTTCCTGCACGACCACTCTTCAAAGCATTTCCTTTCACCTCAAGACCATTTAATTTGTGAGCTTTGGCTTAATCACAGTTCATGGCAAAAGGGTAAAAGATAAATCCTAAAAAAAGGCTGAAGTCCTGGAGGATTAGTAAAAGCTTTGTAGATTAGTAGATGTTCTGTTCAAAGTCAGTTGATAAAGCAAATGCAGTTTCACATGGACAGTAGAAAATAAACCTTTTAAGTGAGGTACTTTTCTTTCTGTATTATCTGAGGAAAAAAGCATCCCATCACGTTTACCAGCATCACTCTGAAGACATTCAAATTGTTGAACCAGAGTTGGCTGGCACTTACAAATCCAGATGGAAAACCAAATACGTGTTTTGCAGAACAGCAAAAAAACCCTCCATTTAAAAAAAAAGTTTCCTGTTCTTCTCAGCGGTATGTCAGAACTAGTTAGCTTTTGTCAGCTGCCACAAGCTGCCTTTGAAATAGGTACCTCCTCTCAGGACAATTTGGAAATGCCAAAACAGAATCCTAAATGTAAAACCCAACAAGAAATTATAAGAAACCGGAGGTAGCAGAATATCTACTCCTCTACTGCACTTTTCTTCAAGAAAAAATATTTTTCTATTACTAAGGACATAGAAGAGCTCTATCTTCCAGTACTCATTAAACAGGTAGGAAGTTTTTTCCCTATAGAGATACTGGAGAATGAAAGGAATAATCCACCCATGAAGCTGCAGCACCAGGTTCACCGAAGCCCTTAGGTCTGGCGATCCCTTCTCCAGCTCCTGTTGGCCAACCCACAGCCACGGGGAAGACACTTCCCAAGCACCAGACTCTGGCACATCTGAGTGTGAATACCAGGGAGCCTTTAACTCTCCTCCCTCTTATCCACCTCTGTCCTACAAGGGACATGGACTCTGGATGCCAACTAGGTCCCCAGAACATAAAATAAAATATTTCCCTTGTGATTACACTTTCTTCAAATTGTTACCTTGCTGAAAATTTTAAAGCAGGAAACATGCCCCTTTCTTAATTCCCATACACCTCATATACACAATTTAATGAAAAAATTCAACAACCTGCTACATTTCACATTTCTGAACTTTTTTTTTCTTAAAAGAAAGGAAAAGGCACATACTGTGGCTTTCAGGAACAAAGGAAGCTGCCAGTAATAACCATGCACAGTATTACATCCAAGGATTAGCCTATTTGAGGCTTTATCAGGAAACTACACAATAATTAATTGGCCACAACAGTGAGTTTTGAAACAGAGGTTGGATCATGTTACAAGTAGGAAGGCAGAGTTAGCTAATGCTCCAGAGAGCTCTTAAGTCAGTAGGAGATTTTAGATCTTTATTCCTTTAACATAAAACTTATTTCCCACAAGTTGTATATAAAGACTTCTCTGTGAAATTAGTGGTCAGACAGTGTTTATACGTCACACTGATATTTTTCAGATGTAGACTTTGATATTCCCAAGAAAAAAACCCAGCTAATTTAGGGGATCCTGAATTTATTTTCTAACACTCTATTTCTTTTGGCAAGGCTCACTTAAACTCATAAACAATGGAGCTGTATCCCAGAGAATGCAGCGTGCCCTCAACCACAACTGAAAGCAATAGGAGCAGAGCATGCTGAGCACATGGCAGGAAAGAGTCCTTAATTAACACCATTTGGAAAGCCATAATATGAGATCACTCACTCTCAGCTCTTAAGAAAGAGTATGAGATGGTCCAGAATG
This sequence comes from Hemiprocne comata, assembly GCA_020745705.1. Lineage (NCBI taxonomy): Eukaryota > Metazoa > Chordata > Aves > Apodiformes > Apodidae > Hemiprocne > Hemiprocne comata. The sequence goes on from CM036593.1 coordinate 20,391,050, forward strand.
GAAAATGTAACCAAATCAAATGCATGTGTTGGCATATACCATTACCCTGATTTAAATAAAAAGGATAAGAATTTATTATTGAAACCGCTCTAGAATTGTCCTGTATTTTAGGTATAATTCGTGTTTACCTATTACCACAGATTCTTTGCAAAGTACTTGTGTTCAGTTGTACAGATGAGAACTATGATAAAAATTGGTAACTGGGTCTCATTCTGAAAAAGCCATGCTTAATTTGACATGACCCTCCTTCTAAAGTTAATGGCATTGTTTATGCTCTTATGCAAACAAGAGCCAGAAATACAGAATAATTTGCAGAATCACTCTTTGCATAAATGAAATACCCTTTATTGTTAAAAAGAGAAAAATCATTTGAAAGGAAGAAACAGTTTGAGGTAAACCATAAATAGATAATGTCTAGAATTTCTTCCTTGTAATCAGTTTGTAGCTGAAAGCTTCACAAACTTGACAGGATGCATATATTCTAAAGAAACCTCCTTCTCCTCTCTAGTGCATGGTCACAGAGTCACAGAGTCGTCGAGGTTGGAAGGGGCCTCTGAAGATCATCTAGTCCAACAGTGAAAGAAAATAACTTGGACAGCCTGAGACCCTCTCTTCTACTGCTTCATCTTCCATTGTATTTTATTTGCATTGAGTAACCACTTTCCACCCTTTTGCTTAGACAGTTTATCTTTCCTTTTAGTCAGAACTCAACTTCTTCCTCAGGAATGGAGCACACCACTGTGCAGAAGTTATATGCAAACATTCATCAAGCCAGTTTAAATGTTCAGTGTTCAGTTCTAGCTGGGAAGTTCCTGCATTTCTTTCAACTAATTAATGCGTGTATGTTGTATGAAAAACAGTCCATATTTCTTCAAGGCTAGGAAAACTTACATGGTTCTAAAATCATGGAACATAAATAAAACATGCTGCGATTGCCTACAGCTTTAAAATTAAAAAAAAAAAATCTATCTGCAGTACTTGTAAATATTCTCACTGACATAAAAAATGTGGGGTTTTTTTGGAAAAAAATGTCACAAAGGTTTTTCAAATTACATTTTCTAAGAAGAAATAGAGGACAACACAAAGCAACTGTAGTTGCAATTTTGTATCCCTTAAACCTTCAATACAACCATTATACTGTGCCACGTTCCTGATTTGTACTATGACCACGGCCATCATGCTGATAATAAAATAACATTACTTGAAGTAGTGTGGTAATTTTGTCAATATGCTTATTTTGACCAACAGACTGCAGTAGACCCAGTCTCTCTACATTATGACTGGTTTTGTGCAACAATTAAATGATTCACTGCATCTCTCTTCCTGAAGCAGATAAGTTAAAAAAAATTAAAATAATAATAACAACAAAAACAAGAAGGACAACAAGAAGATGTTTCATTTGCCAAAATAGCTTTTTCTGTGCCATATCTTGTTTCATATTACCAATTTAAGAGTAGAAATCTGACAAAGAACACCGGCCATCTTCTCTCGATGCAGCCAAATCTCTGGCTTAGAAATGTTCTTTTAATAATTCACACGCTGCAATGGAATCAGCAGATCCAACTTCACACCTAACCTGCTATCACCTCTTCTCATTAATGTTGCCCATTGTCTATTTTGTTCCTAATACTATGAAAAGACAATGTAAATGCCTACAGGGTTGTCTTTTAAAATAAAAATGCAAGTACAGATAAGGCAGTTCAGCAAACCATAATTTCAAAATATAAAATGTAACAATCTTAATAAGAAGACGGCTCCTGTAAAATGCTGAATCTATTCCATCTCCTGGACAACACCACTAAAAAATTCCATCTTAAGCACCCCAGCAAGAGGCTCCATACTCCTATTCAGAGGCTTTTTCATTTTTGGTGTGGGTTTAGTCTGTGGTTTTTTTGCAAAAATTATCAGTAACCTAATATTGCATTATTCTAATTCTAATCAGGAATACTGTAGTCATTGAATGCAGTCTGGGAATGTACTTTTCATAAAAATACTTCCAACCTATTCATTATTGCCTTACTCACTAGCTCGGTTGACATCTACTGCATCAACTGCTGCAAAAGCAAGAATAAATCTTGGAAGTCATCAACATCATCATCTTGGAAATCTCAATACTGCTTCATTGACTTACTACTGTGAGCTGGTCGCAGATCTGTCTAAGAGTCAGCTAAATACTGAACATCCCAGGACTCAGCACTGACAAACCAGATTGAATTGTGAAGGCTATGTATGGATGAGGAAAAGGGAGAGAATGGTACTAACAAAACTTACGAAAGGAAAGAAAACTGTTTCCAGGTCTAAAAAGTTATCTGACTGGAGAAGCAAGGACACACTGTATCAACTTGATGTCTTCCACAGAAAGACTATGCTGGAAACAGAGTAAACAAGTGGTTTATAAGAATCTTCACATTAATATTGAAGTTTAAAAAAAAGAAATTATGGACAGTGGAAGAGCTGTGAATGGTAGAGAAGTTTTGTGCATTACAGTTATGCTGCTGTACAACATTCAGGATATTCCAGGCTATTTACTGAGCAACCCATTAGGTGGCGCTAATTTCCATCTTGCAAACAAATTATTTTCCTATATAAAACAAGGAGACAATTATGCTTAGCACTGGAAAGACTAACACACACCCCCATCCCCCTGTTGGCTTTGTTAGTGTTTTAATTACGTGACCCACATGATTCTGATATTACTGTCACGGTAGAGTTCTATCAACCCCATAGAAGGACCTCCCCAGATTGTTTCCATCCTCACACCCATAAAATTCCACTCTCAGTCATCACAATGGGGCCTTTCCTAGTACAAGAAGGAAGAATTATCACACCATGAGATCATGGTAACACAGCCACAAAGCCATGCCAGTACTCCTCCACTGTTATGACATCTCAGGCTAAGATGGATGTTTCAGATTTCAGAACTATGGGCACTCAAGTCAACTGGCCAGATGTTTCATGATTCCTTTTGGATAAGCTCCCAGATTGAACTAATCAGCCTAAAAGAAGACAGTGTTTTTTCCCTTTTTTTTTTTTTAAGGGAATGTCCTTTACCAGTTTATCCCTTTTCCTAATTGGCTCTCTAATTATAAAAGTATTTTAGCATAGGGAATATAAAATAGACTTTAAAACATCCCAACTATTTTAACCAAGTTCAACTTCACAAGAACTCTCTGCAAAGTTGGCAGGTAGTTATTGATTAGCCTTTTGTGGCAGATCACACATATTTTGCTTAAAATTGAAACACTTGGAGCTTTAGCAAGGATGAAAAGTTGCTGCATAACAGCGTTGTTGTAAAAGTAAAACGGCTCACAAAACTACAAGCAGCCTTGAAATTTGTAAGGATATGAAATCAAAAACGTCAGAATATTCAATGTCAAAATAAACCTCCAGAGCCTTTTTTTTTTTGCCAAATGCAAAGGCAAAACTCTAAAATACAACAAAAAAGAGTCATAAGAGAGAATACCTCAGAGAGCACAGGACAGGCTTTTCTCTCAGCTGAGGCAAGACACAAAATACAGTGCACTGGTACCTGTGGGGATGTAAATCAGACAGTTCTTGTCTCCAAAGCAAAAAGCAAGCAGATGGGAAACAAAAACCTATGCAGAGTTTTACCCAAAAGGTAGCAAGATAATATCTTGAGTTTTCTGCTTCATTTCAATGATCTTTTAATTAATCTCAGAGAAAACACGTTAGAGATTTAAAGTGATAGGACTAAAGAGAATACTATTGCATGAAAGCTAGAGAAGAGAGAAGATTTAAAGAGCAAGTTAAAATTAAATTAATTAGCAAAAACTATCGTCTTCAAAAATTCATTCACTTAGTTCTTAATTCCATAAGTCTTTTAACTTGATGGCAATGTTGCATTGACCCTTCCTGAACACCAAGTCCCCACCAAAGCCGCTCTATCGCTCCCCTCCTCAGCTGGACTGGGGAAAGAAAATAAAACAAAAGGCTGGTGGGTCAGGGTGAGGACAGGGGGATCACTCACTAATTCCTGTCACAGGCAAAACAGACTCGGCTTCAGGAAATCAGTTTCATTTGCCAATCAAATCCAAGAAGGGTAATGAGAAGTAAAACCAAATCTTAAAACATCTTCCCCCTTCCTGGGCTTAACTTTACTCCTGATTTCTCTACCTCCTCTCCCACAAGTGGTGCAGTGGGATGGGGAATGAGGGTTGTGGTCAGTTCATCAGATGTCTCTGCCACTCCTTCCTCCTCAGGGGACAGACTCCTCATACTCCTGCTCCCCATACTCCTCATTCCCCTGCATCATTGTGGGATCCCTCCCATGGGAGACAGCCCTCCACAAACTTCTTCAAAGTGAGTCTTTCCCACAGGCTGCAGTTCTTCACAAACTGCTCCAGTGTAGGTCCCGTCCATGGGGTGCACTCCTTCAAAAACAGACTGCCTCAGTGCAGGTTCCACACAGGCTCACAAGTCCTGCCAGCCAATCCACTCTAGTGTGGGCTCCTCTGTCCACCGGTCCTGCCAGGACCCTGCTCCATTGTGGGCTTCCCATGGGTTTGCAGCCTCCTTTGGGCACCAACCTGCCCCTGTGTTGGGTCCTCCATGGGCTGCAGCTGGATATCTGCTCCACCTTTAACTTCCATTAATTGCAGAGGTCAACCTGCCTCACCATGGTCTTCACCACAGGCTGTAAGGGATTCTCTGCTCCAGAGCCTGGAGCACCTCCTGCCCCTTCCACTTCACTGACCTTGGCATCTGCACAGTTGTTTCTCTCACATATTCTCACTCCTCTCTCCAGCTGCTGTTGTGTTCCAGCAACTTTCTCCTCTTCTTAAATATGTTGTCCCAGAGGCGCTACCACCATTGCTGATGGTCTTGGACTTGGCCAGCAGTGGGTCAGTCTTGGAGCCAGCTGGTGTTGGCTCTGTTGGACATGGGGGAAGCTTCTGGCAGCTTCTCACAGAGGTCACACCAGTAGCCCCCTCTGCTACCAAAACCTTGCCACCATTACAAATAAACAAGTTGTTATAGACATAGAAATCAAACAAATGCATCTTTTAGCACATTCATAACACTTTGGAAAACCACATGCTTTGAACTGAGGAAATTTTCATCAGGAACTGCCAGGTAAGCCAGAAGTTACAGCAAACAGCACTGGCAAAAAAAAAAAAAATCTATAACCTAAGTGGAAGGTAAAATAATGTTTTTAGATGCTGAAGTGGGAAATAATTCTGTGGCTTCATATTTAATTTCCATCTACTAACCTTTTCCTATGAAAGGAATACAATCCTGTTTCTCTTTATCTCAGGAACTATCTTCAGACACTCTATTTTTAGCATCTGTCTTGTTGAGATTTTTTCCAATTGGAATAATTTCATTAGAGAGGACATTCATCTTGTAGCCAGGAAACCAAGATGCTACGCCTTAACTTCAGTTTGGTCTTTCGCAAATAATGAAAACTTGACAGCTTCAGTTATCCAGCTGTAAAAAAGAGGGGCCTTAGAGAAATGCAAGACATTGATTGTGTATATTGATTTATAGCAGCTAAAAATAGGAACAGAACCTCTCCATTGAGCAAAAGAGCTTGTTTCCCCTTGTCTTGGAAAGGATCATCACCTTCTCTCCATCGATTCTCTCCCTCCTTTACCTCTTCATCACCTGGAGGACTCATCTCCTTTCTTAGTTTTGCTCTTTCTTCAGCCCCCTCCTTTCTGTAATAATGAACAGTGATGATGATGTTTCCCCTCTCAAAAATGAGGAGCAAAGGAAGGTGCCTTCTGGGAATTATCTAATCCTTATTGGAACGCACAGTATCTACCTTCACTATCCCTGCATCCAGGAGGAGGTTTCAGCCATCTTTTCCTGCATGGATTTTTTTTTTATTTTGTTTCAGCTATTCGCTCATCCTGGAACTGAAACTGTTCTGAAACACTTGAACAGAGCAGTCATGTCCCCACTTCATCTTCACTTGCTATCTAAACAACTTCAAGTCTCTTAGTATAACTCCTGAAATATTATCTCTTTTCCAGTAACCAAACCCCAGATTGAATGAATCTTTCTTAAGCAACAATTATGAAAGCAGCAGATACCATTATTTTGTATTAAATTACATGTACAGCAACTTGAATATTTCCTTGCCTTCACCAGTAATACTTCCCTTGATATTTCCAAGAAAGACTTTTGCTTTTTCATGGCTGTATTACATTCTTGGTTGAGTCACTTTGTGAGTGAGGAATAATCAAGTTTTCCTTTTCCTCTTGCATGAGTGTGTCCAGCTAGTCCCGCTTTATAGAAGACAAAAAAGTACACAAACTTTTGCTTTGCTCAATTAGATTTCTTCCTGTCTTTACTATTCCCATGCTAAAGAACAACCAGGTATATCTTTCAAAATATTGCTACTTTCTGACTTCTCTTGGCACTCAAAAACAATTTCAGAACATGTATTAAAATAACAGAAATGTATCAGCAGTTGTCAGAGGTACCTTCTATCCTTCTAGACCATAGGTCATTGTTATATTTTAACTCTAGTTTACAGATTTATTTGAGAACCAGCAGATGTGCACCTCAACATGCCAGTTTTTCCTATGTGCTGGGGAAAAGCTGGAATCACTACACTTTTCCTATAAATGAGGCTAAGGTTGGGAGAAAGAGTATGTAGTTATAAAGCACAACTCAGAGCAAACTAAGGGGTGGTGCTGCTGTTTCCTCTCAGCAGTATATAATCTCCCAGCAGAGCGTGGTCCCTGGCCTGTAAATCAGTTTAGAGTTCAGGCTGAAAAAAATGAAAGTCCAGAGCTACATTTGTAATTCAGAATGGAAATGTTCTGCAAAATGACACTGAGCCACAGGAGTAATTCTGTGGAAGGAGACTGTTTGTTCCCTTTGAATGCATTAATTCTGTATATTAAATTTATACCTTGTTTCCAGCTGCAGCAGCTTCTGTACTCTTATTTTTGTCTTTCTCGAGAACAACATTCACCCTTTCGGCAGAGCTAACATAACTATCCCATCTTTATGAATTATTACCGTGCCTAAGTATTAAGTCCCTTAGTCACATCCTAAGTGAACTCAATGTGATTTACTTGGGCATAAAGCCATCACTGTTAGCAAACTCTAGCTAGCACAAGACACTGCAGCTGGTCTCCTCAACAACGGAAGCAACAGCAACCTACTCTTCACGATCTGCAGTCATTTATCATAGACCAGAGACAAATTCTAGACCTGAGCCCTTCTATTCCAGGCACTCAGTTTCCAAAATAGCACAATTAAAAGACCACTGAACATCTTCGAAAACTCTTACCCAGCTCTTCACTTTAAGATATTCCTTAGAAGGAAATTACCCTTTCCTAAGGCCAGTCTGTACCTGGAGCCAAAAGCTGTCACAAATCCCACCATTCCTTATTCCAGTGCAGAGTACACATGTTCAACCCACATTCTCTAAAAAAATACTCAGTAAAAGTTATATTAAAAAACTTTAGCTGTTATCTCTCAAGAGGATGGTAAGAACGATAAAAACTACACAACAGCTTAGCCATTTCACTGAACAGGCTACTGGAAGTATTTGATTACAGTGGTAGACACCTAATTAGTTACACAGCTAAAACGAGTCATTGTTCTTCCTCAAAAGGATGGAGCCAAATTTCAGTGCATATGCACTAAATTAGCATCATCTTTATGAAGGACAATTGTCTAGTCCAAATCCTTTAAAGGCAGTGGAAAGGCTCCCACTCACTTTAGTCAATTTAACTTGTCACTGGAGTTCTCTTCCCTAGTTTGTAAGTGAGCAGAAAAGAAAAATAGATGAATACAAATCACATGGTTGTGCTAAGTAGACTTCCAAGTAAATGTAAAAAGCTGTCTGTAATTAAAGAAAAGCAGCAGATAAAATGGAACTTTTTTGGAGTCTGGAGGCTCAAAAACAGCAGGACAAAAATGTCTGGGGGATTAGAGAAAGAACAGCCTAGAATGACTTCCTAGAACAGGGAAACTCTTCTTTCTGGACCAAGAATGTTAGACAGAGTTTATAAACCTGTCCAAGTAATTTTCTCATAGGACTACCAGCACAAGCCAGGAGTTTTGGTTTGGTTTTGTTTTCCAACCAGAGGCAGATAAAGAAAAAGCTTTCTTTCAGTGTGTTAATGAAGAAAAAAATCAAACAATTCTTCTTAACACACTAACTTACACTAACTTACACTTTCAGAAACAAATGAGTAATTTTAGAAATAAAGTGAGAAATCTTAGTTCATATGACAAAAGTGCAGAGCAGGAAAACTGTGCAGAAGTTCTGGGTTACAGTCTTTGTGAAACCACTTGCTTTCAGAAGCAACTCAACCACAGTGATATGCAGAATAGAATTTTGTCTCTGGAAACAATCTTACATGACACAGGTTGAACCCATCCCTTGCCTTAGCCCACTTCTCCTTCTCTTACTTCCGTGTATGACATTCCTAATACAGGTACCAAGCAACTCAGGCAAGGCACTGCCCCAATGTTTTGTTTGGATTAGGCAACGGTAAGTTCTGAAGTTTAAAATACTGTGCAGGCTCTCCACTGGTACTTACACAAACCTTAAATTAAAAATGAACACAGAGCAGTTTCTCTAATGGAGAACTTAGACATGTTAGTTTGCATCTAATCTTCAGAACATAGTTGTTAGCAGGAACATCAAGACAGAAATTAGCCAAGAGTATTGGAAGGAAACCAGGAAACACAAAGTAAAGATATGAAAGAGGATACTGTAGACACAAACATTTTATGTTGGGTGTTCTTGTAACTTAGATCTTCTTTACTTCAGTTAGATATACTAGAAAGAAACCTAAACTTCATTCAGGACAATCATCTGTTGTACCATAATTATCTTCCTTGTTAGGTGACAACAGTAGATGAGCTATACACAGAGAAACAACAACATTACTGCAAAGCCAAACTCTTAAAAGTTAAGAAATGCCAGATTTAAGGTTGCCTAATGCAGCTTCTGTATTATAATACAAGCTTTAACCTTGCAGTTGCATTTTTTCCCAAACCTCATGCACTGCACAAGAAGGATACTTCTTCTGTCAGAATGTCTTCAATATTCTTTTTTAGACATTTTTTTCCAACATCTTGCTTCATGACTTTACTCAATTATAAGGTCTTCAAATGTTTTATGAAATAAGTCACACTGCACTGTAAAAAGAGATTGGCCATTTTACAATGACAAAAACATAAAGGAAGGAAAGCAAAGAGGTTAAACAGCAAGAGTCAGACCTGTAAAGTTATTTCACTTGTAGAAAACAGGAATTTAAGCAAGCAAATGAATAGGAATTTAAGAAAGCAAATGAATAGGAATTTAAGAAAGTAAAATAGGCAGCTCAAAAATTAAGAATTTTTTTTCAAAAAAAAAAAAAAGAAAAGCACTACAGCAACAACAAAGAACGTCAGAGTATTTGGGAACTTAAAAAGTGAAAGTTGAAAGCTGTGCTGCTTTTTTTTTTTTTTTTTTTTGCGTATTTCTGGAAGAGAAACCATGTTATCTTGTTTTTAAGAGAGACATACAAGAGCTGCCTTCCCAGCATGAAGTAACATCATTAGTTTTGTCTAGTGGCTTGCTTCTGAGGGCTGCTTCCCCTCTGTTTTGTCAGAAAAGTGACAGGTCTGAAGTACCAGGCAAGTTTAACAAGTGTTTTTCAGGCAGACTGAATGGCCCTGTGATAGAACAGAAACCATGCTGCTTTTTAGTTGAGATTTTGAATTTCTTTTCTTTATTTTTCCAACAATCAAATGCAGCAAATCTTGAACAAAGCTTTGTACTGTCAACATTTAAATCTCTGTAGCCTTTAAAGACAGAGCCCAAAGAGGCAGGAAGAGAGTCAATATTAGCCATTTGTTACCTAGTGCTTCTGGCAGAGAACAGCCCAGCTGATCAAATGCTGCAGAAGGTGGAGCCAGAGGATGAAGCATCAATGCATCTCTCTTCTGAAAAAGCACATTAAATCCTGTCTCTATCCATCATTTCGAGAGCTATCTTACTTTCCCTTAAAAAAAGCTTAGTAGAAGCAATGAAATACTACTGTATTAAGCTTTTACAGTGAAAAAATAAGCCTTCAGAAAGTTATGCCATCTGCCAAGTTCTGATTTTTTCACTGGTCACGCAAGATGAAACAATGAAAGAAGTGGTGTTCTTGGGAAGCTAAATGGCTTGTTTGCCTTTCGCAGTTCTGAAACTTTATATCTTATCAATAAATCAAAGGAATGGAATAAAGCAAGAAAATATAACTGGGAAAATTTTAACTTGGAAGCATACTAGACAAGAATTTGTGGGTATGTTCTGCTCTTGCAGGAATTAAATCAGAGGTAGTTCTGCCATTGCATGGAGAAAAATGTTGAGAAAAATCAGTTCTACTGTTCTAAACAGTCAGTAACTCTATTGGTTACTGAGCTGATATTGACTGATCAGTCCATTGACTGTAAATGAGAGTCAAGTGGGGTGCAGCACTGTGCCTGCACATGATAAGCAAAGTACTTTTCAGTCAAGAGGTCACAGGGCAGGACAGCAGGTTGCTAACAGCTTTTTCCAGGGTGTGAAGTGTGGTGTGTTGTATTGACCACATCCCCCCCTTCAGGGGGAAGGAAAAAGATCCACTAAGGCTGTGGGGTATTAAATGCCTCTTATACAAAGCATTCTCAAAGCATTCAGGTCCCACCATTTCTACCAAGCTATTGAGATTTGTGATCCAGCCTATGACCAGTCTGGATGGCAGAGGTCACTTTTCTTTCTCAAGACTGCCATATAGAAGTCACAGTAAAGCAAGATACTTTAACCCAACCGTAGTTAATACTGGGTTGGGACAGTTCAACCCAATATCAACTGTACAGCAAAGCAGCGTGGCAGAAAGGCAGGCTATCCCAGCCTTCATTCTGCAGAGCTCCTCCTCATCCATGCAAGCACACTGTGCACCTTCTCAAGTTCAGCCACAAATCCTGCAATGTCTCTCAAATGCTTTATGCTGAAAATCTGGAAGCAAATTTCCTGCAGGTACTACATCTCAGTAATGGTTCCACCTCAGCCCCCAGGCAGTGCCCTGGAGAGGGGGACCTGGCACTGCCAGGGAGCTAGCAGGAGAGCATGGCCCAGGCAGGGCCACCTGCAGCAGAAGATCCTCCAGCAGCAGCTCCTCCAGGGTGATGTGGGGGTAAAACATGGAAGTATTCCAACAATAACCAAACGGAGGACTTGACGCTTTCAAGTAAATGAGTTAATCTCATTATATTGATTTCTTACTGTATCTGAATGGGTAAAGACAGATAAGAAAAAAGTACCCAGCCAAGTCACATTTATACAGACAATGTTTCTTGTCATTTCATACTGTTGATAGGGCTAAATGTGACAGCCATTTAGCTTGACTAATTAACAATGAGATCTTATCTGAGTACTGGGTTGGGGATTTACATGGGCTTGTGTTTCTTTGGAATAGTTTCAAAACCATATCTATGTAAAATGAGACTGTAACTACCAGTGCAAATATGAAGCTTTTCATTTTTTCTGGTAGCAAAGATAATTTAAAACCACTGAGGCAATGAATAAAAACATTGAGGCTTTGCCAAGCCTCAGCTAAAAAATAAGAAACCCACTGCTAAAAATCCAGTTGAAGTAAAGCCCATTCAGTAAGGGCAAGAGGGCCTCTCAAACCCTCAATTTTATATCCCTCAATTTATATCCGTCCATTCAGAAATGCTCTTCCAGCTAATTGCATTTAGTCAGCTTATCAGCCTCTCTGTGTCACTTTAATTATTTAGATTATAAATAATTCTTCTCTTTCCTTTTGAGATATTACTCAAAAAAAGTACGTTTGCACACCTGACTAAATAGGAAGGTCTGATTTATTGACTTTGGTGCTCCATGAATATGTAGCACCATTAGAAGAGGGAACTAAGAAGGCTAAGAAAAGAAGAGCTGTAATAAAACTGAGGAAGTTTCAAATATATAAGCAAGGCCATTTACTTTATACTAGCAAATTTTGTGCTGTACTTAAAGGATGTCACGCTATGATTCAAAATCATTGCCAAATTGGAATTATTATGCCTGTGACTCACCCGTTTCAAAATGCAATTCCTACTTACCTTGAAATGGAAAGAATGGAAAATCTAAACATGTGGTTTCCTGATATTTTTTCCATAACATGCAATGCATTGGCAATGAAAGGCAGGACAAAGCAGAGGGACACAGAATTTAATATCACCTAAGAGAACTAAATTTCAATTGGACACGGAGGGCACAGAGTCTGTTGGCTATAACCATGTAGGAGAACACATGTCCTTAACACAAGGCCTCTGGGACCCCGATATTATAGGATAACAACAAACTATAGGAAAACTCTCTTGCTCTGCAAAAGCATAGGCTGTTGGCCCTGCCCAAAAGCAATGTCACCTGTTGTTCATTATCTCTTTCTTGTATGTAAGTTATGCATGGCTTTTAAAAAGCAAATACAGGGCAAATTACGGTATTTATCTGATCCAGTAAACTGATATTGTGTTTCAAATTACTGATTTCATCTATTAATAAATAAAAATTTCAACCCATATTCAAGACTAACACTTTTATTTGAGCTTGTGGTTAAGAAACCACATTGTTCAGTCTGATCTGGGTCTACCCATAAATAATCTACAGAAATGCTATAATAAAGGTTATTCCCATTGATTATCTTTAAATTTCATTGATGGAAAATAGGAAAAATTTCTAAGGGGAAAATAAAACCTCACAACCCTCTAGGGAATACCATTCAAAGAAATTCAATCAAATGTTGACTGCTGCTCCACAGTCCCAAAAGAAATTACATACCCCGGGCACATTCACATACCAGAGCCTCTGCCAGTTTGGTCACGTCAGAAGGTTCCCTGGGAAAGACAGAGCACCCGTGACCATACCACCTCCTTCAGTGAACCAAAAATAATAATCTGAATAACTGCAGCTCCAGTATAAGCAGCAAAACCAAAAGATTTTTAAATTATCTTTTCAGCTCTGGACATTACGTGATTGCAGGTTAAAATAATTTTTCAGTGCTGTATAAATCTGCAATGAATATCATGCAATTTTCTTCAAATTTTTGATCTATCCTATCAGAGGTGTGAAGTCTGAAAAGGGTCAATATGCAGAACTTGGATATTGTTACTCTCTGGCCTGCTTGATCTAGTAAAAACAAGCAAGCCCTACAGTTCTCAAATCTCCACACCAACTGAGAAAAAATTATAATTTGTAAGAAACATAAATTAAATCAGTCTTTGTCAATGTGTGAACAACTTTACTTAACAGAATTATTATTAAAATCCATGTTCACCAGAAAATGTTCACCAGCTTCACTCAGATCAACAAAAGAAAACCCTGCACCAAAATCAAAGTAACATCACAATATCAAATGGAAATGGATAATCTTCTCATGTTTTCTTTTGTTTGTTTTAATGTCTAACAGTTTTTATTAAATCCACCTCTAACTGCTGTGCTTTTCACGATAGTATTGTTTTTCACTTGGAGCTAGCTTAAATGAAATTAGCAAATACCCAGCATTTCTAACTAAACCACATATATGACAATCATACTTACTAAGCAAAGGGATAAGGGGCAGATCCTACAGCGGTGCCATTAAAACAGTGACTCAGACGTGCTGATACAGTCTAATCCCAGAATATTTTGCCTTCTAAAATTAGGGATGTTCAATTCACATTTCAGATTGCCTCAGCTCACTCAGGAGGCATACAATCATTTTTATTGCCTATAAAACTAGCTAAAAGAGGTCAGAAATTGCTTTTTCCTTCTTACTGCTGTATAATTACCTTAAGATGTATGTGCAACATTAAAACACATTTTATGCATTGGATTTATTAACTAATTCACATGAACCACAATTAAAATAAACTGAATATATTTCTAGAAAACTAAGTTAGGATTCCTGCTGCTTTTCATTATGAAAACTAGAGTTACAGTTTGAAGAATGTTCAAAAGATCCATATTACAACTTGCATACCTTATGTCTGCTAAATAAGCTGCTTCATAAGAACTACCAGAGACCAGTTGCAAAACAATCTCTACAAAGCAACAAGAGGCTTCTGCAGTTAGTATTGTTTGACCCAGAATATTTATTTTAAAACATTGGTTTTAAAGTCTGATCTTGATTTTTAGATGTAGAAGGGAGAAGCCACCAATGTTTTTTATAACATAAGTGGTTAATTAACCTCAAAACTGCCAACATACATTTTTCTTTGAATCTGAATTCACTATTATTAACTTTATTCTTCTCTCATTAGAAACTTCTTTCGTATCAAAACTTGACTAGCAAGTCTCTGTTTTCTTTGTGATCAAATTAAAGGGTCTTCATTTCCTCTTTGATTTGCTGAGGAAGAGTTCCTAAAGCCTTTAAACAGAGTAATAGAAGACAGACACACTTTTCTCTTCTCAGATGTTTGCCAATCTCTAAAGTATTGAGAAAAATAAACATGTCCATGAATAATTTAACATTTCTTTTTAAAATGAGCTAAAGTTTACCTAAATAGAAATAAATTATTCAATGAAAAAATTATCAGCAATTGAAAATATTGCAATTCTCCACATGCATGTTCCCAGAAAACTTGTGAGTTTATGGTAACATGAACAGTTAGATCAAAACAGGCAGCATTATTCTAAACTTATGAAAAACTTCTCTCTTCAAGCACTCACACTCTGTAGTCTTTATAGGTCATGGATTTACACACAATTATATAATCTCTTGTGTGATTCTGATATACACAGCAACTGCTTCTGGTGCCTAATTAGGACAGTCAAAACGTAAGGGGCAGGTGACTACTCCAGCAGTGATTGAGGCCATCCAGAGGAACTAGGCAGTTTCAATCTTAGACTGGACCTGACTTCACTGAACATCATAGGACAAATCTTTCAACCCATTTCAAGACAATGGAACTGAGAGACATTGGATGAAAAGTTCATGAAGAGTGCAGTCACACAGTGTGCTCTAGGTATGTCAGCACCCAGGGTTAGCAGCCTGCTTCTTTATTTAGGCAGTACCAGCTCCCAGCTTTGGTGTGTACCAAAATTAGCTAATTGTAAAACTGGTCCATCAAACCAACATCCCATAGGGAGCAGGCATAGATTCACATCTGATATGATTCCTATGTTCTTTACAAGACACTTAAGTTTGGGTCTAAATAAATGCTACAGAAGAAAAGGGATAGGTAAGAACTGTACCGAATCAAGGACAAAACCAACAGTCAGGAATAAAGAAACAGGGCATCTAGTTTCAATAAACCAGAAAGGAGCAGTATGTCCAGCAGCTGCAGAAAAAAGTAATCTTCATCTGAAGGAGTTAAAGGGTGCAGAAAAGATAACAGTTTTCTGGTACTAAAACTGCAAAACAGTGAGCAGGAAGGAAGTGGTTTTCTTGTGGGAGAAATAGAGAATTCCCTCTTGTTGTGAAATACCTGGCATCAATGTCTCCTGCACACAGAAACCTGTCTAATTCAGAAAGTCTAGAAATATGCAAATGAGTGAGAGTCATTAAGATTGAATATTAGTTCTTAAGACAACACAGGGTAATATTTATCTTTAAGAATTGCACTATACTATGCTTGGAGTATCAAATGGAAGATATTTCAAGTAACTATATTATGTGTATTTTTAAACATTAATTAACCTGTTCTAAATTACATGTCTCAAATTAAATTGCTTTTAACATTTATTTAGCATAACGGTCTCTTTTCTAAATTTACCATGTTCTTCTCAGTTTTGAGGATGTTTCTCTTAATTTCATCTTCATTTGAACTCTGCCATAGAGTAGCTTTTTCCTAGTTTTTTTACTCCAATAGAGCAGAGAAACCAAGCAGTGAGGAGCAGCAATACATTAACAAAGGATGAAATACTCTGAACATTTGCATCCTGCTAGATAGCCCCCAGCAGTGACCTCTGCTTTCCCTGTTCTTAGCAGTATCTGGAGGTAGCTTGCACACGAAGAGCTCTCAGACCAGCAGCTACAATCACTCAGAAATCAGCTGTATGAAGCTACTTTCATACTGCCTTAAGTCAAAAGCACAATACTTCCACTGACGTGGATTTTTAAAATTGCAAAATTAATCTAGTGATTGCCTTTTTCATTGTCTCATGCTGGCTCATGATAGATGAGCAACATTAAACATGTTATCAACTCTTAATCTTACTAACCAATCAATGAATAAAAACAAAAGGGTTAGAGCCACCGATCCTTTTAGTACAAAAGCTAGAATCTCGAAAGAGGACTTGAGAACTCTGTTAAATTGATATACTTTGGGTCTGCTGAAGAAATGATCTTTTCACATGATGAAAGTGCACAGACCAACTGCTGAGCAATTTTTGCACAATAGAAGGATAGAAAAGATCATTATAATCTTCCAGTCTGACCTCCTGAATAAATTGGGTCATAAGACTTTCATGTATTCATCTTGTTTGAATTGGAGAATTTCCTTCAGAAAAGCATCCAGTTCAGATTTATAAAGTGCCCAATAAGGGGGAATTTATTACAGTCTTTATTAAATCATTCCACTGGCAAATAACTCACACTGTTTAAGATGTGCCTGCTTGGAATCTAAATTGCCTAGACTTAAATTTAATTGCATGGATCTCATTATACCTTTGCCAGCCAGACAGGAGAGCTGCTGTTATCAAATCTCTGCTTCACATATGGTCAAGCTGCTCCTTTATCTTCTCCTTAATAAACTTTGCTGTTTCCCTCTGCAAAGAAAGATTTCAAGATCTTGGAGTTCCTCTCTGACACCTCCCTGATTAATAAACTTCCAAGACCTACATGTGATATTCCAGTAACCATGGTCCTGTGAGTAATTACAGGTTGAAGAACTTCCTATTCCTCTGTTCAGACAGCAAAAAAAATCACCATAATGTTGCACTGGGAGCTCCCTCTCCCCCAGAGTCCTCTTCTGAGTCATCGCTTCCCAAGACAGGCACCCCTCATCGAAAAAGCATTTCCCTGTTCTGTTTCCAGCAGCACTATTTTGGCTCTAACCATGTTAAAACACCTATTCTTTGGCTGTATGCAGGACAAAATGCAATCCCTACGTGGCTGTGAGGCAGCCATAGCTCCAGCTGTACAGCCACATACACGTTACCCTTTATCTGGGAGTGCACCTTGTGTTGTGCTCTGGAGAATCACAGAGTGGCTGGGGTTGGAAGGGATCTCTGAAGAACATCTAGTCCAACCTCCCTGCTAAGGCAGGATCACCTACAGTAAATCAGAAAGAAGCTCCTCAAAGAAGTTATGCAAATATAGAACAAAGTCAACAAGCAGTCCACATCATCCCAAACACCCGCCTCTTCTGTACTCACCATACTTCCCATCTTTGTGTAACCTCGGTTCATTATTTATCATGTTTTCTACCTAAAATCACTCCCGGAGTGTTAGAACCAAGGTCTAAGAAGTATCATTGGACTCACACAGCCACTGGCTGGCAGTAACCCACTACCAAGCACACAGTGAGAGCAACCAGCCAGCTCTTCATCTGCTAGGCCTCACCTTGCTTTCTCCTTGTGGCTATATTACATCAATTAGCTTTTCCTTTATCAGATTTAGAGATGTAAATCTGCTGCACAAGAAGAGCAAGGCATACACCAGAAATTACTTGAGAAGCATGTCTTCTGTTTGCTGATCCCACTCCAGGTCAGACCTGCAGCTTCATAACTCTGCACCCAAGGGCCAACCAGCACATTAGGGAGAAGAGGGGAGCTCCGGGTGAGCAAGGGAGCAGCAGGCTTTGGCATGCCATGGCTGTGGAAAACACACTTCTCCCAGTCCTTTCCCAAACGTTTTGGTGTAACCCTGGCAGAAGGGAAAGTTCAAAGGGTTGGAAATCTCTTTGATGAGTACGACAAGTAAGACAAGTGTAATTCATTACTGGAAACAGTATCTTACACCATTCTTGTATCATGCACAGCACTTCCTAAGCAGAAGTTATTGTCCTGACAATGTTACACTGATACAAGATGATCTGGAAACAGCTGCAAACCATTTATTATAGATAAAGCCAAAACAAATTATTAACTAAAGCATGAGGTCACCAAGTTTTGTCTTCAGAATTACAATCTTTAAAATGTAGTAGTCAAGTGAAATACACTTCTGCAAGTGCTGGAAGATCTATGGGGAGTGAGGGGAAGAATTTGGAAATAATTTGAAGTATCTGCAGCATATACTGGCTGGCATTTTTGTTAATTACTCACTAAATCTCAACTTATTTCAGAGTTTCAAATTTATTCTGATCAATGAATTAGAACAAAGATCACGATGTATTTATGAAATAGCTAAATACCCAGGTCTTTCAATTTAATTAATGGTCAGAATAGTTGGTGCTAAATGTAAATCTGCACTGTACATTAATGTACTTACATGTATGTTTGGCTGCCAATGTATCCTTAAAAAAAAGAGGAAAAATATTGAAAATAGAAAAAAAAGTTTTATTGTCTTTAAACATAAATGAGGGATATGTAAAATAGACCTAAGTAGTAAATAGAAATTTTTGTAGATTAAAATGCATGGAACATGAAGAGACTCACTTTCCACTATCACTTAAATTAGATTTTATATATATTCATTATGTTATAGATAATTTTTAGGGTCTGACAAATACTGAGATCTAAAACACTCTTCATAAGTAATGGAAGTCATTATGTGGAACGGAAATACAGCTCCAATAATATTTTTAATGTTCTTTAAATTCTTTCAGTGATGATTCTGAGATAAAATATTTAAAATATTTTAAATCTTCAGTCTTTCAAATAATTCCCAGCTTTTACCAATATAGTCTTGGTAAAAAATAACAGGAATAAGCATATCTGAGTATTTCATGTGAGGACAGGAAGGGAGGTTCAGACCCATAGTAAAGAGAGCAGCTATAGCCTTGAAATGATCACATGAATAGGTCCAGCAGAACATACCTCCTCCAGCAAGTCTCCAGAGCACGAGGAGGCTGTTTAAATGGCTAAGCAGCACTGTCTGTAACCATGCTGAGCTCCAGCTCTCCAGAGTCTCCCAGTACACATCCCTTGGATGCAGAGCACTGTTTTGTTCCTGCTGCTTTCCTCAGTGCCAGGAATAAAGAGGAACATTGAGAATTAACATCAGTCATTTCTCCTAAGTATATTCTCACAGCACAAGAGAAGGGGAGATCCATCCACTTAAACTCTTCAGAGACATAAATCCCATCTTGCCAGAGGAATATATTGACTAATGACTGTAAAGAAAGAGGATCTGACTATATTCAAGTTCAATTTCTGTTTAGCAGCCACGTCTGAATCAAAAGCTTCCCCTAAGAATCACTTGGCTGTTTTCCTTCTGATTTTTTATTTAGTTTTGGATTGGTTTTGAGTAGTGCATCTGATCTTGTTTTATTTAAATGTAAAAACATAATATAACCATCACAGATGTAGTTAGAAAAGTTCAATTCACATGTTCTGTTGAAAGCAGTTGCAGTTATACTTCTAGGATCCAGGAACAGGTATACAGAAATTTAATGCACCAACACAGAAGCAGTGTTACCTTTAAATTATGAGACTTACACAAGCTCACAAAGGAAATATCAAGCTGGGAAAGATATTTTTCATAACAGAGCCAAAAGGAGGCTTGTAGTTTGGTCAAGAAATGGCAGTTTTGGTTTGGTTTGGTTTTTTAACTGAAGATTATCAACCCATTAATGTCCCTTACCTGGCAACATAAGTTGGAAACTTCATCTCCTGAAGCCCTTTTTATCACTATCCACACATTGCAGATATGCTAAGAGCTCAGACAGAAATTATGAGATAGATGCTGGAATTACCAGATCAGTCCTAAGGTGTTAAGTAAGAGGCTAGAATTGCCCAACTTTCAAAAATGACTGAAAGTCATTTATTACTCTGACTGGATCCTTGATAGTATTTCTGTTAAGTTGGCACAGTCAATGAACTAAACGGGAAAAATTACCTATTTTTCCATTTTTTTTCTTTATATTTTGGCGCACTGTCTGGTCTAATAAAAAACACACCTTTTAACAAACATTTCTCTCTCAGAGACTAATACAAATTACTCTGTATGGCAGTTGTTCAACTTACCCAGCCTTGTTATTAAATTTGTATGTGGTTCACTTTCACACATTTGGCAATTTGTCCTTTTTCCAGAGCATATTTTTCTAATAGTCCTTTGTGTTTCTGATGCTTCATAGCATTTTAATCTCTCTCCTATTTTCCTTTGCCTTTGTGGATGGTTTGGGTCCCAGCCTCTGACTGCAGCATGTTCCCAAAGCCATTTCTCGGAAGATATCCTGATATACTCTTGGGCTTTTGCCCACATAGTCTGCTCACAAGGCTTTAGAACAAGAGCTTGGTATGAAAGTATGTTCAAAAAAAAAAAAAAAAAAAGAAAAGAGAGAGAAAGAAAACACAGATTTTAATAGTATTCCTACTCCAAATTGAAACAACCCCAAGATCTTATGAGGGATACAATCACATATTCTACCAACTTGCTGGAGAGTATTTGCCAGGGACACAACCAACCTGCCTCCAGACCCCTTTTTCCATTATTATTATTAGGGAACTGAACCTCATTTTTCCACTTTGGTTAAGTACATATCTTAAGCTGTTAGACCTTCTAGGTAGACTGAGTTATTCTGCTTTTTACAAGTAATAAAATATTTATTTAATCAGGTTTACTATGCACCTTGAAATGAAGTGATTGGATATTCTCTAGCTGAAGGATTGCATGAATCCCTGCATAAACAGAATTATTCAGCTATCAAACTGTATGGTTTTAGAAATAGTTTTGATTTTGACAAACCAGATTTTTCAGCTTAAAAAAAGTCTATCAGACCAGATATATCAATGGAATAAATCTAGCTTGCCCGTAACCCTCTCACCCACTATAATTTCAGATAGAGTGTATTGTAGCACTTAAACATGTTTCAGGTATCTTTCTTAATAGGCATTACCACTTAAGAACAGGGGGGATTTCATGTATAATACACAGTAGATATCTGCATATGTTTTAAGTATTCATCTGCCTTCACATTTATAATCCCTTTATAACTCATTTTGTTTTCCTATTTTTAGCAACGTCTTAATAATTCGGCAGTAAAAATTCATGGTTTACCTTCATAGAGTAAAAGTGGCTTTGCCTCTGTTTCACTCTGCTTGCCTCTGAGATTGCTAGTAAACCATTTACTCCATCACTGCCTGAGATGCATGATGTGTAGAATAATGCTAGAGTATAGCAAGGTTTACTATAAAAAAATAAAACTTCAAGATTTAATAGAGAGGGCAAATGATATGGGGTGTGAATTTACATAAGCTATTGTTAAACGATGCATTTGTATACAGCATGTAAAGTATATGATTGATACTGCATTCATTCAAGGATGAGAGGTAGATGAGAAAGCACTTCCCACAATGCCAAAAAATGCCTTTTTGAACTTGAGAAGTCTTGTTCCTCCACTGCCACAAGGCAATGCCAGAGAGCAGACTGCCCCAGAAAAGACTGTCATGAAGAGGACAGGAAGCCCCTCAGCCTTCCCCACATCCTCCATCACCAGGCATTCCCTAGAGCCCTGCCCTCCTCCAGGAGCAAGTGCAAGGTGTGCAAGCCAGTCACTCCAGGGGTGCAAGGTGGCATCTTGTGGAGCTCACCACCACCACTGAGGCGATGGGTCCCAAAGTGGTGTCCCCAGGCTCCCAGAGTGCCTTTTCACAACAACTGCTCCACTAGCTTCCTAGTCCCTGTTTGCACACCCTGTGCACAACTCTGAGGGTCTGGTGAACAGTAAACAGGACACAGGCCTGCTTTCCACCTGACCGCTTTCCCAGCCCACTTTTGGCTCCCAGATGCAATAGACTCACCACATGAACGACGATTTGGCTGCATGCTCCTTCATCCAGCCTTGTGCTCCAAGCAGGAAACCTAGACAGAAACCCCACATGGCTGCAGAAGCCCAACATTCACCCTGGTTTTGCCACATTAACATTTTCACCCAAAATCATCAAGGAGAATCAGATACATTTGGTATTTTTTTCATAAGCTGGCCTCCTTGCCATTCCTCCAAGATCCTAACAAGAGGGAGTGCTTGAATTGACCAAAACAGAGGAGTCACTGAAACCTTCAGAGTGCTGCTGGACACACAACCCCACCTGCACAACAGCACCTTCCCCTAGGTGCTCAGAGCAAGGCTTTACAATGCTGCTTCATGACAGACGTCATTGGCTTTTCAGTTTCATCAGCCATATTTAAAACAGATTCAGGCAAAGAGGTTAAAAAGTTTTGCTCTTACAAGCATAAAATCTTAAAGTAATAAGTAAATCCAGAGAGAAACTAGGAGGACTGATCTTTACAAAAGGCAAGTAAGTGCAATCAGGACACTGCAGAAGACACTGATGTCTCTTGTACTGAGCCTAAAGCTCAGAGGAAATATTCACACAGTGGCATACCTTATTTTAGCTGTTTTTGTACTTTGTTATACAGGTCTGTTAAAAAAAAAAAAAAGAAGGCCTACAGTTGTTTTATGTTTTTCTTTGCTTTTAATAATGTTGTACTGCTTTGCTCTGCCTAGACGTAAGACACATATTCCATTGTGAAAAAAAAAAAAGATACCAGATCAAGGTTAAAATAAATGAGGCCCAGCAACGTCAGATATTAGCCAAGTGATAACTGCAGATCAGCTCTAATGAGCTGAGACTTTTTCCTGCAGGGTATGAGTTACTCCGTGAGTCAAAGGCGTATTTCCAAGTGACAAATAAAATGCCACAGAGGAATTAATTGTTGCATTGTTAACTACTGATTACTCATACATATCACAATATGTGGCTGAGTGATGTAATCTTTTAAACTCCCATCCCACATAACATAATGAGGAGGTAATTAGAAGAGGCTGGCTGGAAGTAATCTGAGGGAAGAGGCACAAAGCAGAAACTGCTGAAAAGGTGGTTTTAATCTTGACAGTGAAGGGAGTGTCACTTCATTTATTTCCAGGGAATTCATCTTAACTGCATCTCCATGAACTCTGACAAAGCAGACCTCATTTCTTTGTTCCCATATGTTTGTAAGCAAATATGTTGTTTTTTTCATGTAAACCATACTGGCTAAGAACCGAGGAAAAACAGTTAAGGGAGAAAACCACCCAGATGTGAGTCCTGCAGCTCACCCTCCATCATATTCTGGGATACATGGGTAAAATGTTGAAAATCTTTATTCCCTGAGGAATTCGGAAAAAATCTGCCATTAGTCTCAAGTTTTCAGTTCCCTAGCTGTTTTGCATTATGCTTTTGTCTACATAGAACTAGTTTTGGCTTAGATTTTATGCTTTTCAGGATACATGCTTGAGGGCAAATTTATGTACTTCCTCAAACAGTGGAAACCTGATATGAAAATCCAGGTTTACTACACTACAAACAATAAAGAATTCTTTTGTCAGATAAAGTAAATATATTTATGTTCCATAAACTGAAGTATTTAAATAGAATTATTTTTTTTTACCAATTTAACACTGTCATCAATCATCACACCCCTATGTAAATAATTCAAGGTGATGTACTGTAGGAAATAAATACCTCAAATTCATAAAATCTGTATTATCTGTCCACTTAAATGTATTACAGGACTTGTTTTCTATCTGCACAGTGACAATATCATGTATAAACAATTTCAGTTTGTTTTATAATGTTTTTGACCCACTTGCCATGGATTCTAAAGTACTTTCTGTAATGATTCTTGAGGGTAATATTTTGAGAACTATTTATGACAGACGAGGACCTCTTTCAATAATTCAGCATTCCAGTCCAGCTAAATTTTTTTGCAATCTTTTCTACATGATGGGATTTAAAAATTAACAATGTTAGAAGGTGCATAAAGAAACAGTATGAAATCCTAATTAATTACAATAAACACATTTCTGTTTCTACGTAAACTAGCAAGCATCAATTTGGTAAACAGGAAAGCCAAGGGATCTTGGACGTGAGATCAGGGAAGATGGAATGGCACTGGGAAGAAAATTGCAATCCTGTTATCAAGTTCACAGTCCCAATGGTTCAAGGTTATTCCGTATTTTATTCACTCATTTATTCAAGCATTCTCAGTGACAGAAGATTCAGTTCTTACTGCAGTAAAACAATTCCATTAAAGGAATTAAGTGCTAAGAGTAAAATGACTGAATTACACACATAACACTACCTGTCTCATACTAATCCTAGCTGGCTTTTTTGCTAAATATCAGGCCATATTACTTACTCTGGATATGGGAATGAATATTTAATAAAACACTTCCCGAGCTCCTAGTTGCCATCAAGCTGAAGCAGATAATACAGCAGGATGGTAATTATTATTTTTTTAATCAGCCAACTTCCATGTTCTGGTATCAAGATGACTTTTGCCATTGTGTATTTTATGGTGGAAATATCAATAGATACTAGGCAGTGTATCGTTCACATATGAGCAATAACATCTGTAAGAATAGTGTGATAAGACCATTGTTTCAGACTCATAGGAGGAAACAAGGAGATGCAGCTGGAAAGAACAGAAAAACCGGCTGTAGTGCAAAGTCTGACAAAAGCTGAGCCGGGTGGACAAAACGAGTCCCTTATTGTTCAGTGTTGTTTGGCAAGCTTAGAGGCACAAAGGAGAAGAATGAAAGCTGTAAGTAAATGCAACTGTCAAAGGCATGATTCTGACATGGAGCAAAGATGAAAAAAACAAAGCATGTTGGAGAGCACAGTTTGGAAACAATAAGCAAAGCAACCACCCCCTGCCCTCAAACCATCGAAATCAAACAGGAATTTACACACTTCACTCATGCCATCAACATTTCATTTACAAATAATGCAGCAAAGCAGTAAATACGCATTCAGGCCCTTCTGTGAATGTTAACCACCTTCTTACTAAAACCAGCCTTGACTACAGGCTTGTTCATCAAGCTTATAAAGCCACATTTTTATGCAATGAAAATTGTCGTCATTACAAAATACTGCAAAGCAGTCAGGCTGATCATCACACTTTCCACCTGCAAGTAATAAAGCAGCATGCCTGCAACTCCACTCGTACATTTCCAAATGTCATATAATAATGATTTGCAAGAAATCTTGAAAAATATTCCCTTCCCTATAAATACTATTGAGACAGGCTATTTTCTTGCATATGCATTAATGCATTTAATTGAAAACCCAAGGCAGCTGTTACACTGCTATTCGTTTTATTATATCCATAAAAATAATGGATGTTCAACACAGAGCTGAACACAGATTACAGCCAAAGCTATTTACTAATCCCTTTTCCCCTGATCATTGAAGAGACTAACCACAAATTTGACAGGCCAGAAATACAGGGGAAGAACATACTGTAGTGAGTTCACCAGGGTGCAAATCTCTGATCTAGACAACAGAGGAGTCCTGAACAAGAGTCTACAGCATAACCAGCACACACTATGTTGTCTGCACACTTCCTTCATTCAACTATAGCTAGAAACTAACCAGAACTTAGCTCTTCTCCCTCATATGTCCTGGGCAATTCAGTGCCTACACCTAAATGCTGTTGAAGACCAGAACTTCTCTCAGCTCTTCCCAGGAACAGGATGAAACCCTAGAAGACTCCTTCTCTGCACTCAAAAACTCTCATACTTCTTTGCTGTCAGCAAACTGACTGCAGTGCACCAAATCCATACAAAAATTAGGATTCAGCTGCTAACATCAAAGGAAAAGTCAATAGCACCAGGAGCTACGGTGGAAGTGATTCATCCCAAGCCCCAGCAGAAGTACCAAGCTCAATACCCCAGAGACAACCTGTTCCCTTCCCTGACACTGCTCCCCTTCTTTTGGTACACAGCAGGAAAGCCTTCAGACCCTTGGAGTAGAAAAATGCCAAATCACCTGTCCTGCTGAGGGATATCAACTGGACTTTGGCATTGCACTTCAGTCAGAAAGGCAAGTTCTTTCACTCCAGTCTTGACAGACTCTGTAATCCTACCTGCCTTTTCCAAATCTGTCCATGTATAAATGAGCCTGAGAAAGTTCAAAACACCGAGTAATTAAACACAGCCAAAACAATTCTTGGGACTGAAAGGAACCTACTGTGGATCTTATCTTGTTTGTTGGCATTCCAGCAACTACATCATATAACCTCTCTTCATAAAGGTAACAGTTCTGCCCTAAAACTAACTTGTTTTTTGTCCCCATAGTCTGCCATCAAGCTGTTCCATTTGTGTTTAGAAAATCTCTTTCTTGTTTCCAGACTGAAGGCAGTTCACAGCCACGGAATACACACCTGGATTTCTGGCAACGCAGCTGGTTAGCTTGAAGAATTCTCTCAAAGACTTTTGCCATCCTAGCACACTTTCTTGTTGTTTTTAGCATGCCAAAGAATGCAGGTTCATCAGTTTGATTTTTAAAGATTCTCCTATCACCTTATTAGGCCTTTGTTCTATATCTGGCCCATGTTTCAACAAACAGGGGAAGCCTGCACGGAGCACATTGCCCTGGATAACAACCTTACCTCCCAGCTTCTCCTGGATTTCCTCCCAGTGATGCACACCACTGTCATTTTTTCCCCAGATGCAGCTCTCTGGTGGCTTACAGTCGTTCTGTGAATAACTAGTGCATCAAGGTATTTGTCATTTATGATCTCAAATGAAGAACTTCCCTCTGTTATTAGTCCCTGAAATTAATGACCTTTTATTTTAAACTCTTAAAATTCTATTAGTCAAGTTTTAAAGGCCATCTTCTTGGATAATATTCCACTATTCTTTTTAGTCATATTGTCTTTCCCAGTTTATATCATCAGCAATTTCATTAACCTAAGACTATTCTTTGTGCCAAGGTCTTTCTTTTTTAAAAAGAAAGAAGAAATCAGTCCCAAGATCAATTCTTAAGAAAGTCTTCTGGTAAACTCTCTAGCTCAACAGTCTGAGGATTAGCACAACTTGAGACAAGAGTCGTTTCCTTCTCAGGGAATGCTTTAGCTGCCTTGGACCTTTTGGACCACACCATCAATCTGAGCTGAGTTTCATAAACCTTTCCTTAGTGACAATTCACTCCAGCCAAGAACCTTGCCAGAAAAGTTGCACATTCAACAGATACAACACAGTTCACTATATTGGAATAGAGATGGTGGATAGTGGCAGAGCAACTGATGTTATTTACCTGGATTTGTACAAAGCATTTCACACTGTCCCACATGACATACTAGTCTCCAAACTGACAAGACATGGATTTGACAGATGGACCACTTGGTGGATAAGAAATTGGCTGGATGGCCAGACCCAGAGAGTTGTGGTCAATGGTTCAGTGTCCAATTGGAGGCAAGTGACGAGTGGTGTTCCTCAGGGGTCAGTATTGGAACCAGTGCTGTTTAACATCTTTGTTGGAGACATAGACAGTGGAATTGAGTGTATCCTCAGCAAGTTTGCTGATGATACTGAGCTGTGTGGAATAGCTGACACCCTGGAGGGACCTTAACAAGCTGGAGAGGTGGGTCAAAGCCAACCTCATGAAGTTCAACAAGGCCAAGTGCAAGGGCTGGCACCTGGGTCAGCACTACCCCAGGCAAAAATACAGGTTGGGGGAGAATGGCTAGAGAGCAGTCCTGAGGAGAAGGACTTGGGGGTGCTAGTAGATGAGAAGCTCGACATGAGTCGCCAGTGTGTGCTGGAGCCCAGAGAGCCAACCACATCCTGGGCTGCATCAAAAGAAATGTGGCCAGCAGGGCCAGGGAGGTGATTCTGCCCCTCTACTCTGGTGAGACTGCACCTGGAGTACTGTGTATAGCTATGGAGCCCTCAGCACAGGAGAGGTATGGAGCTTTTGGAGAGGGTCCAGAGAAGGGCCACGAAGATGATCCGAGGGCTGGAGCACCTCTGCTACGAAGACAGGCTGAGAGAGTGGAGACTGTTCAGCCTGGAGAAGAGAAGGCTCCGGGGAGACCTTATAGCGCCTTCCAGTGCCTGAAGAGGCTACAGGAAAGCTGGGGAGGGGCTTTTCACCAGAGAGAGCAGTGATAGAACAAGCATAATGGTTTTAAACTGAAAGAAGGGAGATTTAGGTTAGACATCAGGAAGAAATTCTTCACCATGAGGGTAGGAAGGCACTGCGATAGGTTGCCCAGGGATGTTGTGGGAGCCCTCCATGGAGATGTCGAAGGCCAGGTTGGATGAGGTTTTGTGTAGCGTGGTCTAGTGTGAGGTGTCCCTGCTCATAGCAGGGAGGTTGGAACCTGACGGTCCTTTCCAACCTTAACTATTCTATGATTCTATGATTAAAGTTATACTCACTCATCTGTGATACTGAAAGGTAAGTATTACCTTATTCTCTACCAAATGAGAAAGCATTTGTACTGGTATCATGTTCATCCAGAACTTCACCTCAATGCTTCTGGTCCTGGAAAGAGGTCATACTTAGTCATAGTTGGTCCCTTTCCTTCCTGGTTCACTTTTAAGTAATGAAAACAAACCATGAAACATGCTATTTTGTTTTGTTAACATAGAAAGAACAAGGTCAACCTCTACTTTTGTAGTCCTACAATTAGAATTCTTTCATGACCAAGTTTCTTCCTGCTAATGGCAAACAATCACTGGGCATTTCAGGTGTTCTTAGCTACAGAACTGAAATTTATGTCATTCTCTTGATCAGTTTCTGTATCTGATAATTAAAAATTTAGCTTACGTAGAGATTCTTTAAAAAAAGGCTTGCTGGTTTCAAAACTTAAGCTCAGCAATTAAAATTATCTGCAAACATATTCATTGGAAATAAAACCCACATTGTGAAAATAAGTATGTTTGGAAAGGATGTGTGATGAGTTTTGATAGATTTCAGTATTATGAATGCCTGGAAAATATAACTTGCAATGGTTTTACCATGCTTTTTTCCCCCTTTCAAGCCAGAGAGAGTTTATATGTCTGAAGTACAAATTGGTGCCTTTACTGGAAGAGCTGTCAACTGAAAAGATTAGGCAAATTGTTGTTAGATCATCTGTGATAAAAGCACAACTTACAACCGTAAGTCGGTCATTAACAGCTTTTTCCACTAAACTAAAAGTTTTCCTACCTGCTTGTTCACCATTCTGTAAACTTATTTTCTTACTAAAATGACAAAGAAAAAGGCTTGGGAATATTTAATAAACCAATCTTTTTAGTAACGAGAAACTTGCATTCTTAGATACTACCAAGTATTGTGGTGCAATATGTTTCTCCAATTAGATCTCATCAGAAATTAAAATACTTTATTTCTTTTAAGTAGTTAATTAATGCAGTTCATGCTCCAAATGAAACATTAGTAATAAAATATTTAACTAGTCATCCTAAAAGAAGGCAGGAGAAAACAAGTCAATATAAAGCATATTTATCCATAAAAATTTTGAATATTTTAGTGAATGTTGTTTTCATTCTCTAAGCCTCCATGAAAAGTCCAGACATGAAATTACTGAAAAAACACAACAGCAAAGCTTTGGGGACTGTTGTTTGTAACCTTTAGGTTCAGACAAACCTAGCTTCTCTCCAAAGAGAAAAAAATTACAGTTAATTACCAAGATAAAACACCAAGGCTTATAAAAGTAATTACGTATTAATTTATACTCTACTTATGAGCCCACATTCCTAGTAAACATTAACAGGGCAGGGTAGTGGGTGTACCTTGTCAAGCAGTCAAGGAACCACAGAAGCCTGCTGACAAAAAACACTGGAGCCAAGTACCCAACATCCACACTAATCCTGTGCCAGGGATTTACCTTGAACTACCTCTGGTCTGACCCCTTAGCAGGTGGAAAGGTCAAAAGCTGAAGTACTCAGCCAGTGTTCTCCCATATTTAGTCATTGATTACTCTCTTCAACTACCTGAAGGGAGGTTGTAGTCAGGTGGGGGCTGGGCTCTTTTTCCAGGCAGCTAGCAACAACACAAGAGGGCATAGGCTCAAGCTGCTCCAGGGGAGGTTTAGGTTGGATATTAGGAAGAACTTCCTCACGGAGAGGGTGATTAGACATTGGAATAGACTTCCCAGGGAAGTGATGGAGGCACCGTCCCTGGATGTGTTCAAGGCAAGGCTGGATGTGGCACTTAGTGCCATGGTCTAGATGGTGTGGTGGTGTTGGTCATAGGCTGGACTTGATGATCTTAAAGGTATTTTCCAGCCTTGGTAATTCTGTGATTCTGTGATTTATACACCCCAACCAGTCTGATGGGTTTATTGGGAAACTGGGGAAAAGGAAGATAGGGCCAGTTCCTCATACATACCAACAAATTATAATCCTCATAACCGCAATGGTCCAGCATTTCATCCTGTGCAAAGCAGCTCACTTTCCTTTTCTGATTCACCACCCTGCCTGCCCTGCTGTGAGCTCCTCTGCTTTGCACATAGCTTTATGTATCAATTTCCAGAGACCACACTCAGCAAACATGACCAGAATAGCAAGATTAAAGGAAGTTAGACTAAGATTTGCGAAGAAAGGTTTGGATTTGTTCCCATGGTCCGTCATTTTCTTCATCTGAGCTCTTGGAAAACTTATATCTTACACCACTACCTGATGAGCTGTTGAATATCAGTTACTCTTTTTTCCACAGTGACAACTTCTTAATAATTTACAAAGCATTCTCAGTATGTGGTGATGGTTTTTTCACACAAATTTGACCAGTATCATCTTCTCTGTTACTCTTCAGCATCCTACACACAGGTCACTGCAGCAGAAGTGCTGCAGTAATGATTCTAAAAGGTGG
Source organism: Hemiprocne comata (assembly GCA_020745705.1). NCBI lineage: Eukaryota > Metazoa > Chordata > Aves > Apodiformes > Apodidae > Hemiprocne > Hemiprocne comata. The sequence goes on from CM036593.1 coordinate 20,421,720, forward strand.
TACTGCCAGATGCCCTTTCATTTCAAAGAAAAGTAGACTTATTTCTCCCTGATTTTTTCCTCTTTCAAATACTACACAGTAAAATTAAGTTTGTGACAACTTGATGATCTGCATTAGTTCTCAGGGAACTGGAAGAGCCCCATAGACTAATGATTCAGCTACAAAACCAACAGCTACGTTTTTCTGTAAGAGCTCTGCCATAGCAACAGAGATGTAGGGAAGGACTGCCATTATTTAGAACTGAAAAAGCTGTTCACAACCTCTCTCTGCTTACAAGCAACACAGAGCTGAGAGATAAGGCAGCCTAAACACATCAGGATGTTGCTTCTGTTCAATCTACAGATGTTGTGTTGTTCCATTTAAAGCCAGTGAATGGCTTTAATTTTTTAAAAAAATATGTATTTTCTTTACATTTTTGCTGTCTCAGTCTTCTTATTCTCTTTAGTTGTCATTCCTTAAATCCCACACATTGAATATACCTTTTCTGAGGACAAAGTCTATAATGGAGGCTGCATATTTTTAATCAGACTGTTACTATTTAGAGGTATCTTCAAGAAATGCTGAAGATTTTCTCCATCTCTGACTTCCAAGCCTGTAAATTTGTTCATATTTTCATAAACTAAATCACAGATCTTTCAAAATACAAAATCTAAAGGCAAAAAATGCCTTACAAACACAGGGAGCCAGAGAACTGCAAAAGAAAACAATATTGAATATAAATTTCAGATTAAGCTCTCACTGCTAGACTTGAGTTCTGAAGTTCATGGCAAACACACATTTGATTTTAAAAGGGCAAATAGTCAACACCCAGACTTCTAATTGCTCTGACCTGCCAGAAAGAAAACAAAGAGTAATATATCATTTTACTACAATATTCAGATTTTGGAATAGAAATTCTCACAGATGTTTCCATGAAAAACAACATGTGATTTGAGAAGTAGCTGAAGTCCACATTAAAAAGCAGGAAAAAAAAGATCTACAATTTTCATTTTTTGTCATCACAGACAGCACTTTAAAAACTTTATACCCTGCTTTACATCTTGTCTGATAGCTTTTTCTTAACAAAATATTAAAAATTAGTTTAATATTTCACTCTCAAAGAACAGGATTTTTCAAAGCTTATATTAAATTTATCTAAAAAAAAGAAATTGTGAAGAAAAACCATATACAGAGATAAGAATATATGCATTATATAAATCAAGGTGCAAATCTGAATAGCAGACAGGATTTTCCCAATTACACTGATTATATTAATAGCTATTTCCATACGAACTGTATTATGAACAGGGTTGCATAAAGTCAAATCTAACTGAACCAACACCTGACATACTAAAAGTGTTGTAAAAGATATCTGTAATTTGCAAAATTAGTTCCTTTAAAGTGTGAAATACTAATCTCTCATCATATTTTCAAGATTATGAGCCCGGAACTTCGAGAACTAGATTTCATTAAATCCTCTTGTTGCATGTAAAGTCTATTGGTTACAGAGAAAAATAGTGGTTTATTTTCCATCATCTTGAATATAGCACCAAGTCTGGAAGGAAAGGCACAAACAATTGCATATATTTGACAGTTCCCTGCAAACTGTGCACCAAATTATAAGGAATCAGTTACTTTTAGAATAGCATTCTGGCTGAGTTACTACCTTGTCTCATTACACCTCAGGTTTTTAGAGTACTATTCACCCACATCAACCTCCACTTGCAACACACACTATTAACCAGACGTTTATAGTCCTGATCAGTACCTATACTAACTAGTACTAGCACTTCAGATGAATCTGGGTGAATTTTATAGTGACATTTAATGACATTATTGACTAGTTTTTAAAGGATCCGCTGGCAGTATTTCATTAGTAAAACAACATTAATTTATTATGCAAATCATTACAAAGAGCAAGAAGTATTTATGATCGTTTCTAAGGTAGAGTGATTTTTCATGTGACAACTTATTAATGCATAGCTTGAAAATGCAAATAATCTACTAAATTGGGTAGTGGTACCATTATGTCTTACATGCTGGAAGTAGCATATGCTTAAATGAGAACTTGGAAAAATTAAGACAGAGCAACATACTTTAATGAAATAAGAGATAGTAAAAATACAATCACTATTTTAATCTTAGTTCTGATATAAACTCTACAAAGATAGGCCACTATGACAAGAGACAGCTCTGTGCAGAATCACAGCTTCAGAGATTATTCTTATCTCACTGTTCTATCAGTGTAATGGGACAAATTATCCTCTGAGGATAAATTGATGCACATTAATTTCTCAAAATAAAACAAAAAGCTAAGACGAGAGATTATCTGCTACAGGTAACATTTAATGTATTGTTTTATAATACAGCTCTTCTGTAGTATTTTTTTTGCTGTTGAAGAAGGAACCCTTAACTTGAATTTATTTGATAATCCGTGGCACATTGGTTACTAATATTAGTGCATATAAACATATCCACAAATCCTGACAGTTGAGTTTTATTTAAAACAATTTAAAACAGGGAATTCTTGACATTTCGTTATTCCTTTTTACCTAAAGGAATCAATTGTATGGCCTACGACACTTTAACTCTTCATTACCGGGAGTGCATTAGTTAAAGTCACCCTGAGCAAGACAGAGTGTCCTCAACTGCAACAGAAGATTGTGAGTTCAGACTTGCAATTGTTAAATACAGATAAACACTTCCCACCTTGTACTCTCCATCCTAAAATTACACTCCTTTCTCAGAATACAATATCCTCGTGGCCTCAGCTGAGCAAAGAAATGTGTAAAATTCAACCACCTTCTTACAAAGTTTCTTTAACTTCATTTTCAAGTTCTACTAAAACTCCAATTTTCTTGTAAACTTACACATTTTTACTCCTCATAACTTGAAAACAGCTTATTTTTTTTCTATCTATATGTATTTCTACATATAGAAATTGATAATTATCACACCTGTTTGAAGATACATTTACATTTCATCCCACACTGGTAATATGAGGCACTAGTACAATGAAGAGAAATTTTGACACCTTTAAACTTCTCAGACACAATAAAACAGATGACCTATAAACTGCTCTGACTATCTGTATTATGTGAAATCTTTTTCTTAGATCAGAGATACAAGAGCAAAATATTCACAACAGCATTTATAAAATTATCGCTATTGAAAGACCACTGAACAGTATTTATACAGTATAATTATAGACTTCATTCAGTATTTCATCATTTGAAAAAATATTCACATATTATAACATGTGCAAAAGACTGAACTGGAGTTTAGGAGCCTTCCTAAACAACATAGTAAAGAGAACGATGACCAGTTGAGGACTTCAAAGTGTCATGGTTTTAGACAAAAAAGAATCTTTGACATAGACCATGTAAAATTATTGGCATAGTCTTTATTGTAAAGAGATCTCTGCAAGACAGTGAAAGACATTTTCCTCAGAAAAAAAAAAAGTAACTAGGCAAAGATATAGACAAAAAAACTGTAAACCCTATTATTTTATATGCTTATGCAAATACAAAAATACTAAAAAGCTATGACACCTACCCAGGTGAGGCCTCACATTCTTGTTCAATTTCACTTTCAAGAACACTTATGACATGTTATTGGGCTATAAAAAAATCACTTGAAATTAGCTTTTTCTAACCAAATGAGAAAATATCTGTCTTAGTTTTAATTAAGAAGAGCAAAAACTGAAAAAAAGTCTTATTATGGGTAAAACAAAACATTGCATTGCTCTTCATTAAATACAGAGTGGATAGGAGGATAGATGCAGGGATAGCAGATACATTAAAGAGACAGTTCATTTTTAATAATCTGAGATTTATTAGTAAAGTATAATCAGTTAAAATGAATTTTTATGTACAATATAGTGTGAAATATCATCTAAAATTAGTTTATTGTATTTTTCAGGGTTTAGGCACGTATTTCCATCTAAACTGCAATTGTTTGTGACTTCACAATAATATCTTCCAGGTTTGAACACCTTAAATGTCTATCCTATGCTGCTATGTTGAAAAAAGCAGACACAGGAATGCCCAAAGGATCTCAGCAAATCATTTAGACAATCAGTCATACACAATGGTCTCCAGTGCCAGATCACAGATATTATTCAAATAAATGAATAGTAATCAAAATGAACATTTGTTTCTTCCTATGCAATTCCTTTTGCAACAATATGGCATCTGAATAAAGCAGCAGCTTCCTGGTTTAAGCATTTCTACTATACTTACTCATCCCAGTAATACCTAGACATTAAGTATTATGACTCAAATGAAAAGAAATCTTTCCATGCAAAGATCTTAGTTCAGAGGAATGTTTCAGAGGAATTACTTTTTTTCTTGAACTTGGGTTCCTCAAACACAGGGTAGCTTCTTCCCAGCTCTGTCTACAGAAAAGATTACATCAAGGCCAAGCTGTAAGAAAACCTAAGATTTTCAGGTTTTCTACAGCTCTTTGTGTATGGGAATACATAAGGACAATAGAAGAACAGGGAACTGGAGCATGTAGCTAAGTAGTATTTCAACAGGTTTAAAAACCTTTCAAAAAAGGGATAAAATAACCCAAACTCTTCTTTTGCATATGTCTAACACTCTTCAGAATATTGATCTCAAAGTGTATGTACAATAAAATATACCTACTTTTCATAAAATGTCTGTATAAATAGTTCTCCTTGATGCACTCCTCACAGTGATTTCCACATATAAATTAAATGTTTGTTTTAAATCTGCAGTTGTGAGAACTTTGGGTTTATCTTCCTAGTTCTACTAGAAACCTCCTTTTGCAAAAGATGCAGATAGGAATACTTACACAGAGCATCCTGGACTCTTATCAATGAAAGTATTAAAATTCTGATGTATTTGAAAATAATTTTGTACTTTCAAATAGATATTATAAACCTCACAGCACTCATTCCAGTCGTCCTTGCTTAGCATCACCTATTGCCCCCCATACATCAAACACAAACTCATCTGGAAATGCAAAGTCTCCAAGAGTTTCATCCAATGCCACAGCAAATTCATCTGGGTTTTTCTTGTCTCTTCCAGCTTCCACCATTGTTGCAGCTAAAAAGCAACAACACAAAGTAATGTAATTAACATCAAAGTGACAGCTAACATACATGGCCAAGACAGTTTTTGAATGTCTATTTTCAAAAGCAAGTAAGGTCAGCCTAGGGAGATGTAAAGCTTACCTACTGAATTTAGGATTCATTAGGAATTATGTACTTGGCAACATCTCTCTGATAAAAACGGAAAAGAAACTTCCCCTGTGCTTAAGTTTTAATAAATGTATTTAATATTGTTTTGTTGACCTGAAACTCAGCTCAAGTTTATTGACAGTTATGACCTCCTGGCAAACAGTGTTTGCTGTTACACAAACTTGTAACAAGCTGTGAGCAAACTTGACCCATATTCCACATTGTAGACGTCAGCAACAATAATTCTGAAGAAATCTGACGTTTTAGTTTTAACTACAGTCAGACATGAGGCTCCAAACAGAATTGTAGTGTGCCAAGCTACACAAAGCAGTCCAAAGAAGATTTACGTAAATCTTGACAAACAAACTGCTGTGATAGAGATGGTTCAAGTGTAACCCAGCTTCCCAGGCACCACTGGTGGTTCTCAAGGACTCTCAAGACCTGTTTTCCTGCCAGAAGAAACCCTATCCCTGTTGTACTGATTCTTTCTGGGTCCCCTGTGAAGTTTCTGGGACACTGACTCAGAGAAATCTGGATGGGAAACAGGCATTATCAAGGAACTCTTGCTCCTCAGAAGCAGAAGACAAGTATTTTTCATATCAACACCACCCTGTATCCCCTCACACTGTGGCATAAAAAGGTATTTGCAGAGGAGCAATCCTGGAGGTAACGAGATGAGGGTGTAATTTAAAATTCACAGATTTCTCCATATGAACCAGGACATGAAGATAGTCTATAAAGACACTGGAAGAGGGTTAAAAAAGAAAAGCTGAGCAAACATGTCTCAATATAGTTACTTAAGAAATTAAAAAGAAGTTGCCATCATCAGAGTGAAGATATGACAATTGTTCTAGCAGGATTGGGAAGAAGGAATTCAGCCAGATTTAAGACAAATTGGTCAAGACATATGAAAGAGTCATATGACACAGACAGCAGCAATAAAACAAGACAACACAGCATTATATTACAGTCCAACCGCCCTAGTTGAAACCTCAGAATTACACAGTAATAAACACTGTCATTAACAGAAAGTTTACTTCAAATGCAATTTTCTTTAAAGGTTGAGTTTCCCAAATTATTAAATAGAACCTTAAAAACAGATTACTACAGATTTACCAAACTTGAAATCCACTAAAATCAGATAACCAAGGACAACTTTCAGCTCAGTCAAGCACGACTCAATGTCACCACCTTGCAAATGCAGCAGTCTCAGATAAAAGTGTTTTCAACTGTATAAAGCAACTGCACTCAGCACTGCCGGGGTATATTTAATGTGCTGTATCTATTAAAGCGCATTCCCCTTCCCAGATTCACCTGATATAATGAATAGGCTTCCGTGGAGCGCTGGCAGGATGGTGGCTGCTGGCGTGTACGCTTTCCATAGCTTGGTGCTGACCTCCAGTGTCCGCAGCCTTGTATTACCGCGCTGCAAACCCTGGGCCAAGGTGCAAGCCATCCTTCCTGATGCTCCCACGCAAGTTGTACCACTGATGTATGTGAGTGTGCAAAGCTGAACCCTGCTTCATTAGTTTCATACACACAGAAACACCACAGCCGCCAGTTTTCTCTGTCACCCAGAGTCCATATCCTTATTTGCCCAGGCAGTTCACCCCAACACGGGGTGGTGTCCACCCCCTCGGTGGCCCAGCTGTGCAGAACACGCCTGTTTACACAATGACATTTGTAGCGTGTAAGTCCCAAGGCAAATAAAAAACCACTGATTGCCAGGGCGTTTAGTAGACAGTTGCCAACTTGAAGAAAATTTTACTGGTTCCCAGAGGGTGACAGCTCCGTGCCAAATTGCCTCCACTTCCCTACCAGCTTCTTGTAACAGCTGCACAATGTGTGATTGCAGGCGTTTTATTTCAATAGAATATTTTTTTAACACTCCAGATAGCCCCAATTGTTTTCAGATTATTTTTTTTTTTTAATCTCACTTCAGGCAATGCCCTGAGAAATTTTTACATAAAATGTTTAAAAGTTCAGCAAACTTAAAAGTGATGAAAAGAATTAGAAATCTTCTCAACTTCAACTGAGAAGCTCAATATCAGGCTTCTCGTGATATAAACAAAGAAGTATATTGGCTTTTTAAACATAGTCCCATTAAAATAACTTCAAAGACCTTTCACAAAAATCTTTATTTTCATTTTTCATAGACACAAGGGGCACAAGCCATGAAAGCTACGACCTGCCTGCCATTAATACCTACCTTACACAGTGGTTTTTTACTCTTATCCTACTCTGTAGCTACTTAAACTTTTTCAGAAGTCTTAACAGAAACTTCAGTATTTTTTTAGCTGTAACAGAATCAGAAGCTTTGTCTTCACCAAGAGGTAACAAATAATATTATTCTGGCCTGACAGTAACAGAGTTAAAATTCACATTCAGCTTTCTTACAACATGACTGAAAATGAATCATGTCATTGCAGTTTCCAGTGTTCAAAGTTCAAAAGTTGGACAGGAAGCTCTTTTTGCCACCATTTTTCCATCAGTAGCATTCTGAGGTTGGATCCCATAGATCCAGGCTTCCTCCCACCCAGAGTCTTTGGGATCAAACAGTCAATAACAATTCAAGCCCCACTGATTTAAAAAATAAACACCACCAGTATTTTATACTAACTCTGCTTCCCAATCCTCTCCTAGTAATCAACTGTTCATGTTCCTTTACAAGAAACCACTGACAGGATTTAAAATAACCTTAATTATCTCTCAATGGCATATTTATGTTTCAAAGAAGGTTGGAGTCAAGCCTTGGCTCAATTTCTGATGTGCCCAGAAAATGGCTGAGGGATACGTTCCCAGAATCAAGTGTCCCTTCTGCAGATTAAGTCCAGTTTTCAGTAAAATAAAGAGGCAAAAATGTAAAAGTGTATTCAAAAGGCAGGTATGAAAATCTTAACAGCATTTAGATCTCTGAAAATAAAAAAAACCTTGCTAAAAAAAAAGTAAGTATGTGCATTTCCATTAAGTGATTTCCAAGCATTTAGCTCCAACTCAGGGATGTGTGTGTAGATACAGACAGCCATTCTTGAAACTGTCAAGATACTTAACTATGCAAAAATTAAGGGCTTTATCTCATCTTTAATTCTGTCTGTAATTTCACATTATTTTTTCTTTCCATTCTTTCTAACTTCTGGTTTAAAACTGGGGCTCTGTTTTAGAACTCAATCACACCATGGAAGTGTCATTTTAATGGAGATGAAAGAGCAATATTAACTGACATCCAAAGCTTCTGACAAACAGAACTGCATGGGAGTGAGCAATTATTGAGATCTTAATCACTTGTAGGCTGTCGCATTGTGATGACTTGCATTTTTAACTAATCTGCCTTGAGTAATGAGTGAAATTTTTAGCTGAGTGGTGATTGGCATTCTCTGAATGAATCCTTTCCTCATATTTCATTTTCATGGGTGACTGATCACATCCAGTATGTGAAAAATTGACATATGTTAATTGAACAGATTTGTGACAGGTGATTAGCTCACCTTTCCTAGAGAGTCCTAGAGCTGCTTAATTGCTTTAAAATGATAAACCTTTCTTTTTTGTCATCACCATTGACCCTCAACAATAAGATTTGAACTTTAGGAAATGGCTTCAAAGTTGCAAACTACAGCTACATGAACCTTGTAGTCTTTGATTCCTGACAGTTTCCCTTTGTTTCACTGCTTTCTTTGGGAGGAAGACAAGAAAGAGGTGAAGGGCAAAATAAAAACCCAGCTGGGAAGAGGAGAGTATTTCTGAGGACAAAGACCTCTTCCTTCTGTGAGTGCTCTTTTCAGGCATTCTTTGAGACTTTCCAACCTGCACACTGAAAGATGAGACATCAGATCTTTTGGGAAAAAAAGAATCAAGTAATTCATGGGAAAACTTTACCAGGTGCTCGGCAATCAGCTCAGCCATATGTGCTGAAAGCTGAACTCCTCAGTCTACTCTAGAAGAGCCATCCCATTACAGTACTGAGAGCCAAGAACACAGAGAACACCAGTTCCCATGGGAATTTACTTCCTTGCCCCAAGGCAGAGCACACCTCAAAACCCCAAGAAACCATGCTCTAGCCTAGGATCTCAGGTTCAGGGCTAGACACCAAAACCAGAACACCTATAGCCACTTATTCCTGTAGGGCCAGGAGCCTGGGGACCTTAAAGGTAACCTACAAGGACAGGAGCCTCCAGACGTCAGGCTCAAGCTGGAATTGCAACAGCTGCAGGACAAAAACAGATCCTAGAGAGATGGCTGGCACAAGACTCAGGAGCTTTGAAGCCTGAGCCAGACACAGACCAATTAGCAGAGGCTGCAGTAGAGCAACAGAACATGGGATACTCCCTAACTTAAACACAGGATCAGCACCACACTTAGTTCCTGGGAGCATATTGCATGGCAGGGGCATCACATACTGGGAGTTGCTGAGAACAGGACTTTTGAGAATTTTTCGTTTTCTGGGAACTGGAAAGTTTAGATATTACCTACAAAACAGTATCCACAAGTTTGGGGCAGGTCCACTCTCCTTTCTTTGCCAGGAAGCCCGCCTCTACCTTAGGCTGGGGGGCAAATAATACTTTACCTACAATTTTTCCTGTAAGAGAACTAGTAGAAGCTGCCAATCAGTTGCAGCCAACAAAGGACATCTGGCTATTCAGATAATCTCCTATTGTTCTCATTCCTCTGTGGTAACTGCTGCCTGTCCAACCCTCCCACTTTGCCCTTCGCTTCATGCCAGACCCATTTTCCTTTCCTAATCAGCCTGCCCCACTTTTCTCTCATAAAAACTTCCTTTTCAGTATTGCTTTCCCTTTAGCTTACCCTTTCCTAATTCTTGGCTGATTTATTTAGGTATTGCCATAATAAAGACCTTCCTCTTTGTCTCAGTGTTCGCACACAATTGTTCCACAATATCCTATGAGGACTGCACCCAGGCACAGCCAGCTACAGTGGCACTTCTTACTCAGCTGGACTGTAGCTTCTTCCCATACAAACAGAAGTTCTTACTTAGTTGTTGTCAGATTGAGGCAACAGAATCAAGGACAAGTTTGGTGCAGTGTTAAGAAACTTATGGTACTGGGGTTGAATAGTTTGTTTCATTATAAATTGATGATTGTGATAACAAATATTATGGAAAATTTCCCATGTTCTTCAGAACAGGCTTAAGAGAATTCGATTAATTTGTGCAATTACTCTTCCAGTTCCCTTGCTAACTAGTTGCCTTTTCACTGATGAAGATCTCAGATTCAAATTTGAGTGATGAACTTCGATGTGTCTAAGCCAAGGAGCAAAAGAGCAAAAAGGCAAATAGACAGGTTTATCCTTAACAATCCTTACGTGGGGTAAACACAAATTCCACAAGAAAATATATACCAGAAAGAATACAGTAATGACAGTTAATGGCAACCAACTAGGTAATTCACACAATAGTGTATAGCTAATGTGCAGGAATAACAGAGGATAATTATTTACATCGTAAGGCCTGTAGTAAGAGATCTTTTGTTTTATCAGACACACGGATTTGGAGAAATACAGGCAAGTTTTTAGGACTGCATCCTGGATAAATTTTGCTTTACTTACATCCAGAGACTGAAGGAATCAATAAATTTCAGACTACAGAAAATGAGAAATTATCAAATCTTGTAGTAATATATCTGTTAAACACTCACCTAATTCAATATCTCTTATCCCCATGTATGTTTCAAGAAGCTCATCCACTTTTTTAATTGCTTTTTCTTCAACTTCAGTTGGCTTTGTTGAAATAAAGGGAGAAAGCAAGCAAAAGTATAAATATATCCATGTAAATTTCAAAATAACCAGCAATATGCCACTCATTGTCCTTACTCCCATCCTAGCCAGTTAGACCTACAAAACCTACAAATAAAACACATTATTCCACTCTTTCTCTCTTCTCACAAACCTGAGCCTTCCTCCTGATATCAAGGCACATAGCTCTCACATTCCAACTGAACAGGGACCCTACATCTCCTGACAATACAGATCTTCAAAAAATTCTCATCAGCTTTAGATGAACCAAGAGTAAAGAAAATGTTTTCTTCCAGCCCCTAATCCTGGTTTTACAGATATTCATGTCAGCATTTGTTATGAGCCACTCCTAACAACCACCCTTACACCAGCCCAGTACACTTCGCAGCAGCAGCAACTCTTCAGCCACCACCCGCTCCCTTACCCCTGCTTTTTGCCTTTCCCTCTTTTCAACACTCCTTGGTCTAATCTATTTTAAATTTACCCATGTAACCCATGACATCTAAATATAGGCTGTTTCCAGATTCCTCAGCCCCATCCTGTCCCTGCTATCTTCAACTTTATATAAGCATTTCTTTTTGCAAAGGCAGTCATCTTAAGTCCTGCAGGGTTTGTAACATCCAGATTTTTCCTTCCTTCTTCACCTTATAAACCCTGGGGAAGAATAAATCAGATGCTAGATGCTTAAATTACTGAATCACAGAATCACCAAGGCTGGAAAAGACCTTTAACATCATCAAGTCCAGCCTATGACCACCACCACCACACCATCTAGACCATGGCACTAAGTGCCACATCCAGCCTTGCCTTGAACACATCCAGGGACGGTGCCTCCACCACTTCCCTGGGAAGTCTATTCCAATGTCTAATCACCCTCTCCGTGAGGAAGTTCTTCCTAATATCCAACCTAAACCTCCCCTGGAGCAGCTTCAGGCTATGCCCTCTTGTCTTGTCGCTAGCTGCCTGGAAAAAGAGCCCAGCGCCCACCTGACTACAACCTCCCTTCAGGTAGTTGAAGAGAGTGATGAGGTCCCCCCTGAGTCTCCTCTTCTCCAGGCTAAACAACCCCAACATCCTCAACCTCTCCCTATAAGACTTTCCCTCTGAAGGCCCTCAAGATAACCATACCATTTCCTCCACAGTAGCAGGGCCTTTTGTTCTCAGCCGAAGCGTTTCTCTCCCTCTGGAGATTTTAGCCTCTGGCAGAGCTCCACTTTTGGACCTTGGTTCCAGCTTTTCTAAAGACAAAACAAACAACACAAAGATAGTAATACCAAACAAAACTAAGTATATAGCACTCAGAATATGATGTATCTGCTTTGGCTATTACATTACCTTCATTTTTTATTCTAATCAAGATCTAGATGCATGTAAAAATATTCTAAGTATAGCTTTGCTGACAATTTCTAGCCTTCAGATTTTGATATCCACATGGCTGTAATGAAGCTAAGATTCCCATTGACCAATATATCTATGCAGGTCGTTGTATAATTTTATTTCCCTGTTCTACAGAAATAAAGAACTATTTATTACTTAATATGAGATAATGGCTGAAGTTATCAGCCAAAAGCTGAGTTATCCTGGTCTTCACAGGCAGACTATGCGGCAGGTTTAGCATTGCAACATTTCCATCTTTCACGGATGCAATGGTGCAAAAAACCACTGCTGAACAGGTTGTGATGTGCCATCTTGAGCTGAGCCAACAATCTGATGACCAGCAGTCACAAAGGGAAAACATCCCTAAGTAGATCTGCAGTTTTTCTACGGGTTTCACTGAGGTCATGATCTCACACCTGATAAATATCAACCAAGAATATCTGTGTTTAGCCAAAGTTTTCCTTACCAGATTTCCTTGTTTGATCTTAGCTAAGGGCACTCCAGTTAGTAAGTGGAATATGGAATCATTTAAGATTTGGCTTTCTTGTTCTAGGACGTAATTTTACATTCAAGATTGGCGAGGTTTTAGTTTACTAACATGGGAGTTAAATAGTGCTAGAAGAGAGGAGATAATTTTGCAGAACTGTTTTTAACTGTGCTGTCTTCTCTACTGGATTATTCCTGCTCTTAGCAGTTGACCTTTATAACAAGCTCTTTTTGAAGGCAAGACTTGAAAAGTAACTTTTAATTGTTTTTATTCTACCAAATAGACAGGGCACAGTCTATTTACATTCATACTTAGGACCTTTGCTTCAGGGACAGTTTAAAACATCCTTAAGATTGTTACCATTTCTGCTACACTTGTTTCAAAAGATCATTCCTGATACAACATACATCTTTTTCTAGTTTTGTCACCATTAACACCTTAAAACTCAGGATCCGACATAACCTTTACTTGCAATACTTCAGACCAAAGCTCTCTGGCCATCACAGAACCTATTTTTTGTATTCACATAATTTAGAGATCGTGTTATGCTGCCTTAATTTCTATGAATTTTCACCAATTTGTAGAGGGCTACCTTGTGATTGGCAAGGACCAATCTTAATTCAGACAAGTCTAATTCTGTGCTACAAGTCCTGCCTGCAGTAGCTGAGGCAGCCTGTGAGCACATGGTAGAAAGATACACAACCAGTAAATTATATTTCACATTCTGCTGAGAGGAGGAAAAGAAAAGTAATTTCACACAGAGACTTGTCTCTTATTTCTATCCCCTCATGAACTTGTGTTGAAACTAACAAGAATTCAGCACCTACTTGTCCAGCAGGATCTGGATCTTGTTTGTCATCTCCTCTGGGGCTATTCTCAGCATGCTGCAGCTTGAACACCATCTCAAATAAATTTGTGCCTAAAGCCTAACTGCACCTAAGGCTAGAGGCAGGATATCCTAACCTATTGGCCATTGCAACTTGTAAATGGATTTCTGTAGGGTAAAAAATAATGTGCATCTTCCAAAAAGGTCTGATTGCCTTTTAATACCATACCAGATAACATCACAGGCAGACTAAAAGGTAACTCAGTCACTTGATTGAGATAATTACTATTAAATAATAGCTGAAGTCATCAATCACATGCTGATTTACCCTTGTCTTTACAAATAGCATTGAATACAAAGTATAGACCCATAGTAAAAAGGTATTCCTATATTACTAATTGCAATACTACACATATGTAATAGTATTTTAGCATAACATAGAAGATACACATTTACTTAACCGGAGTATCAGCTTATATTCAAACGCATTAGAGATTAGATCATAACCCTCATTCTTCACAGAAGTACTAAAAGCAAAAAGAAATCTTCAAATGTCTCTCATTTTCAATATCTGCTGCTATTCTGACACCAAGTGTCAAGACTGGTGTATGACAGCAGTTCTGAGCTATTATCAGGTAAAAAAAAGGATCTGAAAAATAAATATGTTGAACTTTTGGTGCTGAGGTGAAGACAGTGATTTTGAGCTTGTTGTTTGTGCAGATGTGTACAAGACTCATACACAATTATAACATAGCAGTATTTTGAAGTTTTTAGTACAGAAAAATGGCACATGGTTTGAGGATTTTATGAAAAATTGAGATAATAAAAATTAAAACTCGGTGTCTATTTTGACTCCCTGAGCTAAACCTTTTTTTTTTTCTATCTTACTACATCAGTACAATTAAGATACATAAGGACTAGCAGTAGGTATGCATTCCTCCTATATATGTAACACTTTCTCACAGCATGCAGGTAGTAGATAGAGGTAGAACTTTGCCCTACTGTTTTCTTCCAATTCTAAGTATAAAAGCTATGATCAGAGATCCACAAAAACGTTGGAGAAAGTGGGTAGGCATGAAGCAAATGAGGTGCTCTAGGAAATCCCAGCCAGTGTTTTCTGCAGCATTCTTCTGCATTAGAGAGGGCAGTTCCCAGTAAAGGTCACAGAAATACGAAATTCTGACACAGATGAACAGAGATTATGTATCAATAGAGGAAAAGAGAAGAGGATGTTCAAGGATCAGCACATTAGTGAAGTGATCCATGCTTTAAAACTGTGTCTATGAAACAATTCCTGTACTGATCTTACATCATCATGTGGTGGCAAAGGAACTGAGCAAACAAGACTCAGGCTGAGGCAGCCCACACTAGGATGACTGCTGGAGAAAGCAAGACAAAAGAAAATCCATAAATACATTTCCCACCTCAAAGAAAAAAGACAAATATACTTTCTTGCAGCAATTACGTTACCTTGGGTGGACACCTGGCTGCAACCTGAAAACAAACTTATAATGCAATGCAATCTTGGGATTTTGATATCCAGTGAACAAGGTGGACAGCCAGGTAACTCACCAAATGCTTTCCTAGGCTCTATCAACTCCAGCTTAAACACCCGACCTTTCTCCAGATCTTTTAGCATTCTGGCAACTTCATAATGCCGACAATCTGACACATTTTTCCCATTTATAGTCTCTATGTGATCACCCACGCAGATCATTTTGGTTTGGTCCATAAGGCTACCTTCTTTGATTCGCTATTTTTTAAACAAAAAAAAATAGAATTAGAAACATTTCTTTAAAAGGTAGAGAGGTGACACCACCAAGTTTCAAGAATGTCAGTTAACATCAATAGCATTGAGCTTATTATACCAGCATTGCATGTTGTCTATAAGATTGTCATTAAATGTATCTTGGAAAGCATTATTTTTCAGAGTATTTTAATAAGCATTGAATATAAAATCAACAGGAAAATAAAAGAAGAAAGCAGTCATACTTTACAAATTAAGGCTTCTGAATAAGCTATTATATTTGTGCTTTAAAACTGAGCCCAAGCATGTCAGTAAAGTGAAGGTTTAACTGAGTTTTTGGTTTATACTTTGATTTAATAACTAGACAAGTAGAGGAACAGAACTTCTCTCTTTTCAAGTATTGTCCAGGGACATAAAAAAAAAAGTGTGTGATATACTAAAAAATGACACACTCTTAAGGGCTAGTCTTAATAATACCCACCTACAGTGATAAAACTTCTACCGTTTTCCTCATCTAACTATACAGGTAGATATTAAAATATTTCCACTGAAATAACAATCAAGAATACAAAATTATTCTAAATGTCATCTCATGGAATACAAATGGTCTAAAGGTCATAAAATGTTATGGTTAGTATTTGTAGGTTTTGAGAAGTGGAGATAAAAAAGTGAGGAAAAAAACAATCTTCAAAAGATCTCTGATTCATGAAGACAATTAAAGAACACTTCAAATTTCAGTGATTCTGCTTATTGTTATTATATGCTGTCATATTTGTTTATCATGTGCCTAGGTCACATAAGCTGTTATCCTATGAACATTTAATAGAAAAGCTCTGACACAGTAGAACACCTTATATTTTGTAAATATAGGAATTTCATTCTAATATCTTTCTGAAAAATGTACTTTTCAATACAGACTGATGTTGTTCAGGCTAACTTTGATTGAGGTAACCATGAGACAAGGGAGATAAACATATTAACCACCTACTACTGTAACACCTAGCCTAGCAGCATAACTCTCTCAGAAATCTTCTCCTAGTTTATATGCACACATCTGAAGCCACATACGTGCCTCCATCTGAGAGAGTCAGTGGGAAGTGTCATAGTGCTCCGTGTCCTATAACACACTGCAACAATTTTTAGCTTCAAGCTGAGTTTAGCTCTTTCTAGCACTTTTTTTCTTTAACCCAGATTAAAACCAAAAAGAAGCCACATGGTGAATGAAGAGGGAGGTATTGTACAAACACCAGAAACCAGGTCCCAGATACATTTCTGTTACCAGGTACCAGGATTCAAAAGTGTGCCCACCAGACTTCAATCTTTAGTCTGTATGTTGAATTAATACTTATTTAGCTTTTCTTCCCCATTTGGATCCTAAGACCAAAACTGTTTAGGTAATATTTACTATGTTCTTTGTGTCATATAAAATATTTATTTTTTTTTAAATTACCTAGTTTTTATCATCACTCCAAGTTAACTGACCAGAGATAGTCAAGTTACATTGTCACAGTAATTAACTTGCAATTGATATGCCTGTATTTCAAGTGCTCTACAGTCCATTTAGAAGCTAGGATCTGTATTTCCTATGCAATGCCTAATTAATTGCACCACCACATTTTATAATGTCTCCTTATATACCAGTCATGCTTCAAGTTCTACTGTTACCCTCTTTGAATGGCTAATGTGATCCCAATAAACATCTTCCTATCTGGCTACATACCCAGAAAAAAAAAAAAAATGGTGAAAGTAGCATGACACAGGGTTTTGTACTTAGTAAGGCAAAATGACATCAGATTTTATAGGAAAAGAACTTCCAGTGCAGAGTGTCGTGTACAAAAGCTGGGTTCTACATCTGAACTAGAAACTGCCCTGTTATTCAAAACACAACAAAAATACTATATCCCATAACAGTTTTCAACAACTCACAGGCAGATAAAGTTAATAGTCATCTTTAATTAATAATGGAACATAGTTATAATTTTTCAAGGAAAGTAAATATATAAGCAAAAAGAATTATACCAGACTTCAAAAGTAGAGACAGTCTCTGCTTGGTCATTTACTTGAACAACCAAATATAAAAAAGATGCAGCTTTTTACTTTTGTATATGTGTTTTCTATGCTATTTTTAAAACTCCTTTAGCTAAATATGCAACAGCAACAAAGTAAGCTGCTAGAAACTCCTGTAAACTGATGCACACCCACAAAGGCTGCACCATATTCATTATATTGCTTATTAGACCAGTACAAGGATAATGATATATTTGTTCAGACGAGTTGTATACAATTCACTGGAAATTACAGCCTGTCTTGCTAATGTGGTGAGGGTTTTCCAGCCTACTCCAATTACACATTAGTCTGTGTGATGTCTGTTCTCTCTCCCCATAGTACCAACCAAGCATAGTGAGACTAACTCTCCATACAGTGCTGCACGTGGGAATGTCCATCCCCAAAGTACTGCTTTCATTGCCTACTTTCAAAATGCCACATAAGCAGCAGCATGACAGAATGTTATGAGCTGCACAGATGCTACCACCAGAAATTCAGAGCTCTGTGTCTATAAACATAAAAATGAGGCTATAATTTTGCCAAAGTGCTCTCTGAAACCTTCACTGCATCTTGACTTTCTCAAGCATGATCTCACATTTTTCCACGGCACAGACAAACAAAACCTATTTCTAAACCACATCTTGTTTTATATTCATGGTACGTAAGGAATGACTGAAGAATACAACCTCTCCATACAAGAAGCTGTGTGTACAATAGCAAGGAGAACAATGACTGGGACAGCAGTAATTGAACATAATTGTCAACATCTCGCTAACACTGGGTAGTTTGAGTAGACTAGATTAGAACAAAGCATCTAAAAAGGCAGAAAATGTGATTAAGTTTCCTAATACCTAGTCTAGCAAGAAGGGTAGCATAATTTCCTCAGCCTCTACTTGTCTCAAAACATACTAGCTGGAGGTCATACAGAAGAGGAGGAGAAAAGCAATTATTATTACTATATTGTACATGTTATTGCCCACAGTTGTTACTCTGGTTAATTGTGGTAAATTATGCCAAACCATATCCTTAGCACCTTTTAATTCATTCTACCTAAGGCAACAATATTGGAAAGCTGAAAAAGTATTGTATTTGTACCTATTCTTATAGATCACAAAGGCTTCTGCCCTGTGAACAGTCATAAAAGATTGTCATTATCATGACTGACAGATATTCTATAAGCAGCTGATCAATGTCATAAGAAAATCACTAAAAAAAAAAAATGAGGGGGCAGATGCAAGCAGTATCTAACACCTACCACCTCAGGGTAGGTCAGAAAATACAATGGTCACATTGTAAAGCTGATGCACATGGAACAAATGAACTAATTTTGAATGACATGCAGTACCAAAACAGCTGAACTAATTTTGAATCATGTACCTAAAGAAAAGCAACTTTATTTTTTACTTACCATATACTACTTATATAGTTCTAGAGGATCATTAAACCAATACTTAATCAAAGCTTCTACAGAACCAAGTATTTCACTAGTAATGAAATTTACCTTAATAAATGCACATCCAGTTCCATTGTCTGTAATGGTAAGCCCAAGCACATCATCAGTTTTAAGGACTTCCACTTCTTTTCGTTGTCCTTTTACGTGGGCAAATATGAAATCTTCAAGGCCAATTTGTGCACCTAAGAGCTTGTCCATATCAGCTTTATGAGTGTTCAAAGTGCAAAACATGATCTGTGCAGGATGAAAGCAAACACATTCTCTTTAAACTCAATAGTATATTAAGTTTGGTGAGCTTGATAGGTAGATATAAGGAGAGCACAGTTCTGGCCCCTCTGACAGATCTATAGCTGAAATGATGACAACTCTCCTTCTCCAGCTTCCCCAGGAGAGGTCATAGTCTCCATCCACACACATGACAAGCAGCATCAATAGCTCAGACTCTGCAGATGAGAGCTGGTGGGGAGCAAAACAGAGAGATATATCTATGTGAGCAGGTATATCAGCCTGCTGAAGGGTCTCCTTCTGCCCTCCCAGCTTCCTTCACTATGCTTGTAAAAGTTTTGGGGTTTTCTGTACCAGAACACTTCAAATGCATTTTCTTTCCTTTCAGAATCACTGGGTGACAGCAGAAAAAAAATTAAAATCACCAACCTATTAAAATCTATTCCAGGTCAAATGAGGGATGAATACTTTTCCCAATTTATTTCATAGAGCATATTTAAGTTTCTGAAGCTTTCTAGAGCTTAGATTCTATAACTGTGGAGGTTTTGGTTTTAAAAACTGGAAGTTCAGTAGTGAGATGGTATTTCTTGATGAGGGAGGTCTTATTTAGTTTTTGTTAAAAAACAAGCAAACATAAAAAACCAACCAAAACACAGAAACAGCCCTACTTCAAAGGCGAATTGCTTATCTCATACAATCCATCAAACATCCACTGCAATCTAACACTTTACCTTAACAATAACAGTCGTAACAGTACACCCTTAACAGACATTACTTTTATTCTCTCAGGCAATGTAAAGTTTTTCAGTCAACCAATACTCAGCCAGTAACATCACCTAGAGAAATTCAGCTAGTTTTAAGTAGAAAATTAAATTTTATTTTATAAATAATATCTAATTATAAGCATTTTTTTAACCAAGAAGCTTCCATTCAAACAAACTATATAAAGTTCACATAGACATTTTGAGCTCCCTCTCAAACTACATAATAACTTGACCAGTTTACAACTGCAATTCAGTTCTTGTTCTTACAATGCACAAGAAGCACTATCTATAGCTTTACATTTCAGACATTAGCATCCTTCATCTGACCTTGTCAAACAGACAATCATCTAGTAACTACTGTCACACCTTTGAATAGATAAAATTGGCAACAGAGCAGAAATGTGATATTTAGAAACTCGATCCAGAGTTTCTCTTTTTAGACCTTCATCTGGATAGCATTCCTACTACAGCCTATAAGTCTGCAGAATTTTCTGTGAGTCAGTTCTGTGCTAACCACAAGGCTGAGAGAGCATTAGCCAGTCAAAAATAAAACTTAACTCATTCTTTATCCTCTTTAGTGAACAACTGTTTTCTCTCAGAACA
The DNA here is from genome assembly GCA_020745705.1 of Hemiprocne comata. Classification (NCBI taxonomy): domain Eukaryota; kingdom Metazoa; phylum Chordata; class Aves; order Apodiformes; family Apodidae; genus Hemiprocne; species Hemiprocne comata. Next base: position 20,442,178 of record CM036593.1, read on the forward strand.
GAGATATGCAAACAGTAATGTACTAAAGATGTATCTACCCAGGATAATATAGTTACACCATCTATCAGTTACAGCACAGCTTTATTTGTACATGACTGAGACCTGTCGATTCAAAATTGCATCATTTCATAGATTTTACATAACTTAAATGTCAGTACCTAATAACAGCTTATATACTTAAATACTTAAACAACATCTACTACAGTACACCCTCCATTCACACAAAGTTTGGTTTATTTTAAAAGTAATTTTCCTACTCAGAAAGGAAGCAAGAAAAAAAAAATTCATTAAGTGTTTTCTCTCTCTTCTTACCCTCAACATTTTGATTTTATCTTTAAATCAGCATACCACTGCTGTGACATTTCATCCCAAGTTTAACAAGATATTATAAATCATAACTATTACATCAGTCGAAGTATCAAGGATACCTCCTTCACAGAGAGAGTTATCTTGTGTGGCACACAGAACAAGGAAATTCCACTCAACTGGCAGGGACTGAGGGATTATGTACAACCTTATAAAACAGATTTGTCAGATAAGATTACTAACAGGTTATTCTCTGCCTCAGTATTCTCAATAGGAAGAGACTACATTAGCCAATAAAAACAGGGTTACATTGCATGTTATATAAAGAAACTACATTAACTAACAAGAACAGGGTTACACTATGTGTTAAAGTATATAAGCAGTGCCATACTGCATATCCCATATAGCAATTACATTCTCATCTTCCCTATTAAGCCTACACCTTGAGAAGAACTCAAAAATAAGCTGAGTGATAGATGACATACCCAGGAGCTATTAGAAGTGCTTTTAACATTAGTATCTCTCAGATAATTTTACAAAGGAGATCATAATCGCTTTCTCTATTTAAGAGGCGGGGAAATGGGAATTCTGCTTCTGAGCAAGATGTAACACCCACTGGCATATTTCCCTATATATGTAGGTGTCATTATGTCAAGAAATCACCAATGCATTTTCTAGGTGCCTTACTCACTTTATCCTCCCAAAAGAAAATGTGGAAGCCTTGACTGACTGCAGGGATAGGAAGAGCAACCAATTCAGAGTTCTAGTGTGCTTTTGGTACTCTATCAGGTATGCAACTTTGCCTCCCCAAATACAATCAAAGTACTATAAAATAAGCATTCAATGCTTTATTGTTCTCTTTTTTTAAACCCAGAATGCACAAGAATTTCAGCGTAAATTCTTCCATACAGCTTTAAAGTATTTGAAAAACAGATCCCTAACACAGCCAGCATTACACCTAATGTGAGTGTGCAATTTAAGCACTGCTTATGGCAAAAGCAAGCAAACAATTGTTGCCATAGTGTTAGGAGGAGTTGGTTTGTAGGGAGTGTTAAGTTTGTTCATTTAAAGTCTTCAATCTGTAGGCGAGATTGTGAACAATTTGTTTCAACAGATAAGCATATACTCTAAAACATTAGTGATAAGGATTTCACAAGCCGTCCATTTTCTTTAACCTCCTAAAATAAGTCACTTTTTTTCAGAAACTTAAGTTTCAGCATAGAGGCTTATTTTTCAGTTCTCTTTCATAGAAGTTTAAATCAAACAGGTTTAAATAAAGTATTTTTGTGAAAGTTTAATGTGGCACAGCCTCACAGTATACTTAACTATTTATTTAGCATGAGGAGGCAAGGCCCGTGGAACAACAGCCTGTATACAAGCTCAGCAGCTGAACTCTTGTAACTGGAAGGTAGAGAGGGAGCTGCATTTCTGCCCTTGGTGATACCAGGAAGGTCTCCTTTTGCCTGTACTCCCCTTATGAAGCAAAATTCCTTCCACCGTGAAAGAAATCTCAAAGAAATCCCAACCTCCATGGGCTCTGGACAGACACACCCACTGAGCATTCAACTTACCTCACCACCTCCACCATACTTCACCTTCCAAAGCAAACAAAATAATCAAAAATGCAAATTACAAGTACACAAACCAAAAGACCATACAGCTTCTGTTGTCTACCATTCAATTCTCATCTGCTCAAGAAATAGCCCTGCTACAGATGGATTTTAAGTGGGCACATTCCCAGTGCCCAATTAGCTACTTTGATTACTTTAAAGCCCTACCATGTGCTCTCACAGGAGCACACCACCACCAAATGCTTTAACAGACCCACATTGTCCTTTGGCCAGTGCTCATTAATTTATCATACAGGCTGCACTTAGCACTTTCACCCTTTCAGGGAACATAACTTTCCCTGCCACATTTTCCAGTAGTCACAATGGACTAGTAGCCCTAAATGTCCAAGGCCATACACAAGTACTTTTTCCAAATACTTTTGCTGCACAGTCCTCTACAGAAAAAACAAGAGAGATGTTTGTATTATTTATGCAAGTAGAAACAAACATGTAACTGTGGATGGGTGTTGTGGTTACTTAAGAATTGCATCTATTTATATATGTATTTTAGCTCTGTGCTTCCTTGTTGAAACCTGGTTGAAGAAATCCAGCCAAAAAACCAAGAACAACGTGATCTACCTCAAACTGCACTCATATTAATGATACAGGCAATCCATTGCTAGAAGCCATCTTCACAGTTCTTTCCCTGTGGACAGAACATTCATTTTGGACCAGGAAAAGCAGAAATGTTAGTCACAGTAAAGGTCAGAGAGGTAGGCAGAAATGTGGGCTGGGTGTCATCAGGTTCAAAAGGGATACCTGAGATACATATTGACCTAGGAAGATGGATGAAGAATACCTAGACAAGAAAAGATTAGTACAGGAAAAGCCTCAGAAAGCTGCTGTTATGGCTCATTTCTTCTTAGATGCCTAGCAAACACCATAGGAGTGAAGGGGTGTTCCCTTTGAAGCTACCTCTGTCTTGTTCTGTCCCCATCCTACCCTAACTCAGGATCCAGGTCTGCACAAAAGTTTTGGTCAGTGTCTGTTCAAAAAATACTGTGTTTTATACAAGCTTTGCTCTGTCACTGTTGGCAGACAATCACAGATCCTGGAAAGGATTCTCCACCAGAAACTCTCAGCTGGTCCTGCGAGACACAAGACAAAGAGGAAATGAGGTGCTGTAACCATGCAGAGTCAGAAGGACAAGTGACAGATTACAAGTATAGTTCACCCTGAAGTGTATTAAAACACTTATGTAGGAAATTATCTAAGAATCCATACCTTACCTATGCTGCAGTGAACTCACATACCATATCAAATGTATTCACTTCTGCACCATTTAGCCAAATGCTCTCTACACTGAGCTATTCCTCATACCCCACACACTATTTTCCACCTCAGTCGCTACAGGGCAGAGATCTCCCTGATAGTACCTGTTTCCAAAGGCATTCAGGTATCACCCTGCCCACAGGCTCCAGGATAGCTAGGTCACAGAAACTTTCCTCAACAGATAACACCTACAAACAGCATCTCAGTATCTCAGCATCTTTCAGTTTGCTGAGGAGTAGATTCTGGCATTATTCTTCACACCAGACTTCAACCAAAAGCAGCTTTAATGAATAGGTAATATCATTTTAAATGTCTAGTATTTCCTTACTTCCAGCAAGCTCAGCAGTTGCTAATAAATTCACATTTGATGGCACGCACCCCTTGGTATTCACTAAGTTATCCTATTTTATCTCTGGCAAAACTCTCAAGTTTAGGTTCTTCACTCTGCTATACCAGCTTTACACTGAGAAATATTTTTATTACTATTTTGATTTCATATAACTTGGCTTCTTATAGCCAACTGAATTTCCCGAGTAAAAGATTTTTAGTTCAGTGCCTCCAGCAAAAATTTCCTATCAGTTTTCACCAATAAACCACATTTAAAAACAACAAAAAAAACCCCAAACAAACAAAAAAAAAAAAAAAACAACAAACAAAACCAACCCCAAACAAACCCAAAAACAAATAGGAAGGAGACAATAGAGAGAAAAAGATAAAAGAAGAAAGAAGCTTCTCTAGTTTAGCACAGGGCTGACAACAAGTGCCCATGAAACACATAATGCTTCCTCTAAAACCTTTGGGGATGTCAGACTACTAGCAGGAGAAATGGGAGTGCACCGTTCATACAAAATTTAATTTCCTGGTGAATGCTGATGTTTCTCAAGTTGGTGGAGCCAAAAGATCAGTAACAAAAGTTCAATGGTGAAAGTAAGAAAACTAAAACAGCAATGAGACTAAAAGTTACAGGAACAGAACAAAAGGGGCACAGCAGCTCAGTATGGAAAGAAAACAGAGAACGAGAAGGTCAGACAGCAGCTGGGAAGGCCTGGGATATAGTGCGTTGACTGGCAACGGTACTGGTACGTCTTAATTACTTAATGCAACAGTGACTGGTTAAACTGTATTCACTGCTACTTTCTTTTACAGCTTACTGTTTGAAGTGCTGCTAGGTTAGGCCACGGCAGACTCTCAGAACGAAGTCTATAGTAGTAGTCTTTACTACTTTAAAAGAGCCAGAGACAAATAAGAAAACAAGTAAAGCTGTACAGCCACATGCAGGATTAATGAAATGTTAGTGCTTTGTTTCAATTTGCCACTCAGAGGTTAAGGTTCATAGAATCACGTAGGAAGAACTCGATATGGCCAGTGAAAACAATGCATTTACAAACACATGTGAATCATTATCCAAACAATGTTTAAAACTTGGCTGAGAAAAAAAAAAGATCAAAAAGGCAGCAGAGTTTAAAAAAAAACACGACCTGTTACAGATTTAAATAGCCTCACTTAAACATTGGGCCTTTTAAAAGTAATTACCTGGCAAAGCAGAAAACTTTCCAAACATCACATTCAGTTGGAATTTTAAAACTTAGTCAGATTTAAACCATTATAACCCCCATTGCCTTGATTCTGGGTATTAACCCTTATGGATCCACGATTTTTTTTTTTTTAATTACTATTTTTAAACACACACTATAATCAATAATTTGTGCACTGGAAATAATTATTCAACTGTAATTCAAATGGTTTGACCCAGTGCTTAAGAGTCATGTTAAACAGCAGGCTGGCAACAGGTTAACTAGATATTTTGATTAAAAGAACCACTGCTTTGACATGAAAAAGTTTAATCCTGTCCCGTACATAATTTTTTATATTAAAAAAAAAATGAAAATACCCAGATCCACAAAAGCACGCAAAAAAAATTGCTCACCGGTAGCTAGGGCGCAGAACTGCCCCCCACTCTCTCTGCCCCTTTCGAGGCTTTGTGCCCGGCAGAGCGCAGCGGCGAGCGCCAGCCCCGGGCGCGGAGCCCCCCGCTCCCCGGCTCGGCCAGTGCCTGGCTCCCGGCTGGGCCGGTCCTACCTCGGCGGGATCGATGCGGAAAGCCTCGGCGATCTTCGCGTACAACTCACGGGCGCTGCTGAAGTTCTCGACGCGGCCCGTGGGGCTGCCGTGCGCCAGCTGCGTGTGGAACTGCAGCCGCGACGCGCTCGTTGCCGGGGCCGGCGCCAAGGCCGCGGGGGCCGGGGCCGCCGCTTCGCTCTCCACCAGTTTGAAGGTTTCCTTGGACTTCTCCTTCTTCTTACTTCTCAGCCCCAGCGGCATCTTTCGCGCCTGTACCGGGCTCCTGCCGCCGCCGGCTTCCCCGCTGGACTCTGCCCCCGGCGCCGCCCCGGCCCCGCACGGCCATGCCGCCGCCAGGTGAGGCCCGGGCCCGCCGGCCGCCCCGCCCCGGAGCCGGTGGAAGGCGGTGGGAGCTGCCCGCTCCTCTCTTCCCTGCCCGCTCGTTCCCCGCTGCCCTGGGCCGGAGCACTGCCCTGCCCGTGCCCCCACCCCTTCAGCCTTGGCCATAGCCCCCCTGCCACTGCCCATCACAGAAGCCACAACCGGCCATAACTAAAGCAGAGGAACACTGACTTGAGAGAGAAGCTATCTGTATAAATAAATAATCCTTCCTGTCCATTTTAGTGGTCAAGGAAGGGTATGAGCTGTTAGGTTTTTTTCTTACATGGAAGCCACAGGCACTCTGAACTAGACTGCACCAAGAAAGCTGAGTTTGCCAAAGGTCCATTTTCTGGTCAATGCAAAGATACTGCTTCCCCTTTTTTTCTAATTGTGTATCATATAAAGCATATACTGTAAAGTGTATTTATATATGCCCTAAACTGTATACAAACCCACATCATAAAAAGTTTACCATCTTCCCACTCACTAGTTCAGGAATTTCTACTAATAATCAAGTACTAAATATCAGAATGGGTTTATACCCAGGATATAAAAGAAAACATGAAATATACAAGGACTTCAGCCAACTCTTCCTTGTTTACCACAATTGTACATAGTGTACCTATAAACTTTTATGGATTATTAAGCAATAGCCATATGAGCGAAGTTTAAGAGGGTTCCTATAAAACTGCACAACAGCTTTGAAATACTAAGATTAGAAATATTTGAAAAGTGTATTTTCTAACATTTATTAGATTTAAAATGCTTCCTTCTCCACCATGGAATAGGGAAATGTTGGAGCGAATTAGATGTTCACATGTTACGGAAGACACCTTCTGTGCTCCAATATAACTTACACTTACCTGAGTGGAATTGCTAGCATTTTCACTGGTGCACTGAATCCACTCGAGATGTGAAGAGTGGAAGTTTCATGAGGCACCACCCAGCACTTCTAAAGCACTCTCCTATAAAACTGCAGAGAGAAGCCGCATCACCTTACCACATCTGACTCAAAAATCAAAGAGAGAAAGAAAAAAAGAAAGAAAATAAAAGAAAGGAGAAAAAGGGGGGGGGGGGGGGGGGGGGGGGGGGAAGGGGGATTCTGGCACCTGGTGTCAGACCAGGTAGGCACAAAAGTGAATTATGAGGAGGCAGCCTGGAGTCAAAAGTTATTAGCATAGCTAATCAAAGAACCTAGAGCATCTCAGAAAATACATACAACTTCTCACATTGTGGTGAAAAAAAGGTTTGAAGCCAGTTGGATTTCAGTCTTTCAAAATAGCATATGGTAGATTTAACTGAGTACTCAAAAATGCTTAACTTTTACCCAATTCTAATCTAAGACAATTTTATTTGTGATTATTACTTTTCTAGTCATTTCCACCAACAAAAGAACAGCCCCAATAAACTCACCATCATGCTTTAATAGCAATCTTTCTAGCCCAGTTTGAAACCAGAAAACTTAAACTGACGATTTCTCTGCGTTGGGAGACCTGTATGTACATTTTTCCATTCTCAGAATGCAATTCAGACAGCATGTTGGCATAAATTGGATGAGATTGCAATGAGATGAAATAGACTAACAGTACCAAACCATGTTCATTTTGATATTTAGGGGGGTTTGCTGTAATGCAAATTTAAATGAGCAATTTCTATTAAAGTGTCCCTTTTTCCATTCACTGAAATGTATTATAAAGGAATTGGTGATATTGAAAAGTATTTATCTTGTCTCTATCAATCTTAATTTCTAACAAATCATCCCTCATCTTCTGAAAAGACAACTGAATCAATGTTGAAAACCAGTAAATACTATTTATGGCTGTTACTGACATTAACAATTTAGTTAACGTAAATTAGAAGTTACATTTCCGTATAGTGACATATGGAGGTTATGCAGATTTATTTTATTTTAAAAACTCATGGATACTGACATAGCCATGATTTACATGTTACAAACCTTTCTCCAGTTAAAGTGTTAATGTTTCCATGTTTCATATGGAGACAGATGGAAAAAAATCAGCTGAAGTTCATAGAATCTCAGAGTGTCTTGGGTTGGAAGGGACCTCTAAAGGTCATCTAGCCCAACCTCCCTACAGTAAGCAGGGACATCTCACACTAGGATAGATTACTCAGAGCCCCATCAAGCCTACTTTTGAATGTCTCCAGAGATGGGGCCCCCACCACCTCTCTAGGCAACCCATTCCATTGATCCACCACCCTTATATTGAATAACTTTTTCCTAATGTCCAATCTAAATTTACCCTTGTCTAGCTTAAAACCATTACCCCTTGTTCTATTGTTACATGCTTCTGTGAACAGGTCTTCCCCAGCCTTCTTATAGGCTCCTTCAAATTGTACAAGACCTGATCCTACTTACAGCTTGGAAGAACAGCATCAGTTAACTATAGAAAAGTAAAAATGATGATACCAACAGAGCTGACTGAATAAACTGAAGATCACACCATTCTGTTAAATACAACCAGTATGGAGCATGGATATGCTATCATTATTTACAGGATGTAACAGGTTAAATTAAACTACTTTGTTGCTGTTTAAATAAGAGAAAGATAACATTGCACATATGCTCAATTATTCTCGAAAGCCAAACCTAGAACAGCATCTGCGTGAAATTGGCATTAGCAGCCCCCAGCTTCAGCAAGAAACTGTGAAGAAGTGCTCAACACTCAGTTTCACCTGTCCAGTACTGCCACATATACTTATTTTTTGCTAAGTTGCACATGCTATTTATTAATATTGCTCTGATCATGGATTAGCAGTTTCAACCATTTAGATTTAACCAGTATAACATTGTGTTGACCGAGTGATCTACAGAGCTAGGAATGAGTCAGACTGCTGAGAATCTCAAAGAAGAAAAGCCTGTAACAGACATGAGACACTAACCACAACCAGTCCTGCTCTCAGGCTTCCTTGAATGTGTACCCACTAGGGAAGTATCTGCCAACATTAATTAACACACATCAAAACTAGATCATTAATCCAAATAAGCCTCTAGCAATTTAGGATAGTTAGGATCCAAAAATTACTTAAATTCCACTTTTGGTAAGTGACATTGTTGGAGAGTTAACCATTTAAATAAAAATGTTAATAATCCATTATTAGCCTTGGTTTTGGAAAGAAAAATAAACCATGTACTAAAATAAAAAATGAAAAAAGGGTATAGGTCCTTTTAGCCCATGAGTATATTGCACATCACATTCTTCAGTTTCTTGGCCACAGTACTTAGGATGTGAGAATCATGGCATGCAACAACCGTAAAATGTGTGGAGAAAGTATGTGGGATAGAGTAGTCTCATGTTACTGGATATGAAATGCCACAGTGCTATACTGCAAACTATCAGTGTACAAAATTATTTCAGTACACACACACATCTATATATATGTGTGATATATATCTCTATATATTTTATCTGTGACTTAGGCAGTTCTTACCTGCAGCATATGATATCTTTCTGGTCATCCATATTCCAAATGAAGCAGCTGCTTAAAAGAACTACTGGTATGACCAGAGAGCGAAGAGCTTAAGATATTTCAGGACCTTATGTTAATTAGCCTCATCAAAATAAGGTTGAGAAGAAACATAGCTGGTATTTAGAACTATCTACGATAGACAATTTATATCAATTTAATGCTATCTAAACAAAAGAATGTTGATAAAAAATAAAACAAAAAATTCCTACTCATAAATCAATGTAAAAAACTATTTTTAAACCATCAGAGGATACTACAAAACAAAGCCTTAAGATTGTATTTCCTCCTCTATTTTAAGACATGAGTTCAAAGAGAACCGCCTGTAAGAGGAGGGGACCAAACTCCATTACCAAAACCTACTGATCTTCTGAGTTTGTCCAGACTATATTAACTATTAATATTTATGCTTTGACACATGAAAAATACCAAGTAGTAAAAGCATCCTCTGAAGGTCCATGCAACAGCAATAAACTCACTTCATACAAATGAAGAGAATGCTTCCACCCTGTGCAAGACAAATGGAAGTGAGTACACACGAAGTTACAAGATAATGGTGGCAAGAGCAACATTGGAGACCCAGTCCCAGTTAGAGAGTCTGTTAACTTCATTAACAAAGTAAACAGGTCAGGACCCAAAATCAACCCAAAACCACAACATGTTAATCACAACACAAACAAGCTTCAAGAAGTTTTTAGCATAGATAATGCAAAAAAGGCTCAGTGGAAGAGTGGAATACTAATATCCTTATGCCATCAGAAAGCCTGCACTGGAGCAATCAGAGTACCATTGAAAGGAGAAGCAGAAAGAAGAAACAGTTGTAATGTAGCTTGCCCTACTCTTTCAACAGCTTGAAGTTATCTTAAAGGTTGATGTTGGGAAGATTAAAAAAGGTTCTTTAGAAGTACAGGTTTTCATAGACTTGTTTAATGAACTCCACCAAAGTAACCAAATTACTTTCTTTCAATGGCACCTAAGCAACCTTCAGGAGATCCAAAAACCTCTCTCATCCCAACTTCATGAATGTTCATTTTATTTCCGTTTATTTCAGTAGTTAGACACATAACAGTTGTCAGAGTATTTGCTTCCTTCTCCCAAGTAGCATTTATTAAATAAGTGGGTTTAAAAACATAGCTTTTAAGCACATTTTTTAATAGAAAAATACTAATTTCTGTGAATCCTGGATTACATATTAATGCTCCCTCTCGTATTTTGAACTAATTCTACATGTTATTTTTTGAAACACATACTTTGTTACTGCTCCATAAGAAAAGAAATACAAGCATTTCATACCAGTCCTATATTTCTGTATTTTGAGCATGAAAACAGTTGGAAAAGTTTAGCTTGCTATACATATATATATATACACCTCTAAATACACAAAATACTGCAATTCCTCAATTTAGCACTAATCCCGTTACCCGAAGATGGTTACAAAAAATAGTCTTAGTCGCTGTAACTTTTTTACAAGGTGGACTATGGTTACAAGCTCCTGGATTACAAAACGCTCAATTCCATTAGCTTTTAAACTGACAAGCAGGTACTTTAGGATGATACACTTTTAAAGTCATGTAGCTTACAGCATCTGCCATCATAACAAAAGATATGAGAAAGTTAAAAACCAAGTTTACACTTTTTACTTAAAAACCACATAAGAAATGCAATGAGGAAAATACTGAAATGGGAATTTTTTGTAATATTTAGCGTTAACAATATACATAAGCAAGAAGCAACAATTTTTTCCCCTTTGTGGTACTGCTCCAGCAATTGTATGGTTCCTTGTAGATTTAGGACTACAACTAATGACACTGTATGAAGAGATCTGCAGTTGAAAACCAGACTGTAAGAGTATCTCCCAGAAGTTCTATTCCTTTAAGTAACAGAAATGGGATTCTTCTTGTGCTCATTAAAAGTTATTGTAAATTAAATCCCAACTTCCATATGATTTACTTTTCCTGCAGAAAATCACATATGTGAAGATAACACTGCTATTTCTTAAGCTACCTAACAGCAGGTAACTACTACATTTCCACAGGCAAAAGGCTGACAGCAAATTTTACATATTTTCTTATGAAGAAAAAAAACAAAAAACCCTTTGAAAGTATTGTTAAAGCACTGCATTATGGTTTTAAACTCAAGTAATAAAGCATGCCTGCAAGGCATTTATTTCACCAAAATCATGCTGCAATCAAGGGAACCAGCCCTATTACTATATTATAAAACTAGACCATGAAAGAGGGCTCTCCATTTCCCTATGCACCTTTAAACTCTAAAGAAAAGTAACTAATTTATATTCAAAAAAGACTCAATTCAAGCATATGAAAGTTTACGGGCAACTCCTATCCCACTTGGTGTCTTAAAGCAAACTTTTCTTTAGCTAGGACCTGGGCTTTTACTTCCTCACTGGCTTAAAATTCAGCCTTTGAAAATAATCATAGAATGTCAGGTTGGAAGGGACCTCGAGCATCACCTGGTCCAACCTTTTAGGTATTACTACAGTTTATATGACATGGCTCAGCACCCTGTCAAGCTGAGACTTAAAACTGTCCAATGTGGGGGAATCTACCACTTCCTTTGGGAGACTACTCCAATGTTTGACTGTTATCATGGTGAAATATTTACCTTGTGTCTCATCAGAATCTCCCCAGGAGCAACTTGTGCCCATTACCCCTTGTCTTTTCCATGTGACTGCCCCCCCCACATGTGGAACCCTGGGTCCGCCCCCTTCGTAGGTGCAGTCTCGTCCCCATCTACCTCTGCCCAGTCTGTGTCTTTACTGGTTGAAACACTGAAATTGTTTTTTGCTTGTGAAAGCTGAAGAATGTTCAAATATCAGTATCAGGGTGGCCCACTTATTGAAATATTCAGTGCTCAAGGCAAGAACACAGGAGCAAAATAAAAGAGACTTGGCAATCCATCAGCTATACAGAAATAATATGATAAAGAAACAAAAGGCTTTGGTTTTGTACTTAAAGGAAGCAGACAAATCAAGAAAATGCAGCTACCAAAAGAAATTGGACTAACTTTGGGAATGCTCCAGCAATTTGACACTTCAGATTTTTGTGCCACTGGGACATGACCTCTCCGCTGAGTTACTAATAACAGATTTAGGAAATATTAAAAGAAGATTGTCTTTACCACTGTCCAAAAGTTGTCTGCAATGCAAAAATTCCTCTGTTTACACTAAAGCAAAATATGGTGCAGTATGTGTATTGACATGTCAGCATTCTCCAGTGAAATATTCAGAGGAGCAGTCTTCCAGTCATTGGATGAAATTACTGTTTCAGCTAACTGTAAACTGAGAAAGATCTTCATTTTAAAATCCAAGCCTCAAGATACAGCTGAGAAAGATGATGTGTGGTGTTCCATTTATGCTTTATGAGCCCACAGCTGTTATTCCTCAAACCCGCCAGCTACATACAGATGTGCCACGTTACACAATTGCTGAACCTGACTCAAATTCACAACCCAGAAATAAAAAGATGGAGAAAGATACCCAGTAACAGTGCAAGAAACAGGTACCTTGGTTACCCAGAGGTCAAGGCAATACACGCAGCAGTAAAACTCAGGATGTGTCACATTGCATTTGGATCAACGATCCTGCGGCCACCTCCATCTTCAAACAGAAGAGGCAGTATGAGGGTATCTGGAAGGGTAACAAAGACCTGGGGTAGCAAAAGCAACAGATCATGCTGACTTCAAAGTTCAGGAAAGAGAACTGAACAAGAAATCGAGAGTCTGGAGCTGTCATTCTCACCGTGCAATGATTCTTTTGATCAAAGAGGCAAAAGAAATACTCGCCAAACTATGAAAGATACATGTCAAAATGACCCTGCAATTCAGACTGAGAAAAACTCTGAGAGTGGAGGAGCAGATTTTCAGCTTGCCTCACAACAAGGACCATCAGCAGACAAGAACAGTCGTAGATTATCTCAAAAAAATCCAGTCAGAATCACATGGAGATAACCAGTGATGAATTGGTGTTTCCAGAAAGTTTCAGTCAGAGTACCCAGGTGGATAGGAGTGAGTAGTTTGTAGCTACTCGAGATCTAACCTGCTACAATTTAAGCTCAGAGACTGGTCTGTTGAAAAATCCCAGCAATGAAACAGGTGATCACCAAGTGGATGATACAGAGATTTTCACATTTTTGTCAAGGCCTTGAACAGCTCCTCATGGGAAGTCTCCATATATGTCACCAGAATGTTGCACTTTCCCTTTGGATTTAAAGCAAGACATTAATCAAGTACCTGGGGAAACTTTATTAAAGATAACTTTTAAGGAGCTGACAGCAATGAAAAGGATGACAACAATTAATTCATCCAGAGTACTGAGAACCCTGAGATCAGCCTCAGCAGGAAAGGAACATCTGATTCAGCAGTTTTCTAAAGTGACTGCATTAAAGAGGATATCATGGAGAAATGAATACTGGAAGAATAGGGGACACACCAAACATAACCTCCAAGAGACCATCTTACCAAAACACCAGAGTTCCACTGACAGAAAAACAGCTTCTGCTATCTCTGAGAATCTTAAAGCCTACCCTTTCTTTTTCTTTAACTGAATCTGAATTATTTAAAGTGATTCCAAATGGATCTGAAAAAAACCCAACAAACTGAAATAATGAACACTTGAGATAATAATGATCTTTAAATACCTGCACTAGCCAAATGCTTTTACACTGTTCTTTGTGCAGCTTTTCACTTAAGCACAGACCTGCCCCCTAGGGATTCAAGCTGTCACATCAGTACCACTCATCTTCGGGATAACCCTCATTTACAGAACATGTTCCATAGCACTGTCTAGTGAAAAGTGCTAAGTCCAAGCTCACAGATTCATTTAGGCTAGAATGAACCTCTTGGGATCTTGTAGTCCAACAGCCCTGCTCAAGCATAGTCAGCTGAAGCAGGCTGCTCAGGACCATGTCCAGTCAGGTTTTAAGCATCTCCAGGGATGGTGACTCCTCAACCTCTCTGGGCAACCTATTCCAGCCTTTGACTACACTCAAAGTAAAAAGGTGTGTTCAGATAGAATCCTATGTTTTAGCTTGTGTCCACTACCTCTTAGTCCTGTCACTGACAGCTACCAAGAAGAGCCTGGCTCCCCATTTTCATTCCCTCCCATTCTCCCATCAGGTTTTTATATGCAGTGATAAGATACCTCTCCCCCAAGCCTTTTCTTCCCCAAGCGGAAGAGTTCCAGCTCTCTCAGACTCCTCTTTAAGATTCTCTGCTAGACTTACTCCAGTAAGTTTGTATATTTCTTGTACTGGGACACTCAGTATTTCACATGCATTCTCATGAGTGCTGAACATAGAGAGGAAGGATCATCTTCATCAGCCTGCTGACAAAGCTTTGGCCTTTGTTGCCACAAGGGTGCATTACTGGCTCATGGTCAGTTTAGTGGCCATTAGGACCCCACAATCTTTCTCAACAAAGCTGCCTTCCAGCCAGTCAGCTCCCAAGGTGTACTAGTGCCTTGGGGTTGTTCCTCAGGGAACAGACTTTGGATTCCTACTTGTTGAACTTTGTGAGAATCCTTTGTCCAGTTTTCCAGCCTGTTGGGGTCCCGTTGAAAGGCAGTACATCATCTGGTGTTACCAACCACTCTCTTCCCAGTTTTATATTATTTGCAGTTTCTGAAAATGCACTTCATCCCACAATCCAGGTCACTAATGAAGACGTTGAATAATGCTGGCCACAGTATTAAGCCCTAGGGTACACCACCACCGACTTGCCCCCAAGTGGACTTTGTGCCACTGCTTATACCTCTGCTGTGCCCACTCATTTGGCCAGTTTTTAATCCACCTTGCTTTCCACCCACCTAACCTGTACTTTGTCAGTCTGTCTACTGAAGTCAAGGTAAACAACATGTCCTCCTGTTACCCACAAAGCTAGAGGAGGTGAGGTTGGTCAAACACGATTTCCCCTTTGTAAATCTATCCTGACTACTCCTGGTGTCCTTGTGTTTGGAAATGCTCTCCAACAGATTTTCTCCATCACCCTCCCAAGGACTGATGTGTAACTGACTGGACTGTAGCTCCCCAAACCTTCCTTCTTGTTTTTCCTAAAGATAGGAATATTTGCTCTTTTCCAGTCTACTAGAACATCTCCCAGCCTCCATGACCATTTAAAGATAATTAAGAATGGCCTTGCAATGGCATTAGCCAGCTCCCTCAGCACTAGGGGTACAACCTGTTACGTTCATGGATTTCCAGTTTAAGTGCACCCTAATCTGGTCCTCCAACACCAAGGTGCCAAACTTCCCCTCTGGTCTCCGGGGACTGGAATACCTGGAGGCCTGTTTTATCGGTAGAGGCTGATGCAAAGAAGGCATTGAGTATCTTTAGCCTTCTCTATGTCATGTGTCACCAGTTTCCCTACCCCATTCGACAGCAGGCCCACCATTTGCTGTTATTGTACTTGCAGAATCCTTTCCTACTGTTCTGCCTGAAGGCTGAAGAACCAACCCAAAGCAAATGGCTACTCTTGCTCCTCAAGCCACATGTCCTTACATCCTGGGGCAATAAAGAAAATGGTTTCATTCCACTGGGGGACAGTTCAGGAGTCCTAGCTGATTTCCCCAGCCTATGCCTTGTGCAGTGGAAGGCAACATACCAAAATTGTATCTTCCATGTTTTGCTCTTTAAAGTATTTACACATTTGTGTATTTTAATTTCTCTATAAATGGATAATGCTACAGATACAGTAGGGGATATAAGAAAAAGTACTTGAAGGCTCAAGTACCATATCAGAAATATGCATGACTTTGTAAAAACCAACTACATTTTACATTAGGCAAAATAATGAATAAACTTTTCTGATTAGAATGTAAAATAAAATGAGTGGTTTTCCCTGTAAATTTTACTGCAGAAGTCACTTGTATGACTTGTAGTTAACCTTTTTCTTCTCATGCAGCATTACAGTATTCCCCCCCCCCATCCCACAAAAGAAAGAAACAAATATTTGATTAGGTGTTACAGATTGCACTTTTAAAGCACAGACTTGCCAGTCTTCTGCATTTCCAGTGTCCTATTTGAACAACTGAGATACACAGTCTTTGTTTTATGAAACTGGGAGATTTCGCCTAAGTACTTCTTTTGATGCTGGAGAAATGTTATCTGGGAAAATTACTTCAAACTCTATAATTAAGTCTCCACGTTGGTCAGGATTTTTTGGAAACGGCAAACCATATCCTATAACTCTTCTTCTCATTCCAGGCTTTACAACTTCATTTACTGTCATGGGTATGGTTCTTCCTTCTATCGTTGGCACATTGACAGAGCTGCCACACAAAGCCTAAAGAAAAATGGTATCATGAGAAAAAGAAACTGGTCAGAACTTTATTTGTACCTACAACTGAATTTGGATTATTTAGAAAAGACTAGCATTCTAAACAGTACTTCCACTGCACACTACTGAGATGTCAAAATCCAAATATAGTGTTCCCCACTTTAAAAGGAAAAGCTTAAATTTGTTATTGAATATCACAGAATTTTCTAATCTTGTGCAATGGCCACTGGAGGGTAACTGGACTCATATATCCTTCAAAAACTTCATCAGATAGTAAGGTAACTGAACAGAGAGTGAACTCTTCCCTTGTACTTGTCTAGGGATGTCCAGCTTCTCCACTTCCATTGGAAATTTAGAGTCCTGTTCTGTTTTTCATTTGTTTACGTAGCACAGGGTTTTACTCTAATGCACTATCAACCTATATGATATCAAATTGCAGAACAACATTTAAGTTTCTATAAGCAAAGGCATACCAAATTTCACAGTCAGAAGTGAACGTCTGTGATGCTCGAAGACAAACAAACAACTGTTTTGGTGCACCAAAACGAAAACATCACACACGTTCTCCTGCTTTCCCAATGGTTTCATTACTATAATCTCTAGTAATAGTATTTTAATTCCTCCAGCTGCACCTGATTCAGCACACTTAGTCTACACTGATAATGTCCAATTTACATAACAATGCAATGAATCTAAACAGGCTTTTATCTATGAAGCAACTATATTATCCACATCAACATTAAATATTGTATTTTCTCCCTCTCAGCCTATTTTAGGTGCTTCGTCTCACTTCAGATGTATTTTTAGTTAAGACTCCTTTAAGAAGGAAGCTCATAATGTACACAAAGAGCTTACAATGCAAGAGTTATTTCACTACCTAAAACTAATTAAGAAAAAACACCATACACTCAGCTACATTATCTTATAAACTATGACCATGTCAAGGCTTCATTCTCTTAAGAACTCTGCTTCGTCTTTCCAGTTTTTCCTTTTGAAAGGCAACGTGTTTTGACTTGGAATAGAATTTTTTAAAAAGCTAAACTGTTTTTGTTGTTATCTATAGCTCCTGTAACACCTGTTCACAATAATTTATCCTCATGAAATCAATCTCTATGTACTTCAAAATCACACTGAAATAACTTATGACATAAAAAGGCAGACAGAAGTTGTTGGCAGTGAAAATATTTAAGACACTTTTACTTCATCCTACAGAAACAGTAATTGTATCACAGCAGTAAGAAGCACACTATATTGGATGTATTTGTTAATTGTATTTGTGTTCATTACTTTAGCTAGAAAGGTAAAGTATGAAGATTTAAGACATATCAACCTTTACTCTTACCCTTTCACCCTCATTATCTTTCACCTCAGCTTTAAATAATACTCCATTTATATCAAAACAGCTAATGCTTCCACTATAAATAACCCTCACTGACTTTACAAGAGTGAAATTCTATTTTAAAATAAGCAGTTTAATTCTGCCATACAGCTGGTGCAGTGTAGCCATTGTATTGTATTGTAACAGGTTTAAACATTTAGAGTTCTACCAAAAGAGATACTTACCTCCCTTAAGCTGATCTTAACAGGATAGATAATATTTGATCCATCCCTCTTGAAATGAGGGTGAGGTTTATCTTTAATGATAAAAACAATATCAGCTGGAATTGTGTTAGGTGTTTCATCGCCTTCTTTTGGAAATGTGATTTTGGTGCCTTCTTTCCATCCTCTTTTTATCTCAATAGTAAGAATTTTGTCCTCTGTTCGGACACTTCTACCATCTGGGTTAAGCCTTTTACGTGAAATTCTCATCCTTTTTGTGCAGCCATGATAGATCTCTTCCAATGACACTTTAAGTTCATGGATTACAGGGGGATCTTGTTTACGACGTAACTGGTTACCAACAGTATTCCTTTCCCTTGGAAAACCATTCATACTGAAACTACTGAAGGATCCAAATGGATCACTGTCCACCTCCATGTCTTCAGTGTCTCTGCCACCAGGCATCCTCCTTCCAAAGAAGATCTCAAAAGGATTTGTGCCACCAAAGAAAGCTGCAAATGTAGCATGTGGGTCGCC
The DNA here is from genome assembly GCA_020745705.1 of Hemiprocne comata. Lineage (NCBI taxonomy): Eukaryota > Metazoa > Chordata > Aves > Apodiformes > Apodidae > Hemiprocne > Hemiprocne comata. The sequence continues at coordinate 20,460,660 of CM036593.1, forward strand.
ATGGAAGGAGTACCGGAAGGTACCACCCTGTCCATCAGGTCCTCCAGCTCCTCCTTTCAGACCTAAATATGACAAATAAGGAAAGTTAAATATTAGTATAAGCTTTCCCTGTAGAGTGTAATGATATCAGAACTGATGAGTCAACAAGGTCTTTGCAGCTGGGTGAAAGGTTTCCTTTTCAATGAAGACTCAGACTATGCAGTACCAACTAGTAATTCAATAGCTTGAACAGCAACAAAGTTTCTGAAGTGCTAAAATGATTTCTACTTCAGAAGAACAAGTATTCTGACACTGCCAATTTTATTTCATATAACTGAAGCCAGTTATTCAAAGAATTAGCATCTTAAAACAGAAGACAGGTCTGCTTGACTTAATCTTTTCTTGTTCTGCAAAGCCTTTTGGAAGGGGCACCCCTCTTCAAGATCACTTCTGGGCAAAATTATGCAGTATCACACCCAATGTTTTCTATAGTCTCCATAGCTCACTTTTTTTTGCTCAGTATGCATAGCTTAATACTGGTCATAAACAATACTCAAGTAAGCCATTAGAATGAGAATGCTTTCCCCATCTTAACAGCAGACCGTATTAGAAGCACTTAGCAACATACAGTATCTGTCACAGTACTGTTAAACAAACATCAGTGGATTCAATCTGTGATACTAGAAGGACACTTCCTGGAATAGCTAGTCAAAAGTTGTTTTTGAAGGTACATCAAGTTCCTGGCTGTAAAAACACTGAGGTTTCCTCCTTCCTCCCACCCCACCCCTGCCTTTCCCTCACAACTACTAGGTACACTCACAGATGCAACTGAAGAGCTTAGAGAGCAACTGAGGCATCAGGAAGTATTTCCAGATTTACCATCCTAAAAATTCATACTTTGGTTTAATATTATGCCCCAAATAAACAGAAATCTATGTTTTGAACCTCTGTCTTCAAGTATGCAATACGAGGATGCCAAATGCTGCATTGCTTTATATGCTTTACTTCAAGCTCTCTGGTAAAAATTACTTAAGTGGTATTTTGGGAAAGTACTTAGGATGAGCTGCTGCACAGGACTCCAAAATGCAAATGAAACCACAGAGTAAATAGGTTTATAATGATATACAGAAAGGAGGCAGGGGGTGAGAAGGAAGAAGTGCAAGAAGGCAAAAGACCCAAGGTGACAAAGGTCTCTGGTATCTACATAACACTTTTCTTAGAATGTTTCAGTAACAGCACTAAAGCTGTGAACACATGCAATGGAACAAAAGACCAAAAAACCTGCATCCTCTGTAGAAGCTGAAGGTCTTGTACATGATTTTATGGAAGTTAACAATTGTATTAAGTCCTATGGATAACAGAGGACCAAATTTCATTACGCATTCATAAGCCACAATTTCCCCCAAAATACTACTACTTAAAGTGTTCTCCTTCATATTTGCAAAAAAAAATGGCCCTGAGTGAATGGCAATGAGGCAGGGGACATAATTGTCACAACAGAAGTAATTACTTCATGTGGAATTTCAGATACCATCTATTTAAGGGAAGGGACATTCATGACTTCCTCTGTTGCTCAATCATAAGACTGAAAGTCATGTTGGTAAAAAAAAGTAATCCTCTGCAACAACCATTTTAGGATAAATGTAACATTTCTGAGGTCTCATTCTCTTGGCATGTTATCATTGTTTACAATTAAAGCTAAAAAATTGTTCTGGTATTTCATGACATCAGCCAAATTCTTTCCTCTCCAGGCAAGAAGCCAAGGACAACTACAGACCGGACACCTGGGCTTCTGCTCAGGACTGTCCTGCCTAGATTAAGCAGACTGCTCTTTGGCAGAAATTTAAGAAAAAAATACATTTCTTTCTAATTGCACCTCAAAAAGTGCTAAGGTAACTGAAGACAGCAGTAAGAGATCCCAGAAAGCTCTTTATGGGTCGTAAAAACGTTTTCAATTTGGCAAGTTTTTGCCTGTCAAGTATTTGGGATTTAAAAAAAAATCCCAACATAAAAGCACACTAAAATAAAGCAAAACTAGATCAGCATTAAAAATCGTGCCATACATTTTACATTAAAAAATCTGATAGGTTAAATTTCCAAGCAGTACAAATACATTGCCTAAAAATCAACACACAGGGTGTTTTCATGCATCATATATGTTTATTTTGCTTCTTTCAACATAACGAAAGTGACTGATCAGAGTATAACAGACATACATACCTTCCTCCCCAAACTGATCATAAATGTCTCTCTTTTTGGGATCACTCAGCACTTCGTAAGCTTCTGCAATCTCTTTGAATTTTTCCTCTGCGTGGGGAGATTTGTTCTTATCCGGATGCCATTTTAGCGCTTGTTTTCTGTAAGCCTTTTTGATATCCTCATCAGAAGCCCCTTTTTCAATTCCCAGGATAGAATAATAATCTTTCCCCATCCTGAGCGTTGAAGGAATTCAGATTTTCCTTGCTATAAAGAAAGCAGTGTCCAATGTCGTAGCAACGTAGAGATGCTAGAGAAGGAAGAATAAAAATCAAATTTGGAATTGACACAAACAGAAGAGTTACAAACCAACAAACTCCCTGAAACATTAAAGAAATACTAAGCAGCTTCTCTGTATTGTGCTCCTTGCCCCATAGCTCATTTATAAATAATCATACACACTGGACAAGACACAGCCCTCTTTAGACTCCTCCCATCTACAGTGCGTGTCTCTGCTCTTTCTAGAACGACAAACACCACAGGACGTCACTTCCCCGCCTGCCCCAGCTGAACAGCCTGCACAGCTTTCGCTCTCACACACACACATGCGTGCGCACACCCTGGGAAAATGCTGAACTTATATCTTCTGCCTTCTCAAGCAACTAGAAAGCTTAAAGGTCTAATAGTGTGATACAGTGCCTTTCCCCACCAGGGCTGAATCCAGTGAGCTCTAAAAGTGTTAACTGTCCCAACAGAAATGCAGTAGTCCACATGAAGTAATTACAGCATTTTACTTCACAGTTTCTATAGCGATGTATAACTGTTTTCCAAATATATCAACAAGGATTTGTACCCTTTCTGGCAAAGACTCTGAAGTATTATACACTCAAGTTAACTACAAAGCTTTACAAAACATAACTTCATTTCTTTAAAAATAAAATCAAGCCACCCTCAACCAAAGTTGATTGCAACCATGTACTATTAAGAGGTAACAAATAAAATCTGAGCAAAACATAGCAGTTTACCACAACTCAAGCAATTAAAGCAAACCAAAACTGGATTTCCCCCCAGCTCCCTTCTATACAGGAAGCAATATCAAGACTGCTATACAAGTACAGCAAAATATTTAGCAAATAGCTTTCATCTGATATTAGTAACATAAAAAGATCTTGTTCCTACACATTTGTGTCACAATACATAGTGAACATTTGACTACTGAAGTATTTCTCAAGCTCTGCAGAGGGAATGGTATCAAGTTTTAGTCTGCAAGATCCCTTTTAGCTCTCAGTTAAGAGCTATAGATCAAGAAATTATCCTTATTTGTCAGTGTGGTAATAAACTTCAAAACTGATTAGCATAGCTTGAAAAATACTCCTGCAACAAAGTATTCAAAAATGCCAGTTTGGGTCACATCTAGAAGTTCTGTATGAAGACAGCTCTAGACACAATTATAATGTTACCTGTATGAAAAAAAAAAAAAAAAATGGGTTAATTGGCTTTCTTCTAAAGAGAAAGTTTAAGCAAAGTAGCATATAGCAGCCAAGGGACCATCAAACTAATGTAGAGAACACTAACCTTCTGATTCAGGGAACAATATATTTGAAATTGTTTACCAGAACTTGCTCTAACTTAAAAGGGGGCTGATCAGAAGAGACAAAAAATTTCTCCTTAACCAGAGAGTACTAGAAAAAAAATTGGGGCTTTTTTATTTAAAAAACATGCATAATTCCCTTATTCTTCACATCATATCTATCATTTTCCAACTTCTGCAATAGAATTGACCAGATTCCATTTCTTTTTAAATTCCCTTTGGAATAGGGGTGGGAAAGATGAAGACAGAACAGTACAAAGATGAGATTTAGCCCCAATATTTGAAAAAGCAGGAACTTTTGCATATCTGTAGTTATTATTTCAAATGTTAACAGAGGCCAATGGGTATTGAAAGAAGGAATCGGTTCCCTTTGCCACCAGGTCTCTCAGGACTTACTTGCAGTTTTGGGACATTGGGAGTCACAAGGTTACAGAATCATCTTTACAGCTGCAGAGGGAAGTTGTTGCTGAACTTCACACAATAAAGCTAGTCTTTTACTAGTCTTGACCCTTTTCGTCTTTCTTTAAAAAGTTCTGCTTTTGTTAATTTCCTATTAGTATTTAAAATAAATTATTGTAGACCCATGTCCTAAATTCAGCATTTGCTCTTCAACAGAATTCTGAAAGCAGTAGGTACAATAGTTTGAATTACAGCAAGATTTTAGTTGATTTCATGCAAAATATAATATCACTCCCTAAGAAACTATTTTACTTACACGTTTTAACTGTCACACTCAAGAAATGCTTGCAAATATGACCAACCTTCACCCAAATCCAGCAGTTACAGTAACTCCAAACTATAACAGCAAACAAACTTCATCACTACTGACAGAATAAGATTTACAGCAATTCTCTTGCGAAACTAGCAGTACAAGTAGTTATTATGCTTAGCTGTGCTCCCATGGTATGGTTCGAGCAACCTCCTGTGGGGGTCATAACTTACATCACTTGAAGTATTCCCACCAAGTGAGTGTCTGAGAAAGACCCCACAATATTTGTGTCACTGTGTTATCACATAGTAGAACTGTCAGAACAGCAATAGCTCAACTGGTTTTCAGGACAGTATTTTTCATTACATTTTGCAAAACTTCAGGTCAATCAAAGCAGCAGAGGGTGCATATGTTAGTTTAAAAAACAAGGTAGAAGAAATTTTCCTCTTTGACAGTATTATATTAAAAACCTGTTCTTTTAAATATCAAAACAATACCAAAGGACTTGCAATGAGCTAGGCTTAGTGCTACCCTCCTCCCATTCATTTTGTAAAACATAGTAATTGATTTCCCAGGTTTCATTAAAAGACCAAATAGTCAAGGTTCCTTCTTAAATCAAAACTCTTCCCCCTGAATGTCAAAACTTACAGAGAAATGGTAACTACAAAAAGTCACACTGGGAGTTCTGCTGACAATGGCTGTGAGTAAGTGTTCAGGCATCCTTTCTCTCCCTACAGAGTGGAACATGCTACTCTGGCATAAGTACCAAGTTATATCCTAATTAGGTAAATTATTCCCTAAAAATGAAATTATTTCAAACTCTGAGCGAGATACACAGCAATGACTACACTACTACTTCCTGCCCTGCATGAGATCTTCATGTCAGAATCAATTTACAGTCTAGAAACCCTATCTTCAAGGAGTTGATGGGATAACTGCAGCACTTCCTTTCAGAAAACATGTTCCTTCTTTTTTTCCACACCAATATTTTCCTTTTATCATACAATCCGAGATCTTCTGGAAATACAAGTAGGCTGCAGTTCTTCCCACATGCTTATCAAGTTAAGCAATCTGTAACACATTGAAAGATATGACTCTCTTCGAATTAATGAATGCTACTTTTTTTTAACTAAGACACTAGTGTGCACAAGATGAACATCTAGTGATCATGCTAATGTTCGTTTGGGTGTATTTGATCACACCTGCACTTCTTCAGACAGTGATAGCCACCTGATAAGTGTGATAAAAGTTTTTACATCTTCCAATCTTGTAGTATTAGAGCAGTTTCAAGGACAGATAATACATCACAGCTGCTAGATTTTTAGAACTCTGAAAATCCAATCTTCACAATTCTTTATTGTTAACTTGTTATATATTCCACATTCATCCCTCTTCAGACTTGAACAAAATAAAGGAAAATCCTTAATGTACTGTCCACAACAAAGACTTCTGATATTCCAGTCCCTTCAAATCAGCATAGGTAAACAGAAAACAAAACAGCTTCTAATAAAAGGAACTACGTATTTGGTTTCAGTACTATAGTCTTACCTTCCCTGTTACCATGTACACTCAGAAGTTGAAGTACTTAAACCATGCTAGACTGTGAAAAGATTCTGCTTCCAATATGGTAGAGAGGCCTTACAGAGACATCTGGGTAGGCTAGAGAGCTGGGCAATCACCATTTCTATGAAATTTAACAAGAGCAGGTGCTGGATTCTCCACCAGGAACGGGCTAATCCTAGTTATACATACAAACCAGGGGACGAGAAGCTGGAAAACAGCCCTGTGGAAAGAGAGATGTGGGGGTTTGGGTTGATGGCAAGTTGAACATGAGTCAATAGCGTGCCCTGGTGGCTAAAAGGGTCAACCATGTCCTGGAGTGCATCAACCACAGAACACCTAGCCAGCCAGTCCAGGGAGGTGGTTGTCCCACTCTACACTGCACTGGTGCAGCCCCATCTCAAGTACTGTGTGCAGCTTGGGGCACCTCAATATAAGGAGCACAGTGAACTATTAGAGCATGGCCAGAGGAGGGTAACCAAGATGGGGAAAGGCCTTCAGGGCAAGACTTAGGAGGAGCTGCTGAAGCCACTTGATTTGTTCAGCTTAGAGAAGGCTGAGGGGTGACCTCATAGCAATCTACAACTTCCTCAAGGAGGGGCAAGGGAGAAGGCGGTGCTGTTCTCTCCCTGGTGACTAGCAGTGGCATGAAGCTGTGTCAGGGGAACTTCAGATTGCACATGAGGCAAAGGTTCCTCACTAAGAATTAGTAAGGCCATAATCTAGACCTTTGATTAAGAGCACTCCTGAATGCATGCCAACCAACTTCTCAGAGATACAAAACCAGTCATGCGCTTGCCTGTGATGCCACCCCAAAAATGTAATGGATTAAAAAAACCCACCACCAATTAGCTGTGTTTCTTCCTCATTCTACCACATCAACATATACTACATTAAGAATTGACTATATATTGTCAGTTCTGTGTTCAGTCTTCAAATACAACAGCTGCATTTCATTTTGGGCAAACAGAAAAATGTTTTTATCATCACTGAAGTATCAAATGGTACCTATGAAGCTTTTGCTTATTGTTAATTTCTGCAAAACAATTTTCTGCCAAACTAGGCAGTTTCAGATATGTCCTCCTGTTCTTATAAACTACTTTAAGGTACTCTTATTAGGCACCGAGAAAGTCTTTAGCCTGTATTTGTTATGTGCTTCCTTTCATCAGTGTTATTTGCCACAGTCGAAATTAAAAAACAAAAGCATAAAATGGCAATTTCTGTTCAAGCACCTTAAAGTTGACTGGGGAAAAAATTGTTGAGTAAAAAAATTACTAGAAAGGCAAATACATAATTTATGAAAATATTTTATTAATTTCAGGAAAACGGAATAAAATTTTGAAACCATAAAGAACTTGCCTAATATAAGCCAAACCTGTCCTACAGGGGATTTTCTATGTTCTTTGATCAAAAACAAGTGACATTCACTTTTGTAATACGAGACCTCCTTTCTAAATCTGTTCTTTTTAAAGTTTATGAAATATACACGAGGAAGCTGAAAATTGTTCCTTCAACAGTTCACCTTCACTTCTGAGACCGAGTTTGACTATTCATATTCAGCATTCCACTTGAGTTAATATTTCAGTGAAATAACTGTTGTTTAAAGTATCTTTTCCATTATTCTCTCAGAATAATAATCTCACATACATACGGAAAAGCGCTACACATTGTAAGTTTGTCAGAACAATAGGAGCAAGGTCATACCACTTCCAGGTCTTAAAATAGCTGCATTAATAATATTAACTTTGAATCAATTGCTTTCTGTAAAGACACCTCCATAGGACCAACTGAAATCAACTAAGATACAGACAAGGAAACATTCAGAGTAATAGTTACAGTGCACTCGAAGTCTAGATTAATCATAAATTAGCACCAGTATAAGGTTATTTTAAGGAAAAGCTTCCAAGCAGAACAGTGTCATTATTCCCTGAAGTATCTGAAGTTGAATAAAAATGCTCATTACTTCCTTTAAATTAAGCCATTTCTTCTTCACTCCTCACCTATTAAACCTCAGAAACAAAACTGGAAAAGAGAGGACTAGATCACAGAACATGTTAAAGAGCAAACAAAACCACAAAGGCAAATTCCAGCCAGATCACAACTATAAATATACATGTGCACATAAATGTCAAGGCAGAGGAGCCAAATTCCTCCCCAGAAAAAGCTTTTACAATTAGGTATCATGATGTTTGCAAACTAACGGGGCAATTTAATGTAATTCACTAACAACTTAAAAAGTCAACAAGTCTTTTTAATGTAGTTCCTCACAGATTTAAAAGGAAGAAATGCAGTGGGATAGGTATAGTCATGCTTTACAAAGATATCTAGCTTCCATTAGAGATATATCTAAGTCCCTGTGAAACCATAATTCATAGGACACATATGTACTACACTTTCTATATTTAAAAGTTGATAGCATTGTCCAGAATCATCTGGTCTGGCTATTTTTGGTTCAAGAAGAGATATTAAAACAAAACTGCAGGATACAAAGTTATCCAAGACAATTAAACTCATTAATTTATATCAGCCCCAGCATCAACAAAAATATTTTCTATTTTATACTGGCAGTTATCTGCTTCAAAATAATGTTTATAATATTACTGGAATATACAAGAAGTTACACTCCTGCCAGCAGGCCAAAGGACAGGTTTTTAAGGTCTCCTGTGGGAAGGCTTAGTTTAAATACAAATTATGGAGCAGACATGAATTAACAGCTCAAGGTGAAATGTTAGATCTCAAAACACACACTGGTATCACACACGGTTACAACTTCATAACTTTCAAAACTGATTTTGCTGGGATTCATGCATGCCTTCAACTTTATTGGAAAATCTACAAGACAGCAGGCAGTGTTAGCATTTTACTTTAAATTAAATTTTTTTTACTTTTGTAAAAATAGACCAAAAGCTAGAAATGCTATGCACAACTGAAAATGTCCATTGTATTTTCTATTAAAATTATTGTTTATTATATATTAAGTTCTAGGGCTGGTTTGTCCTCTTCAGAAAATTTCAACTATATACATTATGACCCACATAGAAGTACATACAATACTAGAGAAAGAAAAAACATTTATCTACATCTCAAGTGGATTTTACCTTACACATGGTTACATTTATCTTCAAAAACATGACTAGGACTCTAGTCACACATGCACACTGATCCTTCATCACAACATAACAAACTTACATGTCATTAAAATAGAATTGCTTTCTCATACCTGATTCCTGTCTACTAAGTCACAATATCTACTATAGCTGAAGAACAAAAATACACTCGGAAGAATTTTCTAAATTTAACTTCCCACTGCTGAGTGGGAATGAACACCTTCTTGCTAGTAGGCAAAGTTCTCAGAACTCTGCTACAATGTATTGCATTGATGAAAATGCAACCAACTCCCCTCACTTCTCAATGGTGCGATTAACTACTTCAGTCAAGTACCAGACTGCACTTTGAAACACTTAAAGGAAACATGCCGAGTATGGTCACACAAAGCAACACATAGGGAAAGTATTTTCACCTACAGGTTAAGGCTTCCTTCTTCTGAAAGAACACAAATTGTACAAGTGCTTTTCAATTCCTTACTTAGATTCAGTGACCATTTCAATTCCCAATCACAAATTTCTGTAAAAGGCCTCTTCTTCAAAACAAATTCGTCAACCAGGAAAAATGCCAACCATGGAAAACATTTAACAGGTTCCCTCACGTAGACTATTTACCACAGACACTATTACAAACTTCAAGTAGATAATGACGTTGCTTTTGTAAACATCAAGATAGAAAAGTGTAGTGTGTTAGTAAGGAGAAATACTTTCTCACTGTTACAAAAGCTAAAATTAAATTTGGAAGGCAGCTGAAGCTCTGTTTCCTCCAAGAAAATGCTGTTTCAACAAGTTCTGCAGAATTTACTATTAAGTTACTAGTTTGAGACAAAGGAAACAAAAATAAAGTAGTGGAGGTTCTTCCTTTCAATTTCACATATAATAAGCCCGGATTTTTGTCCCAACTACTTTTGACTCTGACTGCTATCACTAAGGAATTTATCCAAGACTCGAGGAATTCTGTCCTGAAACTACCCATAAGCAAAGGAAGAGCTAGATTAAATCACACACTGATCACATTGTATTCTATCCCACCAGCCTTCCCGTGTTGGTTATGTAACCAAGGCTTTGGAATTGTTCACTGTTTCCCTGCAACACTAGTAGTTTTTTATTTGATTGTATTAACATGTAAGTTTTATGGCCTTTCTGGTAATTGTTTTAAGAAACAACATACTGCTGCAATACAAGCCTTTAAGACTCAAGTGCTAACATATTCAGACCCTGAATATGTTTTCAATATTGCCACATAAGAGTATTTTATTGGTTATCCATATGCCACAGGCTTCTACGTCACCCTTTTCTCAGCATGAATAGTACAGCACATAAAATAGATATTGCTTAAGAGGTGAAAGTACAAAGGATTAGTACTAGGGTTACTAGGAAAGGAACCAAGAACAAAACAGAAAACATTACTATAGTATCATATGACTGGTATGGTACCAATACTGTACCTACACCATAAGACTGCAGTTCTGCTCCCCTCGACTCCACAAAACCAACTATATATTTTTTTAATGTTCAGAGAAGGACCATAAAATGCGATATAAAAGTGCTTCCAAGTGAGAAACAACTAAGGAGGCTTGAGTTCTTCAGCGTGTAAAAAAGATAGAAGTCTCGGAGGCCTACAAGGTCTACAGAGAAGGGGGGGAAAAGGAGGAGACACGAACTGCTCATGGTTTACTCCCACCTAAGTCAGAGTCACCATGTGAAACTAGCAGAAACCAGTTTCAACAGTAAAAATCAGTAACTTATACCAGTGACAGAATTCCCCGCCAAACAACACTGGAAACTAAAAAATTGTTTCAGTGCGACACTGAAAAAATACCACAGAAGAAATCCACTGCAAGTTTCTCGACAGAGAAGCCAGAGCAGGAATTCCCTGAGCTGCAAATATCTGAAAGCAAGAAAGGTAGAAAAGAGGTCCAAGCATTTGCTTTGTTCCAACTTTCCCTGAAGCTTTTACCTATGGCCACTTTCGAAGGCAAATTACTAGGCTATACATACCACTTAACAGACAACCAGTGCAGCATTCTCTAGATGAGAACCTTCACTTGTTTCATGGAAATCTCAATATAATGCAATTCATGGACTTCCATGTTTTAAAGAATGAACACTTTCTAACACAGACGCTTAAAATGTGAGCATGGGCACTACGTAACCAAATAGTGCCCAAGTGTATGGGTTCAGCCAATTGCTAGAGGTCTGCTCCAACTAACAGAAGTGGGTCTTCTTTGTTCTAGCATGCTTCCTTGCCATATAACATGTTTTGTATATGTTTTCAAAAGAACATTCAACTAATTTATTAGTACACACAAGAAGGGTTGTGAGGGATTTTTTTGTTTTGGGTTTTCTGAGGGTTGGCGTTTTGCTTTTGTTTGTTTTTTAATGTACATACACTAGAGGCATGTTACTTAAAACTAAATTTAAATTGCAATCCAGGGTAACACTTGCAGCCATGCTGCCTCCTCTTTCTCTACCACCACATTTACACCTGTTCCTATAAAACGAAGTATCAATTGCTTACAGGCTCTCAGATTAACTCACAGACACAAAAAACCCCAAAAAAAACCAACACAAAAAACCCCACAAAAAAACAACAAAACACTGAAAAAGTTGTTTAGACCTCTACTCTCATTTTCCTACCTGTAGATCTGTTTCTTATACAAACCTTGGAAAATAAGCAATGAAAATTAAGCATATCTGAACTGTTTTCCATCGAAGTGAAATAAAGAGGGATGTTGCTTACAATAAACACTTTTAAAAAATTAGTATTTAGTAACACTTGTACAGATGTTTCTAACATTCCTGTTTTATGTAGACCTAAGGGTTTATTTGACGTTAACACTCAGTGGATTCAGCCCCACTCTTGCAGCACGAAAAGAGCAGTAATCTCCTTACAAGTATTGAGATGGAACAGCCAGCTCATATGCTTACTCCTTGTGCACTTTAGCATTCTCCATCCCACAGACCAGGGCCAGCTGGCACAAACCAAAGTAACATTTGCTCTGGGCTAGCTGAGACTGGACACAAGGCCAGGCAGCTCAGACCCTGGGAACCATGATTGGCTCCCTACCAGTTCTTTCACCAAATGAATCCTGGTAGGACAACTCCTGTGACCTAATAGTAGTGCTATGTACTGATTAACAGGGAAAGAACAATGGAAAAATAGTGCTAGTTTCCACAATAACCCTTGCTGACTTTCCTTCAAGATATTGGAATGGAAAAAGATTTTTTCAACAGTCATTTTAAAATGGATTTATTTCAATATCCTACATATAGTTAGTTATCACAACTACCTCATCACCTAAAAAACATTAGTATGGGCAGACTGTTTCATTTAATATCTATTTCAATAGAAGTAGCATACACCTCATCTTTTAACCTTTCACTGGCAGAAAAGGGAGTGTATCCACCACCTGTAACAATTTATTGTTTTTTTCCTTTAACTATGGTAGCAATTCCTTTATTCACAGCAAAGGAATCCTAAAGGGTTTCTTCCACCAAACAAGATAATTAACAACCTGTTGTCTCAGCAAAGAGGCAGCAGCAGAGAATTCAGGGCACTTGTAGAATGAAGATACTCCCTACAGGTTAGCTCTCGCTAAAAATCTCTGGGAAATTGGCACTGGCATGACTCAGATGTGACCTAATCTGAACCTAATCTGTCTTTCTTTCCAATGGGTCTCAGCCTAGCACTTAAGTATTTGGATTCATTCTACTTGGGAAAAACAAAACAAAACAACCCCAACCCACTGCCAGTTAGCAATATTCATTAGTGGAATGTAACACATTACAGAAATGTTTTCCTAACAGTGAAGGTACTCTAGAGCTTCATACTGAAGGCCAATAGGCTGATCTAGTGTTGAACCACTACTTCAGTCATGTTCCATAATTAAGGAACAGAAGTTATGTCTGCAAGTAATTTTTCTTCTTGCAAAAGTATTACATTTTTTTCTGGCATAGTTAAAAACCCATCAGAAAACAGAACAGCTGAGAAAAAACTGAATAAACAGGACATTGATCATAGTTATGGGTCTCATGTAAGAAGGGGAAGGGAGAAGGATAGGTGAAAGAAACCTGCACAACCTCTATCCACACTACACTTGTGGGTTTTTTTCCTGTGATAATGACAGAAATTAAGTTTCCAGTAGAAAATAAAGTATTTTCTCAGTCTTGATGAAAAGAGGAACTGCAAAACAAACAAATTGCCTTGGAAAAGTGGCTCAGTTACATTGTAGTGTTTTTAATTGCTGTTAGACAAGACAAAGGTTATTAATGCATGACCAAATTAGGAACTGCACACATTTTTGCTGTGGACACGTGATCACGCTCTTCTTACATAGGCAAAAGGAAATGGTCACACTAGATGCTTTTTCCAGAGCATGCTCATCAAAATCCCACCCAGCTGCTCTGATTCACACAGTAGTTTTACATGCAAGGCTGAAAACACACGAACTGAATTGCTGTGTAAAGACAGGAATTTGATAAGATGTCTGAACAGCTTCACCCGAAGGGAGAACAAATGTCAGCATACCTAAACTCATTTGATTTAAGTTGAAACAATAAGAATGTACTTCTGTTCACCTACAGAAGACAAATCTGCTGTAATAGAAGCCAAAATAGTCTTTCAAATGTCTTAACCACATCCCACAGGTCGAATCAGTTTCTTAGTTGGTTCCCCCCCTTAGTTAACCTAAAGAGGAGAGATTGATAGAGCTACATTGTAGTTAATATCTTAAATTATTTTATTCCTCTAGATTAAATGGTGCTAGATAAAGAAGGTACAAAATGGAAAGAGGAAAAATTAAGCCGAAAAATGTCTAGGTGTTCAAAACTGGTAACGTTTTAAAGTTATAGCAAATTTCAGCATCTATTCTACTAACAGACTATTGAAATCCTATAGTTTTATGAAAATTTTCCCTCTAGCTCATAATAAAAGATCAAACTTTGCATAGTAGCAGGTCCTAGGGAAACATTTCACTGTTTTCTTTTTAACCTTTTCCATGCCCTTTGGAGAAAATGCAGTAAAATGAATAATGACAATTATGAGGGCACTTGCAAATAACATTTATCATTTCCTTGACTATTTAATGAAAACTACACAGAATCAGTTCAGTCATAGGACATAATCCTAGACAACAACTTAGGAAAGAAGTTGTTTAGGAAGGAAGGAAAGGAAGTAAAATCTCTCTATATATTATCTGCAGAAAATACTAAGCCGCAGTCAATAGTTTTTCAGATGTATGGTTTGTGTGTTTAGGTTAAATGTATGGAACCTCCTGTTTTCTTGCTTTTCAGTCATATCATGACACCCACATCGCTGATTTTTTTTAATGGCATCTGACATTAACCCAGTAATACACATCCCTTTCCAAGTCTATGTAGCATTGTTATTGAGGGCTCATTTTTAAATACAACTAGACTTTTGATGATTACAGCAAGATACTTTGAACAACTAATAGATACTGAAGTGGCAGTTAGACTTCAGCATTCTCTAAGGTGCCTCTGGATATTGACTGATTAAAGAAATGCCCTTACAAATTCACAAACTTCACTGTAAACATTTATTTTTCCCAAAACAGGCATGCAACCCTTAGGATAAAGTTAGAGGCTTTTCAGTTAGGATAAGCTTGTGATAATTGTGGTTTTATGGACTGGAGGGATTAGTCATCTAGAGCTTCTAAAGCATCTCTTCCATTTTTCTTTTCTCACCTCTTGTTGGGACAACAAGAGATTTACCTTTCTATCCCAGATTGTTTCTTTAATTTCCTGTGATATATGCAGAATTTGGTTAAAACTAAGGTGCTCTTACTCACAAATTAAAAAATATGTTAGCTGTAATTAAACAGTATCAGAAAAAATACTACTAGGGACCAAGTATATTTCCAATAGGGAAATATACCAATCCATTTAAAGTAATCAAGCTTCTCCCACTTGAGAATTCTGAACATTGCCACTTCATTTCAACAAAATGTGTTTACACATGTATTAACGGGATTGGAATGCACATTCTTCAGTGCTCTGCTGATAGAGAAATACAGTAGATAATTCTATCCCCTGCAGCTACTATTGCAGTAACAACTTGTTCTCCCTTTACAAGTCCCTCAGTCCCCATCTCTGCCCTTCTTAAACCCCACTCATACGCCACTTCCACATCTAGGTCCATCAA
Organism: Hemiprocne comata; assembly: GCA_020745705.1. Taxonomy (NCBI): domain Eukaryota; kingdom Metazoa; phylum Chordata; class Aves; order Apodiformes; family Apodidae; genus Hemiprocne; species Hemiprocne comata. The sequence continues at coordinate 20,475,965 of CM036593.1, forward strand.
CCAATTCACCTCAAACAAGGCCTTTCACATTTTTTCTCCCCCATCTGAGCTGTGCAGATGCTAACAGCAAACAAATTCTCTGGGCTCTCGAAACTTCCCTTCCCATGACATACACACAGAAACATCCAACCCCCTTGAACAAGTAGGACGCTGAAGACTGATGACCACATTATCACGCTGACTAATATTATCCAGCTGCCTTTTTGCACTACATTCATTCTATATGGTGATCCACAGTGTCATTGCATACTTCAGTTGTATTTAAGGAAAAAGTACATTTTCTCCAATTTATTCTTCTGCATTTGTGACACATCTAATCCAAGGGTGGCCTAAGGCAATTTGATAGTTTTCTGTAAGATAGTGGAAAATTCAAAGGTTATGTTAATATTTTACTGCTCAACTATCCTGAAGCCCAGAATCAAATTTGCTGGTAGATCTTGGGACAAAGACCCCTTCTTCCTTTTTAAGTTTTACTACTACATTTCTTTTCAGCAGCTTCAACTCACTTTAAATCCAATACATATGAAAAGATTCACGAGAATAAAATGTGCAAGACAAGTGCTCTAAAAATCTACAATATTTACACATTTCTTAGAATACTTAGCAAAAGCATTTTACTATAGTAAGAAAAGCAGTATGACTAAATGTAAGCCAAAACTGCTAAATTCAGGGTTTTTTTGAAGCTTAGTACATAGCAGTTGATACACAGGGGACCAGATACAGGCTTGGGGAGCAAATTCACTCTTGCCCTTCCCCCAGAAGCCAAGAGGAAAGTTGCATTATAATCACTGAGTCAAGGCAGATGTGACAGCAGCTGCAGCAGAGCAGGCTACCCTTCCTCTTCAACACTCCCATCTCCACCCACAAATATTTTTTCCTACCCTCTCCAATTCCTCAGTAGCAAACCATGCCTCTGCATTTGTCTGGAATGAAGAATAATAGGAATATTTACAACTACAAAGACACAGCTGGCCATGACTTGGATCATCCTGGGTGGGTGAATTCTGCACAGTAATCTTACTTTTTCAGTTCTAAGAACTGTTCACCTTGACCCTCATCTCTCTCACAAGAGAACTTAATTATGAGCATTGCATAGATTTTGTAGACTGTTTAAGTTGTGGTTTAATATTACTGTTTCCACCAATACATTCTCTTCTAGATCCAAGTTGTGGATCTGACATTTGTCATTACTACTTCAGGGCATATATAGTAAATATGAAAGCTCATGACAGATCAACATTGTTTTGATGCAGAGCAGATGCTGCATCTTCTCTTCATAGTTACTTAAGTGAGCTTTCTACTGATTATGTTGCAGATCCTGGACACCTTTTGTCAGTGCAGGAGCACGAGCTGACACAGTTGATCTAAATCTTCTGAAGTGATGAAATAATCAGAAACCAATTGCAAATTTCCCCACACCTGCAATGACTTGCAGAAAGCACAGTTGGCAGATGCAAAGCTATCAAAATGGTTATCATCCTTCTCTGGTAATTGGACTGTAACCAGTTTTCCTATGTAAGTGTTTATTGTATTGAAGCAAAGCTAAACAAAACATGATACCTAGAGAGTTGCAGAGGCATCTTTAGATAAGATGTAATCCTTTAATTTATGACCCTGTGAGAGGTCTTGTTACCTGTACTAGCAAACCACTTATTTCAGGACTGCCTTACCCTTTGGTCTGGTCCCCACAGATCAAAGCTGAAGTCAATTGTTAAAGGAAAAAAATACCCAAACAGCCCAATAACAGAACTCCATGTAAGCAGGCACTTGAGCTTATGCAGAGGCTTTAGGTCAATTCCACACTTTTACACCTATGCTTTTGCAACACCTGAAGTAGCTAATCTAGAAATACCCTGAGTACCTTTTAGTAGAAGCAAGGATCCCTTCACATATACATTATTTATTTTTAAAAGTGGTTTGTGGGGTTTTTTACTAGAACTCTCCATCACTTAAGTCTGTGACGATTGTACATTATACATAAAAAGTTTTCTGACTTCTAAGTAATTACATCTACTAGTTCTAGTTGTTGTTTTCAGCCTTCGTCAGACTACAGCCTGAAAATGTTGAGAGATGTCATTATCTAATAAGTTTAATTAAGGGAGACACCTTTCTTTAATCTCTAAAAGACAGATATTTTAAAACTCCACATTCTCTGTTACCTCTTGTCTACTATCTAATTATTAAAATTCTAAAGGATAAGCAGTAGATTTCTCTACATCCTTTCACAAGTATGAGTTACTGTAAAACTGAAAGTTATTGTACAGAGCAAGACAAAAGTTCTCTTGCTCTAACAGCACAGTGCAAATATTTGCTTACAAATCTACTACATTTCATAGAAGGCAGATTTAAGAAAACAGGCAATCGGTAATTTTTGCAAGTGAGAATGCAGAGCAACCTGGCGTACGCTGATGTAACAAGTCAGCAAAGCATTTGAAAGAATATTACAGTTAGTATCAATAAAATCCTCACTCCATTTCATGAATAGATTAAGGAGAAGGAATTAATCCCACATGGATACTTTACTCAACAGAAATATCATTTAATAAAGGAAATGGAGATAGAATGCTTAAGAGAAACAGGTTTTCTGGCAGATAGGTTCTAAGTGCCCTCCATGGGAAATATGGATAGAAGCAACATTAACTGTTGATAAAGGTCATTAGTACAACTTAGGAATGGTGAAAATAAGGCCATAATATTTATACAGTATATAATATTTAAGATCTTAGTTCTCTGTTATTTGCTAAAGTTTATGTTCTGTCTGAAAGGCCTAAGAAATACAGTCACTTCAAGAATTTGGAAGATTGAGAAATCGTGTATATACTAAACATCTCATCTTTCAAATGGTAAAACCTCCAAATTTAATAAAATAAAAATTCCAAAATTAATGTTAACTTATCACTGGTTGTTTATGAATTCAACTAGAACACTTACAGTACCAGACATGAGCATTTTCATTAGCTAAAGGCACTATAATTGCTTAAAAATATCATCACTGTTATATAGGTACTGGCTTGTCTCACAGAACTCAGCAAAGAATCATTATCCCATTTTGTAACAATAAAAAGCAAAGTACACAGACACTCGACATAATGTAATAAGTAAGGAGTCATAAAAGACATAGCCAGTAGCAGCTTCTATGCATCATAGTCAACTACTATTGCTCAACTTAATTGCATAATGTGGCTGGTATACATAGCCAAATTTTCAATAACAAAGGAAATGAAAAAAATTGTTCAAGGTCAAATTATTGTTTAGAAATACAAAAGATTCAAGCATGAAAATTAAGTACCCACTTACCAAACCTATTTTTACTTCCCTCTCCCAATTAACACAGCTACATTAATGGAAAGTATATGCTAATTCTTCTGAACAAGCTTTTTCAGCAAGTATCTCAGAAGTTTCAGCTAGTTCTAATTATACACTGTAATCTGCCTAAAGAATGTAGGAATTTTAATTTTTTGGAATATATTAATCTCAAAACCATTCTGACCTATACTACTGCCAAAGTTATATAGCAGGAAAAAAACTAGCACACATTTTCCGCTTCCTTCAGCGGAGTTATCTAGACCGGAGATGCAGGATAACGTGACCTCGGCAGCAGCATTGTGTCTTAAGGTCTACTAAAACGATCCCATTTCTAAACAGCCAGAACCGAAGGGAACAATAAGAAACCAGGACCCTTTTAAGGCCGCATGGAACTACAAGACCAGCCAAAACAAAAGACAGGAAGATGCCTCTTCTTATCTAACTTCAGAGTTGCTTCCCTCCCTGCATAGAGCCCAAAACTAGGCAAAATACAAACCAGCAGCTCCTTAATTGGCAGTACTGACAACAGAGAAACACAGACTCATTTAGGCTGGAAAAGACCTCCCACCCTTCTAAGTTTGGAAAAAAATAAAAAGCATAATTAAAAAAAAAACTGCAAAGCATTCCCTCAGAACAGTACAGAAAGCAGTTGTACAGCTTCGTTCTCCTTCAGTATTATCTACTCTTCAGCACTATGGCAGCTAAATACTCTACGACCTTATCTAGATGTGAAGCCTTTGCAACACCGTCATCCATATTCAGCATGACAGTTCATCCCCATGAGGTCACAGGACCTAAACAGGGCCCAGATTAAAGCATTACTAGCTCCAGTTTTTCATTAAAGCTTGTGCAGCAAAGAAAAAAATTCCCCCGATTGTAAACACTGTACAACAGCAGGGATCATTTTCAATTATGAAACAACCGTGGACGCTGCATGAGGCGGCAAGTGAAACTCACTGAAAGGTGAAGGGAAAAAGCTTTCCGCGTTTCACGGGGCAGTGGGCGGCCGAAGAGCCGTTCGAAACAGGAACACGACACGTATTGCCGCAGGGAGCGGAGAAGGGGACAGGCCGGCGCGCCGCCTCACTGCCCCGGCCGCCGGCACTGTCCCCTCGGCTCAACGCGGGGCTCGGGAATGAGCCGACGAGGCACCCCTCGCCTCTCCAGCTACCGTAAAGCCTGCACCACGAGACGCCGAGGTCTCTTCCCTGGAAAGAGAGCTTGTACCGCTCTCCCCAGCTGTCCCGCCTCACACGGCGGGCACACTGACAACGCCAGGCATCCGCGCAACGCGACGCAGCACGGCAAGACATGACGAGGAGCCCCTCCACAGGGCTTAGGACAACCGCACTAAGCTGAGAAAATGGCCCGACTCCCTGCTCCTGTCAGGGCTTGAGAGAGCACCACCACTATCCCCACGGCCCAGCCCTCAGCAAATCCAGGAATCAGGTGACAAAGAACAGTCATCAAGCGCCAAACACCTCCCGAGACACCGTCTAATGCGGGCAGCCGGCGAAGCCGCAGCGCTGCCGGTTGCCCTCAGACCCCCCCTTCCGTTACTTCCCTCACGCACTCACCCAACAGACGCCGCCTCAGACGCCCCCCTAGCCAACCTTGTTCCCAACAGCCTCTGCGCCTCCGGCGCTGCTCTTGCTCGCCCACCCCAGGTTGTAAAAAAACTCACGCGAGATCTGCTCTGCCACCGCCCGCAGCTCCGCACCTCCCCGCGCACCACGTGACCCTCCCAGCCCTATCATCAGGTGCATCTAACAGTTCATGCTACCATGGAAACATCGCGAGCTCGCTGCCCGCCCCCGCGACCGGGGTGGGAGGGAGGGTGAGGGACGGGGCTGGCCGAAACGCCGCGAGGTTTCTCCGTTGTTCTGCGGCACCCCAATGAAATCTCGGCCGAGATCTCGCGAGATTTGGCTGCTTTCCCTCCCCCCCTCCCCGAGCACGATGCCGCGCAGGAATGTGAAAGGCTCCCGCCCGCCGCCATTTTCTTTCTTTCTTGGCAGGCAGCGAGTGGGGCAGGAAGCGGTGGCTGAGCGAGTATGGCGGACTATTCCACGGTGCCCCCTCCTGCTTCGGGCGCGCCCGGGGGAGGCGGCGGTGGAGGTGGAGGAGTGAATGATGCCTTTAAAGACGCGCTGCAGAGGGCTAGGCAGGTGTGTGTGTGTAACGTGGCTCTGCTAAATCAATGGGCCCTCGGGTCCTGGGGCCTGGAGGCAGCTGCTGACCAGGCCGCGGCGTCTGAGCCGCTGGAGCAGTTAGCGGGCTGCGCTCTGACGACGCTTGGCTCTGGGGAGACCCGAGGAGGGGCCCCTCCGCTAATATGTGTCTGCGGGGTGGGTGGGGGGGAGCTTTGTCCCGCACCCTCCCCCCCCCCGTCCGCGCACGCCGCGGCGAGAGCCCGCGCCGCCCGCCCTCCTCGAGCGATGAAAGGCTTTTCCAGCCAGATTCCGGCTCGCTAGGTTCCGCCATTGCCTGCTGGCAGACTGGGCGACCGCAGTTCCTCGGCTCGGCCCCAAGTGATCCGCTCCATCGGGGGTGGCGGGGGTGAGGGGAGCGGCGCTGCGGGATCCCCGCAGCCGGCCTGCGGGGAGGTAAAATCTCGGCCGGCGGCTAGCGGCGCGCCGCCTTATCGGGAGCCCGGCGCCTTGCCACGCCGCTCGGGCGGTGGAGGGGCAGCAGGGAGGGCGGCTCCGCCGCGCGGCCCGTATTGTGTTCCCCGAGGCGCCCTCGCTGCCCGCTAACCTGTTCAGACCGGTTGGGCAGTGCTGCGGCCTGCGGAGTGAAGGCGGCGAGGGCTGCCGTTTCGGAAGTTCTTTATCCCGAAGTTTTATTTGTAGCTCTTGCACCACGGGCGATGCTTTTATTGTTTTTCTGGCAAAATTTTCACCCCTTTCGGTAATAATCTGTCACGGTTTTAGCAGTATTTGAAGACCCGGTGTTGTCGGGACGTCTAAGGTTTCAAATAGTTTTAGCGGTCAGGCCCTCTGTGAGATACTGCTTTGTTTCGTGAAAAATGGGTGGAAAAGAAAAAACCTCATTTAAAAAAAAGTTTCTGGTGTTTAAAGGGCAGGGTTGGTTGTTTATTTTCAACCAATGAAGAAAATATAGGAGATTTTGCCGGTGAAGGATGAGCAGAAGACATTAAAAAATTAAATTTCTGTGAGCAGAAGTGTTTTTAGCTGCAGCCTTCTATTTGCTTATTTCGTGTCGTTTTAATATGCAATGTCTGAATTGCATAAAATCACATTAAAAATAGGGAATGAATGAACTCTGAAGATTTTTTTTTTAAATATTTTTCTTTACTCACATCATCTGCCTTCTGTTCAGATTGCAGCAAAAATTGGAGGAGATGCTGGCACCTCAATGAATTCAAACGACTACGGTTATGGAGGGCAAAAAAGACCTCTTGAGGATGGAGGTATGCACTCACTACTGCTACATTTATTTTTGTTGAGTATAGCCACGGTGCCAGAACGATTGCAAGTGGTTTTTTTGTTCGTGGCTTTTTTTTGTACTTTTTTATTTGTTTTTTGTTTTTTTTTTTCCCATAGCACAACTATAAACATTTTGTTCCCTCTCTAGATCATGACATGCTTTTTCATTTTCAGTGTAATGGGGAATTTTGTTTTAAAGCATTGTGCTCTAACCTGAAGTGAATCTAAGCCTGGTTTAAAAGATTTCAAAAGTGGTTTAAATGCTGTAAATAGGAAAATGTATGCTGGGGAGGGGAGCAGATAAATTCGTGGTTGAGAAACGCTTACACAGGTATGTCATTTAAGTTTTTTGGTTTTGTGTAGGACTGATTACAATTTGCAAATTACAGTTAGAGTAGGATCACTTCGTGAATTTGATTGTTTCATGTGCTTTATTACTCAACAGTTTCAAATAAAAGTATTAATGCATTTCATGGTAAAAGCATAGGACTTTAAAAAAAGACAGGAAAGTAAGTTTTCCACCTTTTAGACACTTTTGCTTAGTCTAATATTTAGCCTGTAGCATGTGTGAACCCCGATAAGATCATACTTGAATCTTCTAACTTGTTGCAGCTTTGGATTTGCCTTATACTGCAGATAAGTTTTCTCCTGAAATGTGTATGTGTCTTCTGTCTCTTACTAAGCAGCCAGTTTGAACTTAGCAGGGTTTGATATGTCTAATATACATAAAAAATCCTGGCTAAATTGTGGAGGGGGATCTTTCTGAGGTTGTTGAAATGTTCTCCTAGGTCTCACAAAAGAGCAATGCCTTTTTTTCCTTTAAAAAGATTGAAACTCAGTCTACAGAATGTAACTAAGGCTTTATATCAGGAGTCCTTGTGTCCTGTAATAATTTTTTTTTTCTATTAACGGTGAGGTTTTTAATATACAAAAATGAGCTAATGATGCTTCAGATGATATATGTAATGTATTCTTTTTATTTTATGTGTAGATGGCTCTTGGACAAGTCCGAGCAGTACAACACACTGGGAGGGAATGCCCTCTCCTTTTAAAGGCAGGAATTTTTATTTATTACCTGTGTTTAGTATGTAAACATGACATAAACTAGTGGATCTTTCTGGATTGACACAAATATTTCTTGGAATATGTGTCTTGAGTTTTTGCTGCACATAAATTATGATGGTTCATGTAACCTTTATTTTGGGGTGGGAAGGAAGCATCTGAAGTCTTATCTTTTCAGATATAGGTTAATTATGTCTTTTATTCCTTTACTATACAGAAAGGATTTAGATGGTAGTGATGTAGTTGCTTTGAATCTGCTTTTTTTTGAAGTTTTATGCTATGAAATGCTTGACATTTGGATAGGAGTTTCATATCAACATTCAGATTGAGATTGCATTGCCATGTGATACTGTTGTGTTTTCAGATGTTTGATCTAGATTTGTGGTCATGTCAGAATTTTTTTTTCTTTAAATCACTGTTGATTTTTGTCAGAATTTTTTTTTTCTTTTTTACAATAGAAGCATCATTAGCTTGAGCAACCAACAGAGCTAAACTTTGTTCCTTGTCTTAGTTAAAGTTTCAGTGACTGGGTATCTATAAGCAATTTACAATGTTCTGAAAACTGCCTTTTGTTAAACCACTGAGTAGATAATATGGAAAAACCTAACATCTTTTCAGCTATACTAACCAAGTGCTGAGTGTTCGTGGGATTCTTTCTTTTATTCAGATGATCAACTTCCTGAAATTGGAGGAAAAAAAAAGGAAAAAGAAAAGGAAAGGGGGACTAAAATACAATGGAAAGTTACAATTCACACTAAAAGGTGTAAACACTTACTGAATGTCTTGACAAAAAAAATTTAAAAAATCTTAATTTTGCAGATCAACCAGATGCTAAGAAAGTTGCTCCTCAGAATGACTGTAAGTAATTTTTATTTTGTTGCCAAAAACCCCTAAACAAGTGTAACATTGAAACAGTGTTCTGGTAGGTGATACTTGAATCAGTAAGATCCTAAGAATGGCTGGGTGGTTATGTCTTACTTTCTTAAAGCAGTATCAGTCTGCTTTGTAAAACTGACAATGTGGTTAACAACAGCTGAGAAACTTTTTAGCTGTTTTTAAAGCTCTTGATAACACTTCTTAAAAAGTCAGCTTGGACAAAAGTTGATACAGTGTAGTCTCATTATCAAAGGAGAAACCTAATTGTAATTTATACTATTCGTTTTAATTTAATTTTAATATTTGTTTATAGCTTTTGGAAATCAACTACCACCGATGCATCAACAACAAAGGTAAAACTTATACTGCTTCTTACGTAGAGTTTTACTGAAAGAAAGCAGTTTTAAGAAATTTTTCTGGAAAAGTGGTATAAATACATAAAGCAGTTACTCTGTGTGTGATCTGTTGAAATTTAGCTTTACTGAGTCCCAAGCCAGACACTTTAAATGCATCTACATTACTGTCTTCTTTCTTTTTGCAGCCTAGGCTGTTTGTTCATCAAGCTTAATAGAAGGTTGCTGGGTTTTACTACTTGAGCATAGGTAGCATAACCGGAAGTTGGAAGCAGACTTGAAGGGGAAGGGGGTGACCCTATTTTGTAAACAAAAAGGAAAGCTAATGGATTTTTTTAAAGAAAAAAAAAAACTTATGTAATACAGTGTATTGATCAGTCAGCTACATTTGCTGGAAAGAAAATTTAGTAGTTTTCTCCATTAATTTCTTCCCTAAACAACTGTGTGCAAGTACTATTCTTATGCTTTGGCTGGTTTTGGTAGGTGAGATGCTGAAATTCTTGTATTTTTAGCATACTTCCATGGATAGACAGATGAAACTAAAAATGGTACACTGACGTTCACTGTACCACGTTTTAATATTAAAGAGGATGAAGGAAACTTAGATAAATTCATATTATATTTGAATTTTTTGTGGTCACTCTTGTATTTTGTTAGTGCTATGCTTGCATAATGACTTCTAATGGGAGGGAAGTAAGCCAGAGCAATAGTTAGGAGAACTAGGTTTCTTGATTTTAATGGGAGGATATATGTAAATTTAATGCCAGTTTGGGCTCTGAATGGCCGTTGGTTTTTATTTGCTTTAACATTCTCTTTAGGTCTGTGATGACAGAGGAGTACAAAGTTCCAGATGGGATGGTTGGATTCAGTAAGTAGTGTGGATGTGGTAGTGTAGTATAGTGAGGAATGTTAGATGCTGTTAATACAAATAACTTTACTGTTTTTTTCTTTTTCCAAGTAATTGGCAGAGGTGGAGAGCAGATCTCACGTATACAGCAAGAGTCTGGCTGTAAAATACAGATTGCACCTGGTAACTACTTGTGTTTGTTTTTTTTTCCTCTGTTTATTTTGGTGGGGTTTTTTGATAGGAAGTTCAGAAGGCTGATCATTGTTTCTAAGTGCTTGAATCTTCACTTAAAGTTTATGTTAATATTTTGTGCTGATCTCGATTAACACTGTCTAAAGAAATGCAATGATACACTGATTGTTCTACTTCAGTGAAGTCCCAGTAGTTTGTATATTATATTTAATTTCATAATCTCTGACTAAACACTGCTGCTAAATTGGTTTTATTTTATGACCACAGATAGTGGAGGCCTGCCTGAAAGATCATGTATGCTAACTGGAACACCAGAGTCTGTTCAGTAAGTAAAACAAATTCTGTGTGTTCGTATTTAACTGTGCAGTACACTTCATTTTTTTTAACTCCTAAATATAGTGTCTTAATAGTGTGTTAATATTATGTTTTTCCTCTATTGAAGAGGCAATCTGGTGACAATTAAGCGTATAGATAAGAAGGATGGCCGTGAACCTGCAGTCAGCTACCTATTTTCCTTTAGGAAAGTAAATGGCATTCTCTTACGTTGCAGCCAAGCAGTCTGATGTTAATTAATTTATTCCTTTATGGGAATTTTCTTTCTAATTATAGTTTATTTTGCTTACCTGTTAGAGGAAAGAGTTTTTAACTAATGTTAGTACTGTAATAATGATTTTACTCTGATGGCAACTTACTTAAATGTGTGGTAAATATATATACTTGCTTTTGTCCGCTGTTCTGGCATTGGTTACAAGTACAAATGTCTTTACTTTGCATGCTGAATCAAGCAGCAGCACCTATCGTGGTGCTTGGTGTTAAAGCTAGATTTATTTTACTGTCTGGGGTTTTTTGTCTTTTTATAAAACTAAAAATAAAATAGATCTGCCTTAAGATTGACTGTTAGTAGAATAAAGAAAAATTACGGTCAAGGGAGAGGTTACCTGAATTACTGCTGAAATTAAGTGAAGTTTAAAAAAAGCTTACAATCTAGTGATTTTCCTTTTTTAATGCACTAAAAAAGGTAAATTGTAACAATTTCAGATCTTCTCATTAACACAGATTATATTTTCTTTAATATCTTAAAGGAGAAGGTTTCCATTTTTTGTTTTGAATTAAGGTTTGATCAATGTAACTATATTCAGGGATGATGGTCACGTTTGAGGAGGTAGTTTTTACATACATGTGTTTGGTAAAGAACCACCTCTAGTATTCTGACATTGTGGTGGGTTTAGGTTTGCCCATTATCTTGAATTTACTTTCTTAAGTTAGTTTTAGAGATTTGCTGAGTTTACATCATATTTCTTAGTGATAGTAATTACATTTCTTCTGCAGAAACTTCATTTAAAAATAAAAATTCTGAGCAGGATAAGTGTGGGCAAGTGATACTTGCAGGAATAGGTGTTTGTAAATGTATATATTCCTTCACAGATCAGCAAAAAGGTTACTTGATCAGATAGTTGAAAAGGGAAGACCTGCACCTGGCTTTCATCATGGTGATGGACCTGGAAATGCAGTCCAAGAAATCATGATTCCAGCAAGTAAAGCAGGTTTAGTTATTGGAAAAGGTGGAGAGACAATTAAACAGTTACAGGTATGTATTTTTCTTCTTTTAAATGTGTGATAATGCCACATCTGGATTTGAGTGGATATTGACCAAGCTTTTGTCAAATAGGAGCGGGCAGGTGTCAAAATGGTTATGATTCAAGATGGTCCACAGAACACTGGTGCAGACAAGCCCCTTAGGATAACTGGAGACCCTTATAAAGTTCAAGTAAGCAGTCCTGCATTCAAAGCATTTTAAAGGCCATTCTGATGTTGCAGTACCTAAGTGAGCTTTCATTTTTCTTCTAGCAAGCCAAGGAAATGGTGCTGGAGTTAATTCGTGATCAAGGTGGCTTTAGAGAGGTGCGCAACGAATATGGGTCAAGAATAGGAGGAAATGAAGGGATAGACGTAAGCATGGTTGAAAAACTTGTTCACTGTATTTTGAGATGTTAACATTAAAATGTTAAGCTGGGTAATACCTCTGAAAGCTCTTAAACAGATCCCAAAAGTGTTTGTGGCATGTAAGTATTACTTGATCATTGCTGAAATGATGACTTTAAATTATGTGAATCATTCACTTTACATTACCAGCAGTTCTGAACAGTTTCGACTAGCTGGAGTTTTTTATCAAATAAGTAAATTTTATGGCTAAGTCTATAATGTCATTTTAGAAATTGGAGTTTGGCCTTTACAGAAGAATATTTAAGTCCATCTATTATGGAAGTCATGAGTTCTTAAATTTTTATCAGAGGTGAGGCTGAAAGTTTCATCTGCTGAAAGTTTCATCTGCTAAAATCTTCATTTTAGGCCCATTGGATCTTATGCGTCTCACAGTCAACAAAACATTCAGTGGAATTGCTGCCACAATGAGAACATATAGTGCATAGGATCTTTTTCTTTTTGATGCTTTTCTCCACAATTTGCTAAGCTTGTGACTTCTTATTAAAAAACCCACGCTCCAGAAAGCCTAAAGTGGCATAGGGCTGGCCCTAATTTACCATTCTACGTGACCTTTTAATTTTGGGAATTTGGTGGGAATATATTGATGTTTTCTTGTTTTTTTCCTCTTTAAGGTTCCAATACCACGATTTGCTGTAGGTATTGTAATTGGAAGAAATGGAGAAATGATAAAAAAGATACAGAATGATGCTGGTGTTAGGATCCAGTTTAAGCCAGGTTGGTAATATGTCTGTAAGTTTCTGTGAATTGAGTGAAATTTTACTGGATTACATATGCTGGAATAGTTTGTTTTTATTTCAGATGATGGAACAACTCCAGATAGAATAGCCCAAATCACAGGGCCTCCTGACAGATGTCAACATGCTGCAGAAATCATTACAGATCTCCTTCGAAGTGTTCAGGTTGAGTAATAGTTGTTTGCCATTTAAAATCTGCCAGACCTTTGGAAAGACTTAAAAAAACGAGTGTAACTGAAAAAAACATGTAATGGTGTCATTTGAATCTACTTGAAAGTTCAGTCTGGAACATGAATTTTAGCTTTTACAGTTGCAATTTTGCAAGTGTCAGAATGACTGCTGATTCAAAGTCATGGCAGTTCTTGATCTGGCTGGTTGTAGAGCTGCTTATTCTGTTGTCTTGTGTTAACAGCTGATACGCTGCTACTTTGGGTTGTAATTGTTTAAAAGGCAATTTAAATGCTTATTTTGAGATGAGCATCGCTGCTGCATTTACAGAAGGCAAATGGATTGTATCTTTGTACATCTGAAACTTTCTGCTTTCTTCTATATCCTTCTTCATCTTTCATATGCAAAGTTGTAAAGAACATCTTAAAATGTGGTGTGTGTCTTCTGAAAAAGATACCACTTCAGCTGTTGAAACTGAGTAGTAAATCAGTTTCTTTTTAACAATTGATGGGATGTACCCAGTTGGCATTAATATTTTTTTTGCAGTAATTCTCATAGAAGGTGTTAATTTGTTGCTTTTATTTTTAGGCTGGTAACCCTGGTGGACCAGGACCTGGTGGCCGAGGAAGGGGTAGAGGCCAAGGCAACTGGAACATGGGGCCTCCTGGTGGATTACAGGAGTTCAATTTTATTGTTCCCACTGGCAAAACTGGATTAATCATTGGCAAAGGCAATATATCTTACATATGTGTATCTATACGTAGTTGAACTCAGCTTCTCTGGTTGTGCAAGTAGCCATACTGAAGAGATGTGTCAAGAGAAGCCTTTGCTTCTTGTTTCGTGTATAGTAGAGCACCATAATACAAAATTGTAACACTCCAAATACTATTTTCAGATTTTTCTCACCCAAACACCTACATCCAGTATTTAAAAGTCAAGAACCAATTAATTTCTCTAACCCTTTTTTTTTCTTTAAGAAATAACTGCTGAGTTATGTTGGTGGTGTTTGGTAGATTCTTAGATGATCTATGTTATAATTAACTTGTATTTGATACTGCTTGATTAGCCTAGTGCTATTGTGGCTATAACTCATTCTTAAAACTAATTTTTATGTATTCCAGTGATGATCTTTCTACAGTGGAATCCTGTAACAATTACTTATGAGTGTGTTTATTAATTTGTTTTTAAATAATTTTAAAATAATTTACTGTGTGCTTCTGACATAGTTCAGTTCTTGATGTGGAAAGTTGAATTTTTTTATTTTTTTTTAATTTTGTGCTTACTAATGATACAAGTAACGTAGAATACTGCAAAAGGAGGAGCTAGTGTAGGAAATTACAGAATCACAGAATCATCAAGGCTGGAAAAGACTTCTAAGATCATCAAGTCCAGCCTGTGACCTAATGCCACCACATCAGCTGGACCAAATTAGACTTTCTAGTTTTAGTGCACAGTAAAAAAAAAAATAGACTTGACCATCTCTTCAGGTTCTGGGTTGTTTTTCTCATCTGTGCTGGCCTACTGCGTTATCGGGAGGTTAGGCTTTAAGGTTGTATTTACGGAAACCATGCACGTTGGTTGTTATTCATGTCTAATCTTACATCTTTATGTGAATGGAAAAAAACAGAAAACACTGTAGGAATTCTTTGCTGTTCTTTCTGAGTAAAATCTAAAAAATAGTTCACTTTTACTAGTATATTCCAGTCAAAGCTCTGTACTGCACTGAAGAGGCTTTTTTAAAAATTGTTGTTAGAATGTTCTTGCATGGCTCTTAAGAATAGATGTCTCTTTACTTCTCTATTGTTGCCTTCCATGCAGTTGACTTTTCCTGATTTGAGTCTTTGTTTTTTTGCTTTAATGCACGTCATAAAAGCTGTATCTTGAATTGTAGGTGGTGAAACTATTAAAAGCATAAGCCAGCAGTCTGGTGCTAGAATAGAACTTCAAAGAAATCCTCCACCTAATGCAGATCCAAACATGAAGATGTTTACTATTCGTGGAACACCCCAGCAAATAGATTATGCACGACAACTTATAGAAGAAAAGATTGGAGTGAGTGTATAGCTGTATTTTTGTTTACTATTGTAACTAAGCAGAATAGAAAGTGAGTCTCTTTTGTGGAGACTTCTTCCATTTCACTTCTAAATTACTTAATTGGATAACAAATTGATGATAAATCATAATCGGGGTTTAAAATCATATAAACATAACTTCAAGTGTAAAGAAACAATGGCTATCTTCAATGAAATATAGTGCAGTTGTTTTTAAGAGGTTTTCTTCAAGATGCCCACTGTGTGTGTAATGAAAAATTGGATGACTTCAAAGATATCCCTGGTACTGTTACAGCTACTAAAGTGTGTGTTTAGTTTTTCAGTCTCAGTATGTTCAGGTAGTGTTAATCCAAGTTTAACACTTTAAATTCCGTGCACATTTGTTTGCATATAGTATGTACACAATCAAATGTACTACCTTTTTTGGTACCTGATCTTACAAACAGATTTAATTAGCAAGATCAGCCAGATTTAGATGTATCAGCGTATTTTAAAACACTGATAGTCTTGTTTTAGTTTGTGGGACTTTTCAGTGCAACTTGAGGAAAAAAATGCATGTTTGTTTGTAAAATACTTTCATTTCCTCAAGGAAGAACTGAAATAAATGCAGCTTTTTAGTTGATATTACTGCCACGGCTGCTTAAAAATCTTGTTTAACCATAAGCCTAATTAATCTTCAAAAAGACTCTCTTATCCAGGGAAATGCCTTAATTTAAAATAAGTCAAACCTTTTAGATTACATTCTTTAAGTGTTCAGATTTATGCTTCTAAACTGCTGAAATATGGAGAACTTTAAGGTTTATTTTCATCTTTGTGCTACTCTTGTTACAGGGTCCAGTAAATCCATTGGGTCCACCTGTTCCCCATGGACCCCATGGTGTTGTTCCTGGCCCACATGGACCTCCTGGACCACCAGGTCCTGGTGCTCCCATGGGACCATATAACCCAGCTCCTTATAATCCAGGGCCTCCTGGCCCTGCACCTCAGTAAGTGCTACTTCAGCTAGCTTCCTTTTTTGTAGAGTGACCCTGGGACTGGCTTTCACTGTGTATGTATCACTTGATCTTTTATAGTGGTCCTCCAGCTCCATATGCTCCACAAGGATGGGGAAATGCTTATCCACACTGGCAGCCACCAAATCCACCAGATCCAGGTAGGAAATGTCACAGTTGTACCATAGGGTGGGTATACCTTAAGTACATTCATTTTGTCCTCACAAGTTTATATGTTTCATAGTTCATTTGTGTTGCACTGGTAAATCTGAAAAAGCTCCTCTTCTTCAGGCTTTACTGATTGTCAGTTTACATGTTTTAGACTTGCCATGTGTTGCTTGTGAGATGTTGAAATTCAGCTGCTAAAGTTGGAATACTTCTTTACTAAATGTTACTCATACTGCATCCCAATTTATGAGGCTTTTAGCAAGACACTTGGTTAACTAATTTTGTGCAAATCAGTTGATTTTTCCTACAGTGGATGTTTTTATATTAAGCTGTCTAATGAGGATGTGCTTTCTTTACCTAGTAGTCACTGACTTTGTATTTTATTTGAAACAATGCCCTTGCAATCTCAATGATCCTGACTTGGCACAGTATATGCTATGTTACATATTTTTAGCTTTTGTTTACCTATATTAGGATTGCTTCTCGAAGTCTGAGATGAATGTATTTTGTTCAGTCCTTTTTGAGGGTTAGAACTTCTGTTGAACTGCTGTTAATACAGTAAAGCTAGTTAGGACTGTGTATTTTGAGCTTTTGCTTATAATAGTTCTCTATTTTCTTCTGAAACCCATATTTGTAGAATCTGTTTCTTCTATTTCTGTTTATCTTCGTCAAGACCAGGAGTTTTTACTATATTACAACTTCCCAAAGTTTTAGTATCCTGCTTTTCTTTAAGTTACATCCTTTGGTTGGACTAGAGCATATGGGAAAACGGCACTGCAGTCACAGAAGGCATGGTAAGGCTAGATGCTTGAGTCACTTGTACCTCAGTTGTTTGAGGTGGAGTTTCTTCAGAACTTCAGCCAAAAGATCTCAATTTTATTTTTGTTATAAATGGAATAAATATTTTCTGATAGCCACTAGTCCTGACATGAGTTCCATTTGTGAAAAAGGGGAGGGCTTTGGAGTATGCTACAACCTGCAGAGAGTTCCGTTCACATTCACATCTGTTATATATCCTTTCTTGACAACCATCCTTTCCCTCCCTTTTTATAAAAGGTAGCTCTTTATGCATTCAGTTTAGTATTAAAAATGCCTATTGTAATTATTTAAAAGTAGGATGATTTGCAGTGACTTGACATCTCAGTACACCAGAAGTGTTACACAGTCCAAAACCACTGCCAAAATGTTACAGCCTTTTTTCCTACCACCTCTTCATTATTTACAAGGTAACTTACGTATATAAGGATCTGTAAGAAAAATGGCAGTTACTAACCTTGATATCATCTTGATGATTTTATAAGTATTTTTTTGCTAAATGCTCCTCTTAAAAATCTAATGAAGTTTTTCTCTGTGAAGTTGAAGCTGGTGTTTCTTTCATTTAGTATTTATTGGATGGGATTTGTACAGTTGTCCACGTAGTTGCTCATTTCAGTGTAATAGCTGGGTTATTGTAGTATTTTTTTTCAGAGGTGCTTTCTCCAGAACCATGCTTGCCTCTTGTTACAGGTGAAGGTGGAGCTAGTTATTACAGTCTGATTTTTGTTGGAAATTTAATGAATCCTCTGTGTTCTTCTGTTCTAGAAAAGTAGCTACTAAGGGGAAGGAGGGGGGGAACCAAGCAATGGCTTATTTGATATTTGCAGGTAACCTTAGAATATAGTACATACTAGCTTAAATCCACTGCTGTTGATGGAAGCAGTGTAATCTATAAAGGAAGCAGCATGTTAACACTGTTTTCTGTGTGCTGATACTGCTTTGTGCATCGTACATGGTCACATCTGACTTCAATGCTAAATTAAAGACTGCAAGAAATTTGTTGTATTGTGGTTTTCTTCTCCCTGAATGCCTTTTTCAGGGGATTTCTCCTTTCTCTTCCATTAGTCTCTGCCTTACCTATTTTGGGGGGGGAGGGAAATGTACTTCCATTCCCGTGTATAGTTATCTAAAATACCAGTTGTGTCAGTGTCTTTCTGTGAAGTTTTTCCTCAGTTGGCCTCATTTATTTGCAGATACTTTTATTCTTTGAAAGCTGCAAATAATGTCAAAGAATGCTAATTGTGTTGTAGAACACGATGTTCTCTAATAGCTTTGCAGTTTTTGTGGGTTGCCAATCTGGTAATGTAATCAATCTCTGTGATTCAGCAAGAATAAGCCATTTCTGAAGGCTTTGTGAAAAACAGAGAAATAAGGCTCTAGGAAGCAGTGTTGTTGGCCTACCTAGATGTAGTTAAGGGAAGCATGGAGATAGCTGGAGAAGGTGCAAGTGTTGCTATTACTTGTTATACCAAAAAGCTGTAAGTAAACAGTGATGCTTTATAGCCGTGTATGGGATTCAGGTTCTTAAAATACTGTGTTTCTATGTTTTGCTATTAACTTAAAGTTTAACTGACAAGCATTGCAAACACCTAGTAAGATTTATATTCTTCTGTTTCAGAAATACGTATTTGGCATGCCTCCTCCGCCTCTGCCAGTGTCATTAGCGTGAGGTTATAACACAAGTAAAACCACTGAAATTGCTTGGTGCTGGAATGATTCCTTGTTGCTACCATTTAGTAACATGACTGTTTATAAATAAACTTGAAAATCTGTTCCTGTTCATCGTGTTTAAGAATTAATGAATGACATTGTAATAGTAAGGGTTCTAGAATGATTTTATCTCCTCAGTCCTATGAAAGTATACTTTGTGCAACACACTACTCTGAGACCTGATCCAAAAGTTTGTTCTAGAAAGAAAAGATAGTTACAGTATGTATATAGTTATTTGGTTTAGATGGATTTTTCCTTGGAGGAAAACATGAGTGCTTAGGATTAATTGAAGACAATATTCTGGTCATATTACTTTTATAAATGCTTGTGTTTTGTTTTCATAGGTAAGCCAGGAACAGATCCCAATTCAGCAGCATGGGCAGCTTATTATGCTCACTACTATCAGCAGCAAGCACAGCCACCACCTGCAGCCCCTCCTGGTGGACCAGCTACAACCCAAACTAATGGACAAGGTACCTCTTCAGTAAATTGGATAAACTTCTCAATGCTGGGGGTGTAGATGCCCCATTTATTTTTTTTTTTATTGATGTCTTCATATTTTGGGTAAATTTTATTGTAAGGTAGCTGGTTTTCCTGGAAAACTCTTGCTTACAGCCCTCAACATTGCTTTCCTTAATTTCAGCAGTAATAAGGGTCATGTACTTATCTTGGTATATACTCCCAAAGAGAATTTTGCTGCAACTTAGGATGATTTAATTACATCTACATAGTGCAAACTGTTTATTGTCATTTGCATAAACGGTTGCATCACTTTCAGTTGTTTTATGACAATTAGAATTGTGGTATTTAGTTCTTTTGTTATAATTGTTGTGCCTGGATGAGGCTTACCACTTAAATTTTAGGTAGGATTTTGTACTGTGAGTGGTGTGCATTTCCTGAATCTTGAAAACATACTGAACACTTAAAAATTGTTTCTTCGTGGTGTCTTCTAATTTTTTCAGTTTGTAGTAGCTTGTACCACATAGGTTTATAGTGTCAGATTTGAGTGTCATTGCTGGGGATTGTTACTGAAAAATTCATCTGATTATTTGCAAATTGTTCTATGTATGAAACAAAACCCAGTAGTTTTATTTTTAATGTAACTCAGGAGATCAGCCAAATCCAGCACCAGCAGGGCAGGTTGACTATACCAAGGCCTGGGAGGAGTACTACAAAAAAATGGGTACGTGTGCATGTTTTTTTCTGTTGCATAGTAGAATATTTTAGGAGACTTCATGTCTTGTTTGATATTTTTTTCTACACTACAAAAAATAAAAATGGACAATCCACATATCTTCTGTCTCTGGAAAGCAAAGTCTGGGTTGCAATACTCTTGGCATTTGCTTTAATTAAGTAATAGCTGTAAGGTGTTGGGATAGAGTTTCTGTGAGGAAGTCCAAAAAGGAGTGTGAACCCAAAAAAGTAAGACATTGGAAGATGTAAGGAATTGCCCTTAAAATGCAAGATTTAAAAAAAATACAAGACAACAATCCAATAAGACTACAGAAGGGGCAGTTCTGGTCTTTCCTTTTTCTTGTTCAAATGGAGTTCTTTGCATGAAGGTCAGCTCTTGATGTCTAGACCTGTATAACTTGAATGTAAATTATAAGAACTTCTTGCTTCTTCACCATCTTGAAAATCTTGATGTGGGAGATACAAATTCTCTTCACTTCCTCTTAGAGGAAGAACTGACTAAGTGAGGTTGAAGGGCAGAAAATTCACCTGGAGTTGGTTTAGTGCTACATGGAGGTGCTTACCCCCCCTCCTTAACAACCATGTTAAGAAGCAGTAGAACAACTTATGAATGGGACTATACATCAGCAAGTTCATGTGGTCACTGGGCTCTCAGAGAGAGCTACTGCTGTTTGTGCTTCCTACAGCACTATAATGCTTTTGTCCCCACTAACTTGTGCAAAAGGGAGAAGGTAGGAATTACAAGTTGCTCATTCTTTGACCTTTCAGACTTTTCACAGTGCAGGTAATTACACGAACAGCTGTTTTGGAGAACTGAACAGAAACTTGAGACTTGCTGAGCCCAAGCAGTTTTATTTTTGCTGCTGAAGATTATGCTTTGATAATCTATGTGGCAAGCTTATGAGGGTGACAGTACTGAGCTGAAAAAGTTGGGTGTGATACTGTAGTTGGTGCTCTGGATTTTCTCATATTTGAAGTATGAGTGATTTGAAAACTCTAAAGCACACTTCAATATTCCCATCAAAACCATTATACTGTTTTCCAAAGTGGCTTCCTACTGGTGCAGTAGGACTTCACTAATCACAGAGAACA
The DNA here is from genome assembly GCA_020745705.1 of Hemiprocne comata. Classification (NCBI taxonomy): domain Eukaryota; kingdom Metazoa; phylum Chordata; class Aves; order Apodiformes; family Apodidae; genus Hemiprocne; species Hemiprocne comata. The sequence continues at coordinate 20,496,979 of CM036593.1, forward strand.
CTATCCTGTTTTTTTTCAGTGTCTAAAACAGTGGCTTGAAAGTAACCTGTGTTCCAACTCAAATATACCAGCAAAATCCATCTCCTTTTTCGGTCTCTTCTTTTGGTCAGGGACTATTGCTTGGAGTAGCAAATACAATTAAAAATAAGACTGAGAAGCTAGTAAAATGACTCGTGCACACTGGTAAGATGTAGGTGACCCAGACCATCTATTTGCTTGGTAACCTACTTCATAAATTCAGATGATTTGTTTTAAATTTCTCTTTGAGTATTATAAGGTAACAAGACAGTAGTTTAGTTTTTGAAGACATAGATGCTGTTACCTTGAATTGGAGACATAGTACTTTTATTTTACCCTACAAGAGCTGAAATAAAGACTTTGCATGACTGGTCCCTAAACATGAAGTAATATTTTAGTAAATTTTCTACATGTCATCATAGGAGTTTGTGAGTTTATAATTTAAAGTCTTTCTAATATATTGTGAGCTTTATTTATAGCTAAGGGATTTCATAATAAAGCAGTGGAACTGTTCTTAAATGATTCCTCAGCATTTTAGTGGGAAAGAGGACAAAAGTTTTAACAGAAATTGCCCTTCATTATTTAAGTAGTGGAAGGTCTGTATAATCACATGGCATTTGCTTTCTTAGTCTTCCATAATGGGGGGAGGTATTCTGTGTTTGTTGCATTTCTTTTGTATGTAGTTTATCAATCTTGTTTGTTAGTGTTCCAGTTGAATCTGGATGTTAATGAGCATGTACTGTTTTGGTGTAGTTTTGTTACACTGAAAGGAAGTTTTGACTATTGTGCTGAATCCATGTTCAGGTTCAGAATTACTTGCAGTACTTAGTAGGAGAGTGATGGAATTAAAGTGCTTGCAGTTTTTTTACTAACCCATTTCAAGACAGGAGTCCAGTTTGGTGTCTTCAAGTAGATGTTAAACTTCCTATATTTTATTTAATATTTGAATTTCAACACTGCCTTGGGATAGCTGGTCTAATGTCAGAAGATTCTTGGGTCATAAAATACAGAAGATGCCTGAGCTTTGACATTCAGCTGTGCTGACAGCTGTGACATAGCTAAACAATTTGTAAGTAAAATTATCTCATAAAGTAATAGTGAACTCATTAAAGGTGTATCCTGGGGTAAGTTGTAACCATATTAAAGATAATTTTGGTTAAAACAATTGATCAAAGTGTAGATGTTAGTAAATTATAGGTATAAATTGGAAAATGTGATTTTCAACTTTTAGGAAAGCTTGAAGAAATTTAGGTGTTTTTCTAGGAGAAGAAATTGCTTTACTGTGTAACACAAAAAGTGATGAGTTTTGTCATGGGGGTTTTTTTGTTTTTTTTTTTAATTTATCTATAGTGTAAGTGGAAAAACCATGTAAGATGTATGGAGGGTTGCAAAACAGAAGACTACTACGAAGATGTTGAGAATAGTGCTTTGCCAAATGGTCAGATTTGTTGCTCACAATGTTTTTGAGAGCATTGGAAGAATACACAGAAGAGTGTGGATAGCTAGTATTCCTCATGTCAATTTTCTGTGTTAGGTATTTAAAAACCAACCAAAGAAAAGCAACCTTCTATCTGGTACCCTAGAAAAAACAGTTCATTAGAATCTTTGATACTCGTGTTCCCCAGAAGGTTGCTCAGTGGTCTTTAACCAAATAAAAGGTGACATAGTTTTGACTAGGATTGAAAACTTCCTTGGAAAACGTGTGGAAGCTGCCCATTTTTCTTGATGGCAGAACAGAACATGGAATTATATATATGGAAGTGTTTATTATATGTATACATGGAACTGTACAAGGTGCAGGGTTCCATTTTGCTTGGATTTATTTGATGTAGTGGGATTGGATGTGTTGCGTGGGTTTTTTTCTAGTATCCTAGAAAAGAATTTGAGAAGGCAGTGGTTTTTCAGTAGTATCCTAATTCTGACTGTAAAGCTTTGGTTTGAAAAAATAAACCTTTGAGAATGTAGATCACAAAAACGTCATGTCACAGTAATAATAGTTGTTATATCTTGCAAGTTCAAGAAACTTTAAATGAAGCACTCAGTATAAATCCTCCTGTCTGCATGCATGCAACTGTGAGGACAGGTGATTGGATAGAGAGTGGTGTCCTGCTTGTAGTCAGGTGCATTCTGCAGTGGTGACTGCAAAAGCACCTTTTAGATAGAAAATTGTGACAACGTTAGTGGTAACAAGTGGAATGTTTTTGATGTTTCTGAAGTTAAATAAGGGAAAAAGGAAGTAAAGATGTCCCCAGCAAACATTTTTTGGACAAAAGGTCCTAAAAAGTTGACTGTAATTTTTTTTTTCCATGCACTAAAGAGTCCTTGTGTATTAGTCTGTCACTTTAAAGAGTTTTTAAAGCTGCAGTTGGGTTTTCTTGGAAGGACCAGTAGTTCCCAGCTGTAAGTCTGGCGTTGTGTGTGTGTGTGTGTATACATGCATGTGTCTATATTCTGTTATTTCTAGAGGACTGAAACATCAGCATAGATTGGAAGGAGAAGTTTCTGGACTATATTCTCTGGTGGAGTGAATGCAATCTGCAGTAACTTAGCAGTTAGTTGCATTAAAAAGGCCAAATTTGGGGGGTGTGAATGAACTGGCATCTGGTGAATTAATTAATGGAGTCTGTACAATAAGATACAGCCAGTCTAGGTGGATTATAAAAAGTAATCTTGCCTGTTGACCTGTATTTTAATTTAAACGTTATTGGTTCAGGTTAGCAGGATTTAAAGGCTTTTGCTTTGGAATGTTATTCAAGAGGTAGAAAAAGACAGTCCTTTACATGGGAATCATTACAATAAAGTAATAAGATGAGTAGTTAAGGAAAAAAAAAGCTGCCACAAGATTATTCAAAGGCTAAGCAAGAAGCTAGGTGATGTTTGTTAGGCAATGTGATTTTGAAATTCTGTCGTTTCTGTTGCAGCAGCAAAGCTATGTAATTCTAATTACTTGTAGGTCAAGCAGTTCCTGCCCCTGCTGGGGCTCCTCCAGGTGGTCAGCCAGATTACAGTGCAGCATGGGCTGAGTACTACAGGCAACAGGCAGCATATTACGCCCAGACAAGTCCACAGGGAATGCCACAGCATCCTCCAGCACCACAGGTATAAAGTTTTAATGTTTTTTGGCTGGCTTCTGTTTCAGCGGTTATAGATATTTTTTTGCATGTCTCCTGCTTTGTTACCTTTGGAGTATGCATTTTTTTTCTAGTGAAATAATAACTATCAGCATAGTAAACAGATTACTTTGTTTACCTGATAACTTGAGTTCTGTATCTATCCATATGTTTGGTGATTATCTTTTTTTTTTTAAAGAAAAACTTTCTCCTCCCAGGGTTTTGAAAACCATGCAAGAAGCCACCACCATTTACATTAACCAATTTTTCTTTCTTAAAGGCTTCACTCCTGAGTTAGCTCAATTAAAAGGATTTTCTTTAACTTTTTGTGTATCTCTTATGTATCTCTTCTGCACAGGGCCAATAATAAGAAGTGGACAATACAGTATTTGCTTCATTGTGTGGGGGAAAAAACCTTTGTTAAATGTATGGATGCAGACGCCTTGATGAAGATCTTAATTTTGTTTGGTTAAAAAAAAAAATAGTGTTTTTGAAAATGTACAAAATATCTATCACTACTGATAGGAGGTAATATTTCTGTGTAGAAATGAAAAATGGTTTGTTTTTAGTATTAGTGTAGATGTACACATTCCAGCAAATGTATTTGCAATTATGTGGTCAATGCTTTGTGATATAAATGTACTTTTTCAATGTATACTTTATCACTTTTAAAAAATGCCTGTTTTGTGCTTTACAATAAATAATATGAAACCTCCTGTGTCGGTAAGTTGGATATGTGGGTATATAAAGAATTATAGGATTGATATGCAACGCTGAATCAAGGTACCTGTACACAAATGAGATATTTTTTCCCCCATGAAATCTTGTTGAGTTTAAAAGTTGCCATTAGCATGTTTTTCCCCTCTTGCAGAATAGTTGTAGATGGAGGATCTCTTTCATTCATTGTATTTTGCTGCCTAGCACCAGTAATCTCGATACTTCAATTTTCTTTCTATTTGATTAAAACTGCATGTGTTTAAGAAGGTGATCTTTTGGCATACTTCCATTGCATTAACAGTGAAATTTCCTTTTATACATGACCACTGTTTCAGACCTGTGCAACTGCTATAACAGATAACTTTTGTTCTTAAGTGAATACTTCAGAGCTGTTCCTGCATAACTCTTACATGGATTTTTCAGAGTAGTTATAAATTTTATTTTAAGTGTATTCTGCTTAAGCGTTCAGTTTAAAGTAGTTCACTTTGAAATTCAGTGTAGAAAAGTCAATGTGAAATGCATAGTAGTTACAAAAAAATGCATCTGTCCTGTTTTGATTGAGTGGTGAGGAGTGGTTGAGAACTTCCTGCAGAGCAGATAACTTCTGTTTTTGTAAATACTCAAGCATTTGAATCGATTATTTTTTTAATATACTTGAAACTTATTATTGCTCTAATGCTCATACTAAAAATCTGATTCTCTTGAAATCCTATGTTTGCTCTTTGCATATTTATTGGCTCTTTGCATATATTAGACCATGCAATACAGTCTGTCTTGCCATTGTCTGTTGAAGTGCAGGTTTGATCCAGCCAGTATAGAACTAGCTCTATAGGGGTGAGGAGGACTGTGCTGTGTATCATCCTTGATTGTTCCTTCAAGGAGCATTGCACTGTAAGTACATCAGAATGACAAATTGATGAACTGCAACAGTATCTTTTTGTCAATGTTCCACATAATGAAAATGCCATACTTGTGTGACTATTATGTTGGAATACAGTGCTGATATCTTAGGAAGTCATAAATGCTTTTTAATTCAGAAACATAGGTTTGTGTATATATACTTATACATACACATAATAAGAGCTTTGTGGGTAAGTATTCCTGAAACGTTTAGCAATAGCTAAAGAAAATCATGTTTCTGTTTATCTGAGTAATAGTTTTTTTTCATTAGTACTTCTGAGACAGCTGTATCATTCAGTGCTTTAAAGTTTGCATGTTGTAACATTGAAGTCTTTGGAACCATTTGTTAGACAGGAGTTGTCTTTGTCTTCAGATAGTTTGCAGATATGTAGTGATGTAGGTATGTTTTGAATAACTCTGTAACTGTTACTTGCTTTATCTTTTGGAACACCGTATTGTCGCTTTGAGAATACATTTTTTTAGGGTGGCTGCACAGAGAAGTAAAAGTTCAGGCTTGAAAATTGAAGTAGATTATTCAGGTAATCAGCAATGTTTGTATTGTGCTGTAGAAATAGCAGGAATTATTTTTATCCCTTTTAAATTTAGGAATTATTTTAGTAGCTTGAAAAAAGGTTAGGACAGAATTTGCTTTCTTCAGTGGTAGGGTATGAAGTTTAATAGTTCAGATATTTTGCATGGTATTTTGTAGATAACCGTATAGAATGGTGCATTTATTATATACTAAACTGAGCAAAATTCACTGAATTCTTTATCATTCACAAAATGGAGGCTGTTGATTTTGATTCATTTAAGGTATAAAATCTTTATTAATTGCAAACAGTGCAATTATTTATACTTCACAGTGCCTTCCCAGACCTTCCACCTTAGGTTCTGCTGCAAAAAAGCAACAGGTAAGCACAACCTAAGGAAGTATATAAATCAATATATTTCAGTACATTAATGTTGTCCCTGTGAGATCTTTGTGGTTGTGTATTGAAAAGCAATCTGCTGCCTCCCCAAATGCATTGTTACTCACGGTTCCATTTCAGTGGAAAGTCTTTTCAACAACTGTTTATATTTCTAGGTAAATATGTTGGGGTTTTTTGGTTTTTCTTGGTTTTGTTTTGTTGGGTTTTTTTTTAGAAAAGATGAGTAGATTGCTGTAATTAAACTTGATCAGAATAAGTAATTTTTGTTCTTTTTCCTAAAATAGCTAATTGTTGCAATTAAAGAATCAAAACCTTTAAAATATGCAGGAATTACTTTGGTTAGAAACTTCAACAGCCTTCACAAATGTTTTTTATAGTAGGGCACTATTCCTACTTAAACCCGTGAGACCTAAGTATGAAAAGTATGACTTCTTGTTGTTATCACTGAACTTGATAACTTGTCTTACAGTTATAGTGTGTTAGTGGAATTTTTAGATAACTTAGTTTGCTTATTCATACTTGACATGGTAGGAAAACAGATTTTGGAGTTTGAGAGATTAGTATGTTTTAACTGAAAAAGCATGTGCACCAATTAATGTTAACAGTACAGCAAATAATATTTTATATAGCAGTCAGCGTATCCTGTTTCTTGATACTATAACTGAATTGCTGTATATTTTGATAGCTTAAAATGTTTGTATGTCTTATAGATGGTCTGGTACAGGTTTTTGTTTCTGGTTTTTGTTTGGGTTTTTTTGTTTTAGCTTAAAGTAAAGCAGCATCTATTTGTTTTTGTTGATGATTCTGTTTCTAAAATGTGCTGCTCCTCTTTCAAAAGTCCTGCTTATTTGTACATCAAAGAAAAATATTCAAAAATACTGCCTTCATTTTCACACACAGTGCTGAAGATGCTGCAAGCACCAAATCATAGCTCATAGAATCAGGTCCTGAGATAGTTACTACCAGTAAAGAGGAATCCTTTGAGTGTATGCCATTGGTGAGCCGATGAGCATGGACCATAGAAGGGCTCCATGTAGAAGGTAAAATTGGCAAAAGCATAACAGATTTGAAATGTATCCCATACATAATGGTGTAGGGTATAATTTTTGTTTTGATCACTTTTCATTCTTTAAAGTATTGTTTGACCATAAATGTTCCATAATCTGTTAAGTTTTTTAAACTGTGATTTAATAATATAAACCATCTATTCTAATTTATATTCTTCTAAACAGCCAAGCTTAGATATATTGAATTTTTGAACTAAATTAATAGTTGTGCTTCAGTTTCTCAAGCCACTCAATATTTCATCTGTAGTTTAATATGTAACTTCATTTTTGATGTGAGAAAAGATTAGGTGTACCATTTGGATTTTGATACTGTGAATTTAGGGTTGGGGTGAGTCATTTGTTCACTTCCTTATACATGATACTTTTGTCTTCAACTGTTATTGTAAAATATCTTAACAGTCTTTGAATTGTAAGTTTAGCCAGTGGGAGGGGATAGAGAAGAAAAAGCCAGTTCATTGGAATGTTGCTAGTGTGTGGAAGGTGAGATGTTCTTGTGTGTTACATTTGAGGTGTATGGACTGCCAGCTTTCTCACTGCAGGGACTACAGGCATGCTGGTTTGTGCTGAGAAGCAGAGTGTTCTTTTTCAACTCTCCAAATTAGGAGAACAGAAAATAGATTGTTGCAGCTATCCTGATGCTAAGAGATAACTGGACATGCTTAGAAGTGTAATTAACTTGTCCAGAAGGTGTCTTTACATGTTTCCTGCTCTTTCCCCTCTCCCCCCTCATTCCTCAGGGCCCCACCAATTAAGTAGAATGTGAAGACTATGAAAAGTTTAAAAAGGAAGCATAGTGTTCAGAGTAGGAAAAGTATTTTCACATCACTTTCTGCAGCCTATACTTTAATAGGACATGAAATAAAATGTCAGGTGGAATAACCTTCAGTCTAGCACGATCATAAGTAATCTATTGAAGTTGTCCAGGCAGACAGGAACATTATTCACTTTGCACAGCCTATCTTGAAACATTTCATCCTTTTACTAGTGGTGTTTTATTGGATGGTAGAAACTGTTTCTCCCCTGTTCTGTTCCAAAGCAATTTTTAAGTTTTCCATTGCATGCTAAAAGCTTTTTGTTTTGCTTTTTTCTGAAGTTGGGGAGGAAGGGAGGACTGGGCTTTTCAGAAAGCATACAGTTGACAGGATTCCCTCTTCCCTAGTAATAGCTTATAAAACTCTTATGTATGCACAAATATTTCTCTTGCGTGCATGTGAAATGCCTTTTCGTCCTGAGAAAAGTGTTCTCTGCAGAAACTACCCGTGTGTAGAAAGAAGATTGGCTTTAAAAGGCAACTGTGATGGGAACAGTGTCTTAGGGAGATGCAGCTTGGACTTGAGGTAAATTGAATGCTTTACAAAAATGTGGTTTTGAGCTTGCATTGACATTGTATGTAATATGGGTACACGTTAACTGTATAATGTTTTTTGTATGGTTTTTCTCAATAAATGTAAACTGATGGTTAATAATAGCAACGTTTTTGTCTTTTTTATGCTCCTATCCCTGCCTTCATTAGTTTGAAATAACAGCTTCAGAGGAGAGATACTGCAGCCAACTAGTACTTCTGTGAATGAGCATCACCCACGTGATGGCTGTTAGGAGAAATACTAATTCAAAACATCACATTACCATTTTTTCCAAGATGTTTCTGAATTTGTAACTATTTTATTGAGGCAAAAGAGTGACTTCCAACTGGTAACTGTATGAAGAGTAGTCAGCAGATTCAACCACAGGAAAATTCCTTTTTGAAACGACTGCATAAATCTGATTTGCTGCAGCTTGTCTTTATGTTAAGGCTTGTACACATGTTCTTTCATTTAAAATGTGACTGATGTTAAAAGCTGAACAATTCAGATGGTGTTAGCACAACGACAGTGTTGATATCAAGAGGTCTTGGAGAAAAATAGTACAGTAGCCTTAACAAGACAATTTTTAGACATGCAGCAATAAATTTATTACATTACATGAGAACAAAGATTGAGAAGTTAGGCACTTTCTGAAAATATTTTTCTTAAAGCTTCCTTCCTGCCAGCTTAGCCATGATAGGCTCATATTTTGTCACCAACTGTTCCTGTGTCATTTAAGCAATGAAAAAATTAAAAGTTTTACAAGCACATGTTGGTACTAAGCCTTACTGGGTTTGTTTTTACTTTGGGATTACCAAATGCATAGGTTGGTAAAAGCTTAATAGTTCATGTGCAAGTCCATTTTAATACAGAAGAACTAATGCTTTTTGAAAGAAAACAACCAAGTGAGCAGTTACATAATCTTTTATTCTTTAAAAATAGTACACTGAGGTTTTTTAAAATCATTATAAGTATTTCCTTTTGCCAGTTGAATGCCTTTGGGATAAAGTAAAACAGCTTAAATATTCAGTGTTCATGCAAAATATACCAATAGATGTACACTACTACACAAGTTTCCAGATTGTGTATTTAGCTTTATACTATTACACAATAGTTGGTCTTCAAGTGTGGGAGCACTATTAGAATTCAGCTTTTTCCTTTAGTTATCTTTCACATATAGATTCCTTCTTTTTAGCCTTTAATAATAATTTCTGTATTGAGCAAGGAACGTAGACACTCACAGTTTAATCTTTATTCTTGTCTGATGCAGGAATGACAAATCAATGCATATCCTTGCTTTCTCTAGTTGGCCCCATCAGAGAGAGAGATGATGCAGTAAGAAAGTTTTGAGGGGAAGACAGATTCCAGCTAAAGTAGAGCATTAGTAGTCATCAGCTAGAAAATAGTTAAGAGAAACAGATAATTAGATTTTCATAGTAGGAAAGATGCAAGAAGAATATTTGGAATTGAAGGAAAATGCTAACTCTTACTTTCAATGGTGAGAATACAGGTGCTAGCAGATGTGCCTCTGTTGTTGACTGCTTTACACATATATTCCCCTTCATCTTCTGGGAAGGTTTCTGGCAGGTAAAGGCAATAGGTTTCTCCTCTTTCAATATACTGATAGTCCTCAGAGTCCTGCAACATTTCCCCTTCAAACCACCATGTAACTTCAGGTTTTGGTTCTCCAGTAATTTTAACTGTAAATCTCACTGGCTCACCATCCACCACTGATGTGTTTTTCAGTGACTTCTTGAACCAGGGAGCGCCAGATCGAGCTTGATCATCCTCATCTTCACAAGTAGAACCATTAATAATGCTTCCCTCTTCCTCTTCTTCCTCTTCCCTTTTCTGTTTTAAAATAAGTCCATTCAGAACATTAAAAGTGGCAATAGCAGTATGACTGCTAGGGATGATACGTATTTGATTACAAAAAAGGTACATTTCTGAGAGTGGGAAATGCCACATTTATCCTCACTAGACAACAAGGCACTGAATCTGGATATGGGAACAGGCAGTACAGTGGTTTTTAATGAGGCTGGAATCTTGGGGTAAAATAAAGACATTAATGTAGATTCAATTTTCAGACTATTCGAAGGATACGATGAACTTTCTTTGCAGCATACTCTCATGCTCTTCAAGAACATGTGAAAACACCAAAAACAATTTTACATTATTGCAGCAATTCACAGCAGCTGTTAAATATAATGTTCCTTTTGCGCCTCTGGCAGCGTTGCCATTGGTGGTAATCAGATGCTAAATTTAATGACACTTAAGACTGAAGGAAAGGTGCTTTGTAATTTATACCTTCTGTAATGCTGCATCAATTTCTTTTTGTTCAAACTGCATCCGTAGTAATTTCTGTTCTTCTATTCTCCTCTGTTCCTCTTCTTCCCTGGCTCTTGCCATTTGCTCAAAACGGGCCTTCATATTTACTTTATGAGTAAATGGAGCCTCGGATTTCTTGGCTGGTCTCACATCTACCTCATCATCCTTGAGGGAATAAAAAAATAGGACTTTACTCATTTGTTACCTTTTGAATGTGTATGATAATTAAATCAGCTTTGTAGAGCAGTAGTTCTTAACTCAGCAAAGCCACCCAGAGTCCTGTTTTTGTCAGGTTTGTTTAATGTCGGGTTTAAGATTAAGACTTGGAATACTTTATCTCAGAGATAGGAAAAAATGCTTGCAAAAGTTATATCAACAATAATTTAAAAATACTCCTAAATATTTCTTTTCATGTAGAAGTTGAATACTGTCTTGTGGCAATGGCAAGTCCCTAGTGACTTCATGCCATGATGTTGTGGTAGCTTCAATACGTGACACAGTTTGACCTTACAGAAACAAAATTACAGTGTCAGTCATTAAAAGCTGAAAAATACAAGCTAGGCTTTGAGCTGAGACTGAAGTGATGGACTGCTGTGGATAGGAACCTCAGAATGAGGCTCAGGTCAGCCTTACTCCTGTTAAGTTTCCTGCACTGCCACGTGATTGTCATGAGAACTCACACTGATGTCTTAGGTCACAGAGCATTGTGCTCTTTGCTAGACTGAGCACTTCATTGCTTGTTTTTGTCCTCTGAAAAATCTGTGAGATGTTCCAGCATAGACGAGCAGGTATCCTTTTCTGCTCTATCCTGAGAAATGAGAAAAGATGATAAAAAGACTTGATCTTCAAGTGGTATTGCCAGCTTTGCTTTTGTTTTGGTGTTTTCGTAATTCATACAGTGGAGTATGAGAGTTCAGAAGGAGAAGTAAAACGTGATGATTATTAGATGAATTCTCAAATATGAATGTTTCAAACCTGTGGACTGGCAGGTTTCAGGTTGTTAAGATGCCAAGTAGAGGACTTTGAGCAGAGAAACAGATCCCTGCTTGACCAGACAACTGATAATAAGCTGGTGCTGCTTCCTTTAGGGATGCTGAGGTGGGACTTCCTCATGCATCAAAAGGAGGGAACAGGAAAGAAGGGAGAAAATCATTTTGGAAATATAGCAAATTTTGGTGAAAGCAGCAGTATTGTCCACTCCTAGATCATTAGTGTGCTAGTTGAGTACATCAGTAACATACACAGAACACAACTTACCTCTTGAAATTTTTCAGCTTCCCTTTCTCTTATTTCTTCATCCATTGCTCTTCTCTTAGCTCGCTCTTCTTCAATCTTCTTCTGTATTTCTGCTTGAGACAACTGTCCTATTTTTTCAAACTTGCTTTTTAAGTTCTTTGCTTGAATAGAGCCACTTCTTTTTAGCTTTATTAATTCTTCATATTCTTTGCTTAGCTCAAAAGTTTCAGATTCTTCTTCCAGCTGTCCAGAAATTACAGAATGCATGGAATGGAAAATGCTGTCGTTATTTTTACTACCTGTTTTCCTCACAGGTATGTTTAACATAATACACTTGAACAGTTCTCAAGTTATTTGAAACCAGCACAGAGATCTTTTCCCTCTCATTTCTTTCCCCCCCCCCCCCTCTAGTCTCAGGATTAATTTGTCTTGAAAGTACCTTTTGTTCAAGGATGGCTGCCAACAAACCACCATTTACAGTCTTAGAAAACCAGACACCTAGCAGTACAAAACTCTTAGTTATCCTGGATCCCTAACTTACCTCTCAGGCTTACTTGTAATATTATATGAAATAATTTTCTGAAATAGTTAATTTGTTAAATGGAAAGTCAGTTGTTTGGTGTTTCTTTTTTTTTAAATTCAGTAAGATTTCAGGATGTCATGGCTGGAAAAGAAATGGCAGTTCTGAATCCTGTAGCCTGGATCCTGTCAGTCATCTGTCTGAAGCTGTAATTGTTGTTTTACAGCTGCCTCTTTTATGACCTCTGACAGTAAAGATGTATCTGCATTTTATTGGATGTCCCTGTCTCTCCCTTCTTCCCTTAGCCTAGTAGGTAATATAAAATTTACTTGAGAAGTTTGCCATCTAGAGCCTTTATATTACTCACTAGTTTTGCTTAACAAAACTAAGTAAATAAATATAGTCCTCTAACGTAGCAAAGGGAATAATAAAGATTTACCACTCACAACCAAACCAAATTGAAGTGCAAAGTTCATGAACATGATGTTTTAGGCGTTTGGTATGCAAGGCAAATTTTTTGTGATTTTTCACATTAACTGTGACTGTCTTCAAACCTTTGATACACTGGTTAGAAATAAGTTGAGGTCACTGTAATTCTTTCCTAATTTGTTAACACAGCATTCATTCCCTTGAGGAAAAGCAAGAATTTTACTCTTTCCTACTTTTTATATATTTATTTGGGAACTACATGTTTCTGTTCACCCAATATTGTAAATATTACATAATCATTTTAGTAATACTTGAGAATTATCTGAAGTGACTAAAATAAAACTAAAAATTTGAAATTGTATTTTTACTTTAAGGGTCGCAAGGGATAAAAGCATTTTCCTGGTAGGTTAGTGAAAAAAAACAAACTTCTACAATTTTATAGATGTTAGTAATTAATTGAAATTATATTATTCAGAGGATGCTTAACATATCCTTGGATATACAAACCTCTCCCATTTCTTGTCTCAACTGTTGAAATTCTTGCTTTTCCATTTCCAACTTTTGCCTACGCTCTTCTTCCGTACGTCTCTTTTCTTCTTCCATTTTTTGTCTCAGCAACTCCTCAAAATTAATTTCCAGTTTACCAGGTATGAGAGATTCTTGAGAAAATGTTTTAAACATTTCTGGGGATTCATCATCCAGCACCTGCTGGAAATTCAGACCATTAGTGATGCATCCTGAAGGTACCTGTGATGAAATCCCAGCTTTGCTCAGACACTGGCAGTGCATAAAGATAAGCAAGTATTTTGCCACAGAGGGAGTGTGTTTAGGTGGTTTTGGGTTTTACTTTAGTTCTTTATTACTGCTAAACTTTTATAATGAAGATGAAAGTATTTTCTGCAAGATGACAGAGAGGATGTCTTCTAACTGCAGCTTTGGGACCTGAAACAATTTATTCCTGTTTAATTCATAGACCGTCATTAGACAAAGTGCTTGCGTTTAAATGCCATTGCTCTTAACACTGAAGTACCTACATCTGTCATCTTTTTCTAAGCAAACTGAATATATTCCTGTTCATAAGCAGTATCAGTATTCCCAGTAAGGATAATTGAACAGAATTTTCTACAAGAAGCTCATCTTGTGCACAAATTGATTATACTAGGTTATGCTGCCAGTTCATTGCTTTGTGCAAACCAACAGCAAGGGTTTCCTCCTCTCCCTGTCCTTTACGCAGGCTTCAGAGTAGGGCTGGGCTTTGGTCATTCATGAGCAGTTTGCTTATTTTGCAGCCTAATTCATAAGAAGGTGGTAGGGCCTAAGACAGGCCAAAAGCACAAAGTGTAAGAACAAATATTTTATCAGACTGAATTTGTTGAAGAAAAGCATTAGTAAAGTATGAAGCTGTATGCTATTAAAATGGCCAGGTAGCATGACATGAGTTACGCAGGAAGAGTTTTAAAATAACTTCTTGATAAGACCTAGAGAAATGTATTTTTGAGCAGGAAACCTATTAAGAGAGATTGTCTCAACAGGAACATTCTACAGAGAACCGTGTGACATGAGGTCAGACACTGGTCTAGAACTGTGTGGTGATGTGGGTTTAGGCAGTTTCATCAGTGTGTTTTTGCTTGTGGCTTTTATTTAAGAGCCTAATGTGCCTTGAATTGTAGGCATTCCCAACAGCAGTAATAAGACAAATGCTAGAAAGAATGAAAGGAGCAAACTTTAATTTGAGAAAGTGTTTTGTCTAGCTTTATACAGAAACTGAAAATCAACGTTTTTAGAAAGATTCTTTGGTACTTCCTTTCCTCTTTATTGCTACTTATTGTCATGGTAACTTACACCTTTCACTGGTGTTTGAGCCATCATAGCTCATGCTGCTGTCTCGACCTACTTTGCCCATACCCTTTTTATTTCTCACATCTCTTTCAATAGTTTTTTGGCCCAATATCACTCAAATTACTGCTATTTACTATAGATTTCCTTCAGATTTTCTCTGAGTAAGCTTGCAGTTGGACTTCAGTCTTACCATTCCTTCCATTCTTCATTTGTTTTGCATGATATGAGCATATTTGTTGAAATTGTGTTATGGAAAAGTGCAGTCAAAAAAACCCTCCAAAGCTGTGAACTATTTCCTTTAATGAAAACAATGCACAGCCACATGGTTTTCAGAGGTTAACCACAGCTAAATTAGCAAAGAAATGTGAAAGTCTCTAGCTTGTAAAACATTAGCTTATATGGTCATCACTTCAAGAAGGTACAGAATGGAGTGAATTAGAGAAGCCTTAATTAAAAATGTACCAGCACATGTATGTATAAACTTTACAAAGTTGTGCATGTGAGCAGACACTAGCAGCTGTCTGCTCTGTTACTCTGAATCAGTAAGTTGTGAAAAGACAGTAACCCAACTTATTCCTGGTTAAAAATACAGGAGGGGCAAAAAATTAGTTTAATTGTGTGATGCACAAAACCTCAGTTAATTCAGTAAATATTTTGGCCATATTTTGTGAAGTGAGACCATACTTCTTTTTCTGCGAAGCAGGAGCAGAGGGTAGTGAGAAACAGTCCTGTAGTAACCATCGTTTGCAGCACAAGTGACCACTTTTCAGTGGGTCAACAGTGACTCACAGGAAGTAGAATGGTTTTTTATTCAAGCTAAGACAGGTTCTTCATGCAGTCCCTAATGGAAAGAGACTGACAGGGCTGGGAGCTGAAAGTGATAGTGCTGATGGTGGAAAGCATGGAATTATAAATGTAGCACAAGTAAATGTGAAATAGGGAGATCCTTTCAGAAGGAGGTGGTGTTTGTGTTTTCCAGTAACAATATTACTGCTTCTGTGTATGTATACTTTCAAAACTAAATTAAAATTAATAAACAGTAAAAAGGGGCAAAATTAACTGCTTAATTTACATGCTTACAGAAATGTGAGGTTTTACTACTTCAGAAAGAGAACTGATGTTCTTAAAATGTTTACAAGCACGTCTGCATTGCTGCTACATTGTGTAGCTGTGGAAAATAGGGAAGGCACAGGCTTATATTTTTCATTACAAGTAATAAAAAATGTTCATATGCAGGATGCTAATTAACATAAAATTTTCAAACTTATATGCTGAATGTACATATTCCGTTAATTTTAATTACTGAACATCTTCACTGTTTGCTGTTACAGTGCAATCATAGACTCTGTGCTGCCTCTAATGGATTAAATCCTATTTAATCAGTGAGATTTTTCTTGCCCAGACACTTGATCTTAGGTTCTTGCTACACTGAGGCAGAAAAAAAAGAGATTCTCTGGAAAACAGGGAGAAAAAAAAAAAGACAGCACATGCTTTCTTTGCTGTTCTTTAGTTCCCTGCTGGCTTTTCATAAAAATTGTAATGGCGGGAGTCCAGCAGCACTCTTTTTTCTTTTTTTTTTTTTTTTTTTCCTTTTTAGTGGCTTTAGCTTTTGTTTTCTCTGGAGGTATGGACTGACACAGTTTTCCAAAATTGCTTACCAATACAATATCCAATATAAACGTACACTGTAGTTTTTCTGGGTAGGCTTTCAGCATAGAGGTCTAGTCTTTGGCCCAGTTCTCAGGCAGAGGGAGCACTGCTAGCAAGAGGCATGCAGTTGGTCCTTCTCAGTAAAAACACAGAGGGGAATAAAGGAAGACACTGCCAGATGGGTGGGTTATTCCACAGTTCCCTTTGGCATGTCTTGCCCTTCCTTTTTAAACAAGTAATTTAGTTGCTAGTTGTGTAATTTAATTCTGTATTTCCCAACACCCACCAAGAAGTAACCGACTTACACCCAAATGCCTGCTGAAATTTGGAGTTGTTGGAATAAGCACAAAGAATACAGTGAAAAGCTCCATGCTAGGTATTTTTTATAAATAATGTTGTTGCCACCCTCCAAAATCAGACACTCTGCTTTCTGGAAGTGTCAGGATGCCAGTCATAGGTCCCTGAAAATCTCTCTTTGATGTTACTTTATCTCAAATTTCAGAAGTCACTGCATATCACAGATACCTCTGTTTGTCTAAGGAAGTTCCATGTTACAAATCATTCTAATCGTAAATACCACAAGTTACTTTTTCAGTTTCTCTGAACAAGACATGAAATGCAATAAAAACATCAATTAGCCGAGTTCAGTCTTCTTAATTTTTCCTTCCTAAAGGGCCACAGATAAGTATAAAATTTGTACTTGCAGTGAGGAATATTTTAGTATGCCATTAATTATGCTTTAGCTAGTAAGAGCCGATTGGTGGACACCCTGTGAAGGTAGGGAGAAAAACTTGGAAAAGCAAAAGGAATTGCTCTTCCCTCGCAAAAAAACCCCAATAAACCCTCCTTGTGGAAACATTTTTCTTTCCAAGTTTGTTGCATCTGGCATAATAATACCCATTGGGCACAATATCTGGTTTTGACTAAATTATCTGAAATCCTTTCTAGGCTTGCTGTGAGGAGAGATTGTTCTGTGATTATTTTTGGTAAACAAACTTGATTAGTTTCCCCCCTACCTTCTAATAAATAGGTGAACTAATTCATGAGTTGAAGCATGCATTCCTAGCTGTGTTTAAAGCTTTTTCCCAGAGCTACTTTCTAGCTTATTGCAAGACAGTTAGGTAAAAGTGAAACTATCTACTAAATGAAAATGCTGTACCATGTTTTTCCTTGCTTCAGCAAATGCTCTCTTCTCCTCTTCTATACGTCGTCTTGCATCTTCTTCTGCTTTCCTCTTTTCCTCTTCTCTCCTCTGTCTTTCTATTTCCTCAAAACTGAGTCTGAGCTTACCAGGACGGAATTCTTTAACAGAATTTTCAGATTCTTCATCACCATCTTCATTTATCTTCAGAGAAGAAGGAGACAAAAAATAGAAAGGACTTAATCCAACCATAAAAATATGCTTTAGAGTAAATACTGTATTTGTTCCTTTCTGATTTTTTTTTTTTCCTGGGGGAAAAAATGTATCAAGAGTTTGGTTCCTATAAGAAATATTTTAGTCTTGGTTTTAGCCAGGGGAGGGAGAAAATAAACATATTTTAGTATCCTGTATGTAGCTTCCATAATTTTTTAAAATCTGAGTGTGTAATTCAAAGAACAATGTGTAATCAGGAAAAGGCTGAACAATTAAGTATATACTTTATGGTGTCAGGATTGGATCCTTTACTGGAAATCATTCCCTATTAACTTCCTTTAATTCACTTTCATAGACTTTTATACCATCAAGTCTTTCTCTTTGCATCTGAATTGTTTTCACAAGGCACTTACCAGTTAAAAAAATGCTGTAGAGTTTTATAGCAAAACTAAATCGATTAACATTTTTGCCCTTACCCCAGACTGAGATTTTTGTTTCTTTTCTTTTAGACTTTTAATCATCACTGAAAAAGGGGGATTGAGATACTCTGATCTCTTCACTATTGCTTGTCTCCAGTGAACATTTATCTGCTAAGAGAAGCCTGTGGTTTGCAAACTGCAATCAAGACCAAAAGAACAAGCCATCTTCAGAAGATATCTTGGAGTACTTTATTTGTTAATGGGGGAAACTGGGAACTGTCAGAATGTTGATATTCCAGATTTCTGTATACTGCAAGCAGCCCTGGGGCTGGTATGTGGGGTAGCCAGTTAAGGCAATTACAGAAATCTTGTCTTTGCAAGAGAGAAAGAATTGGAGGAAGTTAACTGCTGAACCCTTTCCTCAAGAAAACTTTTTACTTCAAATTTTGACAACCACTGATATCACATAAAACTGCATGTTAGCTTTTTTTTTAAATAGAGAATTTGTAAATTACTTTATATTGGTTATATACTTTATTTTTGGTTAATAAATGCATATACATAAGGGTGGGACGTGAACAAAATTTAAGTGAGGATGACTAGTGGCTTCATGAAGTTCTATAACTTTTTCTCCTTCACTATTGTGTGCTGCCCACCCCCAAATAAAAAGAAAAAATGCATTATTGACATAATGTCAAGGTTATTGGTGCAGAAAGGTTAAGTGGTTTATTGGAGGTGAGGGTGAAAGAGTAAAGTGCAATTCAGGTATCTGCCTAAACCTAGAACCCTCTCCATTTAGACTAGTTTGAGATTTCAGCATTTCAGCTTTCTGGACGTTCTGTGTTGTTCTTTTTCTTGGAAAATATGAATTTCTTGAACATTTTTGAAGTATAATCAACATAGTGATCTTGCACTGTGTGTCCAAGAACATCCATTCACAATTGTACTCTTTGTAAATTAAAGTTAACAAATTCCTAGAAATAATATTTTCAAAGTTTTCATGGAAGATTAAAATCTCATTTCTCATTTATCTTCTTTGTATGCGAATTAATGAAGTCATAATTATCATGATTTGTACAGGGGGGAGAGATTTAAATGCAGAACATAAAAATTGCTTTTGGAAATGCAGTAAAGTGAGGAAATATAGAACTAAACTATCTGATATATCTTATGTTAATACTAAGTATGATTCCTTTAGTATGATTCAAGAACAAACTATAGTGAAATCTGTTTATAGTTGATCTAGAATAAGTCTGGCTTATGATGAAGAACACATATGGAGGCAGTTTTGCAAGTAATATGGAACAGGAACTGAGATCTCAATTTCTGGCAATTTGGGGCTTAATCTAGTAATCTTGTTATATCGACACATACGAGAGAGCTGACCTGTCTTTTTTTTCCCCTTTCTTCAAAGAAGGAAAGTTGCAGTTGATGTTTCTATCTATTGTATTTATAAATATATGTGGGAATAAGAAATAGCATTCTGTTACTACAGAAAGTTTTCATCAAAAACTGGTTACTGAAACATCTGAAGCACTATTTAAGAACAAAACAGACAACTAATCTTCTTGAGGACTTACAGCTTAAGGTACTACCAAGTGTAGATACAGAACCTGCTAGGATTGCTGGAAAGTTTAAACCCCTTACATTTCCTGGTGTTACTCAAAGAATGTCTAAAGCATTATGCCAGTGTGGTGACCCAATTAGAACCAAGGTTCAAAAAAAGTCTTTCAAGCTGTCGAAAGTGTGCAAGTTGTATCACCATTAATTTTTGAAATGTAGCTAAGGAGTAAGAAAAATCAGATACGGGAAAGAATGTAAAAGCTTATCTCCTATGTGAAAATTCTGTAGCAACCTGAACAAACCATGTATTTACCATTTGCTGTCTAGCTTCTTCAAAGGCACGTTTCTCCTCCTCTAAACGCTGCCTTGCTTCTTCCTCTGCTTGTCGCCTTTGATTTTCCTGTCTCTGCCTTTCAAGTTCTTCAAATGTTACTTTCAGCTTACCAGGAGACAGAGGATCTTGTGTTTTATTGTCTTCATTTTCACCCTGTGTAAGGAAAATGAAGTAGTTAGATCTTAAATAATAGATACTTATTTCTTAGGGATTTTTAGATGAGCGTATTACCATGACAGATGAAAGGCACTTGGTTTCCTTAGGGAATTGGTTTTGTTCCTCATATGGTAGCTTCATTTCTTCATCCCATCTCTCTCTTTGTTCTGCTTTCTCCTTTCCTGTGTTCTCAAAGTTTATTTTCATCTTCCCAGGTGTTTTGGTGGGTTTTACAGGCACTACTGTAACTAGCAGTGAATCATCCCCTTCCTGTCCAAAAAGATATTTATTATATTTTCATAAAGCCTCACTTCTAGATAGACTCATTTCTTAATGAAACTGCTGGTTTTACCTTTGTGCACCAAAGCTTCCAAAAGGAATTACTTGTATTGAGTATTAACAAGAATAACCTCACCTGCCTCAGGCAGTCACTAGTTTTCTGGTAATATCTGAGGAGCATCAAGGCTGAATGTGTTTTAAACATAACTGCTGGCAAACTCCCTAATTTCTTAGCATATTTTCATTAACTGTTAGTTGTAAATATTCATGGTTTGGAGAAGAACAGGAGAAATTTTCAATAGAGAGTCATTGTAGCCACACTCTAGTTCCAGTCTTGTATTTGCTAAGTAAAGGATATACTGCAGTTGGAATTCTCTAATAGTTCTAGAGAGATAAATAATTACTAATATGTAATTTGTTAGGCAGAGTAATTTTTTTGCCACTTCAAAAACTATTTTCACAACTTACTCGCTAAATCCCTTTTTTTTTTTTTTTTCACAAAATACCACAATGAACAGCAATACTGTCAACTAACTTAAAACTAATTATAGAATCATAGAATGGTTAAAGTTGGACAGGACCTTAAAGATCATCAGGTTCCAACCTCCCTGTTATAAGCAGGGACACCTCACACTAGACCAGGCTACAAAAGCCTCATCCAACCTGGCCTTTTACAACCTCCCTGGGCAACCTATTCCGGCACCTTACTACCCTTATAGTGAAGAATTTCTTCCTAATATCTAACCTAAATTTCCCCTCTTTCAGTTTAAAACCATTACCCCTTGTTCTATCACTGCTCTCTCTGGTGAAAAGCCCCTCCCCAGCTTTCCTGTAGCCCCTTCAGGTGCTGGAAGGTGCTATGAGGTCTCCCCAGAGCCTTCTCTTCTCCAGGCTGAAAAGCCCCAACTCTCTCAGCCTGTCTTCATAGCAGAGGTGCTCCAGCCCTCGGATCATTTTCGTGGCCCTTCTCTGGACCCTCATATTTTTTTGTTTCTTTGTCTTTCCAAAACTGTAGTAGGAATGTGGTTTTCTTGTGTTAGTGAAAGACATCAAGACCTTTGGACCTAGCTCCTTGAAATTAAACATTTCTTTGCAAGACTTAAAATCCAAACCCATATGGTAAATTAGACAATTTAAAAAAAAAGTTACCAAGTAACGTGTTCAAACATCGGTATATTGATCAGAAACCCCTTTTAATTTCAAGTTTAAGGCAAAGAGCTTTTAAGATGATACTTTCCAAAGTGAGAGGACTTAACATCATTGCCAGTATACCTCAAATAATTTTGGTGGCTTCGAATATTTACATTTTAGATTATTTTAACTAACCACAAAGTGTTCACAGTGCAGACTCTATTTCAAGCTTAAATAAATTCACTTCAAATACAGACATATATTCCATATACTTTAAAAATTTGTTAGCTTCTCGGTTGAATTTTAATTAGTTATTTGTGTGCCCTTTTCTAAATTTCCCCGCCCAAATTACAATAATAAAACAAAGTGAATAAAAATGTAGGTGAACATTTCTTTAAAAAAATCTGATTACCTCTGCTGCTGATTCAGTTCCCGTATTGTTAAAGTCATCAATCTATTAAATGAGAATTTCATATGATTACATTACTTTGGCTCTTTGCCTTAGATTTGCAAACATAGAACTGGAAATTGTTTTTGTATCAGTGACATGTATGTAGCACCTAAATTCACAGAGATGTAATGATTGAACCTTTGAATACTTCAGAGAGGTTATCTTGGTGAGGAAGAGGGAAGATGACACACAACATCATACAGAAAGTATGCTAAAGCATTCTTAACCCTTCCGTGATTAACTGAGTACTTTAAAAGTCCATTCTTCATTTAAGCATTCCAGAATTGTATAAAAAAGAAAAAAAGCTAAATCAAGCTCATTGATTATTTCATATGGTGACTTTATATGTTACCATTTAAAACTAACATACTTTCTAAAATTCTACACGGTATGATGATAATCTACTCTGCCTTTCAGAGCAGATTAAATATACACAAGATATGTTTCCAGCTAAAAGTCAAGTTTTAAGAATGTTAAAAGTCTTAGCAGAAAATACTATCCACATCCTTGTTGAAAACTGAGTCCTCCTGCAGAACAGTTTTTTCCTTACAACAAAAACAAACCTAAATTAAGTATGACTATCTTTTGGTTAAATAAAAATTCCCTTATTGTTCTAGTCTATCATTTAGATGTTGCCTCTCACTGCATTATTTGCAGCACTGAAGAAAACGTTACAAAAGGAATCAAATATGGTACCCCAGTGCAAAATGCTACAAAAGTTGCTTTATTGACATCAGTAGAAGTTGGGTCTGTTCACATATATATGCCATAAAGATTCACAAAATAGCAAAGCAATAAAACTTGATCTGAATCTCCATGATTTATGATTTTTACTGCAGTGGTATCTTCTCATTTTTTGCCTGCTGATGGCATTTTCCTATTTCTTCTTGCTTGCCTTAGTTCATCTAATACTCACCTGTAACCACTAATGTATAAGCAAAAAGTGTCTAAAGTAAGGGTTGGTAAAATATAAGAAACATTTTTTAAATTAGTTTAGTAAATTCTGTAAACACTTGTATGCATACGACACCAAAATTTGTGCCTGATTCATGTTCCTACCAGGTTTATGCCTGACTAGTTTCCTCTGTAACTCAAGTTTAGTGTTTAAAAAAATTGTTACCATAAATAAGTGAAGACAGAGATTCTCTGAACATTGTTCCCTACTTCCATCCCATTAAACATCTCCCATGTAAACCACCACTATCAAAAATCTAAATATAAATATTTCTTATCAATACAAAGCTTCTTGCTTTCGTTTACCTCCTGTGCTTTTTTGGCTAATTCTCTTTGAATTTTTCTTTTCTCAATCATGTCTTGTTCAATTCTGCGCTTTCTTTCTTCTTCCATTCTTTTTCTTTCTTCTTCTTGCCTTTGCTTCTCCATTTCTGCAAACTTGCCTTTAACAGTTCCTGTGGATATGAAACACATGATTCAGTAAAGAATCTAATACTTACCTAGTGAATTATGTGGACTTTAAAACCAGGCCTCCCTTACCTATTAGCTTTGGAACATAACCTTTTTCTATTTTAGATGATTTTGCATCATCGTCTTCATCAGACCCAAGCAGTTCTTTCATCTAGTTGATAAAACACAGAAAGTAAACTGTCTTTATACCTTCAGTAGAATTCCAATATTACTGTTTTAAAATAATGTGAAAGTATTTTCACATATAATATTGAATATTAAAATAAAACAAAATATTTCCAAAGAAAATAACCTCCTGTTTTCTCCTGTTCCATTCTCTCTCTCTAACATATTGTTCTTTTCTTCTTTGCTTTTCATCTCTAGATCTCCTTTGATTTCTTTCTTCCCTTGCTTTCTGCATAGCTTCAAATTTATCCTTTACATCACCCTTGTGAAGCTTGGGCACATAGGATTTTTGGACGGGTTTAGATGAAGAAAGCAGAATCTTGGTGAAGATATAGAAGAAATGAAGATACGAAAAAGAAAGTTGAAACAGATGGACAGAAATATTCTGATAGATTGTATTAGAAAGAATGTGAGAACATAAAACAGAAGTGCATTTGAGATGATGAACTTAGTGCCACCAGCCATCATCTACTAAGCATCATTGTATTTGTTCACGAAGAGTAATAACTACTATAATATCCAAAATAACATTTAGCATTGTATTAAACTTACGGGTAATTGTAACGAATACCTACATAACTAAGTGTAAGTGTATAAACCATGTGAATGTACATTTTCAATTACTATGGCTTTAACAATTAGATACAGGTTTATATTGTTGCTTTTTGCAGTCACCAAAGAGCCTCTCTACCCCTAGCATTTAAAACAGATATAAAGACACAGACACGTAGTACAATATCAATGTTTTCTTCTGCAGCACTTCAACACCCATATATGGTTTTAAAATAAATAGTACTACTTGCTCATTTAAAACTTCCAATACATTATATACTTGCTTTTTTAATATTTAGAGAAACTCAGAAGTCCAGTGATTTTATGTTATAAAGTGTCAAGATGACTGGACTTGCAGGGCACGTATTGGTACAGCTACTGGACACTGCTTTGCCAATGCTTGCTCTGTGTGTCCAGACAGTAAGAGAAGTTCCTGCTTTCCAGAACTATTGTCAAGTTTTCTGTCTTTTTACTGTAATGACTACAGGAGTACAGTAATGCTGAGGAAACTGGCTGAAACCACTCCATGCTTCATATTTTCCACCTAAACCAATAGTTTTTGTTGCTGTTTTTGTTCCTGTTGTTCAGTGAGTCTCTGTAGAAAAAGAAGTATTTGTAGCCTAATATTTACATTTTAGAATTAGATGTAAAGGTTGCCTGGAATTTCCCCCCAACATTTAAAGCTTCTTCATACTTTGTTACCTTTACTTTGCTTTTGTCCTTCATGTTTTTTTTAATAACAGTAAAAACATTTCACAGATTGCATCAAATCAGATCGTTTCTTTAAGCTACTTTCAAGTGCCCTTCCATTGTCTTAAAAAAACAGCAATAACAGCAGATTTCCAGTATAATTACTTGTATTTTACAGTTGTTTGTAATTACTCTTTTTGTGAGCATCAGTTCTAAATTACTACATTACTTTGATTACTTTAAAATGGGTACATACCTCAGTTTTCTGTGCAATGTCATTCATGGCTACTGTATTGTGCTCTGCACCTGGTATATTTAAGATTGCTTTCAGTTTCTACCTGAAAGAAACAGTTGTAGTTATATTCCTTTCTTTTCCTTTTAAATGATGCTTTAACCATCTTCCTGTAAATAAGTTTGCATAGGCTGAAATTGATGTATCACAATTTCATTTGGTCCTTTGAGGCTTCTGAAGACATGAATAGGTCCTAAGTATGCAACAGCAATTACAAGAACAAGCTTATGATTCACTATTCATGTTCATAAGTCCTCTATATAGTTCTAGATATTGGGTTTTAATTTCCATTAAAAGAAAAAAAAAAATACTTGGAGCCAAGCTCTGGCTGCCCTGTCTAGTGTGTTACGAAACTGTTTTTCTCAATACTCATGCTAGCAGAAAGGAATGTGCTTTGCACCTCCACCACTCCAGTCTGATGTGCGAGCCCGGGAGCTCAGGTTGCATGAAGTTTGCAGAGTGCTCCGGCCAAAGCCCCGGGGCCTCCGGGAGCTGCTGCTTCGCCTCGGCACGGCTGGCAGCAGGGAAGGTGGCCCGGGGGCTGGGGGGACCTACCTGCGCTTCCGAGCTGCAGCTGGATCTGCTCTTGCTTCAGTCTCAGCCAGGCTGGCAACTCTCAGCTCTTCACACAATATGGGAACACAAAATAATGCTTTTCTTTCTCCTAGGGCTCTTCTAGGGAAAACTAGTGCTAAGAACTATGAAATCAGGTAATCCACGTACATACCTTAGAGAAAGTATTTATATCATTTCATTGTGAGCTGGAAATTGCACTGCATTTTTTAAGAGGAAAGTGTTACAAATTTTAAATTACACTGTATTTATTAGGAATCTAACACAAAGGCACTTCAAGTTCAGGCCAAGCCTTTTCCTTTTTCTTCTTTTTTTTTTTTTTAAATCATCAGGTCTATCGGAGCTTGTGGGAGGAAGGAAATCATGACCTGACTGTGGTGCCATTGCTGTCTGTATTGTCCTGAGTCCCAGGGAAGCCTAAAAACTCACTGTGCCAAACGTGGTGCAGACAGACTCAAAGCAAAAAGGCTGGAAAAGTAGCTTACTGCTGGAAGGGACTTCCCACTTGTGGTTTAGAGAAACCGAAGCCAGGGCATTTCATTATATGTAAAGTTAAATTCCTAGTAGTTCTTAGCCTTTAAGTTCTCTAATTCCTAATTGTAAAGAGGTTATAAACATGAGAATTTTTTATGTGGTGTTCAAAATAGTGAACATCAAAGAGTTGTTATATGCAAGTTCTTCAAAAATACACCAATGTCGTCAGTGCTCATTGGTGCTGCTGTAGCTATACAAATCAGGTGAGGTTCTTGGGTATCTTGGGATGTTTTTCCAAATGAAAGCAATCACAGCATATGACATGAGCATTTAGCTATCAATCCCTGCCCTGATTTACGAATTCCAAACTCTTCAAACTCAGCTTCAACAAAGGTGTTCCAGAGAACACTTGGGTGTTCCATTTCAGCAGAGGAGTATGGAAAGTCATTCTCCCCCTAATCGGCGTTGACAAATACCTCATTTGTAGACTGACAGGAATCCAAGGTATTTCAGTTTGTCACTTGTGACACATGAACAGAAAAGTACTGAGTTCCTATTTAGACTGGTTCAGATCAGCAACAGCATGTTGTAATTCTGTTGTGTCTAGAAAGGCAGATAACTTCACCAGCATTCTTGTGTTTCCAAGGTCCCCATACACTTTAATACATATTTGTGTATTGTACAGCTCACACATGTAAGTAGAATCCCCACTGTGATCAGTGTAACATTAAAACTTGTCAAAATCCTTGACAAAATCATTTTTCTAAGCATATCTTAGTTGTTCTTCTCTGTTCTTTTGTTTCTCTGCTTTTTTGACTCCTTCCCTACTTGTGGCTGATAGCCTTTAGCCTTGTATTTAGAAGCTGAATAAAAGGTTTACTGCAGGAACCCCTCAGAAAACTAAGGAACATCACACATTGGCAAAATTCATGCACTGAAGTAGCCTGGGACAGAGACCTTCTAGCCTTCCTACAGGAGCAGAAAAGTAAGGACCAAAGACAGTCTTCCACAAGGAATTCCATTTCACCTAAACACCTTAAGCAAAGGTCACTGCTAACCATCATGACAGCAACATATTCCATCTAATATGGCTTCATCCTAAAGTAATTTGAAAATTAATAATTTCAAAATCTGATTGAACACAGTTTAGCTTTTGAGCTAGAGCTTTGTCTTAAACCTTTCTGATAGCTCCAATTGACAGGGCCCCTTGACAGTGTCACCAAGACTGCTGACAGCAGTCTTGACCCTCAAATAACAAATCTGAAACTTTATTTAAAAGTGCAATTGTTGGATGAGATATTCTTTGCAAATTCCTGCTGTCTGAGCTTCCAAAACTGTGCCAGTCCAACAGGCTGTGGGCCCTCAAGATGGCAGGTACATTTCTACCATTTGGATTACTGCCATATCTGCTATTACTTTAGGCTACTTTCCAGTTCTTTGGAATCACTAACTCTTAATATGCTTGAAGGTTAGCCAGCTGGCTCTCAAACATTTTGCATCTGCAAGTCATCCTACCTCCACCTTTGATGCTAAAAGATATGAATATAAAGCAGCAGGGCATTACTAAACATGGTAGGTACCACCTATGTTTGCACTTTCTTCCCTCTGCGTGGCAGCTAAACCTTGAGCAGGAACAACAGCAGGACCCTGCCTCAGGGACCCCTCAAGGCAGATGAGTAATTTCCAATCAAGATAATTTACTGCCTTTAACAAAGAAGCACTCCTTAAGTTTTGGCTTGGATCTGTCAGGCTGTGACCACTGCTTCAGTGGATTGAAGTTATCATGAGGAGAGGATCCACAAAGTCAGTTCCTTTTGATAGGAAGTAGGTATAATTTTAAGTTGTATACACATCATTCTTTTCTAATAAGAATTTTCCACAGATTTAATCTAATACAAGTAATCCTTATCCTTTGAGGCAACATGTCCACTTGTATATGTACTTACTTCAGAAAATACTTGTCCTCCTATTATGAAGCTGTCCAATCTTAAGATTCAGCCTCATCTTTTATTTCCTGAGACCAACCTATCTCAGGAAAAGCTGTAAGAGCTCCTCACTGAAGCTTCCCACTCAGAAAAATGCCAGATTATAATGTCAAATATAAGCATGATTAAAAAAAATGAATTGAGCTTGTTACTAGGCTTTACTTTGCCTATCCAGTCTCATCACTCTAGCACTATTTTTTTTCCCTCCCCATTTTACCTTTTCCATGATTAAACAAGATATGTCAGGAAACATTAGTCTGGTGTTATAATGTTTATACTGAAAGTACCAGACTGCAGTTCCTCTTTCAAGGGAGGTCTACCTTGAGATTTTTCCTAGAAAATAAATTTAACCTCCAGCCTTTGATCAATGATCCTACCTCTGGAACTGAATGGAAGAGAAAATGCCATTACTAGGATGGTTTGACTGGCTGTAATGCAGAAAGTGATCTTTAAGGAGTTTCAAGTGAAAATTTAGTACAAAACCAATAATGCACAGGAAAATAGGCAACAGCTTAGAAATACCCTGTAAAAAAAAAAAAAACCACAACCACACAACCAACCATTTTCAAGCATCTTCCTGTTTGCTGTCAGTGGGTAAGCTCCCACCTCCAATATGTCTTGATTTGTTACAATCATAGCACATTTTTAACTTTTCAGACAGACTCCCCAAAGTCTTACTGTAGGCAAAATAACCAAAGTGAACAAAGAAAACCTTTAAGGGGACACAGAAGGTTTAATGGCTCACAAGTCCCAAAACCCAATCTGCTTAAATGTAATTAATTTCCATTTCTGAAAGGAGGCCAGAGTCCTCAACTTTAAAAAAATGTTGTGCAGCTTTAACCAAATAAAAAAAACCTCCCATAAATAATAAAATTCCCCTTCCTTAGAAAACAGTTCTTAATTTTCAGTGGAATGATTAACATCCTCATACAAAACACAGAAAAATACCAGCATTTTCCTAAACTGAATACTACTCTTTACAATTAGGAGTACAAAGCCAGTACTTAAAAAAGTCTGGTTCCTCTGTGATTTCTCCCTTTGGGAGGCCCCCCCTGCTGCCCTGTGGCTACTGTGAGTTATAAATAAGTCCCTCACGGCACAGGCTAAGTTACATTTACCATCTGTCTCCTCTTTGTGATCTACTTGCAGGGAAGACTCTATTATATAAGAAAACCATATTGTGAGGGTTGGAAACTCACTACTTGCAGCCAAGGCACTTGGGAGAGGAAAAGGGAGTCCACAATGTTAAAATAGTTAACAAAATATTAAATAGAACTGGAAAGTGGAGAGGAAGGAGAATGATGTTCATCATTTATGTCCTTACTGTAACTTGTCTGGAATGACACTACCAGTTGTTGTACTAAATTACAGCTACTTAAGTAGATACTAAAATTATCGTGCACAGGGGAAGATCCTGTGCTGGCACAAACCAGCAGCTTCCCTGAAGCCAATGAGTTATGACAATTAACAGCAGCTGTCTAAACTCCACATTTTGTAAAACGCAAAGTACAAAACTATTTGCACTCACTTGTATTTCCTTCATTAAGTCTTTATAATTGAATACTAGAATGCTTACTGACCATTGACCCAGATAACTCAATTTAATACACAATCTTTCCCTCAGTCTTTATTACACTTCAACATTTATTGACAATCTTACATTACAGCATAGTCCTTGCAGATATGATGTTATTTATTAAAAAAATATTTATTATAAAGGATTTTGACTATGTCTGTTTATCTAACTATGAATACTCTTAATGGGACAGTACCGTGCAGTCCAACTGCTGTGTAAAAAACTAAACCCACCCTTATCTATAGAAAAGTCTGTTTGTTAATTCCTTACTCTCTTCAGGTAGTATTATGGGGTACATAGGCTTTAGAGCAAACACACTGGGGGCTGAGAGACTCTCTGTTATGGGGGATGCCCTGCTGAGATTATATGGACCATGATTTCATGTTCCAAAATACCTGCTGATCCTAATCATGGGTGTCAGTAAATTGTGAACCGAGGTCCCCAAGAGAAAATCAGTGTATTTTGTCCATGCCATAGTTCCTCCATCCCCTGTTGTGCTACAGCAGCTGAAAAGAAACTGTATGCTTTTGAGCTCAACTCTTGTTGGCTTCACTGATGGGACTTCAGAGATGAAGGTACTTAAATGTGGGACAAAATACTGGACATTAAGCACTACTGCAATTTGCTGCTTCTCTTCTAGGATGACAGGACACAGCCCACCTGTCTCTTTGAAATCCTCATGGTCAACTCAGACTGAACACGGCGGTGATGTGTCTGTGCTATGACTCTGCTGCAGAGGAGAGGTCTCCTGGCTCCCCGGAGTTAAGCTGCTGCTTCCACTTGACCAACTCTAATCTGCTGGTAGCACTGATGCCCATAAAAACCAGATCATGTCTAATACCTTCACCTGTGCAAACATGGCTGCTGTCAGTGCACAGCAAAGGGTCACTCCTATTGCCTTCTGAACTGCTCTTCCTCCATCGTCAGCCTTCACCTCTGTTTTCCCACAGGTACCTTCCAGAGGGCTCAGACATGGCACAATTCCAAGTAAATTACAGATTGTCTGACTTCTTTCATGGAGGAAACTACTCATTTAAAATACTCAAAATGCAGTTAAGGAAAGTATTTCTTAGGCAAGTCTTAAACAGTCTGCCCAGTTTTTGTATTTCACCAGCCTGCTTTCTGCATATACTAGGCATACTCTCATACCTCTGTATGTTCATTAATGCAGTTGGCTGTCTAATAAGTCATTTCATCTACAGCCGGTCGCACCCGCGGCAGGCGGGCAGGGCCGTGCCCCGCCGCCCAGGCCGTGCGGGGTCCCCAGCCCCGCCGCCCCCGGGCAGTTCCCGCACGCCTCGCTCCGCACATCCCGCTGAAGCTCCCCGCGAGGCTGCGGCCACCACCCCCCGGCCGCTGCCCTGCCGGCTGTCACCGCAACCAAGGGGCCGGTGGCGGCAGCCCTCGCCTGCCCCGCCCTCCCCACCTCAGACCTCCGGGCTGCTGCTCGGCCCGGATACCCCCCAGGGCTGTGAGGGAACCGTCCGCAGAGCGGGGTCCGCGGCGGCGGAGCCGTGAGGGGGCGGATAGAGTCGCCAAGGACCGCAGCGGGTCCGGCCGAGGGTCGACGGGGGGTCGGCAGGTCGGGCAGTCACGGCGAGGGAGCGGAACAGCGGAGCGCGGCCAGCGCAGGGTGGGCCGGCTGTGAGCGGCAGGGAGCGACGCGGAGCGGCGGGGCCCGCCCGAGCCCGCTCACCCACCCGCGGTCGGCGAGCCGCTCTTACCTGTGAGCTCTGCCCCGCCGCTGCGGCTCGGCGTGCTCCGGCGGGCGGGCTGGCGGCTGCCCAGAGCCCCTTGGCTGCCCAGCGCCCCTTGGCTGCGGCCGCCGCTTCGCCGCTGCAAGTTTCCATAAAAGTCGCGACGCGCGGCCGGCGCCCGCATTCCAGGCGAGCCCCGCGCCACGGCAGCTGTCCCGGCCCGGCCCGCCTCAGCCCCGGCCCTGAGGCGCAGCTCGGCACGCCGTGCCGGCCCCTCACCGCGGCGGGGGGCGCAGCCCGCCCCTCCCCCGGAGCTCCCCGCGGACAGCCACCCGGGCCAACAGGCTTATTTTGGGCAGGAAGCACCGCGGAGCTATAAATAACCATGGGAGGGCAGCCGCCCCTCGGCTAGCGCGTTCCTGGCCGCGCCGTCCCTGCCGCAGGGCAGCGGGCGAGCCACGGGCTCGGTGAGGGGACAGGGACCCGCAGCCTCCGCCGCCCGCCCGCTACTGAGCTGCCCACGGCTGAGGCGGCGGCAGCCCCGCTCGAACGGCCGCGGCCCCAGCGATCACTGCCTCAGGTAACGGCAGGGTGCCGTCACCCCCGCAGCTAATTATCACCACGCACTTACAACTACCGCAGCTTCTGCAACCCGCCGCTCTCGCCTCCGGCCCCAAAGCAGCGCTAGCCCGGAGCGCGGGCCCCGCCGAGCGCCCTGTGCCGCCGATGGTGCCTGCCCTGCCCGCGGGGAGATTTATACCTGCGGCGGCAGGGCCCTCGGCCGCTTTATGGCACATGGAGAGCTATCAACTAATAATAGTAATGTGACAGTTAGCTGATGGAGCGGAGAGGAATCTGGCTAGTGCCAGACCTGCGAGACGGAGAGCGCGTTCGGTTTAGAGCAGCGTCTTTCTCTGGAAACTTTACAAGGCAGAAACATGGTTTTATTACATCCGAATACATTCATTTTCCTGCTTAAAGATGACTTGTTTCCTACATGTTCAATTGCAAAGTCTCCAGTGCAGAACTTACTTCTTCCTGTCCCACTTGTATTCTGTCTGCCACACTGGAGCCTAACTTTCAGCTGGATTTATAAATATTAGGATAGTAACCACATGACCGTAGGCTTTGCAAATCTAAACAAAAGCCATCCATGTTTAAACACAAAAGGTGTCTGTCTTTTGAAGGACAGCACAGGAACTTTGCCCCTCAAAATAGCTGTTCTCCTATTTCTGAAGCAAATGCACAAGATCTCAGTTAAGGCAGGGCTTTTGACTCTCACTTAAGTAACAGCTTTCAGCAGATGAATGCATGTAACATGTAACACATCTGGGCAGATCAAAGCATACATGTATTACCTTTCTACAGCAAAGGATTACATACTTCATGCTCTCCATGTCACTATTTATATTACCCCTACAAAGGAATTCGTACTCCACAACTGGAGCTCACGATAGCAGTTGGGTTTGGAAATAATCCTGAAAAAACTCATGGCCTAAAAACAAGAAAAGAGACAACAGCTTGGCACTGAGAGATGAATCTCACCAGCTGAGCACCCACTGCCTGTGTCACACTACTTCAACCTACTTTGCCTGCATCATGCTGCAAGCCATGAGAGCCATCCTTGGGCTGGGGGGTTTCTCCATTTATTAAGGTGTCTGGTTCAATCACCTTTTGACTTCCAAGGCTAGAAACACCAATATTTTACTTCTTGGTGCATCACTGGCCTATGCATTGAAAATTTATCAATGCTGTGGACCATTTAATAGAAGCAAGATTAAACAGGTTGACAAAATCAGTTTAAACTGGGCAGCTCAAAAGCTGTTCCCATTCCCTATCTTTTTCATGTATATAATAAATCTTGTAATAGTTGTTTTTTGTTGGATTTTAGGGAGCAAATTCAAGTTATAAATACAGTTATATGAGCAACAGTTGTTTCACTGAAATATTTTATTTCATATACACAACTGCAGTTAATTTAGGGAACAGAAAGTTCACAAATACACTTACTCTGATTTGACATGTTTAGTTTGACAGAAACCAAAGACTGGAAAAGTGAAGTATAATAATAATTGAGAACACATTAAAAGTGAGATTATTATTACAACTAAATTACAAATGATATAAATATTTTATTTTTATATAATCCCTACACATTCAACATTTCTGCTCTTGGGAGTATAGTTATGGCAGAAGACGATGGCTTTTAAACTTAGCTTATTCTTACCAGCATGGAAAGTGGCATTCAAAACTATTTAAAAATTTAGATATTATAAACTAAATTCTCATTTTGATTATTAATTCGCTGAAGTAGAATTACATCATACCATCATTTTTCTGGTGCACCTCTGGCACTTATGTTTTCAAAGATGGTGGACTTCAGAAATTCTTAATACATATGGCTAGTTATCAACAGATATTCTTTATACACCTTCTGGCTGAGGTGTACAAACCTTAGGCTATAGCAGAACTGATTCCAGTTCAGTGTTACAAGGAGACAGCTATTTCCCATTTAAATGTATAGATCTGTCCCTGGAGTTAGGAAGGACAGTACATATGAATGCTTTTTGGGAAAAGGTCCAAAGAGACCCAAAGGAGTTCAAACACCCACCTACACGTACCCGCCCATTTCCTTCTTCCTCTCTCATTTTCTCCTTTCCTCTCTCTCTCTCTTTCTTTCTTCCTTCCTGTTTCTGAATCAAGTATTTGTTAGTGGTATCCTACAGCAACCAGATGCTGTAATTCTTATTTTGGATGGGAAATATATCCATCCAATTTCCAACCTGATTCTACAGGCTTCTGAAAGCTCTGTGAGTCAACGGAAGTGCTCCTGATTTAAAGGGATATATTTGTTTAAGCCAGACATTATCAGGTTATTATCCATTTTCTAAATATTTTGACCTAAATATTTCATTAACTTCATTATTTAATTTAATTAATATTTCATTAGACGTTTTTTTCATTCTTCTGCTTAAAATAATCCTCTCAATTTGGACAAAAAATTGGCTTTCACATTATCTGCAAACACTTACCTGAGGTGCAACACTTTTGCACCTTCAAGTGCTTTTCCTAATATTAAAATAATTCTTTTAAATATACATGTACTTCAGTGAAAAAGTGCATTTTTGTTTTTCTGTGATGAATGTTAAGGTATAATTTTCTTCATGTCACTTTATTAGACCAGACAAACCAGCAGTTTCCTTTGACATATTGTGACTTCCAGGTAGTACACTTGCTGTGGGACATACCATTTATTCTGTTACTTGTTTCCAGCTATTCCTATTTCTTCTAAACCCAGTGAGACACCTTCACTGTTCTGTCTAAAATTCATTCATAGACCTAGGAAAAAGCTGCCAAAATACAGACACTTTTGAGCACTTATGATCAGGGGACAAAAGTACATTTAAGCTAAGTGAGGTAGGTGAAAAAACCATCACATTCTGGTACTGAAGACTTACTTTGTAGAGAAAAAAGTATAGCATGGAGCATGGTGCCAAGTTTGGCAACTTGAATGGTGGAAGTAGGCCAACAGCAGCATTTGGAATTTTTGTTTTATTACACATAGAAGTATAATTCTTTTAAAATAAACTATAATCAGTTGGCATTTCACACAAGTCATGTGACACATTTTCATCATTTTTATATTTATCAAATGAGTACAATAAAGGAGCAAAATGGCTTCAGTAAAATCTATGACATTACACAGGCCCTCCTTTCCAAATATCATTGGTTTGGGTTATATTTGAAACAAATGTTGAAATGTTTATAATCAACATTTGTTTCAATATGCTAGATTTTAACAACATGCTTCTCAAGTATCTGAATATTTATAATTACTCTGTAATTACTTACTCTGTATTACTTCACACAGGATAGATTCTTGTGGGCTGGCTCTGTGTGGCAAAGCATATGCAAGTGCAGTTTAAAAGCCCAAGCTAACTACGAAACACCATTTCAGTTTACAGAAACTCAAAGGTTACAGATCATCATTATTTATTACCTCTAGCACAGGAAAAAAATGTCACTGCAAGTTTCCTCATGCTGTGCTCCTACCTAAAGTTCAAGGTTCCATATCCTGAGCCACAGTTTTTCATTGCACATAGATGGCCACAATTGCTTAAATTTCCTCTGAAATAGACACCTGACTTCTACAAGGAAGGGAGGAAGACAGAAATGCTTTTAATTATAAAACACTGCTTTTGATTCTGTGTCGTGAATAACAAATCTCATCATACATCCTTATTTAAAAATATATTTTGAAGTGCTACATATGAACGGAGAATGGTATTAGTTTATTTACCACCACCATATAAAGCAGTAAAAGTTTTAGAAAACAGAAAAGTTTTACATTAATTGATGAAGTTAGCATAGCTTTCTGAATATAAGTAAGTGCTCTCAAAAACCTTCATGACGTTTTGATATTTTAAAAGAAAATAAAGTAAAAAAATGCATACTGGAAGTCACTCCTGCCCAAATGGTGCCTGCATTTCCTGCATCACTCCGTTACACCACACTACAAAATGATTGCTTACACCCACACAAATACAATTTCAGGGCAGTGTCAGTGTCAACATGTTCAATTTTTTGAGTGTGATTACTTTATCGCACATGTCGCGTGAATCAGAGACTGCACATATCCCAGTCGAACACCTAGTAGGATCTAGACACACAATGATCTGGAGACTCTGTAATGAACATTTTGTACTATAAGCCTTTAAAGGAAACAACTCCATCAGCTTCACTTACAAATTATCTGTGCAAAAGTACAGTATTTCATAAATAAACTTTACCCAAATATTACAGAAAAAAGCTTTGGGATACATCAAGTATAAATACAGTGACAGCTGAGCTGCAAATTTAATTTAGATATATACAATAATATGGTCACCAGTTCTTTTCACAGATGTACATTTAATCTCCCTGAGTCCTTTTCCATACTTGGTGACACGATGCGTTTTCAGATGCTTGCTCAGTAACAGCAATGGTAGCTTTGGGGTTAGAAAAAGGTGGGAAGGAGTACCTCAAAGTGCACTCCATTTCATTTGTCATGGATTTTAAGCTTACTGCACTTTTGCTTCTAAGAGCCCACTGGTCACCACATGCCCATGACCACTTACGCAAGCACTGACATGTCTTAGTGAATCTGCTCCAAGATAGGCCATTAAAAGTTCAGTGTGACGGATTAATAACTGCAAAAGATCTTCAGCCAAACTCTCCATCGTTGAGTATCTCACCTTTTCAAAATCAAAAATGTCTTTGAGGAAGAAAAGCACTTGATCCTAGCAGGGAAAAAGAAAAAAACTTACCTTCACTTACAAGAAGAAAAAAAGTATGCAACACTACCTTATTTCTTTGACACGTTTCCTAGAAGCATTATTTATGTTTTCTTTTGGTGCTAAAATAGAACTGCACTAAAACAGACTTTGGATAACAGTTCTAAGCTTAAAAATATGATTATGAAAATACTTATTTTCATGTTTTCCTACTGCTAGTCTCAATCTTAGGAAAATGCAGATGTATGCCTATAAATAAGATCCTCATTTATTTTAATCTCAAAGATTTTATTTTAAAATTAAGATAAATGGTAAATAAAAAAAAAAGTTGCAAACCTTGAAGAAGCAGCATAGGTCATAAAGGGAATTTCTAGGGCCCAAAAAGCCCCATGCCAAGACAGGGCTGATATGTTCACAGATAGCATAGAAATGTGCAAAAAATCCATCAGGCACCTAGGGATGTAAAAATTGTAGACAAAAGTTACACAGTAAGTTTAGTATAAATCTCTATCATATAAAATTAAGTCTTCAGAGAAGCCTAAAACATCCCTGCTTCAGGCTTGTGGTAACCTGAACTTCTTAAAAGTTATAGGCCAGCTGTACCAAACAAGTATGATTTTTTTAGAAAAAGGTTTTACTTCAGTGGTATTTTGTATTTTAAATAATTTAAGATTAACAGATATAAGCCCCAAAAGAGCATGAACAATCTACTCTGATGTGCATATCACAGAGTAGATAATTTCAATCAGTTATTACTGTTTGAGCCCCTATACACTACGGATAGCTGAAACTTGCAAAAAAGTAAGAAAACTGCATTGTTTTGAATGGAAAAAAATTACACCTTACAAGATTCCATCTTTAAGTCTAAAGAAAAACAAAATACCCATGAAAGTCCATCCTGTTGATACTTTCACAACCTACATGCACTCATAAGCTTCTATATAACATATGAGTGTACAGTTTATTTTATATACTCATAAACATATATCTATAATTTTACATCAGCAGTTAATTTATAAAATAATACAAACAGAAATTAATCTTAAACCATAAAATACAAAATAAAGAACTGTCGATAAGTAAATTTATCAAACTCCTTGTGGTACACTTGGTCTCTATGTTAAAGACTTCCACGCTGCTTGATTTTATCCACTTTTGAATCACTCCAGCAGTGCTAATGAAACTAATCTCAAGGAGTAAAGTTGCTCACATATTTACAAACTTAAAAATATTGAGACTTCAGTACACAAAGCAACTAGAGAGTCAGGTGGTTGTGCATTGAAATAGAGATGAAAATACTAGGTTACTATAACGTTTATCTTGGAGATAAATACAATCCCTTTATATAAAATTAGTGTAGAAAAGATCTATTTATATATTACCAACCACACTGACACAGGGATGTAACATCTCAAGTCTTAAGATACAATAGTAGCTGAAGACTTTTTGCAAAATACCAACTGCCATTGGAAGCAAATTTTTTTTACAATTAAATAAGTCTTCAGCAGTTAGGAGTCCCGTAACTAGCTATTCTTAGAATCAGAGAAAAGTGTCAGTGCCAATCACTTGAGCAGAGACTCCTCACCTGTGGTATGCAAAACCACCTGTCATGGCTATGGATGTCCTTGCAGCAAGTATCACCTCTGCATTTGGACTGGCTGCTACAGAAATGGGGCATTTGGCTCTTTGGTCTGCAAAGATGTGAGAGGTCCATGTGTGGGGCGGTAAGTCAGAGAAATTACTGTCACCACTGCTAACTGGACCTAAACTGGGCTGAAAACCTTTCAGCTAAGACTTTTTGCTAACAGATATTAGGGCCCCATGAGCTAAACTTATACATCCAGTTGGCAGCCTCTTGTCTAAACTGATGTGTCTACAGGATTAAGGGTTGATCTGTAATTTATGTTGCCAAAGCTACAGGACAGAAGTTCAGATTCTTAGAGCTGATCGGTAACTTTCATCCACATAATTTGCAAGGCAGCTTACCTTCATTTGCTGTCTTTTCTGCTTCAGTACTGACCAACAGCTTGAAGCCACAGCCTAAATGTCAAAAAAAAAAAAAAAAAAGAAGCCCTAAGCCCTGCACAACTTCTTTATAAGAGAAATTATCTTTCCTCTCAAAAATAGTCATCTGCACAATAATGTATTTCTGTATTTTAGGGATTTGTATTTTCTTGTTTCAATCTCGTGATAACACAACATCTAGAACTGTATCAGCTGATACAAATAACTAATTTTTCATCTAGCTAATGTTTTTTACTTTCAGATCTTACTTTGCAACATTTTTTTTAGTTTAATTAAATGTAATTTAGCATTCTTGACTGATTTTACAGTGGCAACTGCTGGCAACATTCCCTGGGTTTAACTGAGAGCCAGTCTCTTACATACCAAAGTGCGTGCTTAGAAATAAGTAACTATTTTAGATATTAAGTAGCATGTGAACACATCGAAAAATCCTTTTTTATTTTAGCAAAAACATTCTTGCAATAGCTTCAGATATAGCTAAAGAGTTTTGTCCAAATATGGGCCTGTGAAATACAATGCACCAGTATCAGTACTAGGCTTTTTCCCATTACAGCTTGTAACTATCCTCACCTGATTCTCCTTCAGTACTGCAAGGTAATTTACTACTCACAAGACAGTTATCACATAACTGCAAAAATGAATATATGCATGTTAACTTTTTTTTTTTCTAGAGGCAAAAATAAAAGCTAGCAGTTTATAGATAAAAACAGATTAAATGAAAGTAGTGTATCTCCCAGCAGACCACAGCAGTAGCCTGTATGTCTGTAACAGAGGGATGAGATAAATTTGACAAGTAAATAGGCACATCTGAAAAGCATGAAACATCACAAACATTTGCTTGCCTCTATTGTATTAATTTGCTTTTGTTTGCTTGCAACTTTGTGCCTTACTGCTAAATCCCTGGTATATGAACCAAAACCTGTATCTATTACATAATTTGTGGCTAATAGAAATTTCCCTTCTAAAATTCTACTTCCTCAAAAATGAGAGAACTTGTTTTTTCAGGACAAGTGAAAGTATTTTCTCCAATACATTCAATCATTCTATGTATTTTGGGCCCAGACTTATAGCTTTTAAATTGCTATTATGGAAAACCTGGTAATGCAATCTGTTTGTTTTTATCCAAGAAATATTTCAGGTACATATGCAGTTTTACTGGAAGCTGAATTAGACTTTATAGCAAAGGATGGAGTAGTTTGTTTGTGTCAGATTTTAAGCTATTATCAAGACAATATACACAGTCTTTATCCTGCAGTTGTTGGATTTATTCTCATTTTTACCTTGTGCTTTAGGAAAGTAAAGCACAGATAGTAGGAAGAACAGTTTTGGCATATACAGAAATTTTCTATCAGAATGCTCACACCAATATTATATTGATCATACCATCTCCTTACTGTAACATACTACAGAATAATAATTATGAAAGTTACACATAAATACTTACTGTTTCTTTAAAAGAGGAATTTAGCCAGCGGTTATTTACTACATTCTGTATAGATATTGGTGGATTTTCTAAATCTTCAAATGAATCCATTAATATGAAGTCCAGAACAACATCATAAAAATTCAGGTTTTTCACCTATATTAAATCAGAATAAGATCTAAGTAACCTAGTTTCTCTTTCAGCAGTGGAATTCAGCATGAACCATACTCTAATTCTGTATTAACAACCAGATTTGTAATTGCTTTTAAAGAATATTAAAGTTACTCATTCAGTAAATGAGAAGTTAAAAAAAAACATTACTTGCTTTCTGGTACTAAACTGCAGGGATGGATGCCATTTCTCTAAATCAGCAATGTAAACAAAACAGCTGCCTTTCCCAGAAATTCTGAACTGTAAAAATATATTTTTAGATGCTACCATTTGCATAATCAAAGGTAAAAGCACTTTTCAGAAATTCAGACTCACTCCTCTAGCAGCAAGTTCCATTTCAGTATTATCCCAGTGATCTGTTTGTTCCAAAAAATGTATCATTTCATCAAAGACATCTTCAAATTTCTTTGGATTCTGTAAAGTAAAAGCAATGCGTATCAGGCAAACTTAATAAGAGAGATGGTTTTTTACCATTTTAGAGATAGAAACCAAATTCTGCTAGAAGTTACATTAACAGTAAAACATTAGTTATAAAATACTTCTACCTTTCGTGCTCTCACAATTAAAGCAGACAAAATTTTTCTTCCACTTTCAGCAAGAAATACTCTGTTTGCTGTTTCTGAAAGAATTATCTAGAAAAGGTTTCAGAAAATATAAACATATTAATTCACAGGTTATACTAGGTGACCTTAAACACTACAATCAAATCTTACATAATTATAACTGCTAGTAGAGTAGGAGAGTTCCTAATAAGCCTTTGGTGCATAAGTTCCAAAGCTAATCATAAAACTGGGACTCCTGCAATTATGTCCCATTTTAGAATTAAAGAAACATAAAAGCAACAATAAAATATTTAATTACAGAATATGATATAAAAATGCTTGCACAGGTAGTGCATTGATAGCTTCAATGTCATGTACTTTAAGCTTAGCAAGACACACAAATCACTCCTGAAAATTTACCTGAAAAGCTTGTCGAATACAATGAAGCTTAGCAAGGAAGTCACTGTCCCCTAAACATTCAAACATTTCAGTCCTATATAAAACAGAAAAGGTTTCAAAGACCATTAAAAAAAGAAACACAAGAAAATTCAACCAAGTCTAATTCCTAGAAAAAATACCTAGTGCGAGTAACTTCTAAAAAATAAGTTATAGACAGAATATTTAATTCTTGCTTTTCTTGGAAATAATTAAGTAGATACAAATCAGTACCTTAACACTCGTGAATAAATTTTGCCTTCTTCTGCTAAGTGCATGGCTTCTTCATACAGTGGGCAATGGCAAAGGGAATCTAGACCATACGTACTCCGAATCTCTCTGTGCTCTGTAAGCTAAAAACAGAAAAAAACCCACCTTATTTTTAAGTTCATTACAGAGCTTGCTAACATAATCTTTATGAAGACAGAACAAATTAAATAAGTTTTCCTGATATTCCACCGAAAGATGTATCCTTTTCTGCATCTGCTTAAAACAAAGGGGCAACACTGAACTAGTAAACAGAAAACACCACACTATTAATAAGACTGTTACTTCGTGGCTTCTAAAATCTGAAAGCTAGTTTCAGATTTCAAGGTTCAAAAGTTTAATCAATAAAATGGATTAAGCCTGATTTTGTTTTTCATTTGCACAGTGAAGTTGTTAATTTGTCTAGTTAAATCTAATGGGTCTCAAAGCTGTAAAAAAAAAAAAAAATTTAAAAATGGCGAGGACACAAAGCAAAGAATGATTGCATCATGCCAGTCTTTAGAAAGCTGGAAATAGTAACATCCTCCCACCTCTGGTTTTGTTTCACTGGTAAATATGTCTGCTATTTACCAAAGTATATTGGATGAAGCATGAGCTTTCAGCATTTTACTACAGGCTTCCTAAAGGGTTTTCATTATTGGCAATTTTAATTCTGTGGTTAGCATATAAATTAACATGAACTCACAGACATTTTTAGAGCAAGAAAAAACAAAAACAGACTAAGAAATCAAAGCACATAAATAATACAGAGAACTCCTCTTTACAAAGTATCATAAACAATGGCTAGCTAAAATTTCCACTACCAACATTACATCATATTATTAATGATCCAAAAAAACCCAGAGGCTTACACATCCTTCAGTTTAGTTAATGACCAGAAAATGAATAATGGATTATCACTTTTTCTTTTTTAAAATTTATCCTGTGGGGAGGAAACAAACCTGTGCTTCTAGGCTATAAAAACAGAGCCTAAAAACATATTTAAAAATAATTCTCAGAGTAATTGAACTATATAAAAATAGTTACCCTGTATCTTTGAAAGATTAAAAAAAAATTCAGATTAAACTGTAACTTTACGTTAAACATCCATTAACATTTAAAAATAAATATATGCTGAAAAGTTTCTCCTATCACTGAGGACATACAGGCAAGTGCTGGTGTAAGACTGCATAAAGACATCAAGCAGTGTGCTTCCAGGGCATCTTCTGCACACACTTTAGTTAAACCAATTGCAGCAACAGCAGTTTGGTCAGCTAGGCCTGCCTGCTAAATGTAACAATAAAAACATGTGCCAATACTTATTTTTGCCCATGTAGACATTTAAGCATGTGAATAAGTTACAGAGATTTCAGTACAGAGTTGGTGTTGTGACAAGTGTCACACATTGTTAGTCCATATGTATTTGCTGGAACTCAGAGGGATGTTTTGAACATCTCTCATACCAGTACCCTTTTTACTGTAAGCAAATACATAAGATTCCCCTCACAAAACTGTCGGATTCCATTTTAAATTTACTTGAGGGGGAAAAAAAAAAGTAAAAAAAAAAAATCTGTATTCCTCTACAGACTTGTATAGAATTCTCAAATTGAGACTCAGGTGACAAGATGATAGCTAGAGAATAAGTGAAGGAATAAAATTGTTAAGGTCAAAGGTTATGGTCATGTTATACTTAAATAGGTAATGTGCACTTTCAGAATTCATCTAGATTTAAAGTATTTCCATTTTAAAAAAACAAATTTGTTTATCAATTATTTTGCTTGGACGAACAGAGTAGACTCATAATAAGTTGACTTCATAATAAAGGTTTACAGCTATTAAACCCAAAGATTTTATTCCAAATTGACAGTATTAACCATAGCACCAAATTGTGTTTTGGATTCAGTAATTCAAAAAGCCCACCTGAAAATTTGTATTCTTATTAAACAAAGAAAGCCCCACACCTTTTAACTGAAAATATATGTGAAAATATATAGGAAGGAATAATTTAACCAACTGGAAGAAACAGGAATATATTATACACACAGACACACACACAAACATACATATAAACACATGTATATTTAGTGTAATAGTTAGAACAGGTATAAACAAGGAAAAAAAGAAAAAACTTTACTCCAGAATTTGTTTTTCTACATTATGGTTAAGAAAGCATTAATTGTGGAACAAAACATACATATTTTCCAAAATAAAGACCAAACCAGAACATTAATAAGTATACTAATTTATTTCTTACCTGATCCAGCTATTACTGAAGCCATAAAACATTCCATTCACTTTATTTAATTTGTAAAGCATGAGAAGAAATAGGTTGTGAACACATGCACTTTGTAAACAGCTGCCCCTCTTTTGGAGGTTATAATTTCTGTGGCAAAAGGGATTATATTAGTTTTCTCTAGTGAACTTCAGGCAAATCACCTTCTTCAGATATTTAAGCAAACTGACTGGCTGTGACTGAATTAGGACTCACGTGATTTCAGGTAATCTCCATCTGCTGCCAGCAAGTCTGAGATGATAACATCTCCAGCACATGAAGATGCCTGATGATAGCTTTTGTGGTTTAGCATAGAATCTGATACTTGAGAGTTGGGTGAGGCCCTTGATTATATTTAGCTTTTTTTTTTTTTTAAAAAAAAACAACTTCCTCTCATGCTAGCAGATGAAATAAAATAGCAGTACTACTGCTGTAATGTGTATTATTGAACTCAAATGAAGAAAGCAGTTAAATCAACCAGCTACTAAGCAGGAGAGAAGTGTGTAACTCTTCTGCTGAGTA
This sequence comes from Hemiprocne comata, assembly GCA_020745705.1. Classification (NCBI taxonomy): domain Eukaryota; kingdom Metazoa; phylum Chordata; class Aves; order Apodiformes; family Apodidae; genus Hemiprocne; species Hemiprocne comata. The sequence goes on from CM036593.1 coordinate 20,541,090, forward strand.
AATGCTTTGGATTACAGATTGAAGTTAGTCCCAACCCATAACATTTGGAAAGGTGGTTAGTGGCACATCAGGTACAAGTTCTTAAAAGAAACATTACTTTTAGCAGAATGAAAGACTTCAGGAATTAATTCTCTCTTCTCCTTCTCCACATGTTTTAAGACTATAAACATAAGGCACCTCCATACCTCCCTACAGTTGTTAGAACAGGGAGTTCCTTACGCTGCAGGACTCTGTACTGCATTTGTTTTTGAGGTAAAACAATAATCCATGTCAAACTGGACAGATGACACTAAAATGGAGGAAGTGACCAGAGTGAGAATAATAAGGCCTTAGGAGATCAGATTAGTGACTATGGCCACACTTCTGAAGGCAGTCAGAATACGGGAGAGCACGTCTGGGATTTTTGTGATGAAACAGGAAAAAAAAACAAACAAAACACCTCACTTATAAATGCTATAGGAATACACCTTACTATTACTTGGCAACATACTTCCCTCTGGTATTCCCTCTGTCTGGAAACCAGGAAAAAAAGGTAACCCTACCTTTCAGTGACAGGGCTCTCTGAGCACTTCCTGCATCTAAAATTCAGTTCCAGTCACTCAAAGGTTTTGGTGCCATACACTAATAATTACAGGCGTACAGGAATGGGTGTTCTTTCCCTGTTACCAAAGCCTGCTCCTTTGTGCACTGTTTTGTTTTAATAGATTTGAACTGACAAAAGGACAACCTTAGTAAAGGGATTACTGGTAAAAAATGAGCAGCTAAGGCTTCATTCACAAGTCTAAAATATCTCCTCAGCTTTGGACTGAGTTAATATTTTTACAAAGAAAGCAAATTTTATCTGATAATAGAATTACAGATTCAGTTTCAGTTGAGACATGAAAATAAGGCATGATAAATGCACACGCACAGACAACTGAGAGGCAGCAATGAAGCTCACTGTCAGGGAGACCAAGAAAGAGCTATTGGAAAGATAGAAAAGAAGCCAGGAAAGAGAGGGTGGAGACCTTCATCTGGCACACTCATTGCTGTATTCTGGCCAAAGGTGGTAGCTATTTCGATAGCAAGAATATGAAAAGTACATTAACCCTCATAAACACACAAGTTGATGGTGGACAGTCTCAAATGGGGAAGAAAATATCATTATTTATCACAGTATGTAGTACTGGTAACCAAATTAGGGCAAATGGTTGTGCTTACCATCCATTCTGCAGTGCTTCCGACAGCCTATGTGTGTTTAGGAATGGAAACCTGTCTGGGCCTGGGGATGGCAACTGTCCATCTAAATCATCTTCATAAGGATTTGGGCACCTGTGTATTGTAGGTGTCCAGACTGGCACAATTCTGTATGAGAAGCCATCAAGTGCATGATCCTCAGCATCCTCTTGATTATCAGCCATAGCCAAGATCAAGTTTTGGCATACCCTACTGCTATCCTTGTAGAGCTCATCAAAAGGGCATGTGGTTTAAAGTCTGCCAACTGTCCTAGTTTTGTACAGGTCCTTTCTTGAAAGCCATCTTCCTATGCTTTGTCCTACTATAACACAGCACAACATTCTTGTTGCATCCTAAGCAGTATCCCTATCAATTTCCATCAAAAGATCTATGTCTTGTTTTAGGATTCCCTGCATCTTTGCTGGTATCTCTCCTGAGGGCTGTGAACTATGTTTGACTTGACAGTGTGTCAGCAATGAAACAAAGAAATAGCTTCCAGTTTCTAAAACCAGAGTCACACAAAATACTTTGTCCTGCTCCTTGAGAGGGGATGCCATGTATAAGGAAGATGAGTAACTGTCAACATACAGCTGGTGGCACGATAAGACCACCAAAAATGCTGCAATTTTGTAATTTCCTGGAAGGTGAAATTACTAATGATTCCAGTAGGGCAAAATCACACAACAGTATACATATTTATATGAATTTCAGATCTAAAAACTTTGCTAAACATTTCTATCAGACCACAGAGTTTAGGAGAGTTACTAAAATTATAACTGCAGTCAAGGAGCATAGGACAAAAGAAAACCTGCCTATGTGCCCATTAGCTGAGACAAATCCAAAGCTAGAAAAGAAAATGAGATAAGCAAGAAGAAACTACCTGACATTATCATGTCCAGAATAAAAAAAAAAAATCCTCTGTTGTGTTGATTCTAATCCAGTTACATAAAAGTGATCACCGTTCTCTACTAATAGCTGAAGTATACTGAGGAGTAGTTATTACTCCTTCTCTAAGCCATAGTTATTTGCAGTATTAATTTATAGCATTTTTGCCCCCAGAGGATGGACAAAACTTTACACCAAGGTAACACAATATTTGTAAGAGAAGACAACTTCATAGCTTTATTTTACCTGCACCACACAATGATACCCCAGTAACCACTACTGGCACTGTAGTTCAAGTCTAGTGGCTCATATTAAATCCAGAATTTTGATGGTGTTCTGGTTTGAACACCAAACTTCAGGTTGTTCAGGGCTTTGTTAGTTTTCAGGGCTCCTTCTACCAGCTGAGAATTTTAATAGATTCTTCAATAAAATTTGAGAAGAGAGATCAGAGAGCTTGTTCTATTGGCAAAGGCTAGAACAGCTGGAAAGGAAGGAAAAACATTCATAACTTTATAATGGAAGAAAGAGTTGACGGAAGTGGTTTTGAGGTATCAAAGTGTCAAGAATATTTTCAGGATATGTAAAGACAATTCTGTTGCCAATTTTGACTGAAACATTTCTTTAGCAAATACTGAGACAATGTAGCTTCAGGGTGACAATTAGTCCACCTAGGTGATCCTTCTTTTTGTGAGGTTTTTGGTTTTAAGTCAAGCAACACAAATTAGCATAATGCATTGTTTCCATCTCCACATACTTGTAGAAACACTAGGAAAGTTCATGAAAATAAAGAAAAAAGTACAAAGTGTACAGTACAATGGTTTACAGCTCCTCTTAAGAGCTAATAAAGTTGAGATAAACTTGAATTGTGGTCTTGTCTAAATTACAGGAAAGAGTAACCAGTCTCTGTAGACACAATCTTCATCAGGAATGAATGCCAGACATACCATCACAGCTTAATGTGAATTACTAAATCAAGGTAATGGTGTCATGAAAAGACAAACCATTCAATAGACAGTCAAGAGATAATTGCAAAGAACATGTATGCAATTTTCTCTCTTTTTACAACTGTCTTGAGTTGAGTAGCTTAGTTGTAGTGCATATATGATAGCAATATTTAATACAGAATGTAACTATTGAGACCAATTGCCTTTCCTGTCATTTGGAGAACAGTCAAGATCAGATCAAGCTTCTGAGAGACTACAGAAGGAGATATTCCTCATTCAAGTGTGTCACTGTATATAAAATTATTTCAAATACTTCAAGGGAGCTGTAGCAGATTTCAGACAGTAGACAATGCCCTGTTATCTAAAGATTATTTATTTATGTATCCTTTGTGGTCTCATCCAAGAAGATTAGGGTAAATTAGATTAAGTATGTTATACTGTGCATGGAACATACTAAAAAAGGTAACTGTCGATTTCTAATGCTTTCCTCTCCAAAAAAGACAAAACCTTTTCCATATGTCTTTATATTATGGTAAAGGAATAGGGGGAAAAAAAAAAAAAGATGATTAAAAAAATGCAATTCATGGTGAAAGGAACTACTACAGCCTCAATTGATTCTGCTTCTTCACTCATGAAAATATGATGTATTTTTGAAAAGAAACTTCTTTTTAGAAGAATTTGGGGAAACACTCTTCCAGTGTGCAACAACAACAACAACAAAAAAGCAAACTGATCCCAACTTCATGACTTGAACTGCTAGGAAGCTGGTTACAACTAAGCAAGGAAAGCTTCTTTTTTCTGTCCCCATAACAAAAACACACTGCTTACAACAATTAGCAAAGAAATAGTATTATTCTGTTCACTGTTCAAATAGATCAATGAATCTTTAAAGAAGTAATCTTTAAGAGTCTTACCTCAGCTGTGGAAACAAAGGAGTCCGTTGATGCAATGCTTAATGTATCCCGAAGGCAGAAATCATCGGTATTATCCTTTACGGTAATGTCTGTATTTTTATCTTTAAAAACAAACAAAACAAAAAAACACCACCAAACAACCCTGATTATTAGACTATATGAAAAGTGTGTTTCATGTATATTTCCATGTATCACTTCATTTGGAAGGCACAACATTGTAACTAGAGAGCAAATTCTCCTAAGACCCACTAACATATATAAAGTTGACTGTATTTTTCTGTCTTTAAAGTGGACTTGCAAACATCATCTGCAATGAAGAGAGAGAAGGAAAAATATTTCCCCATGGATTTTGCATTTTCTTCAATAGACTTCTGAAGATCTATCTATCTATCTAAAGTCATTACTTTGCTATATTGATTTAAATCCTCTGTTAAGTTTTTTATTTGGCTGTGTCACATAACAAAGGCTCAGTATTTTAGTAACCAAGAAATACTGTTGTAAATAAAAGACATCAATAAAGTTTCAGCTTCACTTGAATTAGTTCCATTTTCTACTTCTCACATACTTTCTCACTTGCTGGTTCTTCAGGAGAGCAAGGGAAGTTTTTAACCTTCTCTGTATCCTCTTTCCCCAACAAGCTTTTCTATTGAAATAACACAACCAGAAGCATTTCCAACCATACTAGAAACCTTCATGCCTTTAAAATAACTGATACTTTATGCTTAAAGTCATCTGCAATACACTTTCTCTCAGTTTACCTTTATTTTAGTCTCAGATGTCAACTATTGCACATATTAGCAGCATACATAATTTTGTTTTCACCATACACTTTCACAGAAGGATTCAATCAAAAAGTCAGTAAGTCAGACTTTGGCTTGATGTGCCCCATAATACATTCTCAGTAGAGCACAGGCATTTATTTTGGGTTACTTTACCGTCAGACATTACACGTGTTGCTAAAAGTCTGTTTTATTTCCAACAGTCACCAGCAACCAGCTACCTAATGTCATCCAGATCTGTTGCTACAGCAATACTTCATAAAAAACACTGTTACATAGCAAGGTGGCCAAATGCCAATACACTGGAATGGTTTACTCATCAATTGAAATGCTACAAATCCACAAAACTTAACTGTTATTTCAGTGGTTGTTATGGTTTTATTAGTTACGGACTTGGAATGACAGCTCAAAACCAGCACTTAACAATAAATACCTGTCTTTGAAACTATTCACTGAGGGGAAAAGAATATTAAAAGTTTGGACAAAGATTTTACTAGATTGAGTCAGGCAGATTTCAATTTGTAATCACAGCTTCACCAATATTCATACAAAAGTCTCTGACTTTTTCAGATCATTCTTAACAGTTTGGGTTTTTTCTGACCTCTTAAAAGCACGAGGAAAAGTGCAGCAGTAAACAAGCTGGTTGAGAAACAATCACATACTAGAATTTGAAGACCTGGAACAGAAAACCAAACTGTGGTTTGTAAAGCTTGAGATCCAGTAAGAGCAGACAGGTAACATGATGTTTCCTTCTTACTTCTAGCTCATAATTTGCATTAAACTCCCTCTTATATTACATTAAATGCTTTTCTAATGCCACTTTTTCACAAAAGCAGTTGCTGAAACTGTGATAATACTGTTAATAATACTGCATAGGGTAGTATAGGGATGTATAGCCTAGTTGTAGATTTTTCCACCCATCCTCTCCTTTTGGCTAAGTTGTTTTCCAGTCTAGACCTGTAATCAAAACAGAAGTTTCTACATCTCAGTTAGAAAAGCTCTCTAGCACCTGGCTCAAGTGCAATTCAAATAAATATTATTTTCCTGATCCTCCCAGAACATGCAACACTTCACAATAAATAAACAGCAACGCATATTACAAACTGCAATAAGCAAATCAAATGACAAACTATCAGAGTAAAGCATGGGCCAGACTGGTAGAGACCTTACAGATGGCTTTAATGAAGATGTTAAAGTAAGGAACCAACTCTTACATATACAAAGTGCAGCTGTCAAGTCCTCTCATATATCAACTTCTTCACAACCCAAAAATGTCTCCAGTGCCATCATACGAAGGCTCTAACTACACCATGGACTGAAGCTTCAAATCCTTTGGATATTGTCTGATAATTATTGTGCTGTTGCTGTCATATGTGACTTTATAGCTTGATGACAACAACATATTCCCAAATTGAAAAAGAAGTATTTAACACTGGGCTATGTGATTGATTACTTAGAAATGGGAATAACACTATTTAACTAAAATTTATCCTGCATAAATGTAAAAAAGTAATCAGTGTAAATGAAGCAACCACAGTTTCCACTCCAGAATACCACAGAATCAGAGGTTCTTCTGTAGAGTTTGCATCCAGACTGCTACAGATTACAGGAGGCACTACAGATAGTAAGATTCTGAATACATCTATACTCGCTGAAGAAGCAATAATTCCAAGTTTTCTAATATGGGCCTAAAACTGTCATCTAGCCAGTATGTTTTTAACATGTTAGTTGAATACAGAATATCTGTGTTTTCACTCAAAAGAAAATTCTAACTGCTACAAAAAAGGCACAAAATTTGCATGTTATGACACAAAATTATTAAAAAAAGGTTGGTAAAGCTCAGTGAAAGAATACCTTTGGCAAGTGACATGTTCATACAAAGCACAGCCTCCGCAAAGAAAACAAAACAGCCTTGTCAGCTCTTTCTGACTTTCTGGCCACCATCACCCTCATACCCTACAATACCCTTAACCAAGAAGGTGCTTATCAATACCCACGCTGTGCAGAGACCACATTATTATGAAAATGTTAGGGTGAAAATTAAGTTACATACCACTCAAGTACCAGGAGAACATTCTTAGACACAAGAACATGAAAAAAAAAAAAAAAAAAAAAAGAGAGAGCAGCACAATGAGACTCCTGGAATGAACAGCTGCAAGAGGAACCCACCCACCTGCGGCTGCAACTGCTCATACAGTCATCCCTAATCCCTAGTTCTTATGTAGTCTAATACCTTCAGGAAAGGAATTCTACTGAGTATATGAGTTTCAAATATATTTTACTTATTTGAGAAGCCAGGGAGTTATTTTGGGTTCATTTATATTCGTAAAGAGGATGAAGTAGAATTTCAGACATGATACTGACAGCAGTAATTGCCATCAAGAGACTCTTAGTTGTAGCGCCTTAAAATGTACACATCTTAAAAAATGCTGAGAGTATGGAGTATTGCTAAAGCTTGTGAAATACATCCTAGCTTTGTAATATTTTGCAAACAACTATTTATTTGAAATTAAGCAGGCTAAAAAACCCCCAACAAACCAAAACAAAACTACTTTCACATCTATTCACAGAGTACTGATCTAGAACATTTACTTGTCTTTGCTCTGGTAGGCTCATGTGGTAAGACAGACCACAAAACCAACCCTCTAAACTGTCACAGCAAAATCTCACCTTAGAAATGAAACTGCACAAAAAATAACTTGTTAGCATTCAATTGGGAAGTATTTGCCATAGATAATGTTTTAAAATTCTGAAAGCTGTTTACATGTTTTCTTCCCTCAACCTCGAATGAAACATGGCATGAGTTTGCAAGTGAGTTTGACACTTACATGCAGCAGTTAAAAAAGGAAAGCACTTATCCACTGGCAAAGAATTCCCTGGCAGTTAAGGAATTTAGTTCTGAATGCCACTGTTAAAGTCATGGTTTCCTATTCTCCCCAGCCCTCCCACTTCAGTGGAACATCAGTACAGTTACACATCATGAGCAGGAAAGCAGGATGAGAGAGACTTGACAGACCCCAAAGAGGAGAAAACCTTGCAAAGGAATCCACTTATGAAAAGTCAGGGTACCCCAAGAGCAGCAGGGTCCCATTATTCTACCAGGCTACCACACAGACAGCCACTGTGTTGAGTGCTAGACAGGCTCCTTGGGTGTGGCTTCATGCCTGGACAAAGGAGTTACAATAATGAAGTTCAGAGAGCACAGAAGCATGAATTACGACCTAATTCAGTTTCAAGACAACGTGTCATGGCCTTCTAGCTAGTCAGAAGCGGCACAGTGGTTTGTCACCACTGTTGCTGAAGCATCCAAAAGGAGCTCTGCTTACGTTTATAGTCATAACTCTGAGAGTGTTGACTGATAATAATTAAAATCATCAGTTCTACCAAGTAGCTACTAATGTATTACATGGATTCTCACAGAACGCACCTAGAAAGCAGTAAATTTTACTTTGTCATATTCATAAAAAATCCCAACCTTCAGACAGTACCTTCTGATGACTGTGTTTATAGCAACAGGTTAGAAAAGGCAAGCCAAGAATGGATCAGGGTGCCCACACAGACCATTCTGGATTTATCAGTTATTGTTGAATTATGTGTTTACATTCACCAATAACAGAAATACCTGGGCTCAAGAAAGTGCGGATTGCTAGAGGCACCTCTAGCTCACATATATAAACAAAGCTGTTATTGACTTCAGGATGAAAATATATTTCAGGTCAGTGTCTTTTTAAAATATCTAACCAAATGTTGTCCTCTACCAGTATATCAGCATGTACCTCGAGTTAAAAATATGTCTCATGGTTCTTTGCTCGGACTGCTCTGATGCAAACTGAAGAGACAGATTCCTTTAAAAAAAACAAAACAACACACCTCCCAGCCCCACCAAACCCACAAAACAACACTCCAATGGCCTACGATCATCCAGTCTGGCTGTTGGTATGTGCTCACACCTCTAGCAGGCCCCTCTTGTGAACACACAGCTTCTGCTCACCAGTATTTGACAAGGAACAATGGGGGAAAACGACATGGGATGGCACTGGTACCTAGTATTTGCATTTTTACCTTCTTCCTAGTAGTCACATATCCTTTTCAAGGTGTAAGCTTTGTTTAAGCTAACTGCTGTGCCTTCAAATTAAAACCCTAACGAATAGCTTAGTAGTTTTCATGCAGAGAATAATCTTCTTTTTTGTGCAAACAGTCCAGTTTGAATTCCAGTGCTGCTTATTTTAAAGTGTAGGCTGTCCACTGGGGATTTATAGTACAGCACTGTGAAGACTGCCAGATACCTTAGTCATCAGAATCAAACGTCACTGCCTTTTCTTAGTTCTTCACATCCTAAAAACAAGCACAACCTACCACTATTTTTGCACAGACACTTTCTAGCAACAATGGAATGGTCTGTTCAAACATGTTCAGTGTGATTGTGCATTAACTCATTAGGATGCAGAACAGATTCAAAATGCAATGTCATTTTTACAGAAGGGTTCACTTTGAGGGTTACAAATCTAGAATTAGCTCCTTTAATACCTTTCCTACTCCACAGGCTCCCATAAGCGAGTTAGGTAGAAAAGTCTTTGCTCCAGAATTGAGAGGAGTCTCAAAAGTTAGTGAACTACGTCCGTTGGCCTCAGTTCTACTAGTCCTGTGTAAATCTATTGAAATCAGTGGGTACTTAAAGCAAGATGTTTACACAAGTGCATTACTAACAGTATTCCTGGCTTCTTTCCAAGGCAGTTCACTATCACCTTCTTGGCTTTCCCACCATGCATCTCTTGATAGAGCAGCAGATAGCAGCACACGCAGCGATGAAAAGGACAAGAATAACCAGCAGCTGTTGCTCAGCTCCTGAAACTTGTTGCTTTATAAAGTTTCCTAATTTGTTATATATAAAAAGAGAAAGAGTAGTGCTGGCATGCAGACTATTTTGCTGGGCACAGCACAAAGAGTATTGGACCATCCAACATCTTCAAATTAATCTTGCATCTTCAAAGTAAGATTTTAAGCACAGATTGCTGGAAAGGTTTTTCTTTAGCCAATATATTATGCTTCAGGGATGTTGACATTTCAAAGCAAATGAGACAGACTGATAAAAGGAAACCACGTATTCATTTGTTCTTCCATTAAAAGAAAAACATTCTGTCTAGCAGTTGGTAATTCTGCTTACATGTATGAAGAAAGTATTGGAAAAGAAAGACTTGATACCTTTCTATCCCTGGAATTAACAGAAAGGTAGAAAGACATAAGCAACTATAAAACTGGTGGTCCTCAGTGAAATAAACATCAAAAGATGAAAATATATATGTTTGATTTGGATTAACATTTGGATTCTGTATTCAGAATGGAGACTCTGGCATATCTGACACAGGCAAACTTTGCAGGGACAGCATAATAATCCCAGTCTTGACTTGAATTTCAGGGCAGAACTGTCATACAGAATTCTGCAGACTCCAGTGAAGCTGCTTGAGAACGCGACTGGCTTCTGCAAACCCAGCTGCAGAGAGCATCCAGTTTAAGAATCTAAACTGGCTGGACACATGCTTAACTTTAAACAATAAGACTTAATGAATATCTTAAGTGCCCTACTGATTGTGGCCTGCTTGCATTCCACTTGCCCCAGAGAGTCAGAAAGAATGAGATAACAATCCTTAAAATGTTGAACTGAGTGAAAAGCTCACCCTCTGGACCTTTAGGTTACTAAACAACACCAGCTAATAAACAAATTAAAAAACAAATTAACAACAGTATAAGGTTGCTAAATGCAGTAGTAACAACACATTAACACTTGAATTATAATGCAAGAAATGGTTAGTGCAACCCAACCCTGGAAGATAGCTTGACACTGCTTAGCAGCTACTCAAACAGATGTAGTTAAAGCTACTATGCAGTCAATATATTCGTTTTCTGTGGTAAATGAAAGTAAAACAAATCAAAGCTTGAATAATAAAGAATGTACATAATTAAGGCTATCTGGAAAAAAGTATATGTTTACGTTTAAATACTTGTAGCATATCTGCATGTAGAACAAGGGCAGCTTTAAATAGCAGCAGAGAGAATAAAGCCTGGTGTGATCGACATGTGCTCTTGAATCAGCTACACCACAGCACTGCTACAAACAGGAGTATTAGGTACTGTGGGACACAGTGCACAGACCAGATATCCCACAAAGAATTAGAAAATTGACAGTAATTTATTAAAAAAGTGTAGCTTGAGCCATCAAAAGGGAAACAGAACACATCAAATGCCGTTAATTTCTGTAACAGTTTTAGTAACTAACTGCATAAATACATGCATGAGAGGAACACAACACATAAATAATCAATTTTACTCCTGTTGTTATTTCACACAGAGCCCTTTGTTATAATTTCCCACAAAAATAGATTTACTCCCACATACAGGTTCAACTTCAAAATATTTTAAGCTGAAAAAAAAGTTTAAGAAAATCGTAAGATAAAAAGGAATTAAATGCTCACACAAGCTACTTGAGCCTCCCAACTGTAGAGTAAACAACAAACAAAACCCCACAAAGTATATGCCCAGTAAATAAATTCCTATTACTATAGCAATGGGGCATGACTCATGCTAAATAAGAAGCCCAGTAAACAGTAATCATGTAGGACTGTGCTCTGCAGATATGCTACAACCATTTATGTCAGGCTGATGGGTCAGAGCCTTTGACTTAAATGGCAGCAAGATTTAAACATAGTAGACACATCAGTTAAGAAAAGTTGTTAGCTTTTTTTGCATGTGTTCACGCAAACACAACGTTTTCATTTTCAGTCCATGAGAATAAATCGCAGACAGAAGTTTATCTATTTTATTCCCAACTGAACTACCCAACTAATAAAGGAATTATAATACAGAGAGCTACAATTGGTGATTTTCTACCATTCTGTCAATATCCATGCTGATACTGTGCTCCAAAGCAATCAGAAAAGCTCAGAATGTTCTTTCTGCACTTTCAAAATTAAGCTACCAAGCTAAGAGAGCTGATTACCTTTGAAGTCTTTTCAAACTCTGAACTATCACTGTATCTCTTCCACCCCATTCTGGCTCTCATTCATTCATTTTGCTCAAAACTGTTTCAGACAAGCCTCTCTTAAAATTAGACTTCAATGCAAGAATAAATTGTTTTAGGAGAATTTAGAAATTTAGAATAGAAACTAGCCCTATGGGCCAAAGCATGTTCTTGATCATCAGTTTATATAACCTCACACTGCAACACTCCAGGCAGAAAAATAAATACTTATCCCACCCTCACTACTTGCCATCTATCTGGTATGATTTTTCCTGCCTCTGGAACTTTTATACTCACAATGGATATAAACACATAGAAGTTAAGTGTATATACATCCTTTTTAGTAAGAAGAATTCTAAACTATAACTTGTTAAAAACATACCACAAGAATATGTGAGATGGGGAACAAAAAAAAGCAACTTCCTGCCTTTGGAAGACTGTGAAGGCTGTTTCCACTTATTCCATCCATAATTTTTCAAAAGTGTTCAAAAAGAAGGCAAGGGGTTACCAAATTAAGCCCCAATGTGTGGGGAAAACAATCAGTTTTCTTTACACAATAAGAAGGTGAGCATGTATACTTTTTTAAAGGGTTTAAAAAAAAACAGAGAAGCTATTGACTAAAATTAAGCACAAGAACATGAAAAAAAGAGATGCAAAAGGAACATTCAAAAATTATGTTTTTAAAGTAGTACTAGTTATGTGTGTTTCCTGTTGTGGGGTAAGTGCTAAACACACAGATATACAGGATGCATTAACTAGTCTTCTTTTAGTAGTATTGTGGGGCCCTAACTGCATAAACTGCCATACAAAAGTTCCTAACTCATGTAAGGAACTGGAACAGCTTATTTATATTTTCCCTTTTTTATCACAGATTTAAAATTGATGGGCAGAGAAGAAACGAAAAAGAGGGAGAAAGTAATTAGTTTGCCCAGGTAACTATGTGGAACCAGAAAGCTTGTGCTAAGAAGAGATCTGGGGAAAGAGACAACTGCAGCTGCTCACATGTTGTAAGGAACAAGCAGAAACAGTTGAGAAACAGCAGATGGATTTTGTGACAGGAGGACTGAGCAGGGAAGCACAGGAACAGCTAACTGAACAAAGTTTGGGAAATCAAATCAATTAGGTGGATTGTGACTCAATTATGAGCAACCTTTAGACCTAAAAGAAGGAATAGCTTTTAATTCACTTGAAGAGAAGCTTCTGAGGGAGAGAGCTTAAGGGAAAGGAATAAACTGGTCAGAAAAATGAGCAAAAGTGATTTTTATAAACAACAATTAAATTCATATGAGAGAAGCAAGTTTTAAATGGACAAGGCAAGGCATGAGAACACAGCAGGAGTCAAGAAGTGAGAGAAACAAGGGCTTAAATGGGAGTTTTGTTGTGGAAAATGCTGGTTCAGTAAACAGTAAAATAGAGTATCTTGAGCCACTGCTGAAAAGACTTCAGCTAATCTGTTTTGCTATGCAATGAAAGCGCACCTAAGCTTCAGCTTTTAAGATAAGCACAAAGATATAATCCAGGTTATCAAATACCAACATGAAGATACAGCTTATCAAATACTAATCTCTTTCAGTACCAGTAACTTCACTGCAGGTCCATGCAAAGCTCTTTAGTGTTTTTAGTACAGTATTGCCAAAGTTAAGAGTATCCCTGAGAATGCCAAAAACGATAATCTTCTTATAGACACAACATTTGCAGAAATATTTTTGTTGAACTTTCAACTATCAATCCTGTTCTACTATTCAACATTCTGTGCTCAGGTGTTTTCTGGTAAATAATTTTGCTGAGGGCAATTTTAGGAAGGAAGCATTATTAATATTGAACAAATAAGCCTCAAAAGGAAAGTCTTAAATATTACAGATAGAACACATACTATCTAATTCTAACATCTGCCCTTTGATTAGGTATTGCAAGTTGAAATAAGGAGTTGCAGAAATAAGTTGCAATACAAGAGACCTCACAGTAAAATACAGTAAGCTTCAGAAGTTACTGAATGTCCACAAACTGTAACAGTTAAATGATGTTCAAAATACACATTTAAAAAAAATAAAATAGGATTGGGATAACTTTTCTGGGCTTTTCCTCAGACTTAGTAATACTGTTTTCTTTCCTCTGCAAGTGCATTTCTTGAGATGAATATATTTCCACACTTAAAAAAAAAGTTATTGTTTTCTTTTGTTTCAATTTCAATTCTGTTTCAGCCACTAGAATAAGCTTTTGTACTCCCCAAAGAAATGAAAAAATAATTTAATGTAAATTTATCTTCAAGGAACACAAAGCAAGCAAAGGTTTCGAGCTATCATAAAAAATTACGCTATTTTGAAATTATTTTATGGTATGCACTACTCGAGGACACCTAAGTGAATGGTTACAAATTGCTCCCCTCCTCACTGGAACCTGAGAATTAGAAACATTTTTTGTGCATAACCAAATAAAACCTAAAACTCTCAAACCAAAATTTTTCCCTTAGCATTTCCAAGGCCGGAAGGAAAACACAGACCCTAGCTATTCATCCATGGATAGTAAAACGCTATAGAAGTCCGTGTTAATAACTTATCTAAAAATGAGCTTTCAACAGCTTCATTGATTATGCAAAGATTTTTTTGTTTGTTTTAAGAGCAGCTGGAGAAAAGGTTTCTTCTCCAAAGGTGGCAAAATGCCAGGCACATCTTTGAGTGTGAAAAGAAAACAAAAAAAGAAACAGACAGACCTTCCAAAAAAATCATTCAACAACACAGACCTTTGTGGGAGACCTTTTATTGCAGTAGCTCAAACAATAATTTGTTTTAAATTGTATAATTATAATAATAAAAAAAAAAGGAAATATTCTAAAAATAAAAATGTAATCAATGCATAGATTTTTAATATTATCAAAATGGTTACGTGCCAGTGTAAAAAAGTCACAATGAGTTTTGAGTGCCAGCATTCCTTTTACAGTACACATCAAAATAATAATATTAAGTATGGGGAATTCAGTCCTGAAAAGAAGCCCTACAATTTGAGAACTTTCCCCTCTGACCTGCAATTCTGCTCGTAAGTAAAGCTATTGTTTCTCTCCTAACTCATTGCATTCCTCCCAAGTTAGCTCAACTAACATTTCAGTCTGCTAGAAAATATCGAAAAAACAAACAAAAAACCCAAACCAAACCAAACAAAAAAAGAGAGAACTTTCTTCAAGGACAGACTACAAAAAGTACTGGAAGCATTTAACCCTGCACCCCCTCAAACTCACCGCTCAGAAATAACAAGAGGAATATTTTGTTTCACAATTTTCTGCCAATTTGCTCCTTCCTTAATCAGTGCAGCCTATGCCTGCCTTAGGAAAACCTGTTTCTAGACTTCCCATGTGGTTTCACAGTCCTAAGGGGATCAGCATCAAAACAACAGCAATTTAGCCCTAAATATTTGTTTTAATTTCATGTCCAGAAATATTTATGCTTTAGAAATCCTATTTTAGCTTGCTGGCTTATATGATCATTCTGAAAGTCCAGTGGAGAATGCAACAACAGGGAACATAATTGCATTCCTTTATTTCAGCTATTTAAAATCAGCTCTTTTCCAGGCTGGATTTATTGTTTATAACCCAACAATAGTTTACAGAGTTGAAATTTTTTATTTGCAATTATTTATATTATTATTACTACCATTAAGTCTACCCACAGGGAGTGGGTTGCATACATAAATTTAAGAAGTTGCATAGTTCCTAGAAGAGTAAGACAAAGATTGGAACAGAAGTGAAATGAAGTGCTACATGTTAACATATACTTTTTGGGGTAGTAAAATAAAGTCTGTTTTCTTTCACTAGATTACCAAATACAAAAAAATAAAATATTTTTTAAAAATTATTTATTTCCCCAAGAGGGGAAAATAAACCCCTAAGAGAGCCTCCCAAACATACTTTCCTGTCTCTCCCAGGAAAATTACCCAAAAAATGTCAACCTCAAAACTATCCTACTTCAAACATTCACATACAACACTCACTGTCACATCCTACAGGAACACAAATTATCTAAGAAATTTTGAGTGATTAAATGTTTTTAATAACCAATCTTGAACAAAAACATCCATTGTATTAAATCTTCCAAGCACCTTGGAAGCAGATTGTGTTCTTCTGCTTTTGTTTTATAACACTCTGAAAAAGTGAACCATTATTTAATATATTACCTGCTGTTGAAGCCACAAATTCAAGATTAGGATTAATCTCAAATCCTGAACAATAAAAACACTACTCACTAAACCACTTTGTTACTCGTTTTCCTCACTCATCTGGGCCAGCACAAATAAAATTCTTACTAACTAACAGACATCTACTCAAGGCATGAGCAATTGTTTCTACTAAGAACATTTGAAAGGAATTCAATTCTCATAACATTCTTGGTAAACAAGAATCCAGTTATCACATCTAAAAAAATAAAATATCAATTTAAAATACTTCCAGGGTAACCAAGCAAAACAGTAACTAAACACATTGAACATCATACTGAGTCCTCTGAATACCATTTTAATAATTTTGCCTGAAGACAGAAATTACAAATAAACTTTTAATTTAATAATGGATACACAATGCAACATTATTTAGGGCTTATTTTTTCAGACACCAAAAGAAAACTTTCAAATGCTTTTCTGCTTTAAGAATTCCATTAATAGGTACTTGCAGATAACGTCAGAAAGCCAACTTTGACCTAAATTTAATTCCCACCTTACTCAGAGCTGTATTTAGTAGTTGCAGGGTAACATGAGGGCTAAGAGACGAGAGTACTGCCACCTCGTGCCAGTCAAGTTGAAGCCTCCCAAACAAGACTACTCACTGAAACTAATCTCAGAACATGTTCTGACTTCACAGTCCAACAGTTATTTGAGAGCAGGTGCTTGATGGTGAATTATGAGAGAGTATAATAATATCAGTACCTAAGAACATTTAAAACCAATTATTTAAATAAAAATAATCAAACTACTTGTACTTAATCAACATGTCTGGCAGCAATTATTCACTATATTTGCCATTTTAACACCCTGTTTTTTTAGTCACTCGTAACTGTGATAAATTTCGATCAGCGGGGATGAGAGCTTTGGCAATGGCTGTTTCAGACTAAGTCTTTATGGTTTGGTCTTGTTTTTTTGTAAAATATTATGACAGACCGAAAGAAAATCATACCCCCCCAAAAAGTACATGTATACATAGTTTGACAGTTCAAAAGACTTATAAAACTTATTTTTAAAAGCTCTAATACCTCCATGCTATACACAGGATCATATATTCTTACTGCATAAATATTTCAATATCCAGTTCAGCATAACCTTTATAAAGTTGAGAAGTATTATGAAAATTATCAAGTATACTGACAAACCAGAAGGACAAAAATTTTCTCTAAGTCCATTCTCATCTAAAATACATGCACTACCTCAAACATTATATAATAATGTAAAGAACCTGAATTTTTTTCTGTTTCTTTACTGATAAATATAACTCTGCTCAGTGGATATTTTTGTGACTTCCTACCCCCAGGAGTCATTATTACAAGCAATAAAAATGTAAAATAGGAATACTCACCAATATCAGCTAGAGCAGTAGGATCAGTGGCCCCCAGGGTGGCTTCAAACTCTTCCTGAAGACGATAAGCTCTTTGAAGAAGGGATTCAAGCTTATGAATGAATTCAGCACTAATGATATCCTGCAAGAAGATAGACATTAGAAGATACTCTATTTGTTTACAGTCTGTAAGATTCCTTTGAAAAATCTGAGAATACTAAGCCTTCAAAGAGCAAACCATGCCGCAATAATTTCCTACAAACCACACAAGGACACCATCAGATGAATACTTCAACATCATAAATATACACACTTTTCTAAACACACAGGTGTTTTATTTCTTTTAATAAAAATAAAATCTAAATTTTACAATACTTTAAAATTACCTGTGATACTTGCTGCATTAGAATTTATAAAAGCTATACAGCTATATGTTTATTTCAAAATAATTTTTTGACTTGATGATGTTCAGAGGTCCCTTCCAACCTCTAACTTTCTGTGTGGAATAGTCTCCCAAGGGAAGTGGTAGATTCCCCCACATTGGACAGTTTTAAGTCTCAGCCTGACAGGGTGCTGAGCCATCTCATATAAATCATAGTAGTACCTAGAAACTTTGGACCAGATGATCCTTGAGGTTCCTTCCAACCTGGTATTCTATGAAAATATTTTGGCATTTTGTTCACAAGAACAAAGGACTATACATAAAGTTCAAGCACATTATTTGTGAATATTCATAATTCATCGTCTTTCCCAATACCTTTATCTTTGCTAAGCAGATATCCTTGCACATAGTCATAAAAGAAGGGGATAACCCAAGAGATTCTGTGCAGAGAACTAGTATGCTCAGTAGCTTGATAATCCTGTCCAGAAGTAAACACTGATGCAACAGCAATTCCAAAAAAATAAATAAAGCTCACTCGCCCTCCCCTGCCCTCCTCCAAATAACCAACCAAAAAAATCTAAAGGAACAAACTTACATGTCCTTTAAATGCAATGCCACTAAGCTGGAAATTTGATTTATCTCCTTTTTCCTCAGTTTTGGTTATTGAATTAGAAGTTGAAAAGATTCAGGTAACAAAGCACAACGAATTATCAGGGCATCAACAGTAGTTCATAGGTTGAGTATACTCACTTCTACACTTTCTTCTGCAATTGCATCCCCTGCTCCCAGCTTAATGGAACCACAACTTGCTTCATCTTCAACTTGTCTGTTACGAAAAGTCAGCGCCTGCTCCCATCGCCGCAGCGCTTCTTCGAAAAGCTCCATCCCTAGGGGAGATGAGCAACAGCTTCATTCCATCAAATACACTGCTTCCCTAGGGATTCACATTTTAGTCACAGCAAACTACACAGCTAATAAGCATGATTATAGATGAGATGTAAGTTTTAAAGCAACAGCAATTCCCAGTCTAAAAAAAGCAAACAAACAAAAAACCTCCAAAAACATATCTGTCTTCTTAATAAGATAAAGACATTCACCATATGAGTAAAGCAACAATGTTTTGTGTATTTTTTCCTATTTACTTTTGAAAATAATTCTAAGGCTAACTACTAAAAACATAAGAATAAAAAAATATGTACTTTAAAAATCAACTCTAGATCAACTAAGATTGCGTTATTTTATGGAAATATTCTTAGACACATGCCCACAGGACACTGTGAAAGAACACCACCGTAATGTTGTGTGTCACTTTGCTATAAACCAAATAATCTACATTCATTATTGGTAGATGCTGAATGCTCTTATTATAACTTACCCATTAAATATAAATTTTCAGGTGTGGTCACTGGAATATTGACAAGCTTAATATCATCTTCATCTGCTTTATCCCAGGAATTAGAATTGGCACAGGCACAACTGTGACAAGAGGTGGCACTCTGAACCTTAAAAAAACAAACAAACTTTGAAGTGTTGTTACAGAGTATCCTTAAAACTACATTCCTGCCAGAGTACATTACATCCAAATTATCTACCTAGAAACTATTTTTACTATGTAGTAAGTACAAGAGCCTTCTCAGCATCTTTAGCCTTCTGTGCAGCTTGTTCAGGAAAGTTGTTTCAGCTCAGTGAACCATTAGGTACATGATCAGTGCAAGTTAATGGATATTTAAGAGCCTTAAAACACTTTTACTTACCGAGGCCAGACTCTGAACTGAACCAGAGTATTTACTGAAAAGTCCTCCATTTGCATAGATACAAGACTGAGATCCTTTTTCCTTGGCAGAGCTCAGAGAAAGAGTCAAGTTTTGCCGACTACTGGAACAGCTAGAATCTAACAGATACACTGATTTTAAAGTTGCTGCAAACCCAAAATATTGTATTTTTGTTAGCAACATCTATCAGGAATTGCATTTACTCTTTACAATAAAATGCACTTTAGAAGCAAACAATTTTTCTTGTATTTACAGTTTTATATGAGAAACTACAAATTAGAGGAGTCAATATCTATAACAATAACCATGCATTTGACCATAATTATTTCCTCATCCTGTAAGAATTTGAATCTGCTTTTCTCATTATTAATATATCCACAAGAACTGCAAAACTCATTGTGAATATATATTCATTTAAAACTATTTAATCCAAATAAATAACTAAAACTTCAGGTTTTTTGAACAAGACCAAGGTTTGTTCCTTTTTTGCACAATTTATACTTCAACAATTCAAACTTGCTCAGCATTAAAGGAAAATAATGTTATCTCTACTGTTACACACACCCCTCTTCTTCCCCTCCAAGACACAAGGAGAAATACTTGAGGGTTCTTTCATGTACCTTTTTCTGATGCAGCTGCTTTGGCACACTCTAATACCAGATGACTTGGTTCCCATGGTGGCACTTTCTTGTTTTTCTTTCCACGTCTTCTTTTAAAATGATGGGCCAGAAAAATAACAGATATTGCACTCACGGCTGTTACTGTGAAAAGCTTCTTTAACCCCGGGGAAAGATTTATCTGAAAATAAGAGAGCATCACTTCATTGGAAATATATACTCCTTAACTCTCACCTTCCTTTTGGTGTGTTCAACCTAGGCTATAGCTTGTCTGAGGGACGCAAGAGATGCTGCTCTCCCATAGCCTGCAAAACAACCCACCTAGTAAGGATAGAGACTAAAATTTGACAGAGACTCAAAATCTGTGATGGCCACGAGGTGGGTGAGTTTACAAAGGGGCCAGCAGGACAAAGTAAGTGCACCGAGAGACATACTGCAGCACTAAGAACTACAAGGTATACTGCAAATCCACAAACTACAGTGTTCTGGTTTGAGCCAGGATCTAAGTATTCTAATGAAGGGCTTCACTTAATTCTCTAACTGCAAGAAAATACTGAGAAGAAACTCACCCTTGACAACTAGACAATTTTCTTGCTCTGTGAAAGAGTCGAGGACCCAAAAGCTAACATTTGTATGGTGTTTCAATTTGGGAAGAACATGTATTTAAACATACTTATCTAAATAAACTGTCTTTGCTTGGTTTTTTTTAACTGTTACATTTTATTTTGGATATAGATCAGTCATAGGTTTATAAATGTTTAAATTAGCAACTGGAATTAAAAGTAATTGACAAAGTTATTAAAATTCAGAGCGACAGAGTATGCAAGAAAGAAAAGAGCTATTGAAATGGCAACTAGAGTCCACATTCACAAAATCTTTAGGAAATCCATGCTGCCTGAGAAACAAACTGCTGGGAGAAAACCAGATCTGCAGTCCTTGAGGCTAATACAGTGTTTCTGTAATGTTTCCTCATACAGGAGAGACCTGGCTACACAGAGCTCTGGCAGTCCCTGGTTGCCGTGCAGTTGGTTAATACTATTAGAGTTCTGTAATGTAAAGAAGCATTAAAAGCTTTGCTCTGCATTGAGCTTGAAATCAACAAGCCAAACATCTTTGGGTTGAGAGCCCTGTCCTTAGTGGTACGGGATCTTGACCAAGGCCGAAAACCTAGCACTGTACTCTGAGGAAAAGGAAATCCCTGAAATACAGTACAAACACATAGATTGAAAAGGCTATTGCATGTAACAGAAAACAGTTAATAACCAAGTAACTGATATTAAAACCTTGAAGCTCACAGAACTAAAAGCCAGAATATTTCAAAGAAGTGTTGAGTGGATTTTTTAAAAAAATTTTCTGTGCCTACAAGCACAAAAACCTCTAAGTAGGGGAAACTAAATAGTTGCACATAATGGAGTTGCACATGGTATTTAAAAAGGATACAAACATGCTGCAACACAGAAAATAAATCAGTGATCCTGCAGTGAGAATTTTGAAGTGTCATAAATACAGAAAAAAGTGAAAATAATTAAATGCAGCTAAGACTGAGAAGATCTCATTCTGATTTTATATGCAGTAGAACTTTGAAAAGCATTTGCATGCAAATACAAAAAATGACATAGCTTTGCTTACAAGCATTTAATTCAATAGAGCAATATTGAAGACATGAGTTTTAAAAACAGAACTTTATTTGGACCTGCAAATATCTACTGTAAAAAAAATAATTATTGGAATTCCTAACTTGAATTATTTTTTTTCTTTTACTTATTCTTTTCGATGATTCAGCATACAGAGAATGGAAAAAACAACCCTACTGAAC
This sequence comes from Hemiprocne comata, assembly GCA_020745705.1. Classification (NCBI taxonomy): domain Eukaryota; kingdom Metazoa; phylum Chordata; class Aves; order Apodiformes; family Apodidae; genus Hemiprocne; species Hemiprocne comata. The sequence continues at coordinate 20,562,959 of CM036593.1, forward strand.
CACATTTATACAGCTCTCTAGGAACACCTCTTTTTCTCCTGTGTATTATAGCACCAAAATACTGCTCACGCCTCAATAAATTTATTCTCTGAGGGATACAACTGAAGCCTTAATATTTTCTCAAGTAATTCTGACTTATTTGCCTTTGCCACGTATTGGCTATCAGTTTAAAGGCAACCAACACCTGTTTTCTCTGAATCTTGACAACACAATTACAGCTTCTCCTCCCTGCCTTTGACACTAAGGTGCTTTAAGGACAAACACTGCAGACAAGGAGTATCAGCTTTTGTCTACCTGAAAATTGAGATCATAATGTGCTCTTTGCCCAGATCTGAGTGACTGCTATCCATGTTGCTATTTATACAAACTAGCTTATACTATGAAAGACAACACAAACAAATCACTCTAGGGCCATCTATAAAAGGGAATGCTGTGACTAGTAGAGCCTTAAATTTTTCTTTTAAGATCTTTCTGTAAGTAACACAAACAAACAAAACCAGTAAAAAGAACTGAACAGGTTTATAAAACAAGCCTGTTTTTTAAGAATCGCTGCCTTTTTAGTCATGTACCACTTAGTTAATCAAACAGGATTTTTAAAATTTGCATTAATGATTTATCATTCAGATTAGTTTGGTGAGTGGCAATCTGGAAAATGTTTCAGATCGTACTGTATACTATTATTAAAAATTGAATGACAGTTATGTTTAGTTTTTAACTACCTTGCCTAAAAAAAAAAGCCTAAAAAACCAAACCAACAAAAAAGCCCTTAAGATTTTTATATGTGTTTTGTTGAGAATCATTATGCTGTTGCATATAGACATCACAGACTAAGCAGTCTCTTTGGTCGTATGTATGATGATGCACTAACCATTTATCAGCAGAAAAAGACAAAAAAGCCTGCTCATTTTACTTCTGTGTTCTAAGTAAACTAAAATAAATATATTCCTACACATTTAATTAACATTAAACTCAGAAGAGTGAGTATAACATTACAATTAAACTTCTACACATATGCCACAAGTGACAATGTTCAGATAACATATGTATTACCTGGTTAAGAGAATAATACCACGAAAGGGGAAGATTAAATACTTGCAAAGCCACTGTCTTCAGAGAAAATCGTGCTTCAGTAACACCTTCTTCTGACATGGCTCCTTCTCTCCCATAACCTCATTAAGTGGAACTATCTTGAAAACAGTCACAGATGGTCTCTGGAATACCCTGTCAAATGAAGGATACATACTAAACTCTGCCATAGAAATTCAGGACAGCTTTCTTCTACTATTTTGAATCTTCCACATAACAGGTACACAACTTGTTTGATTCATGTTCCAGAGTAGAGTTCAGATTTGTGCTTTATGAGAAGACAGCAAATTTGCTGCCTCAGTTTAGGTCATGTTCTTTCCACCTGCTCTGTGCAATATATAACAAAGATCTACAGAGAACTTGGTCTACTTTTATTAGCTGGCAGCTAATAATCCCATTTCTAAGACTACTACTAAAAGAGTTAAAAGATTTGAGAACAGCCAGAAAAAGTTTCTCTCTTTCAGAGCTTCAATGTTTTTGCAGACACACGATGAGGAATCAATACTATCGCCTGACGTAATCTGCCCCATTAACAGGAACATTGCCCTCACTCCCTGATGCTAAACACACAGCGAAGCCCCTCATGCCTGACATCCACGGCTCCAGCCGTGGCCCGGAACGAGGTGAAAGAAAAGGGCGGGCCCAGACGCCGAGGGAGCGGTCAGCGTTACCCACCGGCTGTCCTCCGGTCACCGGCGGGCTGTGCGGCGCCGAGGGCATTTCCTCAGAGCAGGAGCCTCTCCCCGCTGCGGGACCCGGAGCGGGGCCCGGCCGGCCTCGGAAGGGCAGCGAACCCCGCCCCCGGCCACCGTGGGGGCAGAAGCCGCCTCCCTCCAGGCCTCCCATCCCCTCCCCAGGCTAGGCAGCCCCGGCATCGCGGTCGGGGGTGCTTGAGCCTTGCGGTTCCTCGGGTGGACGACGGACAGAGCCAGACGCGCCCCCCCAGCCCCCATTCTCGCAGGCACCCAGGCAAAGGCAGGCGCGCCTCTTCCTAGGCCGAGGCCGGGTCCCGCTGCGCGGCGGCCCTACAGTTTGCTGCCCTCAGTTACCTGCCGAGCACCGGGGCAGGTGTCGCGGGCGGTTCCCTGCCCGCACCGGCAGCTGCTAGGAGACCGACAGAGGATCTGCTTCCGGGCCAGCGAGAAGCGGCCGAGGTCGGCCAGGAGGCAGCGCCTGCCACTACCACGTGAGGGTGACCGGCTCCGTTTGGAGTCCGCGTCGGCCATCTTTACACAGGGCAGCCTACTTTTGCCGACGGCAGGGCAAGGTGGGGTGAGAGCCTGGTGCCGCCATCTTTGTGCGGGGCAATCATCACGTGAGCGGCGGAGACGCTGCGGGCGGCCATCTTTGTGCGGGGCGCGTCCCACCGCCTGTGCTGCCGCAGCCGGTGGGCGTCTGCCTGCGTGAGGAGGCGTTGGCATAGCTGCGGCCTGGGTGACCGCCTTTTCCACCACGGCGGCCTCCTGCACCGCGGCGTCCTGGGCCGGGGAGGGCTGTCCGTCAGGCTGCTGTCCCCGGCGGCTGGGGTTCGGCATCGGTGTAAGCGTTGGGGCTGGCCGTGGTCTGGCTTAGCTCCGGGCTCCGCTCATGGTGCATCCTCCTGGCTGCTCCGGTAAGAGAGGCAGAGTCCCCCCGGCGGCGGGAAGGCGGGTCGGGTCCGGTATCCATGAGGGAGCACAGGAGCGCGGTGGGCGGTGTCTCTGGCGGGTCTCAAAGTCCAGGGCGGCTCGGCCCGCTGGGCGTATTGGCACACGGTGATGGCCGCCGCCCGCGGGAGCCCTCTTAGCGGCTGGGGCGCCCCGCTCCCGGAGGGCTGGGCGGGGGCCGAGGGCAGTGCACGGCCTCCTGCACCCCCCGGGCAGCTGAGCTGCGGGGCGATGGGCCGGCCGTGCCCGGGCCGGCCGCGCCGGGTCAGTGGATGGCGTGAGGGGCGGGCGGGCTGGAAGTGGCCCGAGGAGCGTTGCATCGACCGCCGCAGATCTCTTCTAAAGTTGAAGGCATGCGGCGACGGTCTTGTAGATACGATATCAATTCCTAAAAACAGGAATTCACCTATAAATTATTCTGTTCGTTCCCTGCGGTATTTACTCTCTTAGATCCCCGTGTATGAGTGATGAAATAGGCTGGAAAAAAAGTTGGGCGTAGCACCTAGTGGAAAATCCCTGTGGGCTTCTTCTGTGTGCAGCCCAAAGCCCGAGTTAGGAAAATCCTCTTAGAAACATAAAGGTCAACTAATGGGTTTCACAGTTAAGATTTAAAGTGACGGAAGAAAGAAATTAATGGACAGTCTACATAACTTAAAAGGCAAAAAAATAAGGCTAGCACTGTAAGAGTATATACCCTCAACTCAAGCATTTTTTTGTGTGTCCTTTCTCTTTGGAAACAACACTTCATGATAGAAAAATAATCTAAAGACAGCGAGATTAAAAATTGTCTTGCTGGTTTGAACTGGTGCCTGAAAAGAAGGACCAGGTATCTTTCATCAGGTTACTGAGTATGCTTTTATATACTAGATTTTACTCTAAATACATAAAGCAAGTTTTCCATGAGAGTTAGTATTGGTGTTGTAATTTTTCTTCTAAGAAAACAGAATACTCATGTTTAGAGTTGATAGATTAAAAAAGATAGAAATAGGGAGGAATGTGGGATGAAAATCAAAACCACTCCTGTAAAGGAGCTTACTGTGTGTAGGTAATTCTTGAGCCAAGAAGACTTCTCAACTTCAGTAGCAATATTATTAATGTACATTATTATGCTGAGGTAAATTCTGTAATAATCATCAAATAATCCAATAAAGTTTTGTAGAGCAACACATTTATTTAGATAACTGATATAAAAATATATATCTTATGTATGTCTAAGGCTATAGGCTGAATGAGCATTTGGAGTTTGGAGTAAACACTGGTGGGTTTTTTCCAAAGTGTGAATAATGTCTATATGACAAGTAATTGCTGAGCTTCCAGATCTCTTTAAGTATTTTAAGTAATTAAATGTTCAGATACAAAATTGCATAACCGTGTATCTCTTATTTTGTTGCCATAAAATGAAAATAAATGTGAAATACAGTTGTTGTGGTGCATCACTGGTAACTGTACAAATAAGAAGCTTGAACTTAGAGCTTACTGGTTAGATATGCTGTTATTCAGAGCTGTATAGCCAAATAATAAAAGCCTATCATGAAGAAACAGTTACTGCTTTGGGTAATTACTGTCTTCAGAATAATCCTTTTTTTTTTTTTTGAGAGGATTTAAAACGTTATGTTTCTTTAGGAAATATTAGGCTCCTCCCATGAGCCTAAGTTAATTTTCAAGATCAATTGAATTCTCTTAGGGTTTGTATGGGTTTTTCTGTGTTTGTGATAGTTCTTCTGGGCTGAAACAAACCTTTTGGTGGAAACAAGGGAGAGACTGCAAAATTCTCCCAAAGGTTATTGCATGAATGTGATCATGAACAGTAGTTCTGTCCCAGTTCAAACCAGGACAAACAGTGCAAAAGTGAGTTTATTCCCAGTTATGTTTTCCTGCATTCTTAACCTCCTAGTGAAACAGGTGTTTCTTGTATCCAGTATATGTAGGTCCATGGTTTTCAGGTTGTGATTTTTCTAAGTTTCCTGTAAGACCACAGAATATCTCTGATGTATCCATGAAAGGTGACAGAAATAGTCTTCTTACCTCTTGACTTGTGATTGCTGTCTAAGAATTCCTGTCTTGGTAACAATTTTTTAGAATTCTGCAAGCTGAGGAAGGCTGAAATTACTATAGATCCTTCACAGAGCATTTCTCTCTTTCTAATATATAACCTTTCAATTCAGGAAGCCTCAGAGCTGGAAAGGAAGAAATGACTTTTGGATGGGATCAATGTAATGCAGACATTTGTGAAAAAGCAGATGTGATAAGATACAGCAGTAGAGGAAGATAAGCAACCTTTTCAGATAAAATAGGAAGCAGTGAAATGGAGGAAGGGCAGTCAGTGTGGGAGGGGCTTCTCTTGGCTTGCTAGGACTTGGAGTGATGAAGGGTGTGTCATGGTTTTGAAATTAACTTTATAGTTTCAGACTTCAACATAAAACTTCATAAAATATGTTACTGCAGCTGGGTGTATTAAGCTACCAAGGTTATGGCAGTACAGGGAGTTACCACAGTTGCTACAGGATGCAAGGAAGTGTGTAAGAATTTTGTTAACAAGGGGTGCTCTCCATATGGACAGGGAAAGGGACCACAGCTATAGAGACAGGGGTTTAAACACACTTTGATCTTTCTGATCATTATTATGAGGTGCAGACTGCACCAAGAAACAAAACCTAAGGTGAGCAGAATTCCTGGTTTTGTGTTTGTTCGGGACTGCAGGTTTGGATTTGCACGGTTCCAGGTGTGAAAAGTAGCTATTAAATACAAATCTGCTACTTTGAGGTGAAGTCTTCACTTCATTCATTGCTTTGAATTGCTTGGAATAACACATTCAGAAAGCTTCTACCTTAAAAAAATAAGCCTAAAGCTTTACTAATCCATTATACCAGTTTCTCTAAAGCATTGGTGTTAAATCAGCATTAATTCACACAATTTTTTTAAGGTTGTCAGGGCTTTATTTGAAACTCACTTGTCCATTTTTCATGTTCTAACAGACCTTGCAAAATGTGCAAGATGAAATGTACATCAATGTTTCCACTATTGTTCTGAAAAGGAACTTAACAGTTCAAATCAGAATTGCTAATATGACTGAAGTTGAGGAGGTTTGGCCTGAAAATTATTTTCATGTTTGAAATGTCTTTCAGCAATACTGCACATAGGTTACAAATAAACACTGAACTGAGGAAATACTTGTTCAGCTGCAGCTTATATATGAGAGTCGTGCTTTTTAAATGTCATGCCATTGGTCCCGGAAGAGAATTTAGACTTCATCTTGAAAAAAATTCCAAATCACTAGTTTACTGTAGTATGTCCAATTATGTGAAATAAATTCTTAAATGTTTTGTTGAACAGCTGTTAACGTGACATTTAAAAAGACTGAAAGATACACACATGTACTTGAGTATGGGTATACATGTTATAAATATGTTTATCTATAAACAATTATTTACATATCAATATTACACAATATATTTAAGTATATATATGCAGGTATATACATGCATGTTTATAATAAATTATATAAAGTATTACATATTATTCCTATAAAATAATATATAAGAGTTGTATAGGGATGTTTACAGGAACACTATAGACTAGTTATACACACATTTAGAAAAAGCTACTTTGATAATCAAAGGGAACTGAAATGCCTCTTGATGCAAAGGAATCTTATCATAAGGCAATGGAAGTAAAGACCAAGTCAAAGATAACAAACTGAAAGTTTTCTTGGAAGTGTGTCTGTGATGCCTGCTAGGCAAGGTTTGTTTTCCCCATGCTGTCAAAGCTCTGCATTAGTCAATACTCATAAGGAGGGATTGGTCGTATAGCAGAAGAAATAGACCTAAACCTGCCAAAGCAAAGAGGCAAAGCGGAAAGAGATGTTGGTAACAGAGCTAAAGTCTGCAAACAGATCAAGGAGTATGCACCACTGAATTAGGATGGAAGTTAAGTTGCAAGTCTTGGTAAAGGAATGCTAAATTGGGCAGGTAGTAATTGACAAAAAAAGCTTAAGATTTCTTGGGCTTTGGAGAGACTGAGACATCAATAGTAATTGTTGAAGTGACAAAAGTGGAACAAAGTTCTTGGATACTTCTTATCTGCAGGAGTCACTTGGGGTGCTTATAGGAAAAGAACATTACCGAGCTCATTTTTAAATTTTCCTTCTGTACAACAACATTTTCTTCCTGTGCAAACATCAAAATAATAATAACAAAGTGAATGTATTTAGCTTTCTTTATTTCTGATAAGCTTCTGTGTCTGCATCAGAGACCTTGGATGGACAGAGAGGACTCAAGAGAGGAGCTCGCTGAGTGTTCCGTACTGCATGTGAGTTAGAAGTTTCAGTTTGCTTTTGATACATAATATGCCTGAATCTGGAATGTATCTTTGTAAGTAAATAAAACATAGATATGGTTTCCTTCTCCCTTGACAAGCAAGTCATGTGTTCCTACATTTTTAGCCTTCACAGCTTCAGCACACTTCAGCAGTGATGTGTAAGATCACTTTCCAGAATATACAGTCAAAGCCACTATCAGTTCTGGGCAGGCTTGAAGACTGCAATTTTTACGTTGTTGGGGTGCCATGGTAGAGGCCAAGAAGTTAAAGAATTAAGCCAAACGAGTTCTGCTCCACTCAGGATTCTCATAGTTTATGCTCTAAAATTCAGGTGCTTTTGTTTTAGAAGTAGCTGTGTTTAATTTGGACTATGGGATTATCTTACTGTAAATAAAGTTATTTATACTAAGTTTAAAAAGGCACATTCTTTTAAAAGTTATGTATATGTTGCATATTAGATACCTAGTATTGCTGCCTACTGTAAGGAATTGGGTTTTACTCATTCTTTCTTCTGTTGACAAGTGATTCCCTGGTCTTGAAAGGATCTCAGAAAATACAGCTTCTGAAATGTCGTCACCCAGCAGTAATTGCCCGCACTTGGAATCAGTTGGTGAGATAACAAAAGAGGAACTGATACAGAAATCTCATGTGAGTTATAGCAGCTTACTTTCTTCCTATCATAGTTAACTCTGGTCATTTTTTTTAGCTATGTATCTTGTCTTGTACTACTAGTTATCAGATGCATTTAAGTGTTAAGCGTGAATAAAATCTTCTCAATTGGGATAGCAAGGGTGAAACGAAGTACGGGAAGAATTACAGACTTGATAAAACTGTTTTTCAGTATGTAACACTTAAGAGTACCTTTCCCAGCAGTGTTTTCCAAAGCAAGTGATGTTTTAATGGGAAATATTAATTCAAAGAATTAGCATGACACCAAGCTGAACTTTATTTTCAGACATTGCCACTGCAGCAGTTAGTTATTTGGAATGTTAATGTAATACGGTATCAATCACTTGATTTCAGGGAGAATCCCTAACAAAGAAATTTGTGCTGCAGTTTTTCTCACATAACAGTTCACTTTTTGGCAGAGGAGCCACAGTTTGAGAAACTGCCCATACCTGAACTCTTGGTTTCCAGCTAGTATTGATAAATGCAACAAAGAAAGATCTTGTAACTGGTTTCAGTAGCTGGGAGGTGATGAAAAGCCAAACCTGTTCTGTTTGTGGTGACACATTTCTTTCTTTGAGAGGTTTGACAGTTGATTTGCTGCTGAGGGGTGTAGCAGTTCTCTACTGTTGTAAACCTTTGCAGGTAGTGTTGGCTGGTATATGCAGTTATAACAAGTTCTATCACTTTAATTTCTTTCTATGTTAAATTGATAGGAAAGACCAATTCTGAGGATTTTATAATAATGTGATATGTTTTTGCTTTATATAGAACAACTGTTGGTTTAACATGAAAACTCGGAGTGGATCCAAGAAAAATATTGCAGATCTTAAGACTGTGTGAAGCAAAACAAAAATAAAGTTGATTATCAGCACATCCTTTTTTCTCTCCAAAAATTATTCAGTTCATACTGAGCTTTACAGTTCTGTTTTTTTCTCATTTTGTCTCAAAGTCCTGGTTTACTGGTGAAAGTAAATGAAATAATACTTCGTGTGTGTGTGTTTAACAGGGCACTTGCCAGGACTGTAAAGTTGGAGGACCCAACCTTTGGGCATGCTTAGAGGTAAGCTTTTCTGGTGTCCTATAGTAGGATCTTTTTCTAGAAATCTGTAGATCAAGTTGGTAGTATTTTTTTTTTTTAAGAAACAGCTACAATGAAGTTCTTTAAATTAGTTTCCTTAAGTTGTTTTTTAAAAGCAAAACCTCTTGTGCAGTTTTATATTTTTAAAATTATTTACCTTTTGTCAGGTACATGTTTCTTGGCATTCCAGAATACTATGTTCAAAATGAGATTTTTTTTTTTTGGTAACAAAGTTATGTATTACAGTTATATTTTTTAGCTCTTTTTTTTATTTCTTCCCCTGGTCTGTAGTTCTGAAAAATAATATATTATTCCTGAATTAAGTTACCTTTTATAAGTCTCACTTAGCATTTGCAATAACATCTAGCAGTAAATGCTGACTTTTAACAAATAAAAATACATACTCTGACTTTTTTATTCCCCAGCAAAATAAAACAATTTTGAAACTTGTAGAAGCAAGTATAAACATTCTTCAAAGTTTGCATTAATTTTGTACAGTCTTTACTTTGTATGCAGTTCTTTCTTAAATATGCTTTTGCCTTACTCTTCTTGCTGTCCACAAAACCCCATAATTTGCAGTGTGTTTGAAACAAGAAGTTCTGAAAATGTTGCTTCTGATGATCTGTGATACCACAGGAAAGTGTGTAGCTAATTTAGTTTTTTTAAATGTTTTGCCAGTTGTTCAGACATACTTTCCAGAGACTGAAATTTTGCTCTATAGGCTTGGCTTCCTTTCTTGGCAACATTTGTCTAAGTCCTCTTGGGAAAATATTTAGGCTGAGTTGCTGACCTTTGGGTCCATGTAAGTGTATTATGGTAACAGTTGAAAGACATCGGATTATTTTGCTCCTTCCATCAATGAGAGAAACAAATGGGGTAACAGTGTTGAATGTCTTGTTGATGGCTTGAAGTTTAATTACATATAAAAACTCTCCTGGAGATGCATCAGCCTTGCAGGTGGGGAAATGCTGCAAAGCTTAAAACGTGTTTTACCTTTCTCATTTAAAGCTCTTGAACTGTTGCTGAATAACTGAATTTCATACCAACACTTCTATAGGAGAGTTTTCTAATTGCAGTAGGAGGCTTCCTTAGTGTCATGCTGTGATTTATCTCCTCTTGAGTGAATTGGCATTTTGCCTTCACCTTTTTCAGTAGAAGAATATGGTGACATCCCAGCATGTCTGTAACTTAGCCGATATCTGTCATCCTTTAATGTGGAAAATTGATTGTGTTCAGCTGCTGTTTGCTTGTGTAAGTTAATGTGTTTAGGGAGTTACACAGATAACATGCTTTACCCTCATATGTGATTGGCTTGACTCATGCAAATGAGGAATTAATGAGAATTGCTTGAAGATTGGCAGCTGCAAGATTCCACACTCAAATCAGCCAAATATGTTTTGCAATTAGCACCATTAAAACAATTATTTTGCATCTTATAACTAGAATGTAATAAGTACTTAACCAGATGGTGCTGACAACTGTTACTTAAAGGTGACAGAACTAATTAACTGTCAAGTAATACTGTGATAAATAGGCACTGCAGATAGGGGCATGGGGGCATTTTTGTAGAATTGTGTCATGTTCTGAGGCTTTTGCAATTCAGTATTTTAGACACTGGTCTAACATCTTCTTTTCTGTCACAATTTCTACCAAATGATGAATTGTAAAAATTGCATGTTGACCTTAATCTGAGTACATATACCAAAATGGCCAAAAAAGTATATTCCAAATGCATTAAATGCCTAACACTGCCCTCCAGTGAGAGGAGTGGAGTTAAATCTTGCAGCACTCTTAATTTGCCTTACATGATATTTATTTTAACAGTTGTGCATATCTCTTGGCTTGTGTAGGACTCTGCAAGTTTGACATGTGAGTGAATTTTAAAGTGACTGGCAGTATATTCCTATCCTGTAAATCTGTTTGCAGCTTTTTAATTCTGTATACTTTTTTGTATGTTGCTCAACAGAACAGATGCACATATGTTGGCTGTGGTGAATCCCATGTTGATCACAGTACCACCCATTCCCAGGTACGTGTATTTGCTAGTCATACAGTTACTTGAAGCAGTGAAGTAGAATTAGAGACTTTTTTTTACTCATTTTAGTGAAGTCAGTAACCTCCGTTACTGTTTGGAAGTGTGATTAGCTGTGATTGTTTTTCATGGATAGAAGCAGGTTTTAGTAATTTAGAAGTATGTGAGTTTACAGTCTTTGTGCTGCTGCACATACTTATTTATGTAATTCTCAAGTTACAGTGCTTCTTAAAATAACATGGTGAGAATTAAAAAAAGAGTAACAATTCCTGATGATTTTCAGGATGTGTGGACCAAAGAATTCTTGAGTACTTTAGCTTTCATGTAGCACCTCACTACTTCAGTCTAACTTTTTAGGATTGTGGCTGCCTAATGGATAAGCGGATGGAAGCTGGATTGTTGAAGATAATAGCTGAACAGGTGTAAGATAGGAAGTATAAATTACCAGAAACAGGTGCTTTGTTTCTGCATTATGCTCCCTGTTCCAGTGGCTACAGACGAAGAACCTGTAGACTGAGCTGAGCATATCCTTTCCTGCTATGTCCTGATTTTGGATCAAGCTTGGTAGGACCAGTAGAGTGTGTGCACTGTGTTTCCCAGCATGCCAAATTCTGGCAAGGTTGGACAGCTTGAGTGTATCTGTTTGAGTCCTAAACTCACTGTCTGTTCTGCACACACTTGCCAAAATGAAGCAAATGAGGTATCTCATTCTCTCTCTACAAATTACTGGGGACAGAGGGATGGCAGTTTTATTAACATGTCATTTCAGAATTACTGACTTAAAGATTAAATGAACTTCTTGCCTCCAATTTACAGGTTATCTGTTACATAATACATCTAGGGTTCCACACTGAGCAATTTTTCATGTTTAAAAATTCCAGAAAAACCCCAGCCCTGGTGAATATTTAAATGAACAAAGAGTATATGCCAGGGCTTTATAAAAAATAGGCTTAGTGACTGCATTTTATGCCTACTGATTTTTTTGAAGCAAAGTCTTAAGAGGAGTACGTATTTATACAAATGACTAGTGCATTAATATAAATCTTTAATTTCTAGATAATAAGCTCTCTTCTGGATTTTTCTTTTTCAGTAAAAATCTCAATAAACTCAAAAAAATGAGAGAAACAAGGTTTCGTCAGTTTATTTCTACTTACTCCAGTTTCCACCAGCAAGGCTCCCAGTTCTGCAAATAATCACGTTCATTGTGCCCACTTAAAAAAACTTAATAAAATGTTGCTATGAAGGCTGTTAATTACTTATGCAGCTGAAGCTGCAAGATCAAGCATTCTCATGATTAAAATTGTCTGAGATATTTACGTATTCTGATGTTTTTTAGTAGGGGAGGGCTGCTTAATGAAATTGTAGCCCACATTTTATATTAAAAACATTATTCTTGTACAAGGCCTTATTAAATGAGGGGAGGAAGAACCTGGACATCCTGCAGCAGTTGTAGTATTTTCCTAATACCTAGCAAATCCCTCATTGTCTATAAACCTGGCTGGTGCTGACATATGAGGAAGAAATACAGGAAGGGCTGGTGGAAGTAGTGGAGGATGATGGCAACTGTGTACACCATCTTACAGTAAGCAAAGAGGTTAAAAAAGGAGAAGTGAAAACTGGAACAGTAATAATATTCTTCATCTGTCAAATTTTATATTGCTTCACAGTATGAAGCTGTTAACAAAAGAACTAATTGAGTCTGAAATGTCTCTTACTGTAACTGAACTGAGAATCTTACCTTACTCTTCTGATTCATTGTTAAATAGCTTGAATTTCCTACTGCAAACCAGTAGGAATAAACTTTGCCCTTAATTTAGAGGAGGCAGCTGCCATGACCAATAGCAGCCATTCCTGGAAAATTGGTGTGTTGTGAATTGTAACACTTCTGACAACAGGCTTGCTTCTTATTTTTTGTAATTACACAGAGGCATGTCAGATATGACAGTGGCTTCACATCTGATTGTGCCTTGTTGCTAAGTTGAGTGATCTCTACTAAAAATGAGTGTTGGATAGTTTGTACTAAAATTTCAGTTGCTGAATTGCTATTTCTTGGTATTCTAACCTACACATTTGTGTAATTGTTGAAAGATTTAGAATGTTAATACTTCTAGCTTGCATGTAGCAGTATTTAATTATTCCAAATTTCTGAATCACAATTTTGTTCTGTTTTAGGAGACAAAGCACTGTCTAACTGTCAACCTTACTACACTCCGTGTTTGGTGTTATGCCTGTAGTAAGGAAGTATTCCTGGACAGAAAATTAGGATCTCATTCTCCACTACCAAATGCAAGACTGTCTCAACAAGTGCCAGAAAATAGTGTGCAGGTATTAATTTTTAACCCAATGCAACAAAGCCAGCTCTAGCTTTGCAGTAAACGTATCTTCTCTCAAGTGAGAGACTGTCTTTTCCTCCTTTCTTGTGGCTCAACTTTCTATTAATTTATCTCTGTTTTTATAAAATTTCTTTTAAAAGACAGTGCCCAGCTTCTGTGTTCTGTCTCTCTGTACTGCATGCTTCCGAAGGATGCTTTTTCATCTCCTTGTCTAATTGTTTGTAGTCCACAGTAAACTGTAAGGTACAGGAAAAGCACAGGGTTAAATTTAAGGTTACAAGATTAGAATAGTTCACCTGTGCCTTTCCCGTTCTGTCAGCTCTTGAAAATTATATTTACAAAACTCATTACAGTAATTGTTGGCTAACTTAAAGGGAGTGGCAGAATGCCTTAGTATGTGTTTATGGATACTTGCTGAGATACTGTTTCATTCGTGGAAGCACAGTGCTTTTGGAGAAATACATGCAAATTGTTAACCTCATTCAGCTACTAATATAAGACACTTCAAGGGATTCCTGTAACTTAGTTTCTGAGTTGTAAACTTGTTTAGTTTTCAGTTTTGATTTTTGTGTATGTGTGTGGGAGAATTTTTCCAGTGGAGTGGTATACACATCTGAATAGTTAAAAATGTAACTACTGTGCAAGAATTCACCAAGAAGGCAGTAGTAACCTGTGTATATTATATATATGTAGGTAATCTTATTGTAGAATGACAAATACGTTATGTTAGATGCATTGGAATAAAGAATATCAAACTAGAAATCAAGAGAATGCTAGTAGTATTCCATGGCAGGTAGGATTGCCAAGGAGCATAAATATGCCATGGAGAAAAATATGGGCAGTATCTGGGAAGTTGGTGTTAGTCGAGTAAAACACAGGCTAAATATTGTAGTGTTTTATGTGAGTATGACATCAAAGACAAGACTTTATATCAGTGCTTACCTGTTCCTAACTCCACAGTTATTAACAATTAATGTAGTCGCTGAAGAGTAAGATAATGAATAAAGCATTAGCTGGTATTGGAGGCAATTTAGAGGAAAAAAAAGACCAAAGCAGACATTATACAGAGAATTTTGAAATATGCTATTTGCTTGTTTGTTCTTCTGCAATTTCAACAAGGTTTGTTTAGATTTGGTTTGTTTTGTTGTCTAATCCTGGTTACATGAATCTTCACTGGCATCAGTACTGTTGATGCTGATAATATCTTTTCTAGGTAAGTGTTGTCTTGGAGAGAGTTATGCTGCAATTTCTTAAGTAGAATTGGCATACTGTATGTATCTGAAAAAAAGGTGCTATTTCTCGATTGCATATTTAATGTAGTTATATAAAAATGACAGGTAACTCAGTTAAAACTGACACAAGTATGGTTATTTCTAAAATTGTATTGCTTAAGGCATAGAGCTATGGAAGAGAAACCATGATGCACAGGTTGGACAGAAAGATGGGCAGTTTCTCAGTATACGTAGAAATAAAATGCCCTTTTATATTTTTGTTTCAAAATTTAGTGTTTAATGTGAACGTGATCTGTTAGTTTTCTCATAAAATGCCAGCAGCTCAATTGGAAGAGTACCACTGGGTTTTTTTATTTTTATTTTTTTATTCCTGTTGTCCAGAAATTCTGGTGACTTGATACAAAGCTGGGTTCAGACTTCTGAACTTGTGTTCTAGTATACTTACCCTGTTTTAGTCTTCCAAGGTAATGTGTATAATTTACAGAAAAATCAACAGAAGTTAAAGTCTGTCAAACATTTTGTTTAGAACTTACATGCTCACTAGAAGAGTCTGTCATTCAAGAAGTGTCTGCCTGCCTAATACTCCATTTCTCTATCGGTACATTTTGCTTCCAACAGTTTGTGTTCCTTAAATGTAGAGCCATCTGGTGGCATATCAAAAACATACACACTTTTATGTGATGACTGCTGTGTTAGCTTTTCAGTGCTGGCTTACTGTTTGTTATCCAAGGGAAAGAAATAGTATAACTTAGTTTGTTTTGATTCTTGAGCTGTTGTCATAAAATCATGTTGTCACTGCTAATCTGAAAACAAAACCGTGGGGTTTTCTTAGTAAACTTTATTAGGGTAGCTGTGGAATCCTAATGTTCTCACTTTATGTGCAGTGGGATTTCAAAATGCATTCACATAATTTTTAGTTCCTAGATTTGCTGGTGAAACTATATGTAAGCTAAATTCAGAAGAAAATTGATAAATACAAGTAAATATTTTTTTCTTTTTCTCCTCATAAGGATTTTAAAATACCTAGTAATCCCACACTGAAGATTCCGCTAGCAGCTGTATTTGATGACTTAGATATAGAAGTGGAAGAAGACGAGTTAAAGACTAGAGGTAATAAAAGCCAAATCCAGTGCCTTGTTGCCCTTCATCGCATGTGTATGTCTCCAAGTCTGTTCTCCAGCAATACACTAGTTCTCTTTTAAGTGGAACTGTTTCCTATGCTGCTCCAACAAAGATCTTTTGTTTTTAGTTCCACCTTTATTGCAGCAATCTTTACTTGCCTTCAGAGCAGAGGCTGCAGTGATAAATGTAGTGCACCTGTGCAAGCAGCAACAAAAATAAGCAAGCATGTTGGAGTGATGTTAGTGTAGCTGGTGCTCTAGCTGCTCTGGTAAGAGTAGCTTTTTATAAAACCTTTTATAATGTTTTCTTCTGTCCTAAAAGTTTCCTGATTTGAATGCTTTCCTGAATTTTAGTTAACACTTTTCTGAGCCTGTAGTATCCCAGTATGGGGGTTTTTGGTTTTTCTCCTTTTCAGTAATGGATTTCATGCACTGCCAAATTTTGTTACAGAAGGTTACCTACTCTAACATTAAACTGTTGTAAAAATGAAAGTGAGAGTGGATGAAAGCCCGAACAGTGAAGCCTTAATTTCTTATTTCATAAGGGAACAAAATAATTATTATTTCTTACCAGTCTCAAATTGGTCTTGATAATTTTAAACAAGATATATGTATTTCTTAGTAAAGAAAATACTTCTAGCTACCATTTTCTCAGAAACATCAGACCAGCAGATTGTTAAGCTGTTGTTTTTGAGATGCCAGTGCATGTGTGAAGGCAGTTTGTTTCCCATCAGTGTTATTCTAACTTACGGATCTCATTTTTCCTTTACTCAACTACTACCAGCTTTCCCTCTCCTAAGTCTGCTGGCATTGGCCAAAAAACCCACTTTGCCCCTTCTGTTGTCTGGCACAGTCTTTCTGGATATGTCACCACTCCACTAGGTTGCCATCTGCCCTGAAATCATTAGACCATGTGTTTTATTCCCAGTTAGTTTCTCCTACCAATGTGTGTATTTGTGTATTTTTCACGTCCTCTTAATATTTTTGGAAATGTAACTTGTATAGAAGTAATATTTACTTTATTTGCTACAATACAGGCTAGAAAACTGCAGTGAGACTATTTTCCTGATATATGTTCTGCTGATGAAAAAATACAATAAAAAATATTTTAAAATCTTACGACTTTTCTTGCCTTCCAATTTCAGTAAGAATGTTCTTAGAATGCAGGTTCAGATGTGAGAAGCAGGACTATATTCCCTTTCAGACAGAAGGAGGAACCTTTTAAAATTTCATTTTGAAGTTCTGCATATTAGAAAATCTAACTGAAGTAACCAAACTGTTTTTTCAGATGTGAAATAATTTTTTTAGTAAGTTTCATTTTTCTGCCACAGACTAAAATGATCAGGGTAGTTCCTGTACTTTGAGGATTGCATAGAGCCAATGGTATTGATTGCTGAATATTCTAAGTTTTCCAGTCTTATTGAGTCTTCGCTTATAAATATTAGTTTTCTTACACAAAGGCAATTTTATTTTAAAATTAATGGCTTGATTAACTTAACACTTCAGTATCTATGAATACCAAGTGTTTCAGAGGGTTTTTTTTAAAACCAAGATTATATGATAATTATGACTTGTTTAAATAGCTTCTCCTCAGATATTTAGAGAGCATTTTTCATGGCTGTATAATCACTGAAAAAACATATGATTTGTAACTTTCATGTATGTGGAAAAACTGTATGTGGCTATTAGGATAGGAAGTAAATAGTCTGGGCTTGAAAATAAATTATGTGGGGAAACCTAAACTGAACAGCCTGTGAATAAAAATAAGGGCATAGAGATCACAAGTAATTATAATTCTGATTCTGGGATAATCACATGCTGAGTAGGTTTTAAATGTTTAGTGTAATCTTTCTAGTAGCATGAATTTGAGGCAGAAGCTTTTGATAATCCTATGAATGGTTATGAACACAGCATAGCAACAATTTAACTGAACAGGTAAATCATTAGGTCAAATAAAACTTAAATATTGATAAACATCTTTTAAATTACAATCTGCAGCTGTCATAAGACATCTGAAGTTAGTTACTAAGATTAAATACAATCTGCTTGTCTGAAATGTTTTATTCAGCCCAAATCAAAACACTTAATTACTTCTTCTAGTTAGATTAGTATTCTTTTCGGAGTCCTGGGTTTCTCTTAGTTACAACTCTGTATTATAATTGGCATCAAAAGTGTTAGATAAGTATTTTAATTAGTACATATTTTCTAGGAAATATTTTCCTTAATGTGCCTTGTATTGCATTAACAGACTTGCTGAATATTCATTCTGTTTTTCAGGTCTAACAGGATTAAAAAATATCGGAAACACTTGTTATATGAATGCAGCTTTACAAGCTCTTTCCAACTGGTAAGGAAAATAGTTGTAATTAAATATTTGTTTATACATGCATTTTCTTAAGATGGACTTACAGATTTTGAAGGGCTGCAATACCATGGAAGATGATGTGTTTGTTAAATCAAAGTCTTGCATACTACAGGCAATTGTGTTATTGATAGAAAAAAAGTATTATGGTCCTCATGGGCTACTAATTTTTTTCCTTTTTCATTCAAATTCTTCATTGTCTTAAATAAAAATACATGCAGTTCTGGAAATTAGAAAAATGTGTGGGTTTTTTTCTGCTACAGAAGAAACCAAAGGAAATGCATAAACCCTAATTAAAGAGAGACATGCGAAGATCAAAAGGTCCACATTCAGTCCTTATAAGCAATGCATCTGGGACATTCTATGCTAAATCATTCTAGAATGATTTAGACTAGAATACAAAATCTTCTCCTTGCTGCCAGGCAAATTCACAAAGGAGAAATCTACAAAAACTGAAGAGAAAAAAATACTATTCAACTCTGAAGTGTCTTACACTCAGGCAGGGACAGTACTTGGGCATACATCATGTATACTTATTGTATGGATCTGGTTTTGGCTGCAATCCAGGTAGACCTCACTGAGACCCTTTGTTGAGGGAGAGGAGATCTGAGGCAAATCTCTCTAGAAGGTAAAGAAGTGGGCGAGGCATCTAATAGTGAGGAAATTGTTCTGTTAAGAAATGCCAGATTTTGCAAGTATGTTGTGGTATATCCTTTCTCGGTTAAGAATAGGCCTAACCTATATAAGGGATTATGCCTTCAAATGGGGGGTTAAGGGGAGAGAAGTAAGAGTATGTGAGTTGGCAACACTGTGTGAAGAAAGCAGATAAATAATCACTTCAGTATAAATTATTTACCCACAAACATGATGTGCCACTATTGGATTCTAAAGAAAAGAAGATTTGTTTAAGATGCTATTTCTGGACTAAACTTGTGGTGATTGTTGTTGTGGTGGTACATGTGTACTTCTGTGATGGCTAGTAGGAATTGCCTTGAATTTGAATCCCATTAGATGATTCTGGGGATTTAACAAATGTCAGAATACATTTGAGGAGCAGTGTTGCTGTACTGCTGAAGTTGTCCTACTAGGAGGTGTTTGATTGCAGCATTTAATGATGTAGGAAATGGAAATGTTCAATTACTTAATAGTATTACTCCTTTTTTTTCTTCTTAATAATTGTGTATGAAATGTGGATTTCCTCTTGTATTTTAACAAACTCAACCTGAAAAAGAATACTGTTTTCTTCTTTTTAATCAGCCCACCTTTGACGCACTTTTTTCTGGACTGTGGAGGCTTAGCCCGAACAGATAAGAAACCTGCAATCTGTAAAAGTTACCTCAAGCTGATGACTGAGCTCTGGCACAAAAGCAGGTATTGCATCATTTTGGTGATCAAACGATTATCAATGAACTCCAGACATTCACCTGTCCTAGGTTTCTAATTTTTATTTTACGCATATTATGTAATTATTCTTAAAAATTACAGAAGAGAGGACTAACTCGTGGTATTTAAACACTCCTTATAACCTATTCTTTCCCATGTCTGCCAAACACAGGACAAATAATTGATGCAAATTGTAGTAAGGAAGATCTGACAAGAAATAGGTAACGCTATACAAAATAGCATTAAGCTTATTTTTAAAAGTTTGTATCTGCCAGAAATACGTCTAAGATGTTTAACTGCTGTATCCTATCCGTGTCCTTTCTGTATCAATGTTTTATCAATTGCTCTTATTTCCTTCCATGGAATTTCTGTTATCTCTGTCTAAGAAGATACTTCAAAATATAAATACAAAGGTAAAGAAACAGCAATTGACCATAGTGCCAATGACAGAATCACTTAGGTTAGAAAAGGCCTTCAAGATCATCAAATCCAACCATTAACCCTGCTTTAGCAAGTCCACCACCGAGCCATATTCCCAAGCACCACATCTAGACAACTTTTAAACTCAGCCAGCTCCCTTGGCAGCGTGTTCCAATGTCTGACAACCCTTTCAGTGAAAAAGTTCTTCCTAATGTCTAGTCTAAACCTCCCCTGGTGCAGCTTGAGGCCATTTCCTCTTGTTCTGTCACCCGTTACTTGTGAGAAGAGACCAGTGCCTACCTCTTTACAACATCCCTTCAGGTAGTTGTAGAGGGTGATGAGGTCTCCCCTCAGCCTCCTTTTCTTCAGACTAAATAGCCCCAGTTCCCTCATCCACTCCTCATAAGACTTGTTCTCAAGACCCTTCACCAGCTTCGTTGCCCTTCTTTGGAAACACTTCAGCACCTCAATGTCCTTCTTGTGTTGAGGTGCCCAAAACTGGACACAGGATTTGAGGTGTGGCCTCACCAATGCTGGGTACAAAGGGATGATCACGTCCCTGGTCCTGCTTGCCACACTATTTCTAATACTGGCCACGACATACAAGAGTATGTCTGATGTTACCTGATTTTCTGGCAAGAAATGTGGCATGAGAGTTCTAATACAGTCTCTACTTCTGTTGGATTACAAATGTAAAAAATAAATAAATAATTATTTAATATCAGTATTATGTTTGGCTAAGATTAATATTATTGGTGTTAGATGTGTTACAGTTCAGTTGCAGGCAAAATTATGATCCCAGTAAAGATAGAAAATTCCACTTAAATGCTTACTTTTTAATGTGTATTTATGTATTTGGAACTTTTTTTTAGGCCTGGTTCTGTTGTTCCTACTGGTTTATTTCAAGGAATTAAAACTGTTAATCCAACATTTCGAGGCTACTCTCAACAGGTAAAACTTGCTGATGTCTTTTAGATCTGACCAAGTTGTAATGTTACCTCTTATTTTTAAATCTTATACTTAACGTGCTTCCTATATTTTTGTAAAGCAAATGTGACTTAAACTTTAGTTTACATGCTTTAAATGTAGATCATCTGAAACTAAACCATCAACAGTTAAGTCAGATTTTGTTTGTTTATGTAAAATTCCTGAAAGGCCTTCAACTTTGTCGAGTAACTACTTTTTGCTTTTTTCAGGAAAATTAAAATATGTAGCTAAAACTTCTCATTTGTGTGAAATAATACTGCTAATATTTGAGCAGTCCCAAAAAACAAAATAATAATAACCAAAAAAGAATATAAAATATTTATGTTCCTCTACCAGTTATGTTTTATAAAAAGTAAGTACACAGTATCCAGTTTTCACTTAGTGTCCTTGGACAAAAACCCTACCACTGCCTGTTTCCTAAGTAGTGCTGTAGGAACTGAAAATTGGTAACTTGTTAAAGAGGTATGGATTATTTATATAGTCGAGGCATTCTTTAGTTAATCCTTCATACACTATCTTGCTGCATTCATACAGTTTGCAGTACTTCATTAAAAGCTTTCTTGCTAGAGGAGAGATTTAAACCCTGTAATTAGAGAAGCTTACTAGTATCTCCCAAGAAACTGCTGTTATTCCAAGGAGTTTTGCTGTTGCAGTTAGTATGCTTCATGTTTGTGGAGCAGAGGATTAGGACACATTTAATGTTCAAATGCTGCATGTAGCTGTTAAGTAAATGTTTAAACAGTAATCTCAGTGTTTTTTAATTTACTCATGAATTTCTTAAGAGCTACATGAATTTCTGGAAGAATAGAAAATCGGGCTTGATAACTGAGAAGCAGCTATGGACACTTGGTTCTTGCAGCTTTTAAGATTAAGAATGTCTTTTTCCATGCAGAGCAACAGTTGCTGAGAACTTTTTTAGGTTCTGCCTGGATCACACTTCAGTTGTATGTTTAGTGGGTTTCATGGCAACTGTTAAAAGAAAGCAAGTCTTTCAAGATCAACACACTCCTGTTGCCCAGCCTCGCAAGCTGGGCAGCCATTTGGGCAGCCATGTTCAATATTCAGGGAGAAAAAGGAATTATTTTGCTTAATGAAGAATGTTTCAGTTAATCTCTGTCTCAAGGTTTGAGTAGTTGTTTGTTTTTTTTATAAAAGGTTTACCAGCAAATAGGCATATTAGATTTTTTTCATTACCCAAACCCAAAACTCAAATCTGGTAGTTGTAGTTTTTAAGAAGAAGAATGCTTTCTAGTCAGCAGTTGTGAGCTTAATAAGTAATTGCTATGAGAGATGGGAATGTTGAGCAGTAAAAATTCTTACTATGAACAACCAAATACAAAAAGGAAAATAGAAACAGTTGTAGTTGCCAAGAAGAGGCTGTTGTTTTCTCCCATTCTAGCTTTATTGGATATTCTCTATTGCCAGGAACCAAGGTGCTGTATGGATTGTTGGCATTTGGTGGCTTTTAAGATATTTCCAAACACAGATTAGACTTGTAGTAATACTTCACAGCTCTTTGTGGAAACATTGATAATTAAGGAATCTTGCCTAGGCTTGAGAAGAATTAAGATCTTGTTGACAGTATGATTCAATTTGAAAGACACACTAAGTACATCATAATACTTTTTAATAGAGTACTTCTGTGCTTGGTGGAAGCAAGACTCCAATTGCTTTGCTGAACATGCTGCAGAAGATTTTAAAAACTTGTCCCTAAAACATTCCATTGCCAGCAAGGCTGGAGTCTGACCACTCTGTTGGTAGTTATCATTCTTGTAATCTATGAAAATATTTTTGTTCAAGTTGTTGAAATAAGCTCTTTGGAAATTGAAGTGTTTTGGAGGGAACTTGTATAAGATTACTTGTGACATGCAAGAACTGTACACAGGAAACAAATATATGTTCTGGAAATTAAATTAGACCTGGGACAAAGAAATTTACTTTATTCTTCTTTAACAGCCAGCTGTAGCTTTTGTTTTACTGATCTGTATCTTTTCCTGATGTGACTTTACCATCTTCCAAATTAAATGGAATAATACTGTAAAACTTTTTTTAAATCCTAGGATGCACAAGAATTTTTGCGTTGTCTAATGGATTTGCTTCATGAAGAACTTAAAGAACCAGTTGTAGAACTGGAAGATGCCCAGCCTATGAGCATTGAAGAGCCTATGGAAGAAGACAAGAGCCAGTCAGATGTAGGCTTTCAGCCCTGTGAATCCTGTGGTAACTGTGATAAAACAGAAAATGACACTATTTTCAAACCTGTCTTAGAGGATCTGGCAGAGACAACCATGTTAATTCAGGATGATGATAACTCAATCACATCCAAAGATTGGCAGAAAGAAAAAATATCAAGCAACAAGCTTAAACGAGCAAATTCTATCGAAGACTTGGAAAAAGACACAAACACTGCTTCAGAGACCACTGAATTTTTAAATAATCAAGGAACTGTCAAAGTACAGATACACAGCAGATTCTCAGGTAATGCATTACTAAAGTGCAATTGAAATAATAAAATTCTTAGAATATCTGTGAGTGGAAATGAGTTGTAGAATACAGTGGAGAGGTATAGGTCAAATAGGTAGGTGGATTTACTTGTAAACAATGCACCTGCTTAATTTATTTTTTTAGTTTAGGCATTCTGAATTCAGTTTGAATTCTCTTGAAAAGCTAAAGATTTGTATTGGGCAAGGTTTCAGATAGCCCAGAAGAGTGGGGTTTTTTGGCTTTGTTCATAACTTCGGTACGTGAATTAAAATAGTGCTTCATTCCTCAATGTCCAGTGACCTGACAGTGTGGTTAAATAAACTAAATAATGATGGTGCCTTTTCATTCTGCAGTACATTTTTGGCAGAATTTATGAAATAATGCAAATACTAATTGCAGAGTACATCAGTGATGTCCACATGAATGATATATCTGCAGCGCAAACCCCATCATCAAATGAAGGGATAAACACACGCTTATCAAACAGTCCTCCAAAATCCTTCTCATCATGCTCTTCACTGGCACCAGTCCACAAAAAAGGTATAGGCCCTTCATTTTCTCCCTTGTGGTACTGAATTGCTCTGTATTTGTTTTTGTTTTGTTGTTTCTTGTGTCTTGCATAGGAGAGGCTGGGAGAGCTAGGCTTGTTGGCTGGAGCCTGGGGAAGGAAAGGCTAAAGAGGAACTGTTGCTGTCATCAGCATTATGGGTGGTTGTAGAGAAGGCAGGGCCAGGCTGTTCTTGAAGCCATGCAGCAAACAAATGGAAGCAAGTTGCAGAAAGGAAAATTTCTGTTAGGTGGAAGTAAAAAATCTTTGCATTGAGTAGCTGAATACTGGACCACAGGTGGGAGCCCAGAGGTATCCCAAGGTTCTTGGAGGTGAATATTCCAAAGTTCAACTAGAGCAGCTTTGAACAGAGACTATACCAGATGATAACCAAAGGTCTCTTTCAATCTAGACTACTAATTTTTGTCACTTTCTAATAATTTAATTCATGGTCATCTTCATTGGGTATTGAGGGAAGAGGTATGAATGCAGTAGAACTGACTAGAGGAGTAGTGTGGCAGCAGTCTGCAAGCTCAGAAGTTGTGTGGGCTTTTTAATTCCCCATAATGGCAGGGGAATTCCCTTGTGTGCTAGGATTTGTCTGGGGGCTAATACCTAAATATAACACACCTATTCCCTTCTCTTCTGTTTCCCCCTTGCTGAATGGAAGCATGTGTTGTCTCTTGGGTGCCACAATTCTTAGATACTTTGGCCTGTCAGTGTCTTCACCTTCTTCCTGCTGTTTGTTAATGTGGATAAATGCAGCACATCCTCCACATCACTGATAAATGGAGACTTTAGAACCATCTTAAAGCAGTTTAGTGGCAAAATAAGTGATTGGAAGGAACCTTAGAGAATTCTGGGTAAAAGGTTGTATGAGGTAGTTTGTGTCCATGATAAAATTTACCTGATGCATTGTGGAAAAGAGAGGTTTTCAGATTACTTCTAACAGCAATTCTTTCTGCTGGAGATACTTCTGAATTCAGATTTTTCTATTATTTTGGACATCTTTCTAGTTATGGGATGATGCAGAGACAATATATAATACTGCTGGACAGTAAGAGACAAGAGTAGCTGCTTATGGGTAAATTCAAATAGAGCACAAACTCCCAAGGTCTCTTGGGAGGCTCTTCATCTCTTGGATAGTGTACTGACTGAAAAGGTTTTGTGGTCTACATTTTAGCCTACTGTTCCAGTAATCTGTAGAGCACAAGAGACTGCTCTCTAGTGTGTTTACCTTATTAGTGGATTTGGGTGGGGAACACATCATTGACTTGGAGTTTTTTATTTTTCTGAAAAGATGGTCTTAGGTTGGACTCTAGTAGCAAATTTAATCCACTTCAACCCACTGTCATCAGTGTTGTGATACAGTAAGCTTGTGTATGAGCTCTTTGGCCCAATATAGATCAAACTTCCTAGAAAGATGCAGTCAAATTAAGTCTCAAATGGAATGTGCTTTTTGAAGTTTATAGCTTTAGGGATTCCTGCTGAGATGAATCTTGTAGCAGTAGGCTGTAGATTTCAAGACTGGACTGGCAGTTTGAATTTTACTTAAACAGAGGCAAAATTTTCTGGTGTTTGTCCCCTGTAAACTGCTTGAGGAAGCTACAAGAATTGGCTGGTATTAGCAGTCATCTGGTTGTGTAATTGCTCAGAAATTTAGTGAACAGAAAACGGGGCTTGGCTCATCATTTAATCCTAAATATGTGTGAAGTCTAATTATATTATGCGAAGTTGAGGAAATTAGAATCCACTGTATCTTAATTTGCTTTCAACATTTTATTTTTGTCATTTTATAGTTTCTACTGTATCATCACCAAAAAGGAAGAAGCGCAAGAAGTACAGGAGTGTTATCTCTGATATATTTGATGGGACTATAATAAGCTCAGTACAGTGCTTGACTTGTGATAGGGTAAGTATGGAGGGGAAATTCTAGCTTTTTAATGGTTTTTTTTGCACCAATAAGAATACTTAGTTGTAACAAATACAGTAATTCTCTCATAATTTTATTCTTTTGTGGCAAATTTCCTCATAAGGTTAAGTTTTCGTACTTCTTCACTCAGATAGCAATCGCAGTTAGTACTGGCACTTTGTGTTCAGACTAACCTGCTTTCATTGAGCTGGGTATTTACTCAGCTGAAAAATAACATTTTGAAAATTGGTTTACAGCAAGGATGGAGAAAGAGGCTTGCTCTTGAACTTAATTTAGGTATGATTAGTTTCTAGTAATGTTCTGAATATCCTATTGCATGCCTGCTCCTGTCCTAAGTTCTCAGGTAGTTACTGTTACAAAGAAAAGGCTGTAGTCCAACCATACTGTTATGAAAGTCTTAAAGTAGATTTGAGCTAAGAAAAATCACGTTTTCAAAACATCCACACTTACTTGTACAAATTATATGAATCATTAACTGTTTTCTGTAGTTGTACTCTACTGTAAGATGTGGTGCAATGTAGAAACAGTTGTGGTTTTTTCTCTACTATTTGCTCGTGGTATTACTTAGAACAGCACATAAGATCGTTTTAAAAAAATCAATTAGCTAAACATGTCTAGTGGAGCACTTTTATTTTCAATGCAATAGTGTCAAATATTGGGTATCCAAATCTTTGCTTTGGGAGAAAGAAAATGCACAGCTGGGTCTCTTGCAACAGGTCCAGTTATATCAGGTCAAGGTGATGTCAAAGTAAGACACTGTCAAAACAATGGGCTGAAGCTTCCTGAAACTAGCTTGTGTAACAGGAGCCTGAGGCAAAAATCATAGTTCTTTATATGACTAGTAGGAAGACAAATAATAATAACTTTATAAAAAGTTTCATTGATAATGTGCAAATTCACTCTAAAATGTTAGTTTTTCTTCCCTTTTTTTAAGAAAATGCATTCTTACATCTGCCTATTTATAATTAATTTGCTACCTAGTGGAATTTTCAACTACAGGGTGACTTAGTAGTTACTGGTGAACTTTACAGAATTGAATTCAATTGCTGTTTCTCTTCAAGCTTAACTCTATTTTGTTTCATTTGTTTTCTTCTCTAGCTGTCTGTGACTCTGGAGACCTTCCAGGATCTATCCTTGCCTATTCCAGGTAAGGAAGATCTTGCTAAACTCCATTCTGCAAGTCATCAGACATCTCTTGTCAAGGCAGGATCATGTGGAGAAGCATATGCCCCCCAGGGATGGATAGCTTTTTTTATGGAATATTTCAAAAGGTAAATAATATTTACCTTGTTTTAGTTATTTATCTATTTTTAAATTCAAGTTTCTGCTCTTCTGGCAGAACATTTGTTGGTTTTCTTTCTTTTCTGTCAATGATGTTTCAGGTTTGTTGTCTCATGTGTTCCTAGCTGGTTTTGGGGTCCAGTTGTAACCTTACAAGATTGTCTTGCTGCCTTTTTCGCCAGAGATGAGCTCAAGGGTAAGAGGTTAATTACATGAACATGTTTTTTCTGTTGCTTTTTTTTTTTCCTCATATCACAATAAGATGATTAATACCTTCTTAACTTCATGCAGTTAAGCAAAGGCCACCAATTAAGACTTTAATATAGTCAATCCCTGCTCTTATGGGATCATTCATTTCAAAAAGGTAAGCTTCTCACTCAACTCCATACTTGAAGCAAGAAATGTCTGTGAAAGCTGCTTCAGAAATGTCAAGTAAATCTGAATTTGCTTTAATGAAATGGTATCAACTGAAGGTTCATAAAAAATTCAAAACCCACTATATTAGTACTCATTTTTATAGCCCTAATTTGGATTTAGTAAATTACTTCCCTTTTCTATTATATATCATATCTTTTCAGATTATGCTGTACTGCTTCATAGTTGAAAGCACAAAGCCAAGGAACCTCTCTATTTAGTTGCTATGTCAGCATTCTTAAAACTGTTAAATATTGGATGCAACCTACAGATACATTCCCTTGAAACTTTTATAAATCAAATGTATGCACTTGAAGGATAGCTATTTGGTTTTAGAGTATAATGGCTGTTTTTCTTCCCTGATTTGCAGGTGATAACATGTATAGCTGTGGAAGGTGTAAAAAGTAAGCTGGCTTTTACCTTTGTTTTAACTTGTCTTAATTTGAGTGCTTTAATGCTTCTGTTACTCAAGAGGCGTTTGTAGGATTTGTTATGGTACTGTTAATCCTTTGATACTGCCTTGTGTTCTGGCTGTCAGGAATTTAGTGTTACTAAGGTGCAGGAGTCAGGAAGCACTGACTCACTGTACCATATTGCAAATCAAATGTGATTAATTCTTTTTCATGCCTCTTAAAATTTTAGACCTTGCTAAATTGTTTTTGATCGGTAAAGTAAAACCCTCTATATTATTAGCAGATTTTAATTGATACACAGTACATCAGTGTGGTAAAAAATAAATAAATACTATGGCTTTAAATACTAAAGAACCAAGAAACAGAAATGGTATCAAGAGTGCTTGAAGCCCTTTATGGAAAAAGTGTTATTCCTTGCTGTATAACTAGTGATTTCTTAAACTTAATTGGTTTATTTTTTCTCTTTTGCTGAATAGTCGGCTTTCATGAAGCTTAAAGTTCTTTACTTTTTGCTCAGAGAAACTATTAGCTACATGGAACTTGAGTAGTATCTGTACTTGCTGCTTTGAATTTTTCAGCAGTACAGGTTGTCTTCTGAGGCATGATTGTTTGTATCATTTTGGCTACTCCATGTCTAGTCTACATTCCAGAAATATATTGGGTTTACTAATGTAATGTTCCTCTTACACTTTTGCTGATCTAGCACAATAAAATAAAACCTTTTAATAACTAATTATTGGTTGTTCTGTGTTTTGCTTTGTTTGTTTGTTTTGTTGCTTAGGTTAAGAAATGGAGTGAAATTCTGCAAAGTGCAAAAGTTTCCTGAGGTATGGTTACTACATGATCTTTAAAGTACCTTTGGTACATTATTAGGAATGTGACAAGACTAATGAGTTGCATGGAGTAAATTGTGTTTCTAATATGATGAAAGTGTCTTCATATTGGCATTTGTTTTAAGAATGTGAACAACATTTGATTATTCACGCTGTAAGAAAGTGAGCCTTAAAAAAAAAAATAATCAAATCTGTGGAACATAGCTCATTCTAGTTGCCTCAGGCCATAGAGAAAAGTGATTTTTTTTGGACAATAAAAGGAAAAGATGGTATGTACAGTGTAGTTCTTAAATATCAAATAGCATGTATAGTTCTTAAATATCAAATAGTAGCATGTATAGTTCTTGAGTGATTCTGTTGATCCTTCTTACAGATATTGTGCATTCATCTCAAAAGATTTAGACATGAACTTATGTTTTCCACAAAAATTGGGACCCATGTGTCCTTTCCCTTGGAAGGCCTGGATCTTCAGCCTTTCCTTGCAAAGGACAGTCCAGCTCAAATAGTAACTTATGATCTCCTGTCTGTCATCTGCCATCATGGAACTGCCAGCAGTAAGTACGAGGGTGATTTGTCCGGTTTTGCAGTTGATACTTACATCAGCACCTTTGTTTGAGGATGATGTCCATATACTAAAGGGTAGATAGACTAGCATTGTTAATTACAATGTGAAAGGTAGATGCTGTGATTTGTACCTTGAACGATAAGATAGCTTGCTCTTAGAGTTGACACATCCTTGAAATTGTAGCCCCAAAACAAGCAGTAACTGCTGTTTACAGGTGGATGAATAAATGTCTGTTGCTATATGTCAAGCTCGTTCCTGCCCAAGTGGTTTCAGTATTTTTAAGATTTGGAAAACAGGAGAGAAAAGTCTGAAGTCAGAAACTCCATAGATTTCTACAGAACTTACCCACTTCCTCCTACTTCCCAAACTTGAAGTATCCATTGTTTAGGTGAAGTTGTTCCCATTTCTTCTGGATGCTTTTTCATCTTCCATTTTATTGCTTGCTGAGTGATACTGCTTATAATCAGTTTAGTAGATTGTTGATTACGTAATTATTGATAGTTGAAGATGGTTTTGAAAGTAGTAATAATTTAAAATACGGGTAGTCTTCAAAACACAGTTAAGCATTGTCTTGATAATCATGTAGCTGTTCCTCATCTATGCTAGTTTCTGTTATAAAACATACAAAGATTGTAAAAGAGATAATTGTGGAAACTGCTTAAGAGAAATTGTTCAGTCTTACTCTGATTTGAATACCAGAGTTCAGGAGTGCATTAGACACTGAGCTGTTTGAAGAGCTGAAGAATATGCTGAAAGCCATGTCCAACCTTGCACTAGCTGATAGAAATTCAGAAAAAAAAGCTGATATTGAGTTTGAGAAAAGTTAATATCCAGATCCTGTCTAGTAATGATTTAATGTTTCTCCCATGTAAGACTTGCTTTTTTTTGGACTTACTGTGCAATACATGAAAAATAAGTAAAATGGGCAGCTCTGGATGATTTTTAATAACTGTTGGTTCTAACACTCTAGGTGGACATTATATAGCTTATTGTCGCAACAATTTAAATAATTTGTGGTATGAATTTGATGACCAGAGTGTCACAGAAGTATCAGAATCTACAGTGCAAAATGCAGAAGCCTATGTTCTCTTCTACAGGTAAGAAATTAAAAGTACAATCTTGCTCATATTTGTCAGGTATGTAAAGAATACTTCAAGCAGCTGGGCAGCTTTTGGGAATTAGCTGCCCCACAAGAAACCAGAAAAGCGTATACTGGAGAGACAAACCTTCAGTTGTGTCATTAACACTTGCTCTGTCACAGCTAAAACATGGATAGAACTTAATGAAAACTAACTCTGCATAAATAAAGTATGGTAAGATGACAAGGAAGAGGACTAGAAGCAGCTGTTAGAAGTGGCCACCGATTACCTTGTTTTCAATTAGAGAAAAGGAATTCTGCACATGGAGAGGTTTTGCAAGCAGACTCCAACTGTTAGAGCTCTAAAGGGAATTGTGGGAAGTCTTCAGCAGATGCAATGTGGAAGAAGAGAGGTTTTACTGTGTTGTAATTTACTCTTGGGGAATCTATAGACTGGTCTTTTCCTGAAAGTTGAAATGAGAGGTGAGAAGTCACGATATCATCATCCTCAGTCTAAGGAATTTTTGTACTTGAAATAATAAAAGCAACTTAACTCAATATTCCAATTATAAATTTATGGTACTAACATCAAATTTCCATTAAAAGTTCACCATTAAATAGATTGTGTCAGAGTTGCACAAGAAATGAGATGTGTTCTGAGGAGGTTTTAACTTTTCATTATGAGCACACGTACATGTCACCACCTGAGCCTGGGAGTCTGACTCAGTGGATCTTTGGAAAGGAATATGGAAGTCATGCTGTATTGCTAAGGAAGACCACTGTACCTGATTGTGGGCAAACATATTGAAATAAATAATAAAATAATTTCATTATAGTTGGTTTTAAAAAAGAATATGCCCACAAAAAATTACCACACACACAACATAGATGTTCTTTCAGTGCATTTTTGAAAGCTTAGTGGAGATAACTTATGCGTTTTTAAGTTGTGGCTGGAAAGTGAACTTACCTGAATTTCACTTTCAGCCTTCTGAGTTTTTTTTAAATAATTTTGATCTGAATTAAACAGGTAATGTATTTTAATTAGGAAAAAAACCAATTGCTATGAATCTACTCTTTTAGTCTTGTTTTGCTGTACTATAAATAACCTTGCTGCTATAGCCATTAGGTCTACAGGAAGCTTTTCTCTCAGCTATTTGAGTCAACTTTAACTCCATAAATTAACTGAGTTGGCCCAGCTTTTGTATGATGTTGAGTGAAGTTTCAGGTCAGGGTTTTGGAGGATGAAATGAATGGTTAAAACCTAATTCTGGAGAAGAGAGATTGTATTAAATCTAAAATCAGGAGAGCAGAGATACTTCCAGTTGGGCAGCAGCAACAGCCTCTCTGAGAAAAGCAGGGGGATACAGGAAAATTGGGGGAATTACCCAGTCTACTTACTGTTCAGCCTTACTTCTGAAGGTAAATAAGGAGCATCTCCCAAGGAGTAGAGCTGGCAAAGGTTTAGCTCAAAAAAACTGAATAGAAGAAATGGGCAGATGTGCAGAGCCTTATCTCCTTTTCCTGTGGTAGTAATCACCTCTGCAGTATAGTCAGCTGTCTCTGTTGCAGTCCTACTGGTTGCTTTCTCGGGCTGGTGGGTTGGATGGAAACTGTCAGCCATCTTTGAGAGGTCTCCCTTGACCTGCTGATCACAATTCTTTTGATGCAATCCAGGATATGATTGTCTTTCTGTGCTGCAAACGCACATTGTGCATTGAGCTTCTCATCAACCATTACTCCCGGGTCCTTTCCCTCAGGGCTGTTTTCAATCCATTCTGTGCCCAGCCTGTAATTGTGCTTCAGATTGTCCTGATCTGTGTGCAGGACCTTGCACTTGGCCTTATTGAACTTCATGAAGTTGGCATAGGCCTAACTCTTAAGCCTGTCAGGGTCTCTCTGGATGGCATCCCTTTTCTCCAGCATGTTGACAGCACCCACACAGCTTGGTGTTGTCAGCAAACTTGCTGAGGATACATTCACTCCTTCTGTCCATGTCGCCAACAAAGATACTAAACAGCACCAGTCCCAGTACTGACCCTTGAGGAATGCCACTCTTCACTGGTCTCCATTTGGACATCAAGCTGTTGACCACAACTCTTTGAGTGTGACCATTCAGCTAATTCCTTATCCACCAAGTGGTTTAGAGACCAGGATGTCATACAGGACAGCATTGAATGCTTTGCACAAGTCCAGGTAGATGATCTTCCCTTGTCCATTGATGCTGTGACCCCTTCATAAAAGTCACCAAATTTGTCAGGCACCATTTGCTCTTGGTGAAACCATGTTGGTTGCCACCAACCACCTCCTTGTTTTCCATGTGCCTTAGCAGAGCCTTCACGAGGATCTGCTCCATGATCTTGCCAGGCACAGAGGTGAGACTGACTAGTGTGTAGTTCCCCAGATATTTTTTTTCCCTTTTTGGAAATGGGGGTTATGTTTCCCCTTTTCCAGTCAGTGAGAGCTTCACCAGACTGCCATGACTTGTCAAATACGAAAAGTTTTTTCACATGCTAAGTCAACTACATGCTAGTAGAACTTTGAAGTATAGACACAGCCCAGGAAATTTACTTGAAAGTACAGTTTTCACAAAGTAAATGATCTGCACTGTGCACGAGGTTATGTATTTGTTTAATGATTTCTATTTCGGTAATAGAAAGAGCAGTGAAGAAGCACAGAGAGAGAGACGGAAAATATCGGGTCTGCTGAATATGATGGAACCAAGTCTTCTGCAGTTCTACATTTCCAGACAGTGGTTAAATAAATTCAAGACTTTTGCAGAGCCTGGGCCAATTTCAAATAATGACTTCCTCTGTATGCATGGAGGTGAGACTGTAACTGAGTATCGTTTTAAAAGAATTTGTCTGTACAGGGATGTACACTTGGTTTAATTAAAGGAATTTGAATGTGTTAAGTTCACATCACATGTAACTTCTTAGGTAAATTGGAACTATAACTTGTTAGGTAAATTATTAGTAGCTGACTGGTTGTAAATGATGCTGTGTGAAGTTCCAATTTTTTATTATTCTCTCTGCACATTTAATTTTCTCCATAAACTTTCTTGATTCTTAAAGAGGAACAGTTTGGCTTCTGTGCTTGCTTCCTAAACATGTAATGATTTTTTTTTTTTTTTAAATCCTGTCACTTTATCATCATCCTCAATACTTCGATCTACCGATCTAAATCTCTTTCTCAGCTGTGTGCAAGAAGTAACAAGAAGGTTTGAAAGCAGGGGGAGAAGAAATTGGTCTGATACAGAGTATCCAGTGCATAGTAGTGTGAAAATAGGGTAGCAAGTCTGTGTATTTTGTATAGGAGCATAAACATTTTACTTGTGCTAAATGTTAATTAAAATGAGACAATTACATTAAGCAATAAATACTTGAGAAAATATCCATATTTCAGTGCTAACATTCCAAGAAGTCATTATTATGTGGTGTTCTTATACTTATTTTCTAATAATAAATACAGCTGTATTAATTAGATTAGCAGTTAGAGGTGCTGCCTTGTTGCTGAACCAAACTTTTGACATAGCAATATTGTGCCCCTGTAGAAATTTGCATTGTGGGTTTTTTTTCCCCCAGGGTTACAGCAGATGACTTGTTGTAAGAGTGCCCAAATGACTAGATTTTCCCTGTTCAAAAGCATTCCTGAATAGCACGTTGCTGCTTACCATATGCTTAAATTCAGTGCTTCTAATGCTGCAATGCCCCTCTCTTTCTGCCTTCTTCAAAATGTTGCTACTTTCAAGCATTCATATTGTTTGAAGTAATTCAAAAAGGTCTATAGGAAATAAATTTGAATAGACAGTTTGCTAATGTGTTTATATGCAGAATCAAAATATTTAATCACTCTTTAACATTTTAATCGTATACCTGAAGAAGTATTTTGCAATCAGTATCTAAAAAGGACTTTAGCCCTTAAATTTTAATCTTTCACGTGGTTCTGTTTTTTTATAAGCTTTTCAGCCTCATAAAAGACTAAAATTAGAGTGGTTTCTGAATAAAATAATAGATTATACTGTGATTAAACTTCTTTCACATGATTTCTCTGAATTCATTGAAACATCGGGTTTTAAAAATTTATTTATTCAGAGACTTCTAACATAGTCTCTTCTTCCCCCCTTCTCCACGATAAAATCTATTTTTTTTCATCCCCTATTGTTTCTGTAGGTGTTCCACCACACAAAGCTAACTTCATAGAGGACCTAGTTGTGATGCTACCTCAAAATATATGGGATAATCTGTATAGCAGGTAAGTTTTGTGCTATAACTGGAGAAAATCCAGTGGTACGGTCTGAGGACAAATATGTGCCAGGCAGCAACGTCAGACTTTGTTTTTCTTAGCCACTAACTCTA
Source organism: Hemiprocne comata (assembly GCA_020745705.1). Classification (NCBI taxonomy): domain Eukaryota; kingdom Metazoa; phylum Chordata; class Aves; order Apodiformes; family Apodidae; genus Hemiprocne; species Hemiprocne comata. The sequence goes on from CM036593.1 coordinate 20,597,528, forward strand.
TATTTTCTCTAGGCACAAAGCTAAGTGAAGGAATTGCAAACAGCCAATTTATATGATTTGCTTGTGCAGAGTAATGCTAAAAGCCTACATAAAGTAGTGTGTTACCGGGACACTACTTGAGTATTAAACCAATAATCATGTATGGTATGTACAAAATGACACAAAGTAGGTCAGCAAAAATACTCTTTCCAAGAGGTATTTTGAAAGAGCTCTCTGTACCAGCTTCCTGTTCTCTTGTTGGCTGGAGTCAGCTTTTCTTTTATGTTGGCTTTGAATCCATAGCCTCTGCTGCCAGTACTGCTTTAAAATAACTGAGATATAAGTGTTCATAGAACTGCTCCACACTTTTAAAATGTAGGTCAGGTTTAAGTGCTTGCTTATAAGGGAGGGGGTCTTACAACATGTGTCTCCTTTAAAGTAAAAAAATGCAGCTTTGATGACCTTAAGGACTTTGTACTGCACTTGTATTAAATATTTTTAGCTGTTAATTTCCTGCCTCCTAAGCACTGTAGCTAGAGGGTTGGGGTTGTTTTGTTTTAAAATTTCAATGAACAGAAGTGAAAAATAGAAACAATGCTATTTCCAGCTTATTTTCACTTTCTTAGATGTATGGAATTTCTCTTTCTAACTGACACAAGGCATTATCCATTTTCTGTAAGCAGAAATATTTGATAAATCTGAAGAAAAAGGGTTTAAAACCTCTTACTAATTTCCCTTCTCTATACATTTTAACAAGATGTCAAACGGTAATAATTTGATAGAAAAGTAGAAGTCCCAGAGATGATAGGGTCCTCCAGAGTCATCTACCAGGAGGAAAAGAGGTATGAATTGTTATTACTAAACATTTGTCTTCAGTCTGGCTTCCTGACTGGCACATGCATTGTTCAACACAGAGTAGCTCTGAAGCAACCATGTTTTGCTTTTTGTCTTGGTGTTACCTGGGAATTCTGGGAGAATACCATGGCTGCAGTGGGTGAGAGTTCAGGGTGAGGAAGCTAAGTATGGTCGAAACTGACTTTTACTGACAAAGTATTAAGGAACTTGAGATACTGTTCTGGGATGCCAATTGACATCCCAAACACATCTATTTTGCTGCTCACATGGCATCTGAGGTTTTGGAAGAGCAACCAAATTGGAAGAGAACACAGCTCTGATGGAAATAATTATTCAACTAGGAAGTAAAACCTGGAATATCCTTATCCCAGTGCATATTTAAATCTGACCTTTCTGTTGTAGTACATGCATCTCTTAAGGCTGCTAGTCTTTCAAGAATGTTTTCCTTATCAAGCTTGCAGTTTCCAGGCTAGCAAATGCTGCTCATGTTCATAATTTTATTTATATTTATATATACATATACACACATGCATATATTTATCTCCTGTGCTTCTCAGTGATAGTGCCCCTGAAGACTTCCATGTATGCAGTTTCACACAAGGAAAATATGAAGGGGAGGGTCATGAAGAATAACTTTTTAAGAACGAAACAAGGAACAACTTCAGAGGCTTGTGTCAGGAAGGCAGCAAACTTCTGAAGAGCCTGCAGTGGAGTGGAGGCATACTGCTTAGATGGAAGTGGCTGGAAAATTTCCTTAATCTGTTTCTTAGAGGCTTTAATAAAATCCCACATGGTGTATATACAGTAGAATCCTTGCTGACATATTCTTCCCATAGTAACTAACGCCTTTGGAATTAATGTGATAGGGCAGAGTTTGAGCTGGTTTGTACTGGATTTAGGCAGTCAGAACTTGAAAGATGGCTATGTCTTAGGACAGAGTACAAACTATTACTAGGAAAATAAATGGCACGTATCAGAGTTCTGGTACATGTTATAAGAAACTGACACTTGCAATGTCTGCAAGTGCATTGTCTTTTTATATGGTGTTCTCCACAAGGTTAATGTTTTTTTACTTTCACTGCAGGTATGGAGGAGGACCAGCTGTTAACCATCTCTATGTTTGTCACACCTGTCAAATAGAGTCTGAAAGAATTGAAAAAAGAAGGAAAAATGAATTGGAAATGTTTATTCGGGTAAAAATGTAAACATTTATTCATTCTGCTTTTTGACATCAGCTGGCATTCATGACTTGCCTCAAGGGGTTACCAGAAGTTCATAGGTGATTCCTGCAACAAATAGACTTTATTAAATATCTGTATACCTATATGACAACAGTAATGTTCTTGTGATGTCCCAGATAACTATTTATATGGAGAAGTACTTAGAGAAAATATTTAATGTGTTTCTTAAATTGCTTTTTTATACCAGTCAGCCTCACCTCCATCCTTGGAAAAATGATGGAGCGGCTCATTCTGGAGGTCATCTCTAAGCGCATAGAAGAGAAGAAGGTTATCAGGAGTAGCCAGCATGGATTTACCACGGGGAAATCATGCTTGACTCATCTGATAGCCTTCTATGGTGTTGTGACTGAATGGGTAGATGCAGGGAGAGCAGTGGATGTAGTCTACCTTGACCTTAGCAAGGCTTTTGACACTGTCTCCCATAGCACCATCATGAGCAAGTTCAGGAAGTGTGGGGTAGAAGAGTGGACAGTGAGATGGATTAAGAACTGGCTAAACAATAGAGCCCAGAGGGTGGTGATCAGTGGTACAGAGTCCAGCTGGAGACCTGTAACTAGTGAAGTCCCTCAGGGATCAGTGCTGAGTCCAGTCCTGTTCAACACCTTCAATCAACGACCTGGATGAGGGGATAGAGTGTATCCTCAGCAAGTTTCCTGATATGAAACTGGCAGGATTGGCTGATACACCTGAAGGCTGTGCAGCCATTCAGCAAGATTTGGACAGACTGGAGAGCTGGGCAAAGAGGAACCTAATGAGGCTCAACAAGAGTAAGTGTAGAGTCCTGCACCTGGGAGGAAATAACAACATGCACCAGTATTGATTAGGAGCTGACCTCCTAGAAAGCAGCTCCATGGAGAAGAATCTTGGACTCCTGGTGAACAACAAGTTATCCATGGGACAGCAATGTACCCTTGTGGCCAAGAAGGCCAGTGGTATGCTGGGGTGCATCAAGAAGAGTGTGTCCAGCAGGTTGAGGGAAGTTCTCCTTCCCCTCTACTCTGGCCTAGTGAGACCCCACCTGGAGTACTGTGTCCAGTTCTAGGCTCCCCTGTTCAAGAGGGACAGAGATTCACTTGAGAGTCCAATGGGGTGCTGTGAGGATGATTAAGGGACTAGAACACCTATGAGGAAAGGCTGAGAGACATGGGGCTGTTTAATCTAGAGAAGAGAAGACTGAGAGGGAATCTTATTAATGTATATAAATATCTGAGGGGTGGGTGTCAAGAAGGAGGGGCCAATCTCTTTTCAGTCGTGCCCTGTGACAGAACAAGGGGCAGTGGGTGCAAACTAGAATGCAGGAAGTTCCTCCTCAAAATGAGGAAGAACTTCTTTACTGTGAGGGTTATGGAGCACTGGAACAGGATGCCCAAAGAGGTTGTGGAGTCTCCTTCTCTGGAGACTTTCAGGACCTGTCTGGATGCATTTCTGTGTGACCTGTCCCAGATTCTGTGGTGGTCCTGCTCTGGCAGGGGGATTGGACTTGATGATCACCAGAGGTCCCTTCCAACCCCTACCATTCTGTGAGTCTGTGATAGTATGGGAACATAGTGCAGCCACATGAGCAGTTATTCTGAACACACTGCCAATGATCTGTTCTGTGCAATCTGATAAGGTTTAAGTGCAGTAATACTATGCCAGCAAAATTAATAATAATATTTAGATCTAATTTAAATAATATAATTAGAAATGTAAATAAATACAGATAATTCAATGTTAATTAAAATGCCTTTGTATTGTAATGGATATGTAAAATTGCTATCGAGCATCTACTGTATTTTCCAATAGCAACAGAAGCTCAGAAAATGAGGATGTGATTTTGTTTTTTTAATTATGTTTTAATTTTAAAATAGTAGTGACAAAAATTATTTTTTGTTTTTTAAACAGAAGCAAAGTCAACTCATGAAAAGTCACAGTGCATTAGTTCACCCTGCCTTGCTTGGCATGTGTTCAAAGTATTAGTGGAAAAACAAACATAGATGAACATACAGTTCATCACAAAAAGAACCTTCCATAAAATTACAGAGCAAATCTTTCAAAACACAGTTTTGTTTTATTTTATTTTACAAAAATTAGTTTTCTGCTTTCTTCTATCATCGGAAAGTTCAGCCTTCACAGTAATTATCCAGTGGTGTTTGCTGGGTGAGCACTTGTGCTTAATAACTTGTTGCTGTTTCCAGGGGAAAATAAATAAGTTCTCAAGGAAACAATAAATTGTCTTTTAATATGAAGGCTACAACTACATCAGAATCACTACAGTAAAATCCCACCTTGGGAATTCACTAGGTTTTTACTGTTCTGATGGTCAGTAATTCTTTAAAATGTTCTGCTGCAGTGTAATACACTGTTAATAATTACAGTGGTTAAAAAAATTCAATAGTTCAAGGGAAAAAAAAGTAGAAAACACTTTATTTTTCCTTTCAGCTTAACAGAGCATTCCAAGAAGAAGAATCTCCATCAACATTTTACTGCATCAGTATGCAATGGTTCAGAGAATGGGAAGGATTTGTAAAGGGTAAAGACAGTGGTAAGTTGTGCTCCATTTCAAAGCATGGGTAATCTTTCCTTTTTTGTTGTCCTGCACTGGCACTGTTTAAGTAAATTGTTCCTGCTTTGGTAGAAGGCTGCAGGAAGAAAAGCTCTTAAAATGAACATCTAACACACAGGTTACAAATATATCCAGGAACCAAATTACAGAAGATAGTCAAATAATTCACAAGAATGGATAATGGGATACTTGTGGAAAGAAGGTTGCTCGTTTGCAGGGGGTTGGCTGTTAGCAGCAGGAAAATTGGATCCAAGCACAAAGGAGGATGGATTTTGCTACATAAAGTGCTATGCTACAGGTTCTGGAGGAAAGGTGACCTCGCTGTCACAAACTAAACTCATAGATAACTGAGTAGCAGCTATAATAATATCACTTTAGCCTACTTAAAATGTCTCTAAAGTTTTTAAATGGAAACACTGGTAAAATGTTCTGCAGTCTTGCCTGAATCTGCTCTAGGACAACTTTGCTAGGGGTAAGAATTAGGAATGCTTTGAAAAACTTGCTCTGAATTAAAATTATTTTAACAACTTAGAATGTACTGTTAAACAGTACAAGAACAAGCAGTGAACAAATGAACTATTTCTCCTTCCATTTGAAAACAGAACCTCCAACCTGCCATTTGTTTTCAGCTCTCCCAGTTTTAATCATCTTTCTTTCATCTAGATCCTCCTGGTCCTATTGATAACGCTAAGATTGCACTAACAAAATGTGGAAATGCTGTGCTAAAACAAGGTAGGTGTCCAATATTGCTGCATCTTTGGGCTCCTTATGATGCTGACATTTGGAAAATTGATTATGTATTTTTTTTTTAAAACGTTGTTATAAAATGGCAATTCCTAGTTAATCTGTGTTGTGCCCATTTTGGGAGGACCAGCTGCTTCTTCAAATAAAGAGTAAGTATCAGTAATAGATTAATCCAAGTACAGACAAGTGTGGAAGGAGGTGCAGAGTAACTATAAAATGGATAGTATGTTTTGGCTTTGGATCACTTGGTTTGATTTGGATTTTCTTAACATAAATTGGGAGATGTTTGGCTTTTAGACTGTCATGTCTGTATGTATTTATTTGAATCTTGAAATGTATTATGAATTGAGAGTTACTTCTGACATAGGGAAATAAACCACAGTAACTAAATGCTGTTGCTCACTTTTCTGCAAGTTATTTGCCACTGTAGATTGCAAAAACTTAGTGTGTCAAGATACTGATTTTGTTCTTATTCTTCATAGTCAGATGCTTAACAGGATTAATTTTAAATGTGTAGGTACAGAGACAAAAAATCTAACATGGCTTGCTTTGTGAAGACTTTAGACTTCGTATGAATATTTAAATTAATTGTAACTTAGCTTAAAAAAACCCACAACATTAAGATTAACCTTTATTTAACTGGATTTTTTCCCTATTTAACTTAATGCCACAGCATAAAGTGGACCTACCAATGGCAATTCACTGGAGGCCACTAGGCCCTGCATAAATCTCACCAATTGTAAAATGTCAAGAGTGTATTTAAAAAAGAACGAGTTCTTGCACTCATGAGTTTTGCAGTACTTTTTAATGATTTCAGTACTAATGTAGAATTCAAGTAGAAGGTATAAAGCATCTGACCGATGTGTAGCCAAGAAAAAAAGATGGTTTTAGAATCAATAATAGTGCTCCAGTGGTCCTGATCCCTGTGCATTCATTCCCTGTGCCTGTTCAGTTAAACGTTGCCATTGGAAGTGCTGGAATCTGGATAAGGGAGTGAAGTTCTACTCCTGTGACTACAGAGGTGGAGATGTTTTTTTGAGTACCTGAGTCTAAATGAGTAAAACTGAGGCATAATGTCACTAGTATGGCATAGGATCTGCATCATGACTTCCAGATTAAGCTTTGCATTAATTAGTTGGACGAAGCTTTGGATTTGTGTAGGTAAACAAATGTGCAGCTCTTTGTACCCTTTGGAAACTCTTTATACATGAAGTACAGTAGTAGGCAGACTGGAGCAGGTGATGAGGGCAGAAGAGTATAGGAGGTAGGGGAGAAATCTCCTTGCTAGTGGAGAAGTGGGGGCACTTCCCCACTTTTTTTTTTTAAGTAGGAGGGTGCTGAAATTAGTCTTAACAAGACAGATTAATAGCATCTAATAAGGACATTGGGAGGAATTTGCTGGGCAGGTTTTTAATGAATTGCTTAAATAAGAGGTTTATTCAGATAGAACAGAAATTTGTCCTCTGGCTAGGTTATTGTTATCAGGTTAGGGTTTTAAATTTGAATCTATATTTTTTCTTTTTGTTTCTGTTGTGGACTTCAAAGAAGTAATGAAATAATTATTCTAAACAGTAATTAAAATTTTAAAAATGTTTTCAGGTGCCGATTCTGGACAAATATCTGAAGAAACATGGAATTTTCTTCAGTCAATCTATGGTGGAGGTCCAGAGATTATACTCAGACCACCTGTTCCTCCAGTAGAACCTGATATCTTGCAAACAGAGGAGAAGATTGAATTAGAAACTCATGGTCTGTAGCTATTGAGAAAGATATGACCTTGTAAGGAATCCAGCTTCCTTACAAAATGCCCAAAATACATTCCTAAAAGTTTTATTCTCTTATGTCTGTTGGAGGCACAGCTCACTGGGCATTACGTTAATTACAGAATAGTAAGTTGAAATCTCTGTTACAATTTGCTTAACTAGAGGCCATTTCTCTGTTTTGGAAGGCATGTGGTTTGTGCATTTTGGAGTGTTTGGTCAACGGAAAAATGTAATTTCTGAAGTTTTTGGTATAAATCAATCCTGTTACCCTTAGACTTGAAAAACGAGGACAAAGTTTAGAGATGTTCAGTAGCCCTTCTGATTCCTGATTGGGCTTCCTAGATATACAAACTTTTGTCTGTCTCAATTGTACAGTCTTGACAAGCCTAGATATATGGGGAGTACATTTTAAATGGATTGCAGTCAATGTTGAGGAAAAGGATTTTAATTTCCTAAATGCTCAGGAAAAAATTCTCACTTATTTTGCACTGTAAGTATATGAAATGGGTAGTATATAACATCCAAATACTTACTGTATTTGAATGGATCAAACATTAGTGTAGACTGAATATTGTTTTAGTCAGCAAATGTCATAACTTATTACCTACTAAATTTTACATCTTATTATAGTCTTCTGTGACTCTATAAACCTGGCTAGTGTCTTTAATAGTATATGTGACAAAAAGATTTAGTCTTCTCTAGGGTAACGTTTGAGAGCATGAAGTGTGAAATATAAAATTATTATGGACATGAGTGATATAAATTTCAGAAATTAAATTGTCTGGTCTCTTGAATTACATTCATATACAGTTCCATTTGAAGGATTTTATTGTATTGTTAAAAATTTTCATGGGCATGATGATCTGTAATGTCAGAAGCTGGAGAAAATGTACATGTCGCAAAACTTTACTGAATGATTCATATTGGAATGCAGAATTGCACTTGCTCTTGTTTTTGCCTGATACTGTTACCTAATAAGCACCATTATTCAAGGCTGAATCAATAAAAAAAAAAATTAAACTGTGGAAGAGAGGGGAAAAATAGCTTTGATAAACGTTTTTCCTTTATTACATCAATACAAAAACTTTTGAAGTGATGCTGTGGTACTGCTCTGGCACTCATATAACCGTATTTCTTGGCTACTTTATATGCCAGGCAATGATGTTGATAGTTCTGGCCTCAAAGTAAGGAAATGCTGATATATCATTTTCTGGATGATTTTATGTCTACTGTAAAATCAAACTGGTTTTGAACTTTGTAAAGCACTGGAAGCCATTCTGGTTAAAAAGCCACCTATAAGAGTACCAGAGAAAGTGTCCTCTAACCATAAGTACTTGCTAATGTGCTGTGTAGGAGGAGTCAGTTATGTCTGAAGGTAAATCCCAGTATTTTCCTCAGCCTACCTGAGAAGCACTAGAGCTAAAAACACAACAGCACAAATAAGAGGGGGAAATGGGCAGCAGTGTGAAGCCAATGATTATGCGGCTGGTACAGAAGGAAAACTCTTCAATTTTAACCTGAATTGCAAGCAGCTCTTGTGCAGCCTGTTAAGTTTTCGATCTTGTGTTTAAGTGTTCTTTAAATTCCAGAGAAGGTCATGGGACATTGGCAGCTCATAAGCCTTGCCATGTACACATGTATCGATGACAAGAAACAGTTGATGTCTGACAATACAATTTTGTCTTAGTAGGTAGGGCAACTTGAAGTTAATATCTAGTTATCTCTGTATCTGCTGGGTAAACAAACACGTCAGTTACCACTGCAGACTTGTCTTACTTGTTAACTTGCTTATAAACAGTCAATAGTAACTAGCTAACCTTGGCCTGTGGCTGTTCTCAGTTCCCACCTCCATTCTTTGGTTCTTTTTTCATATTAGGGTGACTTTTTTTGCTAAGGTTTTATCTCATTTAAGCTATTATTAAGGTTCTCTAACATACTAAAGCTAAATAACAGTGAAGAGGTCTGCATACTTTAAGTAGAATTTTTCAGACATGATGTTCTTAATTGGAAACTTGGGAAATACTGTCTTGGATAAATCGCTGTATGGTGGTCAGGTTTACCAATATACTCAATGTTTTAATTAATAATCTGGATGGTGGAACAGACTGTGTCTGTTAAAACTTTCAAGAGAAAAATTTATTGAGTGTTAGGGACATCACCTTTTGGGGGATTGGAGCAGTTCTGTGTTAAGTATTCTGGGTATTATAGCAGATCAGACCAAGAATTAAAATCCAGTGATACCAAAACAAAATCTGTTCTGAGTACTAGTAACAAAAGCATCAGATGTCAGGCACAGGAGGTAATTATTCTGCTCTACTTGGTGCTGTGCTGCTTGTGAGATCTCTGCTGTTCCCAGTTTTGGATGCTGTATGATGATAAATACAGGTTGGGGAGAGGTTATTTCAGAGAAGAGAAAAAAGACTCAGCACAGAAAATGAAGTTGTTCTCTTGCTTAGAAGAATGCTGAAAATGCAAGACTTCCAATGTGGAAATAAATGCTCGGTAATAGTGAACAGTTTTTCCTAGCTGAGTAGAAATCTTTGTCTCAGCTTTAGCAATGGTGACTTGTGATGGGTTTAGGTGTAGCCTCTTAGAAACCTAGAAATATTCTAGCAGTTTTGCCAGTCTTTTCCACTGGGTGCTTGGGAATCCATAGTCAAACAGAAACTGAGATGCCCACAGATGAGTAGCAAGACTCTCTGAAGTAGCAGTTTGTGTCTGTCACCATGGCAAAAGGCATTTTCACACTATAGCTATTTGTTATGCTTTAAAAAAAGAAATCCTGAGTTTGTGATGAAACAGATGTGTTTGTGTTCAAGACAGACAGGGGATGTCTGTCTTGCTTTTAGCCCTTTGAGAGCTCAACAAAGGGTTTTATGCCACAGAAATGGAAATAGCCTTTTAAAGTAAGGCAGTGTGAGACACTCCAGATAGATGACTTGTGTGTGCTGGAGGGAAGGCAACACTTCAGAGAATAGGTAAAGGAGAAGCCTTTACTGTGAAGAGCTGTCTGACTCACAGCAAAGAACAAATGCATCTCAGGAAGGGGCTGTGGAAATTTATTTTTTTTCCATAAGCCTTTCACCAGACTATTTGGATTCTTTATTCATTTGTTTCCAGTTGAGGAAACACAGCAATGTGTTTTGGTGCCAGAGAAGCTGTCATTTCAAGAAGGGAAAAATCCAGTGGAGTCCTTGTTTAAGGCCTAGGAATCTAGACTTGAGCTGTTTAAAAAATTGCTGTTTGGTCTGGTAATCTTAATCCTCTCTTCTGGAGAAAACAGAGGAGGGGGTGCTTACCAGCTCAAAGCTTGATTTCTCTACATTTTTGAAGTTTTTTTTGCAAGTAGTATAGCTAATTGTTCATCTGAACTGCCAACATCGAGGAGAGTGCTTCACATACTTTGTAACTGAATAGTGCCAGTTGGAGGGAAAAGGATCAGCAGAAGGGCTATTGAATTGCTTAGTAGTAAAATAAGGCACTCGTACGCTTCAGAGATGAGAGCTAAGTAGTCCGTCTGCTTAATAAAGCAAATAAAAATGACCTGCTTGTTAGCTGTAAAATTATCCCATGTTACACTTCCACTGACTTAAAGGCCAGTCTTTTCCTTCCCTGTGACTGGAACATTAGGAAATTAAGGAAGTTCTGAAGACAATTCTGTGGTGCAAATTAATTGTTTAACTTGAGTAGTCCAGAAAGCTTCTTTCTGCAAGCTTAATCTAAATTAGCCCTGTGTCTAGGGATAGATATATGTAGAGATATATAAAAATGCACATAATCTATATCTCCAGTCTCTTAATTGAACTGTGGCTGGAGACACTACAGTAATTATTTTTGGTTCTATGTTGGAATAGTAATCTTGAGTAGACACGTGATTAACGTTCTTTTTTTTGTTTTCAAATAAATAAATGACATTCAATTGACTGCTCTAATGGCTGTCAGCCTTCCCATCAGTAATGGCCTGAAAGTTTGCTAGGTAAGTTAGAGACTTCACACACTGTTCAAAAGCTTTGTCAAGATAGGATGAAAAAGGGCAAAAGCTGTTGTTATTAATTCATACCAGACAAACTCAGAACTGTTTTGATAATGCTGCATATTTTATTTGAATACTGTTTTCATTGTCAGCTGTTGAGCTGCCTAAATGCAGCAAAAACATTATTTTAAGGTTTCCTCTAGTATCTGTTTGACAGAAACTGCTGTAGCGTAAGCTCTCTGTGGTGAGACACTAACAAACCTGTCAAATCTGAATTAAAGGGAGAACAGCCATGCCCGTTGTTGCTACACATCCCTGACAGTGGCAGAGAGATCTTGCAATTGAATTTTACTGCTGTCTAGATACGATTATGACTTGCAAACCTACTATATGTAGCTGGGTCAATGGAAGCTGATTTGTGGGTTTTTACATTTCATTCATCTACTTCTCCCTGGTGATAACCACATTTGATACAGAAGTTCTAGTCTGTTTAGCTTTGCTTGGGAGTCACATAGTCATGTGGGACTGCATAGCATTCTGTCAACAGAGCTTTGCTGATAGGAATTAACTTCTGACCAAGCCATCAAAGTAGAGATGTCAGAAGATGGGAGCTAACAACTAGTAGTGCATTAGTCCCTGCTGTAATTTGATGTGCTAGGCTAATGCATTATGCAAGAATCCTGCTTCTCAGATCCAGAACTCGGGGATTAGCTTTTTCTAACAGAAGATGTCCTAGGTTTTTGTAGAATGACTAAAGCAAAGAAATTCCTTTCAAGTTAGCATTATAGGCATTTATTTTTTAATACTGCTAACATTTGATTTTTTTTTTTTAATTTAGTGATAGATCATCCTGTTGTTATATAAGTTCATTTGGAAAAGCAAACGAGATCTGGAAAACTTACACGAACACTTCTGCTTAAAGGGGCAAGTGGTTTCTTTATATTTGCCATGCAACTCTTACATTGAACTAAGAAAATTCTGCTCCATTTATTCCTTTTGAATTATACATCTGGCTTAGTGCAGTCTAAGCAGTTTTCTCACTGAAAACCTTTCAGCTCTTCATTTTGCCCAGGAAATGAGTAAAACAACTAGGCTTTTTCATTCTTCCAAACAGATGGCTTTTCTGGCTTCCCTCTATACTTAAGCCATCCAGAGCTGACAATTAGTAGCAGGAAGCAAAATAAGAGTTCTAGATTTCTGAAGTGTCACAAAGAAAGACAAATCACTTACAGCATCACTTCTCAGAAATTTCCTGGTTGCAAACAAACTTGGTTTGTATTAGCCTTCAAAATCTTTGCAGATCAGAAAAAAGCCTTGTTCAGTAAAAAAATGTTAAAAGTGCTGCTCTCACAGTGAAAAATAGTACTTGTTTTCTTGAATATATTCTATAAAATATATATTGCTGTTTAAAACTTGTGACTGGCTTCCAGCCATTCAACAGGGTGTCAGGCTGCTTCTCCATAAAAAACATTGTGAAAACTGCCACACAGTAAGATAAAACATCATCTGTTTATAATACGTTTAATACTACAGATGTTTACTTATAATAGCAGAAGTGTTTTTCATAGAAAGCTGATATTACTGACTCTATCACAAAACTTTTCTCTCTCTATATGTGTGTCAGCTGAGACATGCTGCTAGAGAAAGAAAAGTCCATTTGTGAGAAACTTATCACTGACATTTCTGATGGGTTTTATGGGTTGTTAGGGATACTACATGCCAAGTCCCTTCATAACAAGTTTCCTTATAGGAGTGATAGATGGTTATATGTGCAGACTTAAGAAAATGCAATTGAACATTGATCACTCAAATAGGACGTTTATAAGAGAAATAAGCAAGACATTTCATTTTCTGACTTGTTTGAGATTTGAGTTGATTAGCTACAAGGGTAATATACAAGTTCTGGTTGTTGAAATACAATTGACACTTACTGTTTGTATACCATTATGAAGTGAAAGGTCAGTAAAAAAGCAAAATTGGGAGTAATAGGAATACACTGGTTATTTGTGGAGTTTTGATATGCCTTTATGCAATGCTAGTGATTCTCAAATTGCTTATTTTTCTTGACTAGTAATTTGTTCAGCATCATGGGAGGTGCAAAAATAAAGCAGTCACCATCCACAAAATGTTTTCATAATATAAATGGAGATGAGAAGATTTCATTTCCAGATACATTCCTGTTCTCTCACTTGGAACTCACAAAGAACTTTGGTGAAATCCGTTTTGGGAATAACTTGCCACATGAGAAAGTAAATCTTAAAGTACTGAGGAATAATAAAGAGAGCAGAGGAGAGGAGGCATTTGATTCTTATAAGTAAGCAAAAACTTAGCTGTAAATAGTCAGCTGTCAAAAATGGAAAATAAAAATTTTGTCTTTTAACTCACAGGACAATGCATTTCATTTGCATTGTTCGTTAATAGTTTTGCCCAGAAATGAATATTTTTCTAGGTGACTAATTTTGTTCTGTCCTGTGTGGTTTTTAATGTACATACTAAAACAAGATGTCCTGGTTACTATGGTGATACGTTGCTTCCCTCCCCACCCCCCCTTCCCCTGGGTGTCTGTTAAAATGCCAAACCCAAATGAAGAGAGATGCAGCACTTGCTCATGCTGCAAATGAATGTTTGTTTCCACACCTTCTCTTTAGGACCAGAAGTAGGATTACTTTGAGATTTTCAGCTATAACAAAAGAAATGGACTCACACATGCCAAAATGCTAGTTGATTGGCAGCTATTAATTAAGTTAGACAATATTTTCAATTAAATTTCTAGTATAGTACTGAGGTTTTTAAATTTACAGTTTAACGTATAAGCAAGAAATAAGACCTTTATTTAGCTATGAACTCTTCTTTGGTGTCACATCTTAATAATTTTCAGTAATGGAAATGTACTCTCTCTTACCTCGTTTGTTTGTAGTACAATTAGTTTGCTTTTCAACTAGCCAGGGTAGTGGAAATAACTTGTCTCTTAAACTAGATAAGTAGCAATGTGAACTTCATGTGTGACCTTGACTTTGTACACTCAAGTTCAGAGGCTACTCTTCCTGGGCTCTTTCTGTAGATACTGAAAAAGCTACAGGTAATGGAAGCACTTTCTGGGCTTCTGCTCTTGCAAGCCTCCTTCAGAAGATGTTAAGCTTCCTGGTTGCACTGTTAACCTAAATCTGAAAAGTGCTTACCCTCCACTCTGGATCTGAACCCTAAACAGGCATCTCTCCTTTATAAACTGTCAGTGGTAGTGGTCAGCACCCCTGTGTGATGACAGTTAGGTTTAAATAAAAATTCAGTCTTTCTTATCCTGTATGAGAGGGCCCTAATCATAGGCTAGGCTTGCCTGTAAAAAACTTTTTGGTTTGGAAAAGGAAATGTGCTAGGTCTTTTTATATCTATATCTATATACACACACACACATATATACAGCTACATCTTATTTGAGAACTTCTAATCTGTGTTTTTCTGGTTCACATTGAATATACTACATGCTGTTCAGTTTAAGTAACAACAGAGCCCTTTATTGGGGTTCAGGACCTGAAAGAATATGCAAGGTAGTCAAAACAGTAACAGGAATATTCTGTGACCTGACACATTTATGTAGGTTGTACGTAATTGAACGTATTAATGCAGAACCACTAATACCTGAGAGTGCTCCACGCATATAACACAAGGAAGTTTGTATAGGAGTGGGAAAAGGGAAAAGTGATTGTTTGGATAGGAGTTTGTAACATCTGTAGGGGGTAAAACTCCTAGAATAAGCTAATTAACTCTTAAAGCCAGTGCTAATGTGAACACTCCAGTATGGTAACTATTAATATGGACTTCAATTTTTCAGTAGCCATTGGCTGAAACACCTGTGCCCATGTAGGTTCAGCTCCCTTTCTAATCCCATTTAGTAAAAACCTCTCTGTTTCACATATGTGGAATCTTTCAGAACCTGAAGGTCTCTTGGACTGTTGTTTTCTTGAAGTCTGAGTCAAAGTTTATGCACTAGAATAATAACATGCTCAAAGTAACTGAAATGAAGGAAATAAAAAAATACATTTGCTTGAAATATTTTAGATACCAGTATTTCGGTATTGAAACATAAAACCTCACTCTTTAGCATTAAAAACTTAGAAACAGAATATATTCTGAAAGACAATAAGCTTCCTTCTTAGTATACTGCTTTTATGGTTAATGAGTTCCAACCTGGAATATATTTTTTAATAATGCACTACAGTCTAGCTGTTATGTCTACTTGACTTTGAAGCCTCTACTGAATTTAGAAAAAGCCATATAAATGGAGATAATCTCATGAGCAAGGAGTGGTTATACATTGTACTGAATATACCCTAATGAGTTTAATTATTAAAAATAAGTATCAGATCTACACAACTGCAAATTTTTAGACCTATTCAGGTTAGACTGCCCCTACTTAAAATACAAGGGCATAAAAAGGAAATGAACTAATAACTTCCTAAACGTGTTTAACTTTTGTAATTGGCTACTTGCTTTTTCAACATAGAATATGACATCTCTAAGTAACCAAAGTCAACTCTGGAGTAGTCTATGTGGGTTATAAGACTCCTAAATTGTCTAATGTATGTATCTTTTATCAATGACTGGATATTGTTCTGTTTAATAGCTATAACTTTTATTTCCCCTTGCCTCATTTTCACTAAAAAAAAGTGTCTTAAAAACAGGCATTCTAAATTTATGGCTAGAGTGGATTTTTTTAATAGATAACAGAATAGACCAGATGACCCCTTATCATTCTGTGCAGTTTATTCCAGTTGCATTTTTTCAATTATGATTTCAGGTATTTTGTATTATTAATTTTGACATACTTCCGTAACTACTGTAAAGTCTTTGTCCAAGTAGTATTTGAAGTAATAGAAATATTATTACAAATACATATTATGTTACTATGTGACTGAATTGATAATATTGTAAATTTTATTAAAAGTTGTGGCAAAAAGCCTGTACCATCTCTGATGTACACTGGCTTCTGAAGCCACACCTAAATGAGTCAGTAGGGTATGTCTTCAGGCAGAATTATTTTTTTTTTTTTTAAGTTTAGACACAAACCAGGTTTGTTTATCTGAAGCATTTTGCTTCAGGTAAAAACATTGGAAATGCTTTTTTGTTGTTAATGATCTTGAGGGAAATGTAGCTTTTCTCATATTTGTTCTTTATATAGGGTAGCATGAATGAACAAAAATAATGAGAATTTAGGGCTCTCTAGGGAATACAGCAGGCAGAACTAAGCAGCAAAACAGAGGACCTATAACAGAAAACACAAAGTGATTCTGTGTAAGTATGCATATTTAAGCAGAGAATGGTCTTAACACTGTTAAAATCGGTTTCTTTCTTTTAGCTCAACAAAAAATTCCTTTTTATGACTTCAATTTTCTGTAACTATTTGGTTTTTGAAGTTTCTTCTCAGGAACGCAAAATGCTTTTTCTTTTTTTATTTCAGCAAAATATAAATACAAAATCCAAAATGCCACCTAGAAAGTGCCTACAAATAAAATTATTGAGTTGGTAAAGTAATTAGTGCAGAGACTTCTGAGTTTTGTGCTGAGTCAAGTCACATCCAGTCCAGGACAGTTTATTAGGTTTGGGCTTCCTGTGCAGCCATACGAGTAATTCCACACAACCAGCCAGTCCAATAGAGCTGCCCTTGAGTCAGAACAAATAAGCTTGAGCTGAACTCTAGAGATGAATTCAGCTATAATCTTCCTCATCCTACAAACCCTTTTTAAGAGCCAGTGTAGATCTAGAGCTGTAGCCAAGAACATAAGCCCTGTTTTAACTGCACTGTTGGGTAGCAAGCAGTAACAGCTTGCTAATGTTGTTCTTGGGGCATGGTGTAAACAGTCCAGAGTAGCTGTGACAGAACTAACCTAGATGTCTGTAGGATCAACTTCTCAATTGTGCTGAATTGTGAAGAGTGAACTTTGTTACTCTTCTGTCAGAAAAAAACCTCACATTTAATTTGCTGTAATAATAGGAGGCACAATTAAGCTGTTTCATGGATTGAGAGAAGTAGAAGCAGCAATGCTGGCACTGAAAGCATGAGCCATTAGCAGCTTCATCAAAGCTGGACCTTGTGGTCTGAGGCAGTTCTCTGTGCACAAACAGGAGGTGAGGTTTCAATTATGTGGAGGGATATAACACAGCTCCTGATTCTGTAGGAAGTACTGACTTGGGGGAGTGGGGCTGATCTAGTATTTTTTCTCTTGTCCCATTGTAACATGCTGAAAAGCTGTCATTAACACCATTTTCCCTTCATCAGAATAGTAAGTTGTTTTCTGGTTTTTTTTACTACCAACATTGATGAGGCCAGAGAAATTTATTGGCCTGTAAATGAGTAATACTCAAAGCTGCCCATAATAAATGCAGCTACCAATTATTGGTACAAGATAGACACTGTAGCACAGAGAAAACTGCAGCCACAAGATGTAGGAATGTGGTACAGTGTGGGTCGGTTATATGAGGAGCCAGGGAGACTTGACTGGAAGGGAAAATGTATTGGAGAAAGCAACGTAGTGCTGCTAGGCAGGGACATATTTCTTCATACTTGGGGATTATTGAAAAGTTGCTATAGAATAGCATGACTGGATGAGAAAGATATTTTGAACTGTGGAGACAACAGAGTGGATATAGAGCCCCAGCCAGCCAGCTTCAAATGAAGCAGGTTTCTCCAGGTACAAATGTAAATTCCCTTGGGCAGACATCTTAGTAAACCTGCTTGATCTCAGTCCTTGCTACACGTGGGCTGCTTTTTTCTTCTTTGCATATTGTTAATTTTACCCTGGGAGGTTAGCTGAGTCAAAATACCCTGTAGATACACAATGGCTGGATTCAATCCAGGGAAGCATGGGGCACGTAGAGGTGGGGCAAAAAAGCCTTGGGAGTATCCCTTTCATTAGCTGGAACCATTACCTGAAACATCACACCATTAACAACAGTTGCTCTTTGTTATCACCAGACATTATTCCTTCTTAGGCAGAATGGCTGAGCAAAATATTTAAGTCCTCCTCAGTAAATTCAAGGCAAATCCTGGTGTGGGGTGTGGTTAGACAATATAGTTCGACTGGTTTAATCCTGTTGCCAAAAGGTTACTGCAGCCAAAAAAGGATTGTCTTGTTACTGGCAACACTCTCTCACCTCCATCTCACATGGTGGCTCTATTGTTGCGAGCCAACGTAGCTTATTTTCTAGCTGAAAACTAATACACCAGAAAGAGGAATAGTTAATTGGTGGTTCCGGAAGTTCAACTGGTTTACCATGTGAGTAGATGAGCATCAGAACTGGCAGTAGGAAAGCAAGCCGCTGGGGCAGGGAAGATGGGGGCGGGGAGAAGTGCCGCCTCCTGTGCCAACGGACCATCGGATTAGTTCATCTTTGTTGCTCAAGTGCACCCTTAAACGGCCGTGGGAATTGGAAAAAACAGCAACAAAACACAAAAAACCTCCCACAAAACAAACCCCTCCAACCAAACACCACCACCGCCGAAATAACCCCCAACAACACCCAAAAAACCCCAACCAATTTTTGTACTGAAGCAACTGAGAAGAACCCTCAGTTCTCCTGTGAAAGCAGTAACACTTGTGTGAAATGCAATAATGTCTTCGGCCACTGCAGCTGTTTAGCTCAGTGAACATATTTCTAAATGAACTGCAATTCACAGCCTCTCAGTGCTCACAGGTGCTCCTGCAATAACACAAAAAGCTCCATCCCTCCTTCAGATTCGGGCACGCAGGCAGACTGCATGAGAACGCTGGCATAGATTCAAGAGAAAAATTTCCTTCCCTCTCTTGTGGGATTTCAGTTGTTTTGAGTCTGATCACAGGAGAAGACATCTAAGTCAGCAAGACGCAGGGAAAACTGAGAACTGCTTGGGAAAGCGGAAAAGCTACTGAGGTTTTTCTGTAGACTCTAGCATTGCAGAATGAGTGCCTGTATAGCCAGCCTTGCAGTTTGGGCGATTAGGATTTTATTAAATATGTTTTCTTTACAAAAGTATCGATCAGTTGAATTACCATACAGTCAGTAACTACTTTTTGAAGCAATTGAAAATATTCTTCAGTACTTAGTCTTCCGTTACCAAAAACTGGTTCAGCTTAGAATTTTCTAGGAATTTGGAAATTTGTAAATTGTTCTTAACGGGAAGGTTCTTGAATTTTATAAGCATTTAACAGGAAATCGGAGTGTTTTTTGTTTCTTGGCTACACGAAGCTCTTCCAGACGCATTTTAACAGACGTATGAGAAAGAAAACAATGAGAGGTAACAAAGATAATAAGATACACCGTAGTTCCTCTCCTTCTGTAGGAGCATAGAGGTAATTGATCTATTGGAGCAGACTTCGTGCGTTAAATAGTTCTCTTGGGAGATCACATACACACTAGCAGAGAATTAGGCAGCGACCAAAAATCAGATTTGCAAGCATGACTGGTTCGCCTCTAGCCATAGTCTGGAGGTTGGAGTACTCCATGGTGCCTGTTCCTGAGTGGCGAACAAAACAGCCCCACTTTTGGGGCAAAAATCTGGCCATGGAGGCAGGCGCGGGGACTTCCAGAGGCAGAAACTGCCTCGTACGACCTCGGAAGCAGCACTTCCAGTCAGCAGAATGTCGTCCCTGAGCCCTGCTCCCCCGTTCCCCCTCCTGATCGGAGCAAATCTGCAAGTCACCAGGCGCTGGCCGGCTGCTGCCACTGCCGGCGGCGCGGCTGGGCGCCACTGCAGCCGGCCGGAGGGGCGGCAGGCTAGACGGCCGCGGCGCTGCCCGGCGCGGCGGGAGCACCCACAGCTGCCGGGTGCCGCTTCGGGCCGCGCCGCCTTCTTCCTCTCTACCGCCTCAGCCGCCTTCCCTGGCCACGCACGCGGAGCTCCGTCCCCGTCCCTCACGGCGCCCCGCCAGACACCTGCCCCAGCCTACAGGGGCCGGGCCCGTCCCCATCCCGCCTCACGAGGCCGGCCCTCCCCGCGGGGCATGCCAGAGCGCGGCGCCACTCGGCCCCCGCCCGGGGGCGGCAGTCCACCCCCGCGGCTGTTGGCCACGGGCAGGCCGGGCTGGCCGCCTCCGCCCTCTGCCAGCAGGCGGAGCTGCAGGGAGCAGGTCCCCGCCGCAGCGGCTGGAGGGGAGGGGAAGGAAGCGGAAGGAGCCGCCGCCGCGCTGAGGGGAGCAGGCGCTGTACGAAGCCGCCGCCGCTGCCTGGTGCGGGCAGCACGGAGGGAGCGAGCCGCGCACGGGGCTGTGCGGGCCGGCCGCGCCCGCCGCGCCGAGGAGCGGGCGCCAGGTGAGGGCGCGGGCCCGGCCCCGGGGGAAAGGGGACCCGGATGGTGCCGAGTTCGGAACCCGCGAGGGGAGGGGGAAGGAGGAGGAGGAGGGAATGAGAGGGGGGAACCCCCCACGTGACCAGCGCGTGCGGGGAGGAGGTGGTGGCTCGCGCGCCCTGTTCGAATCAGCTGGTCCGCAGCGGCGCCTCGCGCGCGTGCGCGACGGCCCCGCCTCCCCCCGCTCCCCCCCGCGAGCGTTACGTGTGCGCGTGTGTGTGTCCGTGCGCGCGCCCGGTCTGACACGGCGGGGCCGGAGACACGTGCGCGGCGCCGCGGCCGCCATGTTGGCTCTGAGCTGAGTGCGGACGGTGCGCGCGCGCGGGGCCGGGCTGGGGCGCGGGGCGGAGGGAGGGGGGCGCGCGGGGGGGGTGGGGGGAGAAGGAAATCTCGCGAGGTCGCGCGGCCCCTGCGGGAGCGGGCCGGCTGCGGGATGGCGGCGCAGCGCTGGGCGTGTTGGGTAATGGTAACGGGGGCCCGGGGGGCGGGGACCCTGCGACCAGCCTCCTCCCCGCCATCGTGCCCCGGGCCACACGGGGAGCGGGGCGGGGTTGGGCGCCCCGGGGAAGCGCGACTGGCTCCGCTCCCTCCTCCCCCCGCCCCGGCCCTGCCCCGCCCCGCCTCACCTCAGCTCACCTCGCGCCTGCCCCTCGCAGCGCCCGGGCCGCGCCGCGGCAGGCCCCCTCGCGTCTGTCTCTCTAGAGGAGCGCAGGCTGCAGCGCCGTGACCCGTGCCGTGGCCCATTCCTTTCTCAGCGCTTCTCCCCCTTCCCCCCCAGCCGCCGCACCGCCTCTGCCCTCGCGTCCGAGGCCCTTCAGCCGCGGGTGCCGGGCTTGTGGCTAGTGCTGCTGGCGCCGTATCCCGGGTGGGTGGTGTGCGCCGCAAAGCCCGTTGGTGTGCTGCTGGATTCTCCCCCACTGTCTTGCCACATCACCTGCTGGGCAGGGCGCCCAACTTCACAGCGCTAACTCGTCTGTGGCTCTGACTGCTCCGGTGCTACACTCCTAGCAGCATCTCGTCTGTGTTGGCATCCAGAGGTCCTTTGGCCCTTCCTTGATTAACGTGCAGTCCAGCGTGCCTTTACCCCCCTACAAGCACTTAAAGGTGTTTTTGCTGCCTTGGCTTGCTTTTCACACCTGTCCCATGCTGTTGCTTCTGCACTCATTCAGGTTTCTGCTGTGGGACCCAAACTACACCTATCCTGTAGGAACAGTGATGTTTGAGGATGCAAGGGTCCAAAAAGAGAGATTAAACATCATAAACGTGATCTCTCTTGGGGCCATGATCTATGTCCCATTATATCCCAGACTTGTAAAATACATTTTGGTTTCCTTTTGTATCTGGAAAAGTAGTTCCAGTAGTGTCCAAGCATCCCACCTCAGCAATATCCCCTTTGTCTACTAGTCCTGATATCTCTTAAGGGAGAGCATATGGTTCTGCTTCTTCCTTATGGTGTCTTGTGTCCATCCCTGATTATCCAGGAACACTGGCAGTTTTTGTAGTCTTGGAGTATACTTCTTCATTTTACTAAGCTAGTTTTAGGCTGCCACATAACTGATACCAAATTTTTGGAAAAGAGTATGTTATTTAGGTTTTAAAGTTCGAGGCTTTGTTTTGGAAATATGCTTGCAGTTATTGTTAAACAAATTCTTCAGTAGTTCTTCAGTGGTTGTACATATATTTGTATGTTTTCCATTGATATTGTCATTATTGCTGTACTAATGATACAGTGGTTGTTTACTGAGGCTTTTAAGGTGAAACTCTAAAGTGTAATCTGTATTTCATATTAAATACTAACTTGTACAACCTTTAAAGAATATGCTTTTTGGGTGTATTTCTAACATATGGTTAGATACTATACTTTCTCCTGCCTCCTAGATGCTACAAGGACTGGTGATCCAGTAGGAACTGGTAGATTTGGAGTTCCTAAAATCTGATTCTTTTCATAAGCAAGTATAACTTTTCAGAAAGTAAGTTGGCAAGTTACTATTGCAGTTTGTTTTCAAGTATCTTTTAATCTTACTGTACTGTCTTTCAGAGTAATAGTATTTGCTTAATCAGAAGTGGAAAAAAATATTTTAAGAAAAAAAAAGATTGTGTCTGTTAAACAGTAGGGGAGAAAAATGTGGTCCTTTTAAAGCAAAGAGTATGTGCTAAAATATTTTAAAAAATAGATACAGGTGAAATTTTCACCCAGTTGAAGTCACTCATGGAACTCTCTTGCCTTAGAAAGGGTTGGCAGTTAGTAATTAACATGTGACTTCTAGCAAGTCATTCAGTGCTTTCTCCAGCACTGTCACGCTGATTTCATAAAAGCATTCTATATCTTGAATTTACAGTAAGGCTTTTCATGAAGGACTCTTGCACGATATAGCTGTTTGTAGCAGTAAGGAGCAGCAGTTATGACCTTAAATTGGAATACTGTTGATAATTTAGATGTTTAGTTATTTAGTCCAATAAAGGTAGTTGTTGCAATTCTCAGTTGTGCCACTGTTAACTGAAACGATTTTTCCTTTGCATTGCATCCTCCAAGTGCATAATTGCTAAGAGATAGGCTGTGTTAAATAGCTTAGTTACTAAGCTGTTTAGTTATGAAGTTCAGTTGTGTTTTAACATTTCTGGAAAAAGAGAAATAGCAAATAGGATTTTATAGGTCATTGTTATTACATACTTAATGTGTAATAGCTGGGTCTCTATTTCACAAAATGTGAGAATGTGTCCTACCTAGTATAGGCTTCTGTTCTACAGCTGAGTAGCATGTGGCCACTCTGATGCTTATCAGTGTTTCTAAGGTACTTGTGTACTGAGATTCCAGTCTGCCGTCCAGAGTCTCATAAAGAATTAAGGCTTTACTTCCAATATTTTCAAGAGACTTACGGGGTTTTTTTGTTTGTTTCTGCTTCTTTCGGGTCTTTCTAGGTACTTTGAGTAGGTTGACTTCTAGTCAGTAGGAGCTGTCTGGTTGATGATAGAAGGTGGAAAGACTTTCTCTGCTCTTTTACCATGTTTTTGGATAAGGGCAATGAGAAATGTTTTCTTAATGTTTCTAGAAGTACTCAGGAAGCTGGAACAGAAGTCTTTGCAGTCTGGCCTACTTAAAATTCTAAGGTGTTGGGTTTTTTTTCTATTTGGTTGGGTTTTTTTAAATTTCACTTTTGAAGCTCTCTTTTAAAGTCTTTAGGAGTGATCTATATGGGTTTGCTTTGCTTAGGTTTTCCCCAAAATGGAAGTACTTGCATTGTTTGGGACTTATGATAGAAGTCTCTCTGGTCACAAAGAACCAGATTTGCAAGAGATAACTATTTTTTCAAGTATTCAGCACTTGCTTGTATCCAAAATTTACATTGTACTTACAGTTCTAGGAATGCAGTACTGTAAGATCTATTGTTCCCTTTCTTAAGGTTGGTTTAAATGTTAGATTATTCCAGACAGATATTTGTAGAACTTGTCCTTAAAAATCTTGAAAAAGAAAGATTCTGCCACCTCTGTAGGCGGGAGTGAAGGTGCTGAAAGTGAGAAACTTTCTCACTTCTCTAGTGAGGAAGGTTTTTTTTTTATAGTTTCCAAATTTGCTCTTTGGTGGAAATCAAGCTGCTGATTGTAAGAACTTGTTTCTGGTAAACTTTGCACTCTTAATACTTAATGATATATTGTTCTAGTTGTAAGTACATTGTAAATCTGGTTTTTGCTTCTAAAACTGCCTTGGTTGTAGAATAACCATAATGAGAGTTTATTTTAGTTTTGTGAAGACCTACTTTCTCTTCCAGTAACTTGTAAAATACTTTAGAAATGCAGAGCTGAACGTTAGTGTGCTGTCATACTGGACGCTTTTTCAAGCAAAAAGACTTAGGAAAAGATTATCTGATTAGGTGCAGCTTTGTGATCAAAATACTCAGATTTGGTTTTGTAGGGTAGTAAGTTGATAATTTGTGTGGTTTGTGTTCAGAATTTGTGTATTGGGTACAAGTTTGCCTTTCACTACATTCCCTTATACAGACAATTTATCATACAAGAGATTTTTATATTTTCAGACAAAAAGCTTGCTAGCTTAATTTTGCAGTATTGCTTGGATGCTTAAAATAAATTCCGTTCAATGTAGAAATGCAGAAGGCAGCTGGTCCACTCTTCAGAAGTGTGCCGAGATCATTCCCTCTGATGGTGTTCTGTTTGTGTTACTTGTTTCAACAGCTCATCACCCCATGGTTAAAATTTTACTTGATACTCATTAAAATATTTTTGCTTTCCATTAAGCTGATTGCTTTGGGTCTTGTTGCTCCAGAAAATGGTTTATACTACTTGTAGCAGTCTTTTTAGCTGCTCTCCATACTTCCAGGTCTACTGAACTTCACTGTATGACATAGGAGTATGAATGTTGGCGAGACAGACAATTCCATTGTCCAAGATTTTAAATGTTTTTACTGTTTTAGATTTAAATACATTATTTAAACACAAATATTTGTTTTGATTAGTGGGTGCACATGTTCCAGACAGACTAGTAGTAAGAAGGATAAAAGCTTACCTTGTAGAGAATATGTCAGTAGTAGAGCAGAGGGACTTTGTCAGTCTTTTACAGCTTTGCCATGAGAAATAAATACACTATTTGTGTCCCTAAAACTTAGTGTTTTGAACTTTGTTTAAAATACTTATTTTATTTTGAAAATTTAAAAGTCAAAAAGGAATTGCTGTTCTTGAGAGTTTGCCTGTTGGTACGTAAATGGTAACATCCGGCTTTTTGTTGTTGTTTTTGTTTTATTGGTGCATATAAACACGTACATGTGTACATAAAATCTGTTTTTCAGGGCTAGTGCTTTTTTTTTTTTGTGAATTGAAATATGTCTGTAGTATCTTTAATATAGGAAAGAAAAACAGGGATATAACCCACATTCAAAATTGGAGGAGCTATGCAACTGAATTGCTGTGCCACTTAGAAATATTTTGAAGGAGGAGGAGAAGAGTGGTAGAGTCTCACCTCGTATATTTGTGTTTGAGAGATACTTTGCCTGTACAGTAGTATTGAAGTTAGGAATTTTATCTCCACAGTTAAAGAATTGAGAAACACCAAAAATAGTTACTGTCAGAGAAGATTTGTCATGCTGGTTAGTTACTTACTAATTAAGTGCTCTAAGTACATTTCAAATTAAAGGCATGCATTGAGTGGAATTGTGCAGGTGTGTTTTCTGGATTTAATCCTGTTTAGTCTTTCAATTTGTGGCCTGGATGATAGAACAAAGCAGATTTACTAACTGCCTGGACAGTACAAATCTGGGAAGGGATACAAGAATTAGAGTGTGAAATGGTCTTGACAAATTGAATGAATGATCTGAACTATATGGGATGCAGTTCAGTAAAGAGAAACACAAAATGGTATATTAGGATAGCAGCAATAAACTTAAATATGAGCAACAGCTGGCTGGGCAACAGTTCTGCAAATAAGCAGCTGTATCACAAAATGCACACAAGGAGTCATGACAGTTCTATTAAAAAAACAAGAGTCATACTGGGATTCTTGAACATGATTTTGTTGCATGTAAAATGAAATTCTTCTGGGGTACTCAGGGTAAGGCCTCAGATTACGTACTGTCTCAGTTTTTTTTTCTGCATGTTACTTTACTTCAAGCAGCTTTGGACCAATGAACAGTATTTAGTGAAGAGTTGCAATAATGACCTTTGAGGAAGGACTGAAAGAACTGCACTTGTTTAGTCTATAGCAGAGATGGGGAAACATAATTATAGGCTTCAAATATGGTAAAAATTGTTATAAAGAAGAATGTAATAAGCTGTTCTGTCTCAGTAGGGTAAGAAATAATGTTCCTAAGGAGCACAAAAGGAGATTTCAATGTTAGGAAAAACTTCTCAGTTCTGTGGATAGGTAATCACAAGCTTAAATGTCTGAGGGAGGTAATGGTGTATCTATTGCTGAAAATGCTCTAGAAAAGTTAAAATAACCTTTCAGAGGTGATTTATGTATAGTTGATCTGTCCTTGACACAGGAGGCAGGAGGACTTGTCAGCATTATCTCTCTCCACAATTTTATTATTTTTGTAATTTTCCTGGCCATGATCTAAAAGAGCAAAACAAAACTTCATGGTGGAGTGAAAAAAAACTGTGATGTGACAGTTTATAAGGTTTAGTTAAAAAAAAAAATGAAATATATTTGTTTCAGGTTCTTTTATAAAGCATTTATTAAAGCCTTCTGTAATGTAATATTGAAAATAGCTTTAATAGAGTCTTCCTTGTACATTTAATATACTTGACTTAACTTTGTATGGTTTTTGTGATCGGATAGAAATAAACTGAGCTAGAGTCAAAGTCTCTCAGAAGACTTCACTGAAGAGAAGCAAAGTTCAAAAGATGAAGTCTAGGGAGCTAGGCAATCAGGTGCATCCCAGGCTCTGAAACAGAGCAAATAATGCAACTTCACCTTCTTTCTGTAAAATATGGATAACAACTATTATCTGAGAGATGTACATTGAGGGATAATCATCACTTAGAAAGATCTTCAGATTCCTGAAGAGTTTTTTATATAAATATGATGTTATTTAAAATTGGTTTGTGTTCCATGAATTAAAAATAAACTCAGTCTTTCATTCCCATGTAATAGTCACAGTATGGAAAAGCCTGAATAGAAGTGTGTCCTTTCTGCACATATACTGGTTTTAATATCGGTCCGCAACAAACAAAAATTTCTCCTTTGAGATTTTTAAGGTGATTTAAAATATTTTATTAAATTGGAAGAACTAACCTTCACACAAGTTGTTAAAAGTACTGGACAGTTTGGTAAGACAACTGTTTTTTGAACTAAATTCAATTTAATGTATTGTTCTTCACTTCCTCAATTCAAAATCAACTGCCTACATTTCATGTGAGCTTTGTCCAAGCTTTTGTGATTTCTGAAATTTGGCAAAGCTGTCTTGGGCTGGATGACGAATGAAGGATAGGCTCTCTGTCACTGTGTGTGCTCTGGAATTAGAAAAAGTGTTAAAATGAAAAAAATTCTATCACAGTCTCGGTGTTTAAAAATAGTGTAGAGGATTTGGATAAAATAATGTGTTCAGTCTATGACTGCCTAATTCTAATTGGGATTTTAGGACTTTTTTCCATCTTACCAATGTTACGGATTAAACTTTATATATAATTTGACTTCACAGGCTGTCATCACTATTTGTGGTATTTGATGGGAAATTGGTCAGTAAACATTTGAGAAATAAGGTGTTTTGGTAATTGAAGTGGGACTGGCTTGAGATCCTTATGCAATTCTTACTTACACGTAGTGGTGATTGCAGCAGAGCACAGTGAATGTTAGTTCTAAAGGTTTCTTATACTTTATTTCGGTTAAATAAATGTGGTCTCAAAGGTGTTAATGAGAATCCCATTACTAGAAATCAATAAAGGAAGAAAGCAAACATTTGTTCACTACATTAGAATGTCAGAAAAGGAATTTGTTCCTTTGCTCAAATATTTTTAAGTCTTCCAGGGATTTTCCTTTTATGTATCACTGCAGTACAGAGGATTTTTTGTAGAGTATTATAAAGGGGTCACAGTATCTCATGCAGTAAGGGCACAAAGGCTTAAGTCTTAGGCAGAGACAGATGCACCTATTTCCTAAGCTCCACTTAAAGAGCTGTAACTGAGAAGAAATTGTCAGACAGAACTGTCTTAAAGAGACCGTTTTAACCTGGAGTTTGGAGAAGTATTTTTTTGCAGAGTGGACTGGGGGAGTATATAGACAGTGACTGACTAAAAGAGTAGGAATCTATCAACATTACATCAGATGCTGGGTTTGTGTGTTTGTGGTTTTTTTTCTGTTTCAAAGTGTATACAATTTCTTTGGCAAATAAAAAAACCCATTTTATTAATAATTGTAAAGTCAGAATATATGGGTACATGCTTTGTCTTCCACCCACTACCTTCTTTTAATTTACTTGTTCTTTCTCTGTGTATGTTTCTGAATGTCAGAGTATAACTAGCAGTGAGTTTTACTAGTTTGGTATACATGATTATGTTGCTTTTTTCAGTAACTGCTTTGTCTAAATTGTCACTTGAAAAGATTTGACAATGTTTCTGTGCTTTGCTATGCTGCTAGCTCTTCTTTGGGTATTTCCTCAAAAGCTAGGCTTCAGGAAAAAGGAAGTTAACCAGAAGTTTTCAGTATCTTTTCTGTTGGTTGGTTGGGGGTTTTTTAATTATAAATTTATTTTGCACTGGAAAAATAGTCAAAATAGGCAGCCACCATCAGAATCATGGTGTTTATTGTGTGAGTTTCCTGGAAATTCTGCTATATCCAGTGCACTGCAAAAAATGCAGAAAGGCTGAAAAAATCATTATTCACAATATCATTGTGGAGGCTGCAGTAATGCAGTTACTTTTCATGGGTAGTTTTAAATCCATCTGTTAGGAAGTCATTTCTAACAGAACCAAGTGTAGTTACCTCATTTCTGTTTGGTGAGGTCAGCTGAGAATTTCTCTGAGTCATATAATTGGGAGTCCACTGATCCTTTGTTAAGAGGATTCCTAAGATACTTCAGATGGAAAAGGTTCTTCACATAGCTGCCATCTCACAGGCAGTGCTGAAAAGGACAGTGAGAAACATTCACTCTTTGTGTAATGTCCTAGTGCAAATAAAGGTTCTCCCCCGCACCTCCCACCCCACAGTGGTCTGTCGTCTTCAGATTTCTGTCTTTACAGTTAATTTCAAGACTTTTAAGATGGTAAGTCTTATCTCAGTGCGATTCTTGACATGTAGTTTGAGGGTCTTGTTGTTGAACTGAAGACAATTTTGCAAATCCTCAAGAATCCTCTATATTTTATTCTTATAAATGGATTGCTTTATGGATTACAGTTTGCTGTTGGGATAATTCAAATTATCCTAGTGTGTAGGTATAAAGGAACAGATTTTTGATGTTAAAATGTAGACAGGTTTTTTTTGTTGTTGTTGCGTTATGGCTACTCCACAAAAAGAACAACACACCAAAAATATAGGTAGTTAATTTCTTTTTAGTCTTCGAGAATTTCAGTTACGTCACTCATGATCTGAAAATATCCCTGGTTAATTACAGCCCTGAAGTGGTTTTATTGAAACTTCCTCTATTGCATGAAGGGTTATTTTTTTTCTCCTATTGAAATTCTGAATGTAGAGAGGGAATCTTTTGCAAGGATGTGGAGGTAAAGGCATGCCAGTTAATGTCATTTTATCCAGTGTGACTCACGTCTCATTGATTTTCCACTTGAGAGGTAACTCTGGCAATCAGACCTTTGTGTCCTGCTTTTAGGGAATCGCTCATAATTGAATTTAGTTGCAGTTAGATCAACCGCCTTGTAAAAAAACTCTTGTTAGATTGTTCTATGTCTGTATTTACTTAGCCCAAGAAAATCTCCCAGTGAAACAATCTAAAAGGTCAGGAGGTTCTCTGTGAGAAACAGGAGAGCTCTGGAGAGGTTTACTGTGTAATATTCTTGGTACCATTTTCAGTTTTGATTCATGTGTCACTATAGCTTTTTTATGTGACTTGTAACAAATAATCATGTGGACATTTCTTCTCATCCTACCTATTCTGTCAGTAGGCCGTCTGTGCAGAAATGTCATGAGCTAGAATTTAAGTTCTGTTTGCTTATCCTCCCTTAAATGTGTCCTTTACTACGTGGGCTATAGTTTTAGATCCAATAGTTGGTGAGCTCTTTCTACTGCTTTGAAACAGAAGGGTTTTTTTCTTATACTTAGACAGGTACTTCTGTTGAAGTCTGGGCAAATGTTTCTTTTTGACCTTCACTGACTATATTTTCCATAATGAGAAGATGTCAGAAAGAGCCCAAGGGTTTGAATCAGGAGCAAATCAGAATATAGAAGGTCTATTTTTTTTTTCCTCTGATGCCTTTTTTGTGCCTCAGGTTCTGTCAGGAAGACTTGCGTCAACTGGATTTCAGTTAAATTTTCAATAGCATTGTAAAAGTTTTATATTAAAGTGAACAGTAGAACAGAATGAAAATAAAGTAAAACAGATGATGCTATGACCCCTGCTTTGCAGAAGGAGGCATGAAGAATGTTTCCCCCAAGGAGTTAACAATTCCAGTATAATACAGGTTATAGCTGGGCAATACAGGTAGATGAAAACCGTAAGATGGTTGAATTATTCCCTGTGCATCGGTTAAAGAAGTATTTTTATCCTCATCATGAAAGATTAGAGTTCCGAGTTAAAAGAAGTAACTGTGCTTTTTGCACGTACAAAACATAAGGGAGGGCCTGAGAGTAAGGCTTCCCATTACAGCTAACCTGATCCAATGGCTATCTGTCACCAAAATGCATAGCTATGCCCCCTGCTTACCAGTGGCACCTGTGCTCATTTGACTACTACATTAAGCCTGTTTAGGGAGCTAAACCAGCAGAAGAAAAATGCCCCTTTTGTAGGGGTTTGTATTTTCTAAATCAGCTTATTGTGAGATCAGATTGAATATTAAAGCAAGTACATGAGAAAAATCAGGATGATGCACCTGAGAGTTACAGGGGAGTGGGATTGCTCCTTTTTGTAGATTAAATCACTTAACAGTAAAATGAAACCTCACCTGGGAAGTCTTGTTGAAAAATTAAAGAAAGAATGATTGAAGGCTCACCAGAGTGTGAATCAACCTTGTTGGTAAAGAGTGAAATGATAGATGGATGGGGCTTTGTTTGATGTGTTGAAAAGATACAGGGAAAGTGGTGCCTTGAACAAAGCAATAGGCTAAGGAAATGCTCTTTGGAGAAATATATAAATGGATATAAGTGGAGGAGGGATAGAGAAAAGAGCATTGCATTAATTAGAATGAAAAATTATGAGATACTCATGAGAGTTACCCACTTGGTGTAACAGTGGAAACATTCCTAAATCAAGCCAACTGCTGAAAGAGGGATCAGTTGCTAAAAAAAGAGGTGTTGGCACGTGATTTGAGAGGGGGATTTTCAGTCAAAATAAGCAGGTGTTTTAAATGTTAGAAGATGCTCAGACTTTTTTTTATCAAATGCTTACAAAGTAGTGATATTTTACTAAAATCTTTTTAGTGATTGCATTAGAAAAAACCCCTCTACTCTGGCAATAGTCTAGAGATGATACAAATCTGATGACTTGATTTCACCACTGTCTTGAATCAGAGTTGTAGAAGCATCTCACGAAACTGAGTGAATGGATGATCAAGTAGAATCTGACTTAAATCAGCTGTTACTGCTCAGGTGTTCTGATAGACATTTCTGTAAGAACATCAACTTGGTTTTTAATAGCTGTCAAAAAAAGAAAACAGTTGAGTGCTATTAGAAAAGGGGTCACAACATAAAATTTTACTATTCTGTAGTAACAATCCATTACATACACAGGCCCTGCTTTGAATATGATTGTCCCACACTGATCCCTCTGCAGACTTAGCACAGAAAAAGGCAACAAGAATAATGAAACGTTTATGATAGCTTCTCTATGCAGAACACCAAGGAGATAAGCCAGATAAAATATCCATTAACTCTGGGAGTATACAGCAAAGGTAGGACCTCAGGTCTGCCATGCCCTACAGAGTCACTGTGTTTCAGTACTTTGTGTTTCTAGATGAAGTAAAACTAATTTTTAAAGGTATGGGTGTTTTATGTATTTTTTTATCCTATTATCAAGAAAGGAATGTGTTGATTGCTTATTGCCCTAGGAGAGATAATATATTATTGAGTTATGAGGGCTTTGTATATTCAAGATACAGCAAAGGCTGCTTAGGGGCTATATTCTTACTGTACTTATTTTTCTTCTTTTATGGCTACAGCACTATGCTGTGGGTAATACAGTTGTTCATAGCTGAATAATTTCATATTTTTATGCATAAATTTTACATGTTCCCCAGAAGAACTGACAATCAGTTATTTTTTTATAATATTTTGTAAAAGGTTAAGCAGTTCTTTGGCTGGCATGTAAATTACATTTGTCAAATTAATCCTTACTTAATACTTGGTATCAGCTTTTCAGAAGTATTAAGTAAGGAATAAGCATAGCACTTAGTTTGACATAGAACTGTTAAATTCCTTAGAATAGTTTGGAAAAACTGTGCCTTAGAAAGCCTCAGGAAGGCTTTTGTAGGACATCACTGGCAAACTGTAAGTTACTATTTTTGAATGCAGATGTGCATATGGCTGTCAAAGTGAATGTATGTGATTTCTACCTTTATAACTGTTTTTATTTATTATCTTCAAATTAATACTGTAAAGATTCCAAACTATAGCAAACTCAGAAAGCTACTGGTCAAATTGGTTACGGTCTTCTAAGAAACAAGCATTTGGAGTAATCAGATAAATTGGTTTTGGTCTTGTAAGAAATAGGCATTTTTAGTAATCAGATCTCTATAACTGAATGTTTCAGAGGGATAAAAATCAGGAAAAAATCCATTTTACATTTTATTTGTTTCAGTCATATGAAAGTCCCTAGTAAATAACTTAGCTGTTTAGGCTAACCTTTACCTAATTTCTTCTAATTAGAAGTTCTTCAGTGTTTTGCCACTTGATACAATGTATAGGCAATCTGGTGTGCATTTCAGAGGCAAAAAATCATGCCCATGGAGAGAGAGAATTTGATTGGAAGTGCAGATTTTGTAACTGCTGTGGTGGGTTAGCCATTTAGGAAACTGTCTGTACACTGGCAATCTGCTCATGTTTGCTTAGGATGGGTATGGAAACGATATAATTCATACTCTCTGACCCAGCTTCTGGCAGCTGCTTCCTGTTGCCTGAATCTGTGATAAAATATGCTGAAGGTAGATGGTAGCTCTGTTTTCCTTTATTCTTGTGCGTTGAGAAATTCTCTAGTGGCCGAACCTGGAACTTGAATACCCTTCTAATGTTTCTTCATGCCTTTACCTGCTGTTACAGGGTAATTGCAACAAATGGTAGGATGAGGATCTCCTTTTTTTTTAAATAGATTTTATTAAGAATTTTAGGTACCACAGCCAGACATATTTTTATATAAAAGGTTAAATGGTCAAAATTTTTTTTTATTAAAATATGGTCATAGTTTGCACTGTATTATTGAATTAGTAACTGATGAAGTATAAAATCAGTGAAATATTATTGACTTCTGTCATTGTGAGACGAAGGATGAAAATACTGTCAGAAATTACTTTAGTTTCAGAAAATTGAAATGGGATAAGGCAAGACGCAATTTAAAACCCTCCAGTCTCGTATGTGCTATTAGAGTAGATAAAATTGCAAACATATACCTAGGTTACTAGTACTGAGTGTATCCATTTGAAGCATCTATGACATTGTGGTTGAAAAACATACTTTCTTTATGCAGTAGGTTTCCATCGTTGATAATACCATGGGTCTCTTTTTTTTTTTTTTCTTCTTCTTTATTCCTGGGCAAAATGTATATAGGCAAGGTCATAAAAAGTGAAGCAGAAGGGGGAGCTCTGAGTAAAACACAAAAATTTTATTTTGCCAATAAAAAAAATACAATTGAAAGCAGTAAGGAGAAGGAGTAAAACTGAAGTTGCTGTGAGAGTTGCATTGGTTATCTAACCTCACAGCCTTTCCTTTTTGCCAGATTAGGGCTTTTTATACCCATTTGTAACAATGGAAAATTGGAATGCTCTTTTACAAACTCATCAGTGGGAAGAGTTGAATGCTAAAAATTTATCGAAAGATAGGGAAAATACATGGAAGAGAAATACACTGAAGTTTAGTAAATAGATAGAAATTATATATGATTTAAGAGGACCCTGAGCTAAAAATAGCTGGACCCTGGAAAGGTGTTGTGTACCCTAGCCGTTTTCCCTAGCCATCTGCGTATGGCTGCTGTTGGAGAAAAAGTACTGCCTGGATAGATCTCTGTTCTGACTCAGTTTGAGGAAGGGGGTTTTAAATTAATAAAGTTCAAAATGATTTGCTTTTAAAGTTAATGGGGAAGACGTATTGAAAATCATTAAACTTGCAAAGGGAACTGAGTATATATGTGCATAGGTGACAGGTATATTCATGTGCTTAGGTGGTAATAGGCAAGTCCCTTGTGCTCTGAAAATGTAGTGCAGCATCTCAATATGTTGAGCATGGAACATACTTAGAAAGTGCTTGATAAAGTATTCAGCAAGTGGGAAGGGATAATAGAATCGGAATGCATTTTTCACTTTGTTGGCAGTCTTTCATTTTATACTTGAACAGTAAACATAGTTTTCAAAGAAAATTGTCTCATGTAGGTGCAAGAAATAATAAACTGAGTATTGCAAAACAAAACAACCTCGAAGAACAATAATAATCAAAGCAGAATACCTATGTATTCCTTATATCATAAAGTTCAGTAACTGAAGCCAAAAGGAAAGCAGAGGGTAAATTGCATTTCAGCAATGTGTTGACACGTTAATGGTGGGTTTAGAGTTAACAGTGTAAAATCTCAGAAATGCATAGAAATGCATTTTATATCTATAAAATATGTATATTTAACAAGTTAATAAGATACCTGGAGTAAAACAACTGATGCTTAGTTGTACTGTTTGAAAAGTTTTACTGTTCTGGCTGAATCTTCCAGGATAATTAATTTGAGTTTTAAAGATTAAAAAAATGTGAATCAGACCGGTCTGAGTTTTTACTGTGCCAAGGGCTGTAGAAACTGCAAAACTGATGAACAAGCCTGCATCTAGGTGAAAAACAATTTAGCAGCCATAACAAGAAAAGCAAATACTTGTAGTTATGGTAGGAAAAAAGATACTCTTCTGGGTTTCTTACAGGGTGATAATGGCAGTTTATGCCAAAGTGCTTGGATGCAAAAAAAATGTTCATATTGGGCAAGTAAGCAGCAACAAAAAGGCTGAGATTTTAAATGTAAATGCAGACCAAACAAAACTTCCTTTGTATTTCCACTTAGTACTGTAAGCACAGGCAAGGCAGAACGCAGAAAACCCGGGAAGTGAAATGCAGTGTATTGTTCATCAGTGAACGTACTGGCCTACAAAGACTTTCTGAGCAGAGCAAGAGAAGAGTGCGAAATAGCAATAAAGCAAAACAAAATTATACACGATGCAATCATAGTCCTATTTCAACTATATATATTAGAGTGAAAAAGGAAAATAGACTACTATTGTACTGTTAAATCAGGGAAATTCTGGCCAGCTATCCTGTCTGGCAGTAGTTTGATACAGACAGAAGGAGCTTAGACAAAGTAATGTACTAACTGAACTGGGACCACTCTTCCTACAATTAAGTTTGTTTTTTTTAAATAAAGCACTTATTACCAATAGATAAGCTGTAATTAAGAAGAAAAGGTATATGATAATGTTCATACTGAAAGTTTTGTTTTCTGTGCCCAGACACAGGACAGCAATCAAACAGAAAGTGGCTGGTCACTGTTACTTTAAGAGCTTTTAAAAATGCAGTTGCTAATGCACTTAAAACACCCTCAGTACTTGCCAGTTGAAACTTCAGTAATCCAAGTAGACTGAAATACGCCTAATGGTCTTTTTATTCAGAACACTTAAATGCAGACTGAACAAAGAATGAGAATATCAAATCATACAGGGTTATGAAACCTGTCTGCTTAACAAGCGCAGTCTCAGTTGCAGAGGTGAATTTGGAAAGAATCTAAGAATAAATTGCAAGATAGGGTTTTTAAGTGCTGATATCTGCTGATCTTTCAGGATGCCCAAGCACTGGTAGAAAATTTCTGTCTGCCTTCAGGTACTTCTGGGGAGACAGGCTCATTCGCAGTGTAGATGATGCTGACAACCAGCTCACAGAACAAGGATGTGCTCAAAACTGTTTTGAAAGACTATCTGCAAAGGCAAAACCATCATGTGTGACTAAATGTCATGAGCAGTTGTGCTATGTGTTGGACCAAACAGCAAAAAGAGGCAATCAGAATGAATGGTGTCCTGTATGGAAGGCTGGAACAAGAAGTAGGGATAGGTCTTTTTGCCATATTTTGAGAACTGCAGCAGTGTTGAGGTTCTAGCATAGAGATGTGTCAGTGAAACATTTCAACAGTTGTAGTATCTCAGACTGTTTCTGCAGAAAATAGATGTTTCTCTGCTTGCTGTGCAGCAGATTTGACCGTGTATAACAAAGTCGGTTGCACCATACAATTTCATTAAAATATCAAAGTCAGTTCTAATTCAGCCACATGAGCATTTAAAAGGTAGGGCTCTTAAAAATAACTGGCAATAACAGCATAATCCAAGTAATTTACGTTGGATTCAGAGATCTTAGGGGTAGCAGGCTACTACAGTATTTAAATTCAAGGTTAAAGCAGAGTTTGTCTTACATAAGCTAGTCCATTACTTTCTAGAGCTTGTACCTAGTGAGAAAACATCTGTTTGTTTACATGGTGAGTGGTGCTACAATTATACCTGCAGTATTAGCTTATGTGGTGCATCTGGTCAGAAGGCACATCAGAGCCACAGCATAACTGTGACAAGCTTTGTTTCTTTTGCTCATAGATACCGGTGTAGTCCTGGATGCCCCCAGTCTGTCCAGAATGTGTTTTAAGCCTTTAGAGCCACAAATTAGATCAACCCTTTAGCTTAGGCAAGAAAGTGTCCCTTTATTTGTTTACCATTATCACTGAGTAATGCTTGAACCTCTTGGCCAACTTAGCAACCCCCCTAAATTTAGCTGTGAGTGAAGATCTTGGAAGTGTAGAGTTTGCAGCTTTCATGAGACAGTCCCCTTTTTAAGGAGGATTGCAGTTTGAGCCCAGCAGTTAGTTGCTGTACATGGTTTGCTAGCGATCCAGTCAGCGCATCAATAGATTGGAATTGGCCATACTGTACTTGAGATTTAGAGATGGCTAGAGGGAGGAACATGAAGTTTTTCAAAATGTTGGAGGTGAGATGGGATGTCTGGCAGAACTGAGTTGCATTTAGGACTACAAAGAGCCAGTCCACTGGATAGTAGTTTGGCTGGTCTGATTATAGAGTAACGTACTTCTCTCCTAGATTGAGTGTTATCAGAAGGAAAATAAGTGGTTAAGACATTTTTCACGACTGGAGATAATTGGGAAAACTTCCTTTGCAGGAAGTGTTGCATGTCTCATGCTCCCATTTTCCAGGCTCCCCAGTTTGGTACTTGCCTTCGTAACTGCACTTCTAAGCACAACCCATGCAGAATACCTGGTTGTGTGTGTCGTCCTGCTCTATCTGGTGTTCCAGTGTTTGTCAGTGTGTAGCCTTCTAAGGCATATGTAGCTGATGCTGAAATTTTGCATATAAAAAAGATATTAATTTATGTACTTCAACTGCATGCCCTTGGCTGAAAATCATCTGGGATGAAAAATATATGCTATACAGAATTTCATACAATATACACATTACAGTGTACTTTGTAGGGTAGCATGTTTGCAATCACTGCTCCAAAAGTAAACCAGAGTAGGTATTTCCAGTGTTGTATTCTACAAAAATGAACAGACTGGTTTATTTCGTGGATTTTAAGAAAATAAAGGAGCACTGTTTTTCTTCATCAAGTTCCTTTTCACCTGTGAGCATTAACAGGGTTATTAAGTACTTGATGACCCCTTACAGTTGCAGCCAACCTGTAGGAAAAAATAAATGTCTTCTTATGCTTGATATTTTCTACATATTGCAAGAATAACTTTGTTAGGAAATAATATTTTTCCAATTTATTGGTATAAAACTATCTTACATTTTTCCAATTTATTGGTATAAACCTATTGTCTAGCTGTGATTAAGAGATTAAATACTACCAGAGTCTACTCTACTAGAATAACATTTTGATAAATGGTTTCTGTAATCAAGTTAGTGTAATTGATTTTATAATGAGCTTTTCAAGAACCTGTGTGATTTAATGTATCTCAAAGATGTTAGTCACATGTTTTGGTAATCCTGCACAGGAGATGTTCTTTGGATAACAGCAAAGCTATTTAGCAGCTGAATGTTTTCACATGAAAAGCATATTATAATTTAGAGAGGGGCTTTCACCTAGAATGATATAGTGGAGTGGGTAGATGGGGTGAGAAGGATATAGTGATGGTCAGTAAGTGGGGATAGCGTGATTTTTTGAAGTGGGACATTAAAGTTATTTGTGTAGTCTGTTCTTAGTTTTATTGGTAAGGTAATTGTATCAGACAACAGTTACTTTATTGACGTAAAGCTACTGTCTTTATTAATGTAAAATGCGATTTGTATTAAATGATGTTACAGTAATTGATCCTTCTTTGCATTTTTCTCATAAGTTAAGATGAAGCAGTACTAGGTGGTGTGTTGAAGTGTGGAGTGTAGCTTAATGTTCCTAGGGCTTTGGTACCACCTTACGACGTTCACATCTTCACCTTTGGTTCTGGCCACACAATCCCACTCCTGTGCTGCAGCACGTTGTCCTTTTATATGACCCATGGAAAAAACTGATCCATATGGACCCATCTGAAAATAAAATAAAAGGTGATAATTTAATCTCAGACCTATTTGTAGATAAATTTTGTAGTATAGTTCCACAAATATTTGTGTTAACAAGCGCTGTCACAACTATTTGTGACTGATAATTGGGTGCTATGGTGATTAGTTGTGACTAGGTAAGTCAGCAGACATTTACCTGTCTGCTTCTCCATTTATTCCAAGTTCCAGTTTACCTCTTTCACAGTTGTGATCTTTCTGTCTTTTAGCAGTTCTTCAGGATTTCCAGTCTGTTTCTTTCTTCAGCCAGCATCCACTCACTTCGCTGCTGTAGCTGCCTTCCTTACCTATTGATTTGGGTTTATAATTCCCCTTAGCCTGCCTTCACCACAGCACCATCAGGAGCTTTGTACTCAGGCAAATGCTTCTCTGTGTCAAATTCAAATTTCTTAATCCAAAACATCGAGGTAGAAAAACTTCTTGAAGAAAAAGTCAGATGTGTCTTAAGCCATAAAAGGGTTTAAAAATGTTTCCTATATTTGTGCACAGAAATGACTAGTTATTTTGACTGACAATTGAGGGGAGAGGCAGCAAGGTGGGAATATCAGTCTGAGGCAGATGCTTCAGTGCATGATTTCAGTGCAAACTAATTTGGTCAAGATATAAGAAACTGAAAGCAGTTTAGGGTTTGTCTGTAAGGAAAATAAATTTGGTAGAGTGGTTACTTTTCTAGAGTTCTGCTGTACAGTTACATCTATAATTCATATTAAGTTTTATGTGAAGTAACTTTGCAACGTTATCTTGGAATGGTTGCCTGGAAAAGGGGTGATGCCTCCATTGTACCCATCCTTCCATTAAATTTCCTCATATAGGTAGCCCAGAAGAGTGAGAAATAACTAAAATCAGAAAAATATCATGCCTTCTCCAGAAAGAAATTTCTTGCTAATGTAGTTATGCTAAGCTCAGTATGTGTGGGAAGAGGTGCTGGTATACTCTAGATATGATAGACTGGTGAAGAGAATTTCTTAAATGGAAGTAATCCCTAGGAAGTGATATGCTTTTTATGTGGAGATAAACCAAAGTCCTCAATCTTCTGTCTGTGCAGTCTTTTCTGTTCAAAGGTGCTAATTTTTTGTTCTGAGCAAATACTTATGTAAGGGGTTAGATTCTGTTTACATAAATAGCTTCTGCGGTTTTCATTCTATACAATACACTTTCCATTTAAAAAACATACTGTTTTAAAGAACATAGTACTGCTTTGCAGAGATGTTAAGAATTGCTATTTTATACCAGAGATACACCATTCTTATTTATTAGTTAAAGTAACCATGAATATTCTTTTCTTTTGTGATACACACTTAAGCAGTGCTATGCATGCTTAAAACATACTTAAAATGTATAAAGTCTAATTGTTGTCTTTGTTTTGTTTTTTGGTCACTGAAATAATGTGGTATGGAGTGGATAGCTGATAAGAAGAAAGATAATGGTGTAATAATCTCTCTAGGCAATCAGAACACAGCAGCTTATTCTCAATACCTCTGGTGTAATTCTCTGATGATAATGCAAAACCAGAAGATGTAGTTTTGCTGCTCCCTGCCCCTCCCAAGGGCCATGAAGTATATACAGGGTCCTGCTAATGAGTAAAGATTGCATGCATGCATGCTTAGTGGATGGATGCAATTAACTGGTCAAAAATTTATGACATGGTCATAATAGAAGGTAATGACAAGAAATTGATGAAAAATGTTACCCTTTTTCATTGTTAAACCACTTTAATGTAGAAGAGTTACACGTACAGACTCAGGTCAAACTCAGGTTTTGTCTACTGTGATTGAGCCTTTGGACAAGGGGAATTTATATAGAGGCTTGAGAAAATACATTTTGGCCATCCGTTTTGTATTTTCAATGAAATCATAGAACCATAGAAATAGCAGGTTAGTTACCAGTGAGTGGACTGATGTTTCCTAAAGTGTAAATAATGGCCAATTGCTCCTAGTCTAGTGCCTTCTGAGAGATTCTGAAAGAAGCAGACAACATAGTTTCAGAAGTATGTCAGGCTTTGGTATATTCTTGTGTAGAACTCACAGTTCTTTATTTAATAGAGTTGTATGAAGTGCATGGTAATAGCAGTCAAGAAACCATGTACATGTTTCTTAATTCTTGGGGTTCCTTTAAAGAATTGACTTGTACTTGGTGCCCAGATACCCAGTACTGGCATGTTTAGGAAGAAGTTTCCTCATTCTGCTGTCATTAACTGGCAGTTTCCATCTCTATGTAAATTTGTTTCCTCTGTTGCTGGAATTTTTTACACACACAGTTCAACATTCACTAGCTTTGCTAATTAGTCTTTTAGTTAAATAAAAATTCTAGTGTCATTATGTGGCTATGGTGTGTATCAATGATGTATGCCTAAAGTTATGTAACACTTAGGATTTTCAAATGCTAAAATACATACCCTGAAACTCCATCCTATGCTTTCATCAAATTCTTGATTGTATGTAAGATGTATTGACAATTTCTATAAGCAGTCAGACTTCAGTCTCACTCTGAAGAATTTCCATGCTGATTAATGTATGACCATTCCCTATAAGGTTTCAGCATTGACACTCACT
Organism: Hemiprocne comata; assembly: GCA_020745705.1. Taxonomy (NCBI): domain Eukaryota; kingdom Metazoa; phylum Chordata; class Aves; order Apodiformes; family Apodidae; genus Hemiprocne; species Hemiprocne comata. Next base: position 20,638,886 of record CM036593.1, read on the forward strand.
CTCTGGCTTCTTACACAGGTCATTCCCCACAAGAGAGAAATTCAGAGTTCCTTTCTTTCTTCAAAGCTTTGTCTGTCTGCATTAAATTCTACTTTCACTTGTAACTTCTTCATTTTTAGTGGTCTTTGCAAACCAGACCATGTCGTTTCTTAGCTGATTCTTTTGCCTTAGACTTTGTGCCTTTATTGCAATACTCTCCTAAATGTTGGTGTAGTTCCCTGAAGAGTGTCTTTACACCTAAAAGCATATTCAGTTTCCCTTGCATTCCTCATTCCAACTCTTCTAGAATGAGTGGTGTCCAAAACATTAAATTACTCTTCCATTGAATTTCTCTGCCATGGAAGATGTGGTTGTTCCAGGTGAAAAAAGTAATTTTAATTGGTTATGGAATGTAAAGACATAATACTATCTTTACAAGACAATTTTTCCAATGAAACTTCTGGAAGAAGTTATTTAATTGTTTACTTAGTAAGCTCTTCAGAATGTTGTTTTTCTAGTCTTTAAGCAGTAACTAAATTGTTTCAGTGTATCCTGATTGAAGTGTCCCCCCCTGTTTCATGTTGTGTTCCCCCCGCCCCCCAATACTACTAAACAAAAAATCCTGACTAGGTAAAACTTTCTTTCCCTCACCTTGGTTTCTCCTCTTTTGATATCTACATATTCTTTCTGCTGTTTCTAAAGTGCTCTCCTGAAAGTCGAATTAGGCACAGCAGGGGTTATGTCTTCCCTGCTGTAAGTAAAATAGGGTTGTTTTGGGGGAAAGAAAATTAGGGGAGATAAAGTGTACATATCTGAGGAAAGACTGACATTACTGTTTGCACTGTTTCTGAGATACCTTAGGGACTGGTAAAGTAATTAAAATTTTTGAGATTAGGCCCCCTTCTGATTGATTTACTGTTATATTTTGTTTCAGGTTCTTTCTGTATTTTGTATTTTACCAAAGTTCCTGAGTTATGGGATTTTTGCTGGGGTATGTTGTTTGATTTTCTTTGCAGTAATCTGTCAAAATCTCCCTTTACTTTTGGTATCTACCTACGTTTCTTCCCTTTCAATTAAAGGGATCTATAGGAAAAGCAACAATATAAACTTAAGTACGTGAGAGTGTACCAGAATATTAAAAACAGAAGAAACTTGATGGTTGTGGGACAGGGAGACACAGAAGTCACTTACTACTGGAGCTCTCTATGGCATTCATCTCTCACTGTTTCTTGTTCTGTTCCTGGTACGGCTAAGTACCAGCTGTTCCTTTTCACTCATTCCTTTCAGTCATTTACCTCTTGCATTTTCAAGTGCTTATCCTTGCCTTCTTGTTTTTCTGTTCTTTCTTTGCCTTTTATGATGACAATTCTCCACTGTTAAGAAATTCCACTGAATACTAATTGAAATCTGATTTGATTTAGTTATCCTTATAATAGAATTTACTATACTTCATGTAACATTATTGTAGAAATATCTTTCATTATTGAATTTCAGTGTAACCAGACAGAATTTGTCTCACCTCCTCTTACTTGGATCAGTTTTTATTTTGAATTGTGAACTTAATGGGGAATTCATTTTCTGCTCTTACCAGTAAGAAGTGGTAAGTGGGATGAAAGTAAAGAAGATCATTTCCAAAGGCTTTGGACATACATAATCTAAACATAACAACTGTGTAGAAATAAAAGCATGGTGAAACCTGTCAGCTTGTGTTTTGCATAATGAAGTTTCTGAATTGTCAATGTAAAAATAGGTTTACTTTTATGGAGTCAACAGAACATAAAGGGAAAGATTCAGTAATCACTGTTCTATAGTGATTTTTGGTGCGTCCATAGTACTAGATCATCTTGAATTAAGTGTGTTTCCTGGTATGTTTTTTCAAGTAATAGTTGTTGAGCATTGGCACTGATTCCCAAACTCTAGAGAAAACTGAAAGCATTGTGTGGCTTTTGGATCCATAGATTATATCTGTCTTTCAGTATCAAAATTGGCTCACTTCCACTATAAACAAGGTAGTATGTACTGTTTTCCTAGGATGAAGATTATGTCTAATGAACTCTAGAAAGAATTTCAGTCCTCTTGTGTAGATGAAGGTTATTCAGGGATTTGGAGCCAATGGAAGTTTTGAGTTCTGCTCAGTTGGCTAAAATTAAATAGCAAAAATAATTGTTTTTCACTATATCTAATTATAAAATCTATTTGACAGTGCATTTCATCATTAATTTGCTGTAGTAATAGCTTTCACTACTTGTTTTCTTGTGCCTCTTCAAATACCTTCTGAGTTTTGAACACCCTAACACAACTCTGTTGTGAATTCATTTGCTTGCACGTCTTTTGTGTGTTACAGTGTATCACTTAAAAATAACCAAGAAAGATATTTTACATTTGAAAACTAAATCATTATTTCACATTCTTAATTACTTCATAGCATAGTGTCCTTTATGTAGGACACTTGTAAAACTGATAATTGCTCCTTAAAAAGCTGTTACACTTTATATGTCCTGTTACATTATTCTTAATTTTTAATGAAATAATTTAAATGTTTTATTGATGCCTTTGTCTTTTTCTCAACAGTTTTCAAAATCTTGTTAATATGATGCCATAAACTAGTAAAAAGGCATTTGGATTACATCATGGATATCAGCAATTGTAATTGATAATATTCAAGTGGCGCAATGAGAGTCAGCTGTATAAAATGTGAGAAGTTTATATTTCTTCTAGTTTTGCAATGGTAAGTTTTTTACACTTTGTACTAAGTAAATAATAACTTTTTAATTTTCATGTAAAGTGTATTTCTCTAGAAAGTAACATACCACCAAATCAGTAAAGACTGTTGTCTTGCATATTGTTTCTAATGTCTGTCAAGTTTGGCAGTAATTACTGACCAAAGTATATATTGGAATTTGGTTTAATTTATTTTATTAGTGTCCTTTTGAAATGTCAGTTACTCATCCTTAACGTGTGCAAGCCTTGATTAGAATGACCTAGGTAAAATGCAATATCTAAATGACCCAGGTTTTCGTATTTGGGGGGAGAATGATCCATGTGGAGAATAGATATAAGCAACCATTACAGACAACACATTGTTAGTTACATGTGTTTTTTTTTCTCTCTTCAACTCAACTACTGATGTTTTGCCCATTTGTAGTTTGTGGTATTGTTTCTATTTTCTCTTAAAACAGAGTTCACTGGACATCTCACTCTTTGTCCTGCACCATTGCTTTTAAATGGACAGAATGGAAGCTAGTACAGTAGCAGTTCTTTACCCGTATTTTGAGGAATACAACAGTGCACCTTTCCAGGCATTCCTGTAAGGCAGCAGGAATAGCTAACAAGCAGGAGGGCTGTGACAGCACAGATACAACGCAGTTTTGAGAACATTTGAAAGTTCCACTTTGTAATTGCCTTTTCTTTGTCACACAAAATGGTGTGCTGTCTTATGCTGTTGTATCTATAGCTATACCAAGCAATATCAGGATACATTACTTTCATTAAGAAATACTGCTTGCATTATGAATACCTAAGCAGAAAATACAGTCATTACTGCTAATTGCCAACAAGAATTGTGTTGTTTAAGAGGTATACTGGTCTTGTGCTGTCCTCTGTTTTCTGCTCTAGGGCCATCTGAAACCTAAATAATAGATTTGTGAGAATCTATACTATTTTTGTCCCCCCCCTCTTTTGCTTAAGATGAAAAACAGCTAGTGAAACAATTTTGCTTCACTTGTCATTCTTAGCCTTTCTAAATAACATGTAAAAGGTTTGATTCAATTTTTTAAATTTTAAGTCTTCACATCATATGTCAGTTGAACAGGTTTGTAACATCTGGAATTTGGGTAGAGGAAAAGGGAAGGTATGCCCTTATGTACAAATGTGAATCTGTTCATTATCATGGCTATTATGAGAGGTTTGTGGTGATACGCAGTTTGACACATTGAATTTTTAAACATGAAATGAATAGAAGGATAAGACTGAACTGATTTCTATTAAAAATATTATTTTGAGATTGAACAAGTTGAGTACTCCTACATTTCACCCTGAAATCTGAAATACAAACACTCCCAGAATGGGTGTTTTAAACCTAGCTTTGAATTTACTTAAATTTGATGTAGGCGATGTATGGAAAGTTTAAAAATGGAGAAAGCTTCGGAAACAGCCTTCTAGTACTTCAGAGGAGGTTACTAAGAAAATAGATCCAGACTTTTTGTTGATGTAAATTATGCAAAAATAAGGGAGTCCCCATGGGCATAAGAAAAAAATGTTTTCACTGTAAGGGCAATTAAACACTGGAGCAGGTTGCCTGCAGAAGTTGTGGAATATCAGTGCTTGGAGGTTTTCAAGACCCAGCTGGACAATATACTATGTAACCAAACTTGACTTCAGTCCTGAAGGTTGGACTAGATTGCCTCCCAAAGTCTTTTCTGTTTTGAATAATTTTGTAATTCTGATTCTGGCATTTTGTTTTTGTTCATGTTTATTATTGACTATAATTTTTTTTACTGGTGTGATTTTTTTTTTTTTTTTTATCCACTGTCAAATTAGAATTGCAGTTCTTTTTTGTTTTTTAGGAGCAATTCATTTTTGTTTTAAGCAACAAGTGAGCAAGCAAATAAGATTTTAATGGTTTCCTTCTTACTATGTGAAACAAACTATGGGATATAAAGTGTGTGATTTGATACCTCTTATTTGGCCAAACTCAAACAGTAATACCAATACATTATATCGTTTGTACCATATATAAAAATAATGTATTTTACTATATACTAACTGAGCCTAATTGGAACTGGAACATACCAGTCTTACATAAGCCATAAATATGAACTACATTCTCACACAAGTACTAAAGCCAGAACAACTGCAAATACCAAGTCAGCTTCTTTGTAGCTTAGATGGAAAACTTTCTAATGCACTAACTTTTTGGCACAGAAACAGGTGTTATTAATGCATTGCGTAGGCATATTCAGTTTTACATTAGGTACATTTGTGACCATATATTATGCAGATTTTCTATGTCTGTAGGTGTTCTTTAAAATACTCCTTTGACTGATTTGTTTACATTTTTTTGAAGGTTTCCCAATGAGTGGATCATGATGAACATACTTTAGGGACTTGCCATAGTATGGCTGCTTCTCGATCTACTCGTGTTACAAGATCTACAGTGGGTTTAAATGGTTTGGATGAAAACTTTTGTGGTAGAACATTAAGAAACCGTAGCATTGCTCATCCAGAAGAAGTTTCACCCCATCCTCAAATACGATCAAGGTCACCAAAGAAGAGGCCAGAGGCTGTGCAAACTCAGAAGGGAAGTAATGGTGGAAGAACTACTGATCTGAAACAACAGAGTGCTCGGGAGTCATGGGTGAGCCCTAGAAAGAGAGGGCTGTCTACTTCAGAAAAAGATAATGTTGATAAACAAACTGTGGAAAATTGTGAAAAAAAGCAAGCAGAATCTGTTTCACCGGTTTTGAAAAGAATTAAACGCTGTCTACGTTCAGAGGCACCGAACAGTTCAGAAGAGGACTTGCCTACTAAAACAGAGAAGGAGTCTTTGGAGCATAAAAGCTTAGTGTCGGACAATGATGCAGGCTCCACAGGGACTAAGCGAGCTTGTCGATGTCTTATATTGGATGATTGTGACAAAAGGGAAGTTAAAAAGGTGAATGTCTGTGCAGAAGGATTTAATAATTCTGCAATAGTTGATGACGTTGCAGGCTATCAGACTGTCAATGGAGTTGGTGAAAGAGACTCAAATTCTCTTAACTGTGATGACTGTCAGCTTGATGGGAACACTAAGCAAAACAGTGCTGGTTCCTGTATGCCCAAGGACAAAACAGTAGCAGAAAACGGAAACTCGCTTGCCCATTCTTCATTGTTGCTTAATAGCAGCAAGGAGGACAGTGTTGTAGACCATTATGTGCCTTGCACAAACTCTCAAGAACAGGTAAAGTTAGAGGACCACAAAATAATAAATGACTGCTTGCCTGAGGAGAGTACTAATCAGGCAGATGAGCCAGCTACAGGGTCCTTTTCTGAAATCCAGTCATCTTTGTTAAGGGATTCGGAGGAGGAAGTAGATGTTGTAGGAGATAGTAGTGCCTCTAAGGAACAGTGTGCTGAAAACACCCATAGCAACCCGAATACTCATCATGACAGTGCATCAATCTCAGGTGAACCTGAACCACATTCTTCAGTCCTGGACTGTGTTTCAGCTCAAATGACATCTATGTCGGAACTTCAAGAACACAGATATACATTAAGAACTTCACCACGAAGGGCTGCCCCTGCCAGAAGTAGCCCTACTAAAAATAACTCTCCTTGTAGAGAAAACGGACAGGTTGGGGAAAATAATCTTAGTCCCACTGAAAAGAATGTACCTGTAGGTATCAATAATCTCAATGGATCTCCCAAAAAGTCTGAAGAAGTTAAACAGAATGAAAAGGAGAGAAATTGTAATACAGGAGATCATGGGAATGATGGACTAAGAAAGCCACTTTCTGAGGCCAGGCTTGTTGCTGGATGTGTACCATCTGCCAAAGAGAGTGCCAACATCCACACTGCAGAGGATGATGAGGAAGAGCCTGATGTGTATTACTTTGAATCAGATCATGTGGCATTGAAACACAACAAAGAGTATGTGTAACTATGGTAACCATGAATTCTGCTTTTGTTTCTTACAAAAAAATACATAATTTAATATTTATTGAAAGTACTTTCACAAAAATTTAAGCGCTTTATAATTTTCATACTCTTCAGTCTTCATGTTTCTTCCTTTTTTCTACCGCAAGCAAAATTAAACTATTTAATATGCAGTATGGTACAGCAATGTGGTTTATGCATTTCTAGCAGTATGAATTCTTTATCAAGAAATTGTTTGGATTTTGTCTTTTTTTAAACACACCTGTTGTCTCTTTTCCTAAAAACTAGCTGGAAACAAACCCAAAGCCTTAATTAGATTCAGTTACTTACCAGCATATCCAACGGGCACAGCACATACAGCTTACCAAATTAACATTCTGGTGTACATACAATTTAAGGTTAGATCACTAATTTCGAAGTGTCATGGGAAAGACATTACTGTGTTAAGGAAGATAAATGGAACAAATGGAGTGATTTGGGAACTTTTTCCAGAGTAAATTATGTCTGCATTGATGTTTATATTCTTTAATTGTAACTGTATTAATGTTCTAATTATTACTAGAAAAGAGCACTACATTGTTTTTATATTTATCATCTGAATGTCTGTAAATAGAACTGTGGTCATAATATATTTGTGGTAATTGTGAAAGAGATTCTTCAAACAAAAGGGCAGTTTCCTCAGTGAAGAGAGTTTATGTGGAGAAACTTGTCTTCAAGTGATAGATCAGGCCACAGTTTTTATTGCACAATCTTTGTGAAGCTGTTTTGACTTATGTGTTTTGCTGTTTAGTAGATATTCTACATTTTGTTGTGACTCCTGAAAGGCCTAATGCAAATGCTCTTCAGTTTGCTTTATACCAAGAGTTAAACGACCGCTAGTAGTTTCTGTAAATTGTCACAGCACAATTATGAATATGGGGCAAAAGGTAAAGATGATTGCTTAATCCAGCAGAAGTTTGACTGGGTTTTTTGGTATTAGAGTTGCATTATTTTTATACATAATTTTTGTTCAGTTTTGGGTATGAGAAATTATTTTATTCAAGAAATTGTGAATTAGAGTATGGTCCAGATGAACTGTGACTTCAAAATAAAAACCAAATATCTGCAGGTTCAGGCATCAGCCCAAACTGTATGGACACTTCTCCTGGTAGACAGAGAGGAGATCAGTGTTTCCTAATTCCAGATGGGAAAAATGGACTGTTGTCTTGGATGTTTTTGTATCAGTATGTAGGATGACCTTACTAGTTACGTTGATATGAAGCAAAGATACATTAGTAATGTTGTTGTTGTTTTGTTTGTTTTTTTTTTAATTAGGAAAAGAATGATAAAGAACATACCAGATTTTTAGATGTAGCCTCAAGTTTTACTTCTTTCAAATTAAACATGTCTGAAACGCAGTTTTTAAAAAACAAATTCTGCAATTGAATGTAAACGCTGTAAAAATAAAAGTAATTTTTTCTATTCTAAAATTAAACACAGATTTAAATTGTTATTGAAAAAATTCAGGAATGTGCCCTTTTGAATGTATCCAGTTGCTCTGGAGATATGATGAGTTGTTGTTCAGATCGGCAGACTCTTTTTGAGAGCTTGTTGGGGAGCTTTTGAAATTGCAACTAAGGCTTGGTAGCTTAGTACTAACTTGCTGCCTGAATGCACAATTCCAAAAGAAATTGATGTTATTTTTGTGCTCTCATGTTTTACTGATTTTTGGTAGCAACGAAAGTCAAACCTAGAATTCACTTCTAGATGAAGAAAGAAAAATTTCTACTTTTCAGAAGGGAAGCAGGCTACTAAAGGTAGTGTTAGATGGATTTACTTATTTTTCCCCTTTTAAAAAATGTTAATATTGTTGGAAAATTATGGGCAGTCTTTTTTTGTTGTTATTTATATTTGCAAGAAAATAAATCTGGTATGGTAGTGGTTCCTCATGGTAATAGGTCATTCTAAAAAACTTAAATCTGTATTTTTGATATTTGAGTGCATTTGCCCTTTTTCTGGAACTTTGTAGTTCAAGAGTTAATCAAATACTGTGCACTACAAGCTTTTTCAAATTTTAAAAATACCAGAGTTCATTGGAGGATACTCCTAATTCATGTGTTACAGTTTTTCAATAGTGTCTTAATTATACCCTTGCTTAATCTCATTTGGTGCTTATAGCAGAAATGTTTTCCCTGATTAGTCAGATGCAAAGAATTTCAGGGTTCTGTGCTGTCAGGTGAAGGCTGTTTGCTTTGCCTTTGATATTCCTGGCTAAGCAAAGTATGCTTGTCTTCTGCCCATCAGATCTTTGTTTTTCTGTCCTTCATCAGTTTGTGATTAAACTTGTCTTTATGGACGATTTTTTTCTCTGGTTTATATTTCTGTTCTCTTTTAAAAGCAAAATTAGAGAGACGTTAGCACCCTGGCTAGGTCAGGGAGGCAGATTTCTCCAAGAAGACATTAATATCCTTCTTAGGATGTTCCACAGCAGGAAAAAAGCCATATTCCTTTGTGTTGTAGCAGTAATTTGATGTATCTGTAAACGTATATTATTTCTTGTTATATGACATTGCTTGATGATATACACATTCATACAGCTGATTTTCACTCTCCAAGAAGTTATTGTAACATCGATAAAATAGGAATATACCAAAACCTTCAACAGCTGTTGATAAAACTTGCTATAAGAAAAACAACTAAATGTATATTGTGGTATTTTTGTATGAATTTTGTTGCTTTTTGAATGTTGCAATGTTTAAATAACATTAATATGCTAATATTTCTGGGAAAACTGGATGATAGATTAGGAAAAATAGTCATCACAGAAAGCAAATGATAAAATATTATTCAGAGAGAATGCTGGAATGATGGATGTTCCACAACTTCTTTAATAAAACAGATACCTCCTAAAAAGGTATGAGTTCTCTAAACAAATTTTATCACAGTATAGATATTCATGTAGATAACACAGTGATCTAGGGGGTTGTATAATTTTTAAGGATTGTTAATTTTTCTGTTATCACATACACAGTTTGAATCTTTGTGTATTTTGATTCCTCTCAGAAAAATATGGTTTGGTTCATATTTGAGAATTTTGCTTATATATTCTAGCTCAGAAACCTTTGCATTTTCTTTTGAGGTATTTTCATAAAAACTGAATTTGTTGATTTAAATGTTTTACACTGCTTAATTTTATATGCTGTGCTTGGTGTTTTGCATATGTCCTTAGGAGTTTCTTGTATCTCTTTGCTGTATCTTGTTATAGTTCAATTCTTTCTTACAGTGAGGTAGCATACTTTAATTTTCTGTCTTACGCAGTATTTTATTCTCAGTACATTTTCCCCTCTGCCCAGTGTTACATTTAGTGCCTCTTTTTTTCTTCTTCTTCTCTACTTACTCTCTTTGGAGATTTGCAGTGTTTTGCAGGTGTTAGATTGCACAGGAGAAAATTGTTGCTATATATGAGCATGTAATTGAGGAGTTGAGTTTTCATGTGCATATACAGTAAATGTCTATGATAATGTAAATTGTGATTAGCTTTATAAGGACCACTTAGGCCTGTAGGTAAATCCACTAAAATATATTAATTATGCATGAGCACTTGGCTACAGACATTTGGATGCAGGAGTTAGGTCTTTTATTCAGTGAATAGATATTTTCATATATTTTTAGTTTCATTTATTACTTCATAATGTTTAATATAATAATAGATGTATGACATTTAAACTGGAGACAGATTAGAATGAAATATTTTAATACTTCTCTTAAAACCCAGACTTATGAATTCTTACATATTAAGGGTTGTATTTCACAGAGGCCTTGGAAAGACTGAGAACCATGTAGGTTTTTACAATCAGATTTAATATTTAATGGACAATTTCTAGTAGGACTGTAAATGTCTTTGGATTCACTTTTTAATACTGTATGAATGTGAGGAGAAAAGAAGCATCTGTAGCATTTCCTGTGGTACAGGTTTTATATTTTATTCAGTCACAAATGTTTTGCCTAATGAATCAGATTAAAAGTTATCTACAAAAGTTCATCTTACTGCACTTAACTTTTTAAAATAGGGTCTGGTGCACTTTGCCATACCAGTTATTTGAGAACTACCTTAAACAGAATATTCTTAAAGTGTAACTCTAAGGTAATCCTGTAGCAGTTGTTTTCACTAAGGTGAACTTCTAGTTTTATCTGCACCATGTTTTTTCCTTAATTGAATGATAACTAGTATTAAAAATTAAACTAATTTTCATTAATATCTTTTAAGATAAAGTCTCAGTGTTTATTGTTATATATAATGCGGCAAGAATAAAAATATTGCACCAGTTTTGCAAATTGTCCCCGTATATTCACATACATATATCAGAACTAAGGTCAAATTTATCACACTGGATGAATTTATTTTAATGTACAGATAGATAACCTAACATTCCTTTTTAGTGATGTCATGTAGCTAATAGTAGCTAATGCTGTAGAATAAATTATCCTCCCATATTATTTTTAAGGACACCTTTGTCACATTTTCCTATGGGACATACAATTTTAGTTAGAGGAGACTTTTGTTGTGATGTTGTTTCACCTTAAGGAATAAAGGGAGTTGGTGTAAATCAAGTTACTTTTTGTAGTAGCAGTTTTAATCCATTCTGTGGTCAAGAATGTTAGGGCAACCGTTCTGTAACCATGTAACCTCTCAGTATTTTATAGAACTGATGACGTTTATATATTTTAGTATCGAAGAAGAATAGAAGTTAATATTTTTTGAAGTCCATGAATGCCATATATATTAGATCACAGTGTGTTTTAACTCATTCTTTGTTCCACACAAGGGTCGTGTGGCATACAATCATATTTTTCTTAAACTACCTATTAATATAAAACTTAAACAAATGGAAAATGGGTACTTCTTTCAGAGAGTATTTTCTACTGTCTTGGTCTTTGTTAGTAAGTAACAAAAAACTGAATTGGCTTTAAGTAGAAATCTTATTTCATGTAGAAGTTAAATGCTGCTGTTAGTTCATCTGCGAAATAGAATGGAAATCGATTAGAAACTTCTAATGAGAGTTTTTGATCAACTGCAGTTTGTTATTGCAGATAATTGTGTTATTAAAACGTTTGGATAGTGTAATGGGCATATGACCACATTTATTAATGAAATCCTCATTTTACCAGCTTAAAATATTAAGTATTTTGAGAATTATTTACTGCCAGCATTATTGTTTTGTCGTGTTCTATAAAAAAATTTCTATTTATAAATATGTATCAGTGGAGAAGTTTTTAGTGATGCAAAATTATTGCAGGACTAAAGATTGAGTATTTTTGTAATCATAGAATCACGTTTTATAATTACATAAATGATTCAGTAAACGCTAAATAGTGGAGTTCTTAATTTGCAAGAGATAATGCCTTGGGCCTGTGCTACATCTGGTTTTCTCTCTCCAGTAATACCTGTACTGTAGGAGCCATTGAATGTCAAGTACATTTGTCAAACTCACTTGTCTTTCTCTGAACATAGTTGTCTTGTTGTCAACCACAGCACAACTCTAGTGAACAGCACTACAGACACAGTGCAGTCCTCATTTAAATTATGCATCCTGTGGAAAGCAGAGCTTGATTTCTTTTGGTTTTGTGCCCTTTGCTATTCAAATTCTCTTCTCTCCAGGTTGATACCTGGTTTTCGTTCTTTGCCTATGCTGTTGCCTCCAGGAGTCCTCTGTTGCAGCATCCTGTCCTGACCTCTCAGTGCAGAGCAGCTTCCCTGGCTGGCTTGGCAGTAGGTGTGGATGTGTGTGGTGACTGCAGAATGTGAAATCTAACAGTTGAAGTCTGCTTGCCTTTCACTAGTGGAGGCAGTAGTCTTCCCAAACTGCCAGTTTCTAGAGAACATACAGGAACTCAACTTGTCTTTCCAACTTTGACCAACATGCATTAAAAACCATGGGGGGAGAATGCACAGATTTAAAAATATAATAAAAAAAAACCCACTGCTATTTTAATACAGAAAAAGTTAGGAACTTTGCACCCTGTTCATTTGGAAATGCTTACCATTTCTAAGGATCCTCATTAGTAAATTCATCTAAACTGGAAAATTAAGTAGTAGTAAATAAAAACGGTTGTGAGGTGTAGGAAATATCAGCTGAAAAAAATTATCAAATACTGCTTATGTTAAAAAAGAAACAAAACCAAGAAAAGATGGGGTAGTAACGTATTCACCCAGCACAGCTCTGTGGAGAGTAAGGCTCTGGCTGTGTTTTGGTGATGCACACAAGGGACACTTAACAAAAGCAGAAGTGCTGAAGTGTGGTTATACCAGTTACACCAATTCCATGTCTGTCTGGTGGAACAAGGAATACATCATATTAACATAATTGCCTACTTGGTAGGGATGTACATAGTGTTTCACTAAAATATTGGTAAGGATAATGATGCCACCAAGGAAACAAGAACATAGTGACTGGCTTATGCTTTGAGAATGCTTGTATCTTCAATTTTAACTAACCTACCTTGAAATAATAACTCCATTACGAGTCTTGAGGTATTTCTTCTGGCCTTACATGAAGTACTGACATCTCTATCATGAACTACAAAACTGATTGGCAGTGTCTTTTAGAAAGGACTTGTAAAGGCAGTACAAATTGTACTTATTTTAGTCTCAGCGATATGTGTTACTCAAGATAGGTGTTTCTTCTGTGCTTAGAAAGTACTTCTGTGCTATTTTGAGAGGAGAGAAGATCCTGCTTTTGGTTTCCTTTAGATTTTGTTCTTGGTAGGAATAGCCAGCTGATTTCTAATTTTTCGTTGTTGCTTGTCTTTATTTTACTTTGCATAGTTCAAGGTGAACATGTGTGGTTGTTTTGATTAACAACCTTTGGAAGTTTTATGCTGCCTAAGCCAAGGACCAACTTTGTCCACGTTTTATAATCATAGAATTGATTTGGTTAGAATGGACCTTAAAGATAATCTAATTCCAACCCCCCTGCCATGGGCAGGGGCACCTCAGTAAAGGAATTGGGACCATTCTCATTAGAGATGATGAGAAGGGAGGAGAAAGGGTTGGGGGTGTGCTGGAAGTATTTCTTTCTGTGCCCTTTTTGAAGAAAACAATTTTACTGTCATTTCCTCATGTCACTGCAAGCCTTGAAAACAGAGGAATGACAGAGACCTATTCTTCTTCTCTACTAAATGTAACTGTCCTTCAGGCAAATACTTAGAAAATGCTGTTAAAGGAAGATCAAAAGGCTATATTAAAATATGTTAACTGGGGGAGGACTGATGGATGACGTTTTAACCTTTCATGTTGACAAAACTGAAACAAGTTACATGTTTGTTCAGAGGCACAGCGATCTAATTACTGCTAAAAATTTTGGAAACTTGCTGGGAATGTGGATATTTGATAAAGGTGCTTTTGTACAGCTAATATTAAATTCTGCTGAATGTCGCGGACAGCTCTTGATAGGAATGAAGCTGATAGAAATATACGAGTGGGTGATCTGTTTCTGGGGCAGAATTTAGGATTTAGGAAAGGGCCATCGCAAGTTCATAACCAATAAAAAACGGTTCAAATTCTTGAAGTACAAAGTCTGGAGTTGTGAAAGTTAGAAGGAAGGTGAAATCAGAATGGAAAAATAGCTCTTTTGCATCATGGTAAAAGACTGCAGTAGGGTTTTCTGTTCTGGTTTAGGGTTTGTTGGTTTTGCTTTTTTAAAAATGTCCTGTTTATTGAAAAAAAAAAAGTGCTTTTTGGCTTAGCTCTGTTTTATTCTAGATAGGTATGTTTTATAGCCTGAGGCTGGCATTGAGAAATAACTTGGAGAGGTCACTTAATGTATGTTTTAGTTGTTTCGTGTATAAAATGGAGATGCAGTTGAATTATTTACTTATCACAGAACTATTTTGAAAGGTCTGAAGTATGAATATTAAATATGGATAAAGTGCAGTAAATTATAGTATGTTTACAGAGGTTAAGCTAGAGTGGAAAACAATTTCATAATGAGTTGCAGAATTGGCTATAAGTAGATTACCTTGGTCATAGTATCTAAGCATTAGGTAAGTAAAAACCTGCCATATGCTGCTTTCTTCAGGCAAAAGCGTTTTTTTAGAAGTCCTGACAGGAGTTGATACATGCCCTTATTGATTATGCCCTTAAGCACTTTTCTGTTACTGAAGGGAGATCAAAGACAGGCCACTCTTCATCCGTTGCTGCTTCTTCCACCGTGCTGTCATGTGCATCCCAGCACTCTTCCTTAGTGCAGCAACAGATTTTTTTAAAATCTCAGATGCACATCAGAATAATTTGCAAGAAACTCTACAGTGTCAAAATTACTATATATGATGCCAGCAAAGATTTCAGGCCAAGCTTAAAAGCTAGAATCATTATTTGGTATGTCTGAACAAAAAACCCCAAGCAAACAAAACACTTATTTCTTTAAATGAGAAGGTTCTGTTTGATCTGACTTAAAGATTTCTCTGGGAAGCCAATCTCTTACTGCAGCTGCCTTGGATTAACTTAGAAATTCTTAGTACAATTAATGTTTCCCTTTTCCTACAGTAATTTGCAGTCTCATGTTTAATAGCCAATATTTTCTTAGCTTAGCATCTAATAAGGGATTTATTTTCTGAATTGCTATTAGTAGACCAAAAGCCAGAATGATAAATGACTAGGTGTAGGAGAGCAGGTTTTAATCTGTGCTTTGCTAGAGTGCCAGTAGATGGCATTAAAACAAAGACTTGCTGAAATTTTCCTTATCACTGATAGGTACCGATTTTGTGACACAGCTCTTGGAAGCAAAATGAACAAGTTTGCTTTAATGTAGATTTGATTTTTCCCTACGTATATTTTAGCTATGTTTTGTTGTGAGAAGCATATAATCCTTAATTCAAAACAAATCCTGCCTATACAAGAAACAGTATTGCTAATATAAAATTTAAAGTATGGCACATGTTTTTATCCTATAATCCCCAAAATTGATATTACTATACCTTTTATCATATTGTGATCTATATTCACACAACTATAGGAGTTAGTTTTGGGAGTGCAAGGTGATGACTACCAGCTGCAGTGTATTTGGCTTAATGCACCAGAAGTATTATACTGCTGTTTGAGACTAAGCAGCCAGAACAGACTGAGAAGAGACTTTGAGAAAGTGTTCAACATGTGTGTTGTCATTTGGCTTACTGCTTTTTCAGAGAAATACTTGGCTTTGTGACAGTCATCTAGAGCCAGAGAACTCAAATCCTGTACAAACCTGTGAAAACAGTAGTGGTTTAAAACTTAGAAGAACATATGCAGAACCACTATAATGTAGTCAAAGACTCATGTTGGAATTTAAAATTATGTGCAGTGGTTCAGAGAGAATGCACTACTGCAGCAAATCTGAAGTACTTGGATATGGAATATGGCAAACTATATATTTCAGGATTAGTATTTTCAATTTTTTCTTGGCAAGACCCCAAAATGCACAATTTCATGCAATTTCAGTACTTCTGATATTCACTTGATAAAATGGCACTTCAGAATCTATTAATTCATAAAAACTCAATGTGGAAGTTAAAGTAAATAGTTCCATGGTAATATATTTCCTTAATGAAGGTAAAAAAAAGTGCCAGGATTGTTTTTTGTCTGTTTGCATAAAAAGCCCTTTTTCTCTCTTGAATTATGTAATAATAGTGCTATATAGCCACAAATTAACATCACATGATGTGTTTTTGAATGATCCTGACATGTTTCTAATATTTTACTTATTCCCATGAACACTAGAGGTGTTGTTTCTGAACCATTTATCTTTGTCGTTAAATTAGCACTTTGTGTAATGGCCAGCATTTGGTTACTTTTTTTCTTCTATGTATGTAAATGTTTTAAAGGAAAGTATTATATTCTTTCAGCTTCATTTGGGAAAGCAACCACTTAGATACAATTTGAATAAATGAGGTAAAAAAAGGATCAAGAGAAGAAAGGCAGGTATTTATTTAACGTCTTCTTAGGTGTAAAATTTTGTGTATGCTACTGAGCACCTGTGAGTGGAGTTATCTCCAGTGTCTTGTATAGAAGTTTGGCACCTGCTGTTAGAAAAAGGCTTTCTGTTGTGCAGGGTAAATCGTCTCCCTGGATATCATTAAGCTCTTTTCTGTGTTGTTACAGCTGCATCCACATCAAATGTGAGCAGCCTGCCTTTGTTCCTTTTCTCCGGAGCATGCAAGGCAGGTTTCTGCACAAGGAGAGCTGTCTGGAGAGCCGTCTGTCCACCTGAGCATGGACAGAGGTTGCCCAGCACAAAGCTAGGCAGTCATCAGATGCTATTGGTAAAAAATAAGTAAAGATCTCTGTTCTACACATGATGATTCCTGTAAACCTGTAGCAGTCTGAAGCTGCAGTATTGTCTCAGGCCAATTTTGATGTTCCTTCAGTACATTTGTAAGTTATTTCTGAAGTTTGTTTTCATCTGTTCAAGAATAGCCCCATTAATTACCTTGCTTTATGCAAAGTTACTCTGTTTAGAAGAACTCTAGCACTTTTCCAGTTGTGAAAGTACTCCACTACTGTTCCGATATTAATGGACCATTTAACAAGCATTATAGGTCTTAATTGTATGTAAACTCGAGTATGTTCAGACAAATATAAAGAAAAATAAGTTCATAAGAGAATTGTATCCTACTGTTTTCTAAACAAGCTCAGTATTTTAGTTTCAGGCTTTGGAAAGTAGGACTACATGTTGTCAAATAACTACCTTTGAGTGGAAAGAAAATTACACTTTTTCATGGGGAGGAAACCATTTAATATCTAGGTAGAAACTGAAATATTTGATGGCACAAAGCCTGTATTTTGCCTTGAGGCTGTTTACTTTCTTACACTTAAAGTCTTACCCACTTACCAGTGCAGCCAATTGAAAAACTTGCATTACCTCAGTAACATCTGGATCTTTTCTGTCACATGTGTGGAATTAATATGTGTGGAATTAATTGTGTTAGGTCGTCTTTGTAGTAATAAGAGAGTAGAAGGAAAATTTACTGAAATAGTGTAGTGGTGAATAGATCCTAGATTATTTTCTTATATGTTAGGATGCATTTGGTGCTGAACTAAAATACAGCTGTAGTCATGAGATGTCAGAAAACATTTTCATGAAAAAAATTTGATACAGAATAACTTGCAACAGCGACCGTGAGTAACGACATGATTCAGAAACTGGACAACTGAACTATAAAGAAAGCTAATGAAAAGTATTTGATGTTGCTACCTATTTTTTTAAGGCTGTGTTACAGTATTGTATGATTTCCTGACACTGAGTTGGCTTTATAGAAAACAGATTGGAAAGCATAAATTATTGGGTACAGGTATGAGAGTCACAACAGTGACTCTCAAATATATCTGTTAAACAGAAAATCAAAATGGTGTGTGCATCTGGAATGGCAGGTTTGAGAGAATGCTGACATTTTCATTCAACCATCTTTTGTATGTATTGATTTTGCAAATTACTTATTCCTTTGTTTATCATTACATTTTGTAAATGATTCTTGGATTCTGCCCAAAGGTGGATCTTATATGAAATGCTTAGGTAGAGTTTCTAAGTCATTCCTGTCCACCCTGTGGGTGGTTGAGCACAATGTTAACGTTCTGTGGTAGAGTCAGGTGTATTGGGGTAGAAGGAAGCAGAGTTTGAAGTGGAAGATAAAATAGGTAATTTTGTTTGTTTTTTTAACTTTGTAAGCAAAGCTTGTTGGTCATAGCTACTGAGAATATGAATAGGTTCTCCCTAATACCATGTTGTTTTAGTTAGTATAGAATCCACATTTAAAAGAAATCACATGGGGTTTTGAATATTAAGTATTTTTAACAGGTTTATAAAACTTAATTTACCATGTAAAAGAGATTTGGTATAACTTTTTATATAATTCAGTAAAAATGCAATATATTAGATACTAGCAGATAATTGTGACTAGTATTTAGATGGGGGGTGTCACTTTTAAAGAAAAATTTAGTGAGATGTTTTTCTTTGTCTCTGTAGTTACCAGAGACTATTACAGACGATTGCTGTACTCGAGGCTCAACGTACTCAAGCAGTTCAAGACCTTGAAAGTTTAGGCAGACACCAGAGAGAAGCACTGAAAGATCCTATTGGATTTGTGGAAAGACTACAGAAGAAGGTATTTCAATGGGCTTTTCTTAAGTCTTACTCAGATTTATTTTTCTTTAATAAATAGTAATTCATCATCTATAGAAATGAGAGAATTCTGAATATACTTGCATAAACATGATGAGTTTAAAATACTTCCTCTGCTAAGCAAAAATGGCCCTTTGGTTATTAAATCTGTAAGACATAGTTCTTCAATGATTTTATTTACTATGCTTTTTTTTCCCTTATTTTGGTACATAGAATTTAATCTTTACATTTCTAATTGTAATGTAGGTATTTTAAGATGCCCTGAAATCTACAGGTGACTGGAATTACTTCATAGTAAGGCATCAGATCAAGAATTCATAACTCTTCTCACTAGAAAAATTAAATGTTGTGCTATGAGGAATATCATAGGGTACTTTGTAAGGCACAGGAAATGTAGTCATAGCCTAAAACCAAAGTGAGAGCTAGAAAACATACCTGAGTTCTGGATAACATAATAGAATGGTGTCTAATGGAGGAGAAATAATTTTTATAAGGAAACATTTTCTTTTCAAACTTTAAAAAAAATTTGTAGGAACAGGGATATTGAAAAAATGTTTAAAGCTTGAGTACTGTCTTGCTGCCATGTCTACCAGTGACAGACACACTTCACCTTCTAGTCTGGTAGCAACATATACTGTATCTTAGTGAAGAATGAAGTAGGGGCTGTTGTGGTGCTCTTTTCCTAGATTTGCAGAGACCTAGGTTTAAAGAGATGTCTGATGGAAACTCATTGGTTTCAGTCGTTGTCTTTCCATTAAATTTTGAGATGAGCTACTAAGATGTGTGATATAACAGGTTGTATCTGGTATTCTTTGTATGGGGAAATACTAATGCTAGTTGAAAATGTCTGGTGTATTTGTCTCCAGAACAAAGATACCCTTAAGGTTGACCTTCAAATAAAGTGGTTAGCTTTGCAACAGTTGTATTCTAGTCAGAAGACGGCAAAATCAGTGTGAAATAGATATTGATTTCTTTGATAGGATGAACTTAGGTTTTTCATATTATAAAACTTTTGAGTCCTGTGGTATTCTGTGTTAAGAAAGGTACAGATCATTGGCAAACAGTATGTTTAAACAAAATAAGACAGATAGACAGTAACAGGGCATTGAGGTTAGAAACACTTGACTTCAACTGTGAAATACATGCTTTAACGTTTTATGCTCAATAAGCCATCATTGACCGTGCCGCTGCATATTTTACATGCACTGTTGTGTGTTATTCTTGAAAGATGACTTCTCCTGAAAAAGACTGTGTGCTGCATGGCACTTCAAAAATTCTGATTTTGAATTCTGCTGTTAGCTAAAAAGCAGTGTCAGGTTTTCATAATTTCTAAGGTTTCATAGTTTTTTGTTTGGATATAGAGCGATGGCATTAAATACTGCGTTTCACTTTTCGCTCTTATTTTCAGGTCGATATGGGTCTTCCATATCCTCAGAGAGTTGTTCAGCTCCCTGAGATTGCCTGGGACCAATACACCACGAGCCTTGGAAACTTCGAGAGAGAATTCAAAAACCGAAAACGTAACAGTAGGAGAGTGAAGCTGATTTTTGACAAAGGTAAAAGGAAAGGGGGCATCTGTTACAAGAAAGAAATGACCAGCGTGAAGGCTGAATTAATACTTGTTCTTTTTTTAATGTCGCTTACAGTAGGTATACCTGCACGACCAAAAAGTCCTTTGGATCCCAAGAAGGATGGAGAGTCTATTTCATATTCTGTCTTGCCTTTAAGTGATGGTCCAGAAGGTTCTACCAGCAGTCGTCCACAGGTAGTTGTTAAAAAAGGAAAAATAAAATTTTACAAAATTTTCTTCTTTTTTTTTTTTTTTAATATGGGTATGTGGGTGATCTTAGCAGTTACATCAAATGTTAATGTTAGTGATGATTTTTTATTCAGGCACTCCAATGGAGAACTTATTTTTGGTTTAGGCGAATTTTATTTCAGATCTTCATGTGTTTATTTGGTTTAGTTTTGATTTTTATGTACATAGGAAAAGGGTTAAAATTTACTTACCCAAACTGTACATTTTCTAAACAAGTATTCCATTTTATACACTATATTTGAGCAGATTATAAGAGGACGACTTTGTGATGAGACCAAACCTGAAACTTTTAACCAGCTGTGGACTGTAGAGGAACAGGTAATGGGAAACTTCCATTTTGTAGGTGTGGTAATATACATGAGAATAAAAGCAAATTGTGTAATAATGTTTAAAGCATTTAGAAATTCAGAGTCACATGTATGTATATATCCATCTTTTGACTAGGAAAGATGTATTTATTTCTTTTCCCTGTTGATTTAGAAAAAACTTGAGCAATTGCTTTTGAAGTATCCACCAGAGGAAGTAGAGTCTCGACGGTGGCAGAAGATAGCTGATGAACTGGGAAACAGAACAGCAAAGCAGGTAACAAGTAAAACATGTGGAGAAGTAATCCCTTTCCTAGATTTTTTTTTTATGTTTTTTAGGAAGCACTGATAAGTGTTGAAGAAAAAACTGTATATAATCTCTTCAATAATTTACTTCTAATTTTGAGGGGTTTTTCTGTGAAAAAAATAACTCAAACTGAGGATTTAAAAAAAGAGCTTATTTTTTGTAATATTCATAATTAAAGCAATAAAACTTAATTTGCTAGAAAAAAAATTTGACTGCTTGAGACTGTTTGAGTGCTTGTGCTGTGGTAGTAGTGATGTGAGTTACTGCGTCCTCAAAGCTGATAGAGATTCACAGAAGAGTTACTTGTAGATGTCTTTTTTTTTAAATAGCAATACAAAAAATCCCATCTTTCCAGTAGTCACTTTTTCTTGAAAGTGTAACAGCAGGGCCTGCATTTCACTAATGACTATACAACTCTCATTCTCAATGTCAAATACAGGGTTTTAAAAGTGCCCCAAAGCCCATGACAAAGCTCCCAAAACTTGTTGCTCATTAGATTTTAACAGCATGCATTTAATTGTAAATAGCCAGTATAGTGGCACCAACTGTTCTCAGATGGTGAATGCAGAATGTCCTGCACCTCAGGACTGCAGCATGGGCAAACATTTTAATACTCATGGACAGAAGAATTAGGTCTGTAGTGGGGCTGAGATCCACAAAAGGAGACAGCTGTGAAGACACTGGGTCTTTCTGCATCTGACTTGTTGGGTTTTTTTCCCTTAAAATGATACAATTTCTCTATTTTGACTGGAAGTAAAACATGCTGATCTTTGTGTGTTCACAGTACTTTTAATTTTTCCTATTTCAGTTGTATGCTTTCAGGTTAAAGCATACTTAAGCATTTCAATATACAGGTTCACCTCTGATATGATCTCTGATACTTTCTGTACTTTTAGCTATATTTCTCTGTACCTGAAAAATTAAAATATATGCTTACTTTTTTCATAAAATGTATAAGTACTTTCTGTATGCCAACTGTGTAATTTATCTATCATGCTTAAGAAAGAATAAGCTTTGCTTCAGCAGGTAAAAAACTACTAAAATTCTTTCCTTTCTATCTATTTTTACTAGATTTTCGGTGTACTTTTAAACAAGGGTAATTTTTTTTCTCTGAAAGCCTTCAGAGTGTCTGGAAATACTACAAATGCAGCACTGCAAGATAGTTAATGGTTAGAGCAGTTTTGCAGAGTAAAAAAATGGGGATTTTTTTGTCCTTTTACCAGTGTAGCAGTGCTGGCAAAACTTGGAAATGAAGGCTGTTACATTCCATTTGATATTTAATTGTGGCATGATGTTTTTTCCTAGGTTGCCAGTAGAGTGCAAAAATATTTTATTAAACTAACTAAAGCTGGTATTCCAGTTCCAGGGAGGACTCCAAACCTATATTTATACTCCAAAAAGGTGAGACAATATTACAGCAGAAATTCTGTATTTCTGTTTGCATGTATGTGCAAATTGAGTCTAAATCATTAATATTTTCAATGGATTTAAGTCTTGGTTAGTGCTTTCTTACTAACTAGTTCTAACTTGCATGTATTTCCTCATAACTGCGTAATGTCAGGAAATTGAACAGGATGCATCCGTTTATTTTCATGTATAACCATCATCATCTACTGGTGAAAATAAAATTGAATCAGAGACTTAGGAGTCTAATATGCAAGTTCTTCAATTAGGGCTTATCATTTTTTAATGCAGTGCTTATATAAGTGCACCTGCTTTTAAACTTAATCCAGAAGATACATTTTCCACAGGAAAAAATTTTAACGGTTTGCTTTTATGTAGTATTTTAGTTCATTCTTCACCAGAAGTAGAATTCAAATCCTCAGTTAAAATTCCTAGGTCATAACTGTATGCACAACAGTGCTACTGTTTAAGCATAGGCACAAGTTTTGATTTCCAGATCTAGTATTGAATGCAGATCTTTCTGTGAACAGAAAATTTAAACCACTGTGTCAGCTTAAGCTAAAATACCATCTCACCTTATAAATAGAAGTATTTGGGGGGGGGGGAGGTATTGAAATCTTAAAAGGAAACCAGAAGAGCTGCAAAACACAGCAAGTCAGTGATCATAAGGCAGAAGGTGGAAAAAATCAATACTATGCATAGTACATTAGACTTAGAACAGTATGTTCATTTTTATTCTATGCACTGTAGTTCTTCTGCAGATCAGAGGTACTAACTTCATCCCTTTAGAGTGGATGGGGCTGGTCTCAATTCCTTGTTACTGTTCTGTCTGCATAGCTACGTTCCATCTAAGATAATTTGTGTGATCTTTGCCTTTGCTTTTTAAACTGTACACAACTGTAAAATAATGCTAGATCCCTCTCTCGAAGTTGTATCTGCATTTAGAGAGAAGTGATTGTGTTATAGCATTACAGGTTTGTAACTGATTCAGGAATCATAGTGATAAAAATTCTTGCAGAAAAAGATAAATTATGAATTATTGTAAATATTCCTTATGCTTTAACTGTATGACAGAAGCTAGACACAGTGTAAGGCAATCTTCTCTTTAATGATTATTTTAAAAAATCACTTTTCATACCTCTGGATTTTGACTCATGCTGTTTTCTTTAAATTGAGGAATGTAAGATTTGACATACAAGATGTCAAAATGCTGGTCTGGGAAGTAGCTAAGTAAAAAGTTGAGTCAGTTTCATTTACCTTAAATTATTCTTTTTTTGATACTTAATATTCTTCCACAGGGGATGAATAATAGGGGCTGAGTGCCTTTAAGTAATCTATTTTAAAAGTGCCATGCATTCTACACCTTCAGACAGCATCAAAGTTGAAAGGCTTTAGATATACACTAATGGAGTAATTTATCTAACACTTTTTAGGTTACTTTTGCAGTCAGTGGCAATGAAAAGGAACCTTCAGAGAGCAATTCTTTCTAACTCTTAGAGAACTCTTTCATGGTGGAACGAATTGCCTTTTTCCCAGGTCTAGAAAAAATATTGGGACAATTAGCCCAAACTTAGATTTTATAAGGCACAAATTAATACAAGAAGTTGATGTAAGTGTCAAGCATGGACTTGGTCTCTTGGATCTTGGACATGTGCAAAACTGCTTTGTTTAGTCTTGCACTCACACCGTTCGTGACTTCTGGAAGTCTTTTAATATCTTTGCACTTTGGTTCTCAGTTTTCGAAATTTCAAAATAAAAAAGATTTATTTTCTGGTTTTCTATTGTTGTTTGTGTAAGTAAGTAGGTTTTTTATGGAAAGGCCCCTTTCTTACTGGGTTCTTACCAAGTAAGTGTTTCACTGTTCATCTGTTTTCACTGTTACGGCAGAGGAAAAACTCCAGCTGTATGAGGCTCTGATAAGGAGGCTTAACTAAAAATAATTGAAAAGGTGATAGACTGTTCAGTGCAAAAAAGCAAGTTTCTGGCAAGGTTTTATCAGTGATGGTTACTTTAGTAATAACCGAGGAATGTTTTTTAAAATATATCATTTTTTCACTGTAGTCATCAAGTAGACGGCAGCATCCTTTAAATAAACATCTTTTCAAACCTTCAACTTTCATGACATCTCATGAACCTCCAGTTTATATGGATGAAGATGATGACAGATCCAGTTTTCACAGCCATATGGATACTGCTGCAGAAGAGGAGGTATCGGTATGTCATTTAATTCAGTCAGAGGATGTCTTGCTTACTGTCATTTTAGCCTGTTTAATGAATGATGTGAGGATTAAGCATCTTTGTCATAAATATCATTAAGTAAGTATTAATGGTGGTAAGATTCATGAGGCATTTTGAACTATAAACACATCATTAATATAAAGGCCCTCAATTGCAGAGAATTTAGACCAAATCAGAAAGGAAGTATGTAAAATAAATAATAAACAGTTTTGTCCTGAAACAGCTCTAAAATGTTTTAAGTGCATATTTTCTTGAACACTAAAGAGCAAGCCTCTTTCCCTCGCTTCCTTTAATAAACTTACTAAATAATACAGATTCTTAATTCTTCATAGATTCATAAAAAGAAATTGAAATTGTATGTAGGCTATATTAGAAGAATTTTGATTACTATCTTGTAGTTGTTCTCCATAGCTGAGGATTCCTATCAGTGAAAAAGGCAGGATCTGAGAATTGTGCTACATCAATAAAGGCTTGTCATCTTTGAAAACATCTCACATCTACCACGTACAGGCGTCTGAATTAGGATGAGTGCTTCTCTCTTCTCATAACCTAGAGGTCCTCAACCTGTGTTAAAGAAAATTGTATGGGAAAATACAGAAATGCTGTGTTTCTTTAAAAAGAGAGAACCATTTGTTCTAAGTCTCTGGCAAGGCTGTATGCGCCAACCTCTAGGGAGACAGACTTCTTCACAATTTAGGAAAAATAGCAATCAATTTTCTTAAGCTATTGAGACAGCATGAAGTAAAGGGATGAAGGAGTTGGATAACTCTGAAACTTCACTCTTCCAGTCATGGAATGATGCTTCTCATCACTTTTTATTCTTACAGGTAAAGATGAGAAGTTAATACTGGTAAGATTGACTGTCTTAAAATAAAAAATACATTTCATGGAAGCTTAGTACTGTCTTGATTTATGGGTCTTTTAAAAATCTGGGTTTGGGCAAAAATTTTTTAAATGGTAAAAAAGTTTTTTTATTATTGTTTTTAATGTTTTCATAGCTTTGCAGGTACTTCAGAATAGTGATTGTAACTGTCCCTAGAATAGTGTTGCGTACCATTCCACAGAATAGGAAAGAGAAAAATCAATTAAAGTGATAAGCTTGACCTGAAATTTCAGTTCTCAGATATACGATCTGCTGCCATGTATTTAATCATGTCAAAAAGTTTACAAAAGTAGACAAGCTTTGTCTTAAACAAAAGCTAAGTCTTCTACCGCACTGCCATTTTCCCCACAATGTGTGGACGAGTGGATTATATGCAAATTGCAGTAAGGCATCTAAGATGAGAAAAAACCTAGGAGTTAGTTAGGTACTGCTCTCCCCTTTATACTGCAGCTAAGCTGTAGAAGAAACCTGTTTTTCATATTATGGTTTTTTGTTTTAATGCAAATAATAATGTATAATTAAGACAGAATGTAACTTAGCTGCATGTGCTGTTTTGTGCTGTGTTTTTTAAAAATAATTTCCCATATGTTTCTTGGAATTATATTGCCAGCATTTTCTCAAAGGTAACTAATAGTGCATAGTGACTTATGGATTATATGTCTTACTGGTTATTGTATTCCTAAAGTACAGAATGTTTCTCATTTATTTTTAACCATGAACAGGATGAAGAGAGTATTCCAATAACATATCGAGAGTTACCTGAATACAAAGAACTTGTAGAGTTTAAAAAACTGAAGAAACAGAAACTCCAGCAGATGCATGCAGAAAGTGGCTTTGTGCAGCATGTAGGATTCAAGGTGAGTTTAGGACCTGGTCTTCTGTTCCTCTCAGTGGACTGTAGAAGTTTTCAAAGATAGCATGGTTTGGATTTCCACAAAAAGGCTTTGTTTAATATAGCAAGTTTGGTTCCTTAGTCCTTTTTCACTGTGTCTGCTCTCTCTCATCTTCTGTAATAAAAGCAACCCAAGTAATCCTCTCTTTCTGATAGCTCAGGTTTAACTGAACACTGATATTGTCTGAACATTGATCAGCATACTGTCTTTTCCTCATGTATATTCTGAAAACACAGCTCTAGAGCCAGGTTAAATGATTACAGAATTCCATTTAACACTGCACTCTGTTTTGACAATGACTCATTGATGATAATTCTCTGATTATGAATTTGGTGTGAATTTGCCTCCACCTGAGACCAAGAAGGGACAACCATTTTTAATGTGATCAGCAGTAGATAAAGAATTTTCTTTTGTAGTACCATCCTAATCCTATCAAGTAATAACTTGCAGAAGTTGAAGCAAGCACATGAAACACTAGTTAGGTGAAATTAAGAAAATAAACATGTAAGTTAAACTAATGTGTTGTCCCAGTATCAACCAGTAATAGTCAACATTAAAGAAAGGGCATTCTCTAAATTATATTTTCTGGTTTGCTAGGGGTGTTCTGTGAAACTGGTTGCAATGTTGTAACAGTTTCTTCACCTCCTTTAGTGTTACATAGATGGATTTATTTACTAATACCATTTATACAAGAATGCAAAGATACTTTGTTTAAAGTTCAGTTCAAAATGAGTGGAGAATTAAGACAGCTTTGTTAGTTGACATTGACACCATTAATCATTGGTGTTTAAGTTGGCATGGTGTGTTTGGTTTTATTTGGGTTTGTTCTTTTGTTGTTTTGGTTTTGGGTTTTTTTAACTTTAAGTTAGCCTTTTCTTCCTCAAAATGCAAAACTTTGATCGGGCAGACCAGCCTTCTAGGTGACAATCTAGTTGCTTTTTCTACATAAAATTACTCTGAAAAGTAAATTGGCATTATGCAGCATTTAAAGTTTGAAAGTTTCTTTGCAATCTGAATTTTATTTTATTATATCTTACAGTAAGCTATTAAATTACATGATTACATACTATTTTCCCTGCAGGAGCACTGCCTTGCTCAGTGCACGGGCTGGATGGAGCTCACCTAATAAGCAATCATTCAGAACACTTTTTGGTTCTGCATGGCCTTCAGCCTCATTTACTACACATTATTCAAACTCTACTTTGAATATTGAATTATTGAATCCCTTGTGGGCATTTTATGGCTTTCATTGCTATAATATCAGAGCACTTTGCAAGTGCTTCTTTTTCTTAGGAAATGAAAAGCACGGTAATTTTTTTTGTTTCACAAGGGAAAGAGAAAGAAGCTGGAGCACAGAAATTAAGGTCAAGGGTTTTCACTATCTTGGTTCTCGAGATAACTGGAACCAATTTTTTTTTTTAATTTATTTATTTGTAATTTAAGTATTTAGCATTATACTGAATGTGAAATTTATAGAGAACAGCTCTGAATATACTTTGCCCCTCCTCATTATCAGCCCTCAAACTCTGAAAGCCACCTGTGGAAGGAAGGGATACAGCTGTGGCAAATCTGTAAGGTGTTTGTAACCCTGAGTGGATTAGTTGTGGCTGGAAGTGAGCTGTTCTGTGAGTGGGTTTCACAGATGCTGTGAGAACACTGCAGGTTCTGAAGGAGGATGAGAAATTGGAGCACAGGCTTGTTTCCCACATTTTTTTCCTTTTCAATCATGTCTCTGCAGCACCCTTTTTGAAAAGTTCTTCTTGGCTTCAGGTCACATTTTCTGGTTTCCTTTTTGTTTCAAGTATCTTTGCACTTCTGCCCCTCTTCTCTACCATTGTGAATTTTTTATCTAGCCTTGATGTTTCTTTCATTCTTACTGGGTTTTCTTCTCTTCATGCCACACCCTTCTTGCACTTAGCTGCTGTTACGTTGTCCCCAATTCTTCTCAGGGGTTAGTGCTGTCTCCTAGCTCAGCTTTAGTTTTAGGCTTCTGTTCCCTTCCCTGAATATGTTGTCCTGCTTTCTTCCTAGCCTCCTGGCTTTTAGTTCCAGCACACCTAGAATGTTTTATTATATTTCCTGAGTTTGAAAGTGCATCAGGCTGACCTGTCTTGTCCTGATCTGCAGCCCATCAACAGCCTCCCAGCAGGCCTGGCTGGTCTAGGCTCACTGCTTTCTTCTGCCATGGAAAGCAGATCTATACTTGGACATTTCACATGTGGTTGGACTTAAGCTATAGAAACATCACATTCTTTGTGTGTTGTGTGGCAGCAGGTCTTACAGTCACGTGAGGCTGAGCAGTGAGGGCAGGCAGGACTAAGTCTGCTTTTGTTGAGTAGGAAGGTGATGTGAACATGAGCATGTTACAGGCTGTGATGGTAAGAATTCAGCTGTGTGGGCCAGTAGTAATTGGCCTACATGCATGCCCTTCCATAGGATGTATTGGTGTATATTGTTACTATACAGTTACTCCATCCCTGGAGACATCTAAAAGGACAGATGTGGTGCCAAGGGACAAGGTTTAGTGGTGGACATGGCAGAATTAGGGTAGTGGTTGGACTCGATGATCTCGAAGGTCTTTTCCAACCAGAGTGATACTGTGATACTGGTTACAGTTGTTGATTTTAATGCTCTTCCATCTGCTCCAGTGTGATAACTGTGGAATTGAACCTATCCAGGGAGTTCGGTGGCACTGCCAAGACTGCCCTCAAGAAATGTCCTTGGATTTCTGTGATTCTTGTTCTGACTGGTGAGTAGCATATGCTCCTACGTCTTGTTTGTAATTAGCTTGAATATCTCTATGTGGCTTAATTGCTGTGTATGTTGTAAATCTTTGCTCCAGCATAGGACACACTCTCCTGCAATGGGTGAAGTGGAAGATACTTTAGCATATATTTATGGGAGGTGTATTTTGTAAGCATGTTCTGGAGATGTAATTTTTATTAATACGGTAGACAGGCTTGGTACTGTTAAATACTGGGGGAAATCAAACTTTGTAAATCATATCAAATTTGGCATGAATCTGTTAATATGATCATTGTTTAGAGATAAGGAAAGTACTTGACTTTTAAACTGTTATCTTTTTCTTTCCCTTGCAGTCTGCATGAAACAGAGATTCATAAGGAAGACCATCAGTTAGAACCTATTTACAGAGCAGAGACATTTTTAGACAGAGACTACTGCATGTCCCAGGGCACCAGTTACAACTATCTTGACCCAAACTACTTTCCAGCAAATAGATGACATGGGAAGCAGAACTACCATCTTGGGCTTACTATTCTCTTTGAAAAATAACAATGGCACCATTGTTAATTCTGTGCACATTTTGGAAAGAGTCTGCTTTCCCTGAAATGTCGCTCACAGCATGACGGCTTCCTGGGTGTACTTGTCAAACTACAGCTTTGAGCTGTCATGGTTCTAGATCACTGAACAGCAGCTGAACATTCCTAGTGTGCAGAAGGTTTCACTGGGAGACTTTCTTTCACCACATTAGTCATTTTTAGGTGGTGAATCTAAACACAAAAGAAAAACATACAAAAGGGTGAGCCAGAAATGAGAGCACACATTAAAGACAGAGTAAATTCCAAAGGCTTTGAAGAACTTGGTTATAACGAGATCCAGAGGAGATGAAGTATTTATATAAAACCAGTTTAGTAGCTTGCAGTTTTGTTGTGAAATAGTTTTCAGCACAGTAACTGACTTCTTTAGGCAAGGTTTTAACCAATGACAGTGTTTGCTTCTAGGATATACTCTAAAAAATACTCACTGTCTGAGCGATGGTTGGTTACAGGCCTTTATTAAATTGGAGCTGCTTAATCACATTGACTTTCAATTTTTTTAAATTTTTTTTTTTAAACCACAACAAACTATTTACCAACAGTGAAGCACTACAGGGAGCAACTGTGGCATTGCTTCCTTAACCAGCTCATGGTGTGTGAATGTTATAAAATTGTCACTCAAATATATTTTTTAAATGTAATGTTATATAAGATGATCATGTGATGTGTACAAAATATGGTGAAAAGTGCCAGTGGTAGTAACTGTGTAAAGTCTCTAATACTCAACATTAACTCCTTTAAAATAAAATACACAGCCTTCTGCCTCTGTATTTGGAGTTGTTAGTGCAACTCATCAAAGAAAACTGCCTAATATAAATCATATATATGGTAATAATTTTTCCTCTTTTGTAGTCTGCACAAGATCCATGAAAGATTGTATTTTTATTACTATTTAAACAGTGATTAAATTTAGCCTGAGCAGTGAGCAAGGGTTCACATGCATTCTTTTATACTGCTGGATTTTGTTGTGCATCATTTAAAACATTTTGTATGTTTCTTCTTATCTGTGTATACAGTATGTTCTTAAATAATGTTCAATTGTCAGGAGAACTGTGAGAAATAAACTATGTGGATACAGTCTGTTTATATATAGAATGCTTGCTGTGACTTCCTTTCTGTGTAGTTCTGACTTTTTAATCAAGATGGAAAACATTAAAAGGACATTTTAATACATCATACAAATACTCCCTGTGCAGACCTGCAAGAGGCCTAGCACCTTCCTCTGCTGTTAATTTCAGTGGGAACTGATGGTGCTCTGCACCTGCTAAAAACAGGATTAGCATTTTAGTTCTCTCCTATCTTACTCACAAACTGTTCTTTTTCAGGTTGCAGAAACTTCAGATTCTTGTAGCCTTGGTACACTGTATACCATTGTCTGAAAAGCTTTGTAATTATTGTGACATATTTTAGTTAATATATTTTTTATTGAAATGTATAGCTCGTGATTCAGAGACACTTGATTATTTTATAAGTGTAATAGACTTCCAGTTCCTTTGAACTGGAGTAATTAGCTAGGAAAGAAACTAATTTGACTTAAAAAGATGGCAAAACGAAGCATGATTGGCTGGCTGCTCCTAATAACTTTAATTATGAAGTGATAAGTAATAAGTTTCGCAATAAATTTAGGTGTAGTTATTTTTTGCTTCAGAAAAAAAATAATTTGAGCCTTTAATCTATTGAGAAGGTAATACAGTGCAGTTACTGAAACACTGAGCAAGTATCATAATTAAACACCTAGTATATCTAGTATACTTAGATAAATTAAATAAACCTTAAAGAAATACACCCCAAAATTCATATGATGTATTTTAGTTTTTAATTGGAACAGATGCTACCCTGAGAGACTAAGACAATAAAATATGTGCTTTCCACATCATTCATGCTGTTAATAGGAAGCTAGAGTTGGGGAAGGTGTATTGTAAGAGAGAGAATCTGTGGTAATCTTTGTTTTCTGTTGATATCCTGAAAAAATTACTGAAATAATGTAAGTACATTAGTGAAGATACGATTAAGTGCAAATATTCTGTCATCAATTTATCATAGCTTGGGAAGAACAAGGAGCCATGGTATAATTTGAATGAGATTGGAAGCAGCAGGAGAATTTCAAGGCTGAATCACCCAAGAAAGAAAATGTCTCGGATAAGTCCTCATTTTATTGAATATGTATAAATATTTATATTTCCATATGCATGCATATACAGCTGTTTCTCTTCCATACATTATGAACATGTGCAAATAGATATTTAATGCACATACACCCAGTCAAGCATGGGAATTTTTTTGTTTTGTTCCACAGAAAAGACCAGAAGAAGCAGAAAGAAAAATTAAACTGAAACTGTATGTTAAATAATTTTTGTGATTTGATTTTTAAGAAAAAAAGAGCAGCTGATTGTTGCCTTTGTTCCCATCCCACACAAGTATGATACTCCACACTTTCACCTTATAATGTAATTTGAAGCAATAAATATTACAGTAAACATACCTAGATGGATTTGCAGCTTCATGGTAACTCCAGAATATTTTACATCTTTTTGGAAAAACACCACACCAGGCAGTTGCTGGTGCTTCAAGGCTTGGTTTAGAAAAACCTGCCTTCTGCAGCTGATGCATTATGAAAGTCCCTTGCTTAGCTGTTGTACTGCAGATGTTCCTGCTCACTTAATGGTACTGGTCTGGAGCTGGAGAAGCACTTGTAGGGCATCAGAGGTAAAATACAGGCTATAAAAGGATGCAGGAAAGAAGGAACATCCAGGATATGAAGGATAAGAACGTATCTAAAACAGTCCCTTAAAAAATATTTGAATTAGCATTTACAGGGCAAATGCCAAGGAAGCAAAAGAAAACAGAAGACTCTGCCCTGAACGGAGAAAGGACATACTCTGTAAGCATGCTGATTTGAGCTATTATTTTCAAGTCATGTACTGTGCTTTAAAAAGGATTAAAGCCACATATATTGTAACGGAAATCATTACTCCTCATTTTTGTATGTGTTTTATTTGTATTATGTCTTCATTACAAGAAAGGTAACTTTAAAAATACAAATCTGCCGCATAAAGAACAACTTTGATAGTAAGAGCAATCATGCAACCCACTTCAGCTATGAATTCATCCAGTGGTTCCAGTAAGAGGATGCAGTTACTTTACAGGACTGTCCAACAAGCTTTTATTTAGCTATCAGAATACCAGAAAAACTCCACAATATTTTGGTTAATCTAATGGAAAGATGATGTGATTTTTACAGACTTCTTTTCAGATATTACAGATGAATGGCTTCCTAAAGATGCAAGCAATATGAATCAGTGAATCCCTGACATGTTCCTGTTGTTTTTTCCTCCCCCCAAAGCTTCAGCAATGCCAGTATAAGACAACAAACGCTGATCCAAATTTTGCATTTGAAATACTTCCAAGTATTGTTTAAAGGCAGTTTCTTGCATTCTGGCTCACAGTCAACTTTATATGTGGACTTTAATTAATATAGTAAAACTGCTGTTAATATGGATAATGACTGGATTGCACATTCAGCTATACAATACAATCATTATTTTCACCTCAGCTCACAAAACTAGGAAGTCGTTTATAATATCCTACAGTTCCCAGCGGACAACAAGTCTGTCTCAAAAATGGTGTCTGCTCCAGTCTGACAGACTTCCATGACATTCAACCATGTCTTCACCTTCAGTTAACTTTTCTCCTTGTAATAGTGTTCTGGGGACGTATGAAAAGTTTAACTTGTAGCTTGACTGATTCCAGCTGTCTTACAGCTGCATGTAACACAGAACGGATTCTATTCATTAAAACCCAAGAACAAGCCAAGTGATACAATGAAAATTAATACTGTTAATTAAAAAAATAACCCATGGGAAACTGGTAAGCAGTAATCTTAAAGCTAATACACTAAATGGTGAATGATGTGGCAGAAGAGCTAACTGCTGGCCAGGTGCTGTCTGACCTCCAATGGATGAGATAATGAAACACAAACCAGAGCTGCTGTTCACCATGTTGCTTTTAACCCGCAAAGAGCAAACAACCAACAAGACAATATACAGTTCTTAGTGTAGACTTAGCACACAGACCACTTCCTATTGAGTGTATTGTCAGAACAGAGAAAAAAAATTATCTAAAATAACATACCACATGCACAAATTCCAGACACCCCTCAAGAAAGCAGTATTGCTTTGAACAGCATTTTAACCATGACTACCAAGTGCATGTGAGGTGGGGCTGCGTACACACTGTTACTGCATTTCTGTTGAAAATTATGCCTCCTCCTTTTTCAGAAAAGAGTCAATTGCCTTGCAGACTTCCACAAAAACATCCTCCTGTGTTCCTTCTGCATCAACCTGTGAATCAGGCAAAAAGCATTAGTTTTTATTAAGTCACAAAGAATCATCTCAGAATCTAAGCATTGGCACAAAAAAAAATGGCCCAATATAAAGTAAAAGTTGTGCTGTTGGATGATACAAGCATGCTAGTGGAGAGGAGCAGTGTCCATAAACCAAATTATTCACTGTGTTTCCACAGTTATGTAAGAAGCTTCTGGAGGCTCCACCATCTGGAGCAAAGCACATTCATCGAATGAGGGAGCTTAAGCTCTTTCTCCTAAGTATGTTTCAAAGTAAAATTACACCTTTGATAGAACAGTTTCCTAAGATTTTTTTAGAAACTATTTTAACATTTAATATATTCCAAAAGAAGCTGAACAGAGTAACTTCAATGTCATAGCATTAATGAGATGAACAGCACTGACTTGTCATTTTGTTTCTTGTCATCTGAAGTGTCAAAGTATGTAATGCTGTGTCTGGCCTAAAAGCTTTCAAATGGCAATGACTTAGCAGGGCAGTGTGTTTCTGTGTGTTTGTATTTGTGAGCCTGGTGAATTGTTCTGGTTTTATGATGACCTTTGGGCAATACATGTTTTACAATCCTTCTGTTTTGGCCAGAGGCTGTCCAGGCTGTTCAAGTTGATTTTTCATGACTGGACTTCAACAAAAACAAGACCGATGTATTATCCTATGCTGAGGAAGAGAGAGCTGCATTTTAGCACAGACAAATTACGTTCGTAGCCAGTAATGCTTCTGTGTGTTCCCCAGAAGCTGTCATGCTGGCTGTGTACATCACGCAGATTGCACCTGAGGATTAGTCAGTTCCTTTCAAATGCCTGCTGAGAGCCTTGACTCTCTACTCAAAAGCAAGCTCCCTCTCTGCTTCTCCATGGTTCGTCTCTCACGCGTGCGTGCCCTTGCAGTTTGCGCACATTTAACTGGACCTACAACAATTTTGTTAAAGCCTGTTTTCTGAACTATGTGCTGTTTTCATCTCTAAGTTGCTGATAAGGATGCCAGACAATTGTGAAGTTTGAAGGAGAGATTCCTGACCATCACACTCGTTGCTACCTCCATTCTGCAGGAGAGTAACAGGAATTTCAAAAAAAATGGTTTTGAAAAATGCTGGCCATGAAATTCTTCTCAGACACAGTGTTGGCTTTTAGCCAGCTCCTGTACAGTCTGACTGCACTCAAGGTACATTTAAGTCCCTCAGTGCTAAGTCTTGTGTGGGGAGTTAGCAACTGCTCCTTGCACAGATCCAGCAAGGGATTGTGTTCACACTCTGTAGCTGAGTTTTGCTCTTGGTGGCATCCACAGATGCTGCAAAGTTTAGTCCCTTGTTGCATCCAGTCGGAAGTGCTGGCACTCCCAGCCAGTCTGCCTCCACACACACAGCAGCTCCAGCACTGGAAATGACCAGCCTGGCCAACCTTTAAGGAGCCATGCCTGACCGGGTTCAGTCCGCTTCAACTCACCACAAGGGTCTCTTACAGGCTGAGCTGAACTATCCTCCCTACTCCTGACAAGTTTTCTGAAACACAGTTCACTTGCTTCCCTTGCTCTCTGTCACATTGGAGCTTGCTGACATGGCTGCTTTATGCATTGCTGAGGTACACACATGCTGGGAATGGTTTGTGAAGCAGCTGGCAGTGCCTTAGAAAGGTCAGTTCTTAAACAAGGGCTGCAAGTCTTTCAGAAGCTTTCTATGCCACCGAAACAAAGGATTTAGGAAGGGGTTACTTAGCAGTAACACAGAGAAAAGGGGAATGGTGAGCCATTCTGGATCAAATGCCTGCCTTCTCCAGTTAGAATAAAACTATCAACTCCTATCTGAGTGGCTATAAAGCAGCTTGTTTTGTCCCTTTCAACTGCCAGGTCACCTATTTTCATACAGCTATCCCACAGAAAATGCAGTTGGCACAGGGTGAAGGCCACAGCCATTTCAAAGCTCTCTTGCCTTAATGTGTATTTTTATTATTTCTTTATTCCATCTGCACTGGATAACCTATCTAACCTAACCAGCCTTTCCAGCAACCTCTTCTAGAACTGGGACTGATACCCAGGCATAAACCTATGCAGCTGTGATGAAGAATTAGGTTTGTGAGTGTGGAAATGGTGGCTCTTTATGACTGCCTGGAACGCTGCCTTCCTAACAGGCAAAGTAAAACACGGATGAACATGACTAATGACAGCCCCAGTGCTTCCCATGCTGGCCTCCTAAATAACAAAGGTCCAATTCATAAAACTAAAAGTCATGGCACAAACTAACTTAATGTGACAATAACTCACAGCTAGTACCACAGTAATTCAATGGCACTCTGCAGCTCCAGGAGAGAAAAATGAGTATTTCTCTCATTATAACAAACTTCATAAATAAGGACTGTTTTCAAGGTTATTCAAGGCTACTGTCTTCTCATAAAAGCAAGATCCAAATACAGTTTTCCATAGTGCTTCCGGTTTTGAAATGCCACTATGGCTTTAGGAAACTTCAAATACAGACAAACTTAATGAGTTCACATGAAAAATGACTGGAATAATCGTCTTCATAGTACAATGTTGCTCATTTTGGCATTAAAATCAGACAATTAATTTTCTGTCATCACATCTCCATTTGTTGTTGGTTTGGGGATTTAGAACCCTAAATGTATGCTGCCACTGAGAAAAACCCAACTGTCTGCAGAGAGGATGCCTGAGGACCATGGTTCTCAGTAAGACAGACTGAGACTCTGGAATAAACTCACTAGTGAGAAGCTCCTTATTGAAGGTCAGTCAAGTTCAGCTGTGTTGTCACTAACATTTCTATCTTTGTCATTAAAAAGAGTGTTAAAAACCTCTCTGAGACAATGCAATGCCTGGTTCTCAAAGCACTGGATCAAGCTGTCTGGGTATCCAGTGGAAACACGTTGTCCCAATATCTATTTGCATTTGACATGAATGTACCATTGTGTTTTATCCATAATCCTCTGCTACTATTTCTGATGGATCTTTCTAGACTGGTGCCTCATCTAACGGGTCACAAGCCACCAGAGGGGTGACACAGAAAAACTTGTTCCTTTGTTCCCCACCTACTTACCTACCAGGGTTAATGATGCTTTGACAACCTTTCAAAAGACAGAAATTAATTACATACCTGCTATCACTATTACCATTGATTATCCCTTCTCTCAAGGGAAAAGTACACATTTGCCCCTCTCCAGAGAAACTTCTAACAGGGGATCAGCATGAGAAGGCTCAGAAGTGGGAGACGATGAGAGCGTGGATGGTCACTCATTCTTTTATAATGGATCTGGAAAATGTTTGTGATAAGAATCTAGTAACTACTGCTTGCACTACAAGCGACTACAACTGATTTTAGAAGGAAACAATAGAACAACACTGTGGGGAAAAAAATAATAATAAGAAGAAAAAGAAACAGAAAATGAAAAAGAAAGGTATTTTGGTTGAACCTTCTAGGTTCAGCTTCCATGGTGTGTTACTTGAAATAGTGAAGGTTTTTGGACCCCTGCTCTGGACTGCCTACCCTATTTGTCATACTCATGCCACTTTTCCTGAGATGCCTTTGAATAGGGAACTTGTATTTAAGACACCTACCAACTGCCTTACATTCACTGGCAGGATCAGTTTTGACTTGCTTGACTACCATTGCATTGCTCTTTTTCCTTATGTATTACTCTCCCACATACTGTCACTCGAAAAGAGCTTTAAAGGATGAGTCAGATGGTAAAAACAATCAGATTTTTTTCTCCCTTTCCTCTCAACTGACAGAGGGCCATATATTCAAAGGTACTTACATTTAGCCAAGTTAAAACACAAGTAGGTGCCTACTAAATTTTCAGCCACACTGTTCCATGGAGCTGCCTTGGAAATCACTTAGAAATACATTTAAAAAACAACCTGCTTACTACAGCTACCCTAGTGCATTTCATTTAATTTCATTCATCTGAAACATCTGGTTCCCAAAGAATCAGGCAGAAAAGTGAGCAAAAAACACTGCCATTCTTTGCCCTTCATTCTTTAGTGAGTTTATCTTCCCTTGTAAATATATCCCTGTGAGTTAAATCACAGCTCTTCTTCTCAGCTGAGTGGCTGGAAGGATCACCATTGTTTATTCCTGTTCACAGATGTTTCACCTGCACCCAAACTCATGTGCATGCCTCATGCTTCCACTGCTGAGCAGGAAAACTGACGTGTAATCTTGGCCAAAGGGAAATTTCAGTCCTGATCTTTCGGCAGCTTCATCAGGTCACTGTTCTTGTGCAGATGTTAGTGGAATTGAAAAATGGTCCATTTCCAAATATCATATTAGTTATCTATGAATGCATCTATGCACAATAACTCTAAGTTCAGAGAAGGTCATGAAAGTCTCATTTATTAAAATGGGAATGCTGTTAATATACTTTTGTCTCTTCTGTGCAAGTAAAGCAAAGAGAGAATTCCTGATGAGGGCAGAGGAAGCAGCCAGGTCAGACTTGGGTTTTTCTGTCCCTACTGTGCTGCTTATCAGGCTCCTCCCATCCGTGCCATAACATCCAATTCAATGCAGAGGATGAGAAAGCTAATTTGACAATGTAGTCTCAAACACACCTTGATATGGCATGAGAGATCAGTTCCTCCTCCACTGAGCGCTCATCCAGCATCTAATTCCCACACCAGACCTTCTGCTGGCTTTATGCTCAGGACTGAATTTTAAATTTGCATATTTAATTTGCTTGTTTCAGGACTGAAAAACTTCTAGGCTGGATAGGACAAGTTAAACACCTAACACTGTTATGTTGTTCCCAATCTGTGGAAAACTTTGCGCAGACCTAAATACACTTAAAATGGAGAAATCAAATAATACCAATATGCCAACCCTATTTTCTCATTAAACAAGTGGTATTTAACAATTCTGATTCTCTTCTCTGTGGCAAAGCAGAGACTGAGTGCTACAGTTAAACCCTACAAGACACTTATACAATTAAACATTATTTCATCTACAATTATTAATGGTGCTTAGTCACATGTTGCAGGAAGCTGGTTAGAAAAGGTTAATGCTGAGTCGTCATGGCAGTTAGGTGGGATTTAGACTCTAATATTCCTCTTAAATACTCCTCTGAATTCATAAGAATGTGCATGGCTGGAATCACAACAGACATCCAGCTCACATGGGCCTTCCACTGAAGAGCTGCTTCTGTTGAAAAAATAAGCCTGGACTGGGCAGGAATAACTTTCCAGAAGGCAGCAACTACAGATCCTTTTAGACCCTTCTTTTCTTCCTCTCTTAAATAGCTTCTCTTCAGGCCATCGTTTATCCTGGGATCACAGGCTGATCTGGATTGGCAAACAGCACCTTTAGGTAAGACTTCATTTCTCTGAAGCTGTTGGATTCCACCAGCTTTGCCTGAGAAAAAGAGTGCACAAGCCTCTGGTGTGTATTTACATGAAGGTTCATGGATTATTTTTAAAAAATCATTAATTTAGATGAGAGAATTTATTTTATGGAGTCTTCAACACTTATAAATTAACTTTGTTGGCTTTGCCTGAAATGTTTTAGGAAACACACACAGTTCTTTCAGTGAGTGGAATTATAGAGGCACCAGCATCTTAATGGGAGCATTAACATCTTCAGTCAGCTCTGGCCAGGGCTGGAGAGTAGTAAAACCCACTTTGGAATGAACTGATTCCCAAAGCAGAAAACAAGTGGCATTGTAATTAAAATTAGGAAGAAAAATATTAAACATGTAGACTGCCTCGAGGTAAAGTCTCAGTCTTCTGTGCACGTGCACAACATTACAAATAACAAAAAACAAGGAGTATTTTAGCTAGCCCACACACACACAATTGCAGTCAGAAGTATTACTGATCATTTTTCTGCTTTCCAATTGAATTTCCTTTCTTCACTCAGAGAACATCAGAGTGACTGCTAATGTCAGTGCTTAGCAGTCTGTAAAGTATGTTGCTATAAATAAGAAACTAACCCCATGTCCTGGCAATTGCAACTTTCCCTTTACTCTCTGCTTTCTTCAACACACGCAGCCCAAACATATTCACCGCTAAAAAAGTTTTAAAACTGTAAACATAAATGTCTATTGTCTCTTCATTTCCCACATAGCTAACAGTTACACATTTTGTGTTATCTAAACAGCTGTTGACTAAGTCTTAACTGTTTGTCTTTATTCTCCAAATACTGAACGTGTAGTTGTCTACACCTCAAGGGTTGGAGGGAGGTGGCTTATCCCTGTTTTACTTAAACCCATAATGGAATGACATCTTTGATGGCAGACATGTATTTTATCAGTTTGGTAAAAAGCAAGTGAGGTAGATATTTCAATACAGAGTACCTGTGTTCAAGAAAAACAGAACATATTTTTCAGCCTTAAAAGGACATTTTACATGATAATGTTTATAATGTTGATTTTACAGAGCTTTCAATACCCACTAGTCCCATCCAGAAGATGGAAGGATGTTGAACACCCACATTCATCAGAAGCAAGTACAGACACTGTACAGACATTGTAAGAAAGCCAGTGTAAACACTGTTCAAGCAATGCATGAACATTTTCTAACATGCAAACAGACAATGTCAGTTCCCCCAAAAACTAATGACAAAAGAATGCAAAGCACATATCCAGTTCTGACCCCTAGACTAGGCAAGTCCCTTAAGGAGCTAAGGAGCTATGTTTCCTAGAAAAGATGGAGCAAAAACTTGCAGCAGAACTATTAAGGAAGGGCAAGGAGAGTCCACATCAAGTGAAATAAAGCAGACCATGAGTGCAAAATCCGCGTGAAAGCATTTAGTGTGGTTTAATTCCCTTTGGGGCTGTCACTTCTATGATGCTTCAAAAAGGGAAACACTGTGGTAGGCACAGCTTACTGGAACAAGGTCTTAGAGATACAGAGGGCTTCTTTTGCATTGCACCATGTTGGTGTACTGTGCATTGTACTGGATTATTAATTAGACACATCCTTCCAGTGTTGGCCAGGTAGCTCATCAAAGAGAATACAAATAAACCCAGATAATCATTCTTAAGCTTGAAAAATAAAAGTAATGGGGGATTTTTTTTCTGCCATTCTAGAGTTTGCCTTCTGTTTCCTTACGGTGGGGTTGGCAAAGGACATAAAACCGGACTCTCTCTTTGAGTGTAATTTTTCTCTTTCTATGTCATTTACTCTGGTATTAGGTCTAGGACATGGGTGCATAAATTAGCTGCATGTTTCTCATTTGGGAACTTTGCAGAGGGGAAAGGTTTGGGATACATGATTTGCATGTTTGCTATAGCCTCTAGATAAAAGCTTCCATAGTATTTCCAGAAACTATTGCTGGATTCTTTCCCTTTCAAGGATCAATAGGACTAGATCTTTCTGTTGCTGAACACAAGGGATAGTTTGCCACACCGGAGCAAAGAAATATATAAAAAGAAATATAAACATCCCACCAAAATTAGTTTATGGATGTGCCAGCATATATATGTCAGTTTATTGCACTGACAGAATCTTTCTTGCTTCTCTGTGAAGGACTAATTAGAGAATACAAAGAATGCTTTAAATATCACATCGTCAGCAGGTGTAAACTGAGTAATTACTTGAAATTATTATAACTATGCCTTAACATAACTATGCCATATGCAGAAAGATCTTTCTTGTGTGCAGGGGTGTTTTATTTCAGCATATAAACTATCAGTTCTGTAAATTTAACTGAAGGGCTTTGGATTAGCAAAATCTTTCATCCTAACTCTGAAAGCCTTTATAGAGAAATAAATCCTACTACTTAAAAGAAAAGCTTTCCAGCATTAATGCTTAATAAGAGATTCTATACAGTGGTGATTCAGAATATGTTCTCAAACTGAGGATAAATCTGTGTTTTCATTCTTTCAAATTGTACTGTGGAACTCAGAAGTTTGTAGAAGTTGCAAACAAACCAGGGAAGTGTAAGATGAGAAAACAATAAATCATGTCATATCAGTATTTTCCAAATATTGCTCATATAATGGGATTAAAAAGAAATAATTCAAAAGGTCAGCAACTTACCTTGCAAAACTGTGTGTTCCTTTCATAGTATGCCATCACAGGTTTTGATGCTTGGTAATAGCTTTCAATTCCTTCCTTGATGATGGTTTCGGCATTACCGGAGTTGTGACTGCTCTGGCTCCTCATCAGAAGGCGACTGCTCATGGTTTCTGCAGAGCAGTCCAGGCAGAACACAAGTTTTGGTTCCCCAATCTAGAGACAACAAAAAACAGTAAGTATTCAAA
Source organism: Hemiprocne comata (assembly GCA_020745705.1). Taxonomy (NCBI): domain Eukaryota; kingdom Metazoa; phylum Chordata; class Aves; order Apodiformes; family Apodidae; genus Hemiprocne; species Hemiprocne comata. Next base: position 20,681,372 of record CM036593.1, read on the forward strand.
CCACTGGCCTGGTAAAACTGATATTGTTTTGATAACTTTAAAAGAAATTATACCGAATCATCAAGGACTTTAATAGCAAATCACTTTGTATTTGTCTATGCAGAAACTGCACTTACAACAAACCCCTCTTACTGTAGCAGCACTTAAAGATCTCAGGCTGTGGATCAAGTGCTGTGCTTGGTTGGGCTCTACACATACCAAGAAAAAGAGATATGGTCTGAAAAATTCTGGTTAGTTGGACTAAAGATCATCAGTTAGTTCATTATTTGCAATTCTTTGATAAAAGCTTGATGCAACCAACACTGGACTCACAGAATGCTTGAAACAGTTATTTTTTTAGCCTTTGCTTTGTTCAGTCTGTGAAGAGTATATTTTCATGCAGGGAGTGGTAAACTATAGCTTGGAATTTCAAGAGGCAATAGAATGAAACGTCGAAATTAAAGTGCACCCACTTGAAATGGAAATGAGCAGCCACAGATGGGCTCAGGGACACCATCAAATGCTGCTGTTGGATGTATTAACTTGATTGCTTTATGTCTCACACTATTTTATGTCAATATTTGCAGTAGAACTCTACGTCATTACTACCCATGGCATAAAGGAAGGACGTGATGTATTTCTCTGCATTTGCAAATTGGTGAGTGATTTCCAAATTCTGCAAGAAGCCCACCACTTAGTGCTTTTGGGCTAATGACAAACTAGTTGTAGGTGAGAGTTTGCCATTTTCTGTAAACAAAATAAATGTGGATTTATTTATTTTTATTCCCAGGCCTTGGCAAGGATAGGAAATAATTGTCTCTATTTACATTCGATAGTAGATATTGCAGTACTTTATGGGTGAAAAAGAAGTGGCAAGAGAGAACAAAATGTTCCTTATAATATTTTAGGAGAGACACAAAATTTCTAAACAATATTCCCATCATTCTTTCCCTGAGATGCTGAAAAACATGCATGTCATTTAGCATAAACCTTGCAGGACACTCTATCATGCACCCTGCTCAAGCACAGCTCTCTCTGACACAAGGTTTTATTTGAGCAACAACTGTTGGGCTGAGTCTAAAGGGATAAACTCCACTCCATCCAAGTAAAACAAAGGTGTTACAGGACCAGAAAAAAGTGACAATTTTTCCATGCAGTTATGTATTAAATCCTTCAGTGGTGCTTTCAGACTTTTTCTCATTCCTTCCATTTCTAGCAGGAGAACACCTTTTAGGAAAGAGTGAGAAGTCTTGAGAAAAGAGATAGTTCTTCACACCAATGACCATTAAAAATTCATCCTTCTACCATGGCTACAGAAAAGGTCTAAATGACTGATATATGGAAATTGCCATTGCTACTTTTGTTGACAGGCCTTGAAGAGATAAATATTCTTAAGGTAAATATTTTATGTCAGGTCTTCTGCATTTGACTGAGGATGTCTGGATTATGTTGACCTTTCTACTACCTTAATGACTTTCTAAGAGACAGCTGAAACCAAGGGATTATGTTGGACAGTTCAGTGATAGGCTTTTATCTGTCCATTTTTTCCACACAGCTCAGAAAACATTAATGCTATTGGCAGCAGCAGTATTGGGTTTTGGGATTAACAAAGCCACCAAAGCACTTTAACAATGCAATAGACTTAGAGAAGTTAAAAAAGATGCAGGCTTAATCAATGAATAAAACAAATGTCCTTTTTGTATAATTGGACTAGGATGGCGAGAAGTTATTTCCTCCCCAGCTCCACGTGAGGAATTCCATGATCTGTTCTAAGTTATAATAGAGTAAATGAGGAATTATTCCTTTCATCAGTTATAATCATCACCTTAAAATGAGGATATGAAGGCATCTGCTAACTGGTAGGATCAGGTAATAGTATCTTGCTTGACAGACCTGCTCTGATTTGCTTTTGAAAAATCTATGTGGTTCTCCTAAAAGTTTCTATGTTGCTATTCTCTAGAATTCAAAACATTACAGAAATGACATTCTTCCAAGTTAAAAAGTGTAAAAAGTGAAAGTAATGTCCCTATCAGATATTAGAGTAATTTTTACTTTTTTTTTTAATTACTGTTTTACTGACATAATTTAGCTTAAATAATGCATGCTATGGGGACATCTGCAGGAAGACAAACAAGTCTAATGTGTTCAGCCTTTACTCTGTCTTATTTGGTATCTCCCACCTGGTGATGTGGGAGAGTTTTCTGCCATCCAGCAGAAAGACCAAGGAGAAAACAGAGACATGTACTTCTCTGGCATTAAGGCTAGGTAAAAGTACAGTTTTCTTATAGACAGGAATTGAACAGAACTGGCTGGAGAATAAGCTGTTTCTACATTGGTAATTCTATTTAGGGTGGTCAAGCTTTTAAGTATAAGCACTATTCCAAATATCTTCTAAATAGAACAGCTCTTTGTTAACAACTATAATGCTTTTTACACATCATGTAGATAATGTAGCATTATTCATTTGCACTTTGGTGCCATTAATTAATAAAGTCTGATGTCCATCTCTTTTCATTCAATTATAGTGTAGGAAAAACTCCTCATCACCCTTTGAAAAGAACTGCAGAGCATTATCTCAATAATGACTAATTTAAAAAAACTTGAAAGACTTACTGAGAAGCTTACAGCCAGCCAAGTTCACCCTGTGAAAACTGAAGTGGAGACATAGACACAAACAGGGATGACTTAGCACATTCAAACTTACCGTTTGGGGTCCTTGTATTTCAATCCAAATGTCAAAGCCAGCTCAAGACTACAGGATCTTTTGCTACAGTGTCTATGGGAATAGAAATGGACTAATTTTTTGCACTGGGTGCATCAAGACTTGTTTGCCTGGTACTGGCTCAGTCCAAGACACTCTAGTCTCTAAGTCCTGCTTTATAGTGTACACCAGTGTTCACAGGACATGACACATAAGCCTGCCAGAGAAGCAGCACTGCTGAAGTAGTTCTTCCTTCCACACAAAATGAAAGAAATCTCCAATGTCATTTTAATAGTCTGTGGCACTTTAGGAAAGGAGCTAGCAGATCAACATTTCTGTGAATGGCTTCTATACCAAAACCTATTACTCATTATTTTGTCTAGCTTCTGATGCCTAAATCTTGCCAGGCTTTTGTGGTAATCAACTAAATAAAGCAGTTAAAGGTTCAGCAAGAAAACAGATGAGTCATTAAAGTTTTATTACCTTTCAAACTTGTATAGGTCATTCGTGGACTGTAATATAATAAAATACATGCTTAAGTATTTCCCCTGAGTTCACTACTTCTTTTCTACTAAAGCCTGGCAAAGTCATTTGTAGGGCTTATATAGAGTATTTTCTGCAGATTGAGAAATGTACAGCTGAGACTTCTCAGTAGGTCTTAGCACATACTGAGGAAATCGATAACGCTCTGAACTGCCACGCAGTCACTTGCAAAATGCTCTTTTTCTGGCTATGCCACCTGTTACTCATCACAAAAATTCAATCTATGTTTTGCTGGCTCGAAGTGGCAGCAAGCTTTGGCAGAGCTGGCTACATGGGAAGAGATATTAACTGTGAAGATGTATGTTTTCACAAACTTACATCAAGTAGTGCTTGATGAAATTTTTCATGAGAAGTACAGCAGCCATGCACTAGAATTAGAAAACTGATTAAAAAAATTGTGCTTTCCACTACATGTGAATTGTTCCTGGGTTATATTAAATTTGGGTAAAATCAGCCTTTACTTCTCCTGGCATTACGGAGTCTCTGTAGGTGAAGGCAAAAGCTGGAGTTGCTATATTTATGGGGTGCCAAAATCTCAGTGATCAGCAGTGCATTGCTGTTGGATTGGCTTTTTACATGACCCCATTGCAAGCAGCTGAAGGTGGGGACCCAAGCAGCATCAGATGTCGTATCTTAATAGGAGTTACAACAGCATTACAATTAAATGGTCACCTTGCTCTCAAACTCTTCTGCTTCTTTCAGCTCCCGGGGATAACCATCGATCAGGAATCCTTTTGTGTCCCCTAACTTGGAAATCATAGCTTCCTTTAGTAGCTCTAGGACAACATCCTGCATTGGAAAGAAAGGGAGTTACCCAGTTAATTAATAAGAAAGACTGATACCTTTGTTTGTTACACTGATGTTAGTCCTACACCCTCTGGAACTGCCTTGTTTTGCCAAAAACAGGTCCTGTGAATGCAGTTGTCTTTCTTGTCCTGCAGGTAGCAAGGAACCTTACTTTTTCTCCTCTCAGGACAAGCTATGCTACAAATCTAGTGTTGCAATCCATCCAAGAGTTCCCAAAGTATCCTCTAGACAGCTGGGAATATGTCAGAGTTTCGAAATGAATGTTAACATAATTTAAACTTTGGAGTACTGATGCAGCATTTTCCAATCTGATTGTGTTTAGCTGTCATTGATATAATTATATTACATGGAAAGTGATAAGAGACTTATCTGACCAAACACACCAAAGAGCAAAGCAATCAAAATCAAGCCTCAGCACAGCTTTTAGTTTCCTCTGAGCAACACTTCCCAGTATCTTTCATTAACAAACACATCCTACCATCTAGCTGCATTTGCTGAAGACCCACCAAGAGCTGGGGCTTTGGGTCTGGCACATAAAAATCAAGTCCAGCTGAGAACAACACACTCTGTCTTTATAGTCTCCATTAAACTGCAGTCCAGCTACTCTGGGATGTCAGCCAGCTCTGCAGGGAACTGCCGCAGGTATTGTAAATTAGAATAGCTGCCTGGATGACCAGCTCTGAATCTGAAATGTGAAGCTATAGAATGGACATAAAGTTTCTGTTCCCTGTACTTATTCATACATTTTGCAAAGCATAGTACAGCATCTGTCTCCCTGTATTTCATGACTAATTTGTTGCCTATGTGAATCTGAAGCGTAAAGATACACTGGCAAAGAAAGGGGAAAGAAGTGCCACAGATCTGGCAATGAGGAAACTTCTCCTTCAACTTACAGAAAGATTTTACTTAAATGGGAATCATCAGCTCTAATCTCTTATTTCCACCCCTTATACAATCTCCCTACCACTGCCTTTGTTCAATCATTAGGACCCCAAATAAAACCATTGCTTACGCCAGGCACAGGTTCACCACATTCCATGATGTCTTTGATCAGTTTACTTCTCTCTGATAATGATGATAACTCATTTTGGAGAAGGTCATCAGTGGACATGTGAGTAAATCCGTATTTCTTGGCTAACTGCTCACATTGGCTACCTTTGCCAGAGCCAGGGCCACCTTTGTGAAGGAAAAAGATCTAGAATTAGAAAATAATAAATACCTGCTATTTCTCAAACTATAGCAATGAAGAAAATTGGAAGAAATGTATAAGACTGCATATTTTGCAATTTTTTTTTTTTGCAAAGACACTTTATACAATAGAACAAATCATCTGCTTCCCTTCTGGTACGCTACACCACTGACTCAAAAATGTGTACCAGAGTTGAAGAGTCACAACCCTGTCAATCTCCTGCAGAAGAGAGCCTGTTCTTAAACCACCATAACCATATAAAAGAAAAACATGAAACAGACACACAGTGGGGAAGGATATTTAACTCAGTATATGTTCAGCTTGATAGCTGCAGTAATTGTTAGCAAACTAATGTTTGCTGCATCCTTGTGAGGGAAATATTTTGCCCCCATTTATGGAATGGAAAGGTATGGGCAAAGAGATGGTGAAACCTGCCTGTGTTATGTGGGATGCACATAGGTGTACAGTCACTAAGTCCTTTTGCACTGAGGTAAACATAAGAGCAAAGTTTCACTGTGTTTGTGCCCTTTTTGAGCTGTAAAGCTCTCACGTGCTGGTATGTCTGCCGGTAACTGAGAGCCAGGCACCGAAGCTGCTGAATGCTGCCGAAGGCTGGGTCACCCCACTCCCTGCAGCTGCAGAACTTGCCACCACCTGCTCTTTACATCCACAACTGTACTTCAGACAGGAGCTGGAAAACTGTATCGGAACCAGGCCCAAAGTTAAACACCCAGAGGGGTGAAGGGCAGCCTCAGCTGACAGAGTGCTCAGGTGAAGCTGCTCAAGTGATTTTTCCACAGGCTGAAGGGAAGGCACCTGAGGCCCTCCAGCTCAACCACAGCTGCAGGCAGGGTGCTCACATCTTCCGGGGTCTGTGGGGAGACAGAGAGGGAAGAAGGGGAAAGGCAGCGAGACTGATGAATGTTGTGGGTGTCCTGTCAGAAATGGCACCCCAAAGCTGCCTGCTTCCCTCTGCAGGAGAGCTGCTACCACCTCGAGTCTCAAAACTCTGCCTCTCTTGGATGCCTCTCTGGCAAGTGCCCTTTTTCTGGGGCAGTCTTAGAGGTTCTGGACACATCCTTGCTCTGCAGGTGCTAGCATGGCCCTGTACTACTTCCTCAATGGAGTCGGCTGCTTTTCCTCCCTCATCCTGACCCCGTGGAAGGCCAAATGCCTCTTCAGCTGCTTGGTGAGTGCCAGCAGCCACCTCAACCTGGCTGGAGAGACCACTGAAATTGCTGGAAGCTACTTCTCAGAGACCCTGCTGTGATCCTGTGCCTGTGACCTCCAGAGCTGCTGATGGAGGTGAGGTGAGCACCCTGTGAGGGCTGAACAGGGCGGGGAGGGCTGAGGGGCCCTGTTGGGGCTAGGGCCGGGAAGGCCAGGAAGGCAAATTCCCTTTGAGACAACATCAGCATCTGGGGAGAAATTTCAAGGTGTGTAGCAGCGTTTTTACAATCTTTGATGGATCTTTGATGGATTCCTACTGCAGTAGGAGGTAATAATACCCTTGTAGGGAGACAGTGCTCAAAAGTCAAAAGAAGAGACAAGGCCAAAAGAAAAATCAAACCCTCCTTTCAATAAAGTTTTTAAAGCACGTAACTTGTGTATTTATCAACTGTAGGGACTTGCAAATATGCACAGCTCTATTATGTGGATTTAAAATGCTAGAAAATAGGTGATTTTCCTTTATGTTTATATTTCCATGAACAAATAGAGGAATAAAATGTTCACAATAGAGCGAATCTGGCACCATTTCCTCCTGACTTGAACTTTCTTCTAACTTTTGCATTTAATTTAAGAAATAATTGCTCCAAGCATATAATTTTCAGAGAAGTTTCAGTACTGTAGCTGAGAATAAAAATTAGATCATAAGGCAGTAGCATCAAAGGAATGGTTTTGTCTACTGTAACCTGGAGTCTTTTACTACAACTTCACGAGGACAATTAGCAGCCCATGGGATGAGAATCACACTTGTGCTACAATTTTAGCTAGAAACATCTTTGTCATAGTCTCATTTTCTTTCTAACACGGGTTGGATGTTATTTTTCTATTGCTTTGATAAGAAGAAATTTTTTGGTAAAAGCACTGATTGAAAGAAAAAAAGGAATAAATATGAATGGCCACAGGGAAATAGATGCAGAGAAATAATAGGCAAATTATCTGTAATGACACCATTAAATATATGTAGTGGCAATTAGTTTTATTTCTGGTCTCTTTTTCAGTTTTTTTAGACAATAAGTCTGTGTGTGCATGTGCTTGTTTACACATTCTGTCTCCTGGCCTTGAATACACTAGCAATGCAGTAATTTCATCCCATTTATTTGATGTAGATTCAGATTATTAGACAAAACAGCTCTAAGATTACTTTATTTTGTTTTTATATAACTGTTTCTCTTCTGAATGTAGAGCCAAGATGGTAATTTCATTATGTCCCTTCATATACGAAATAAACTAGAACTCTTTTAAGAAATAACAATACAAGAACAATTTTTGTTTGTTTAGATGGCAGCTAGGTATTAAAGAAAGTTGATGTGTTTCTGTAATACCTTTTTCTGTTAGTATTTTAAAAGAGAACACTGCCTAAACCACCACTGCAGTGTAAATACTCTAAACCAAACTGTTCTACTAAACTGTAAAATAATTTGTATAATCAAAACTAATAACATGCAGAGTTTTAAATGCAGCAGTTAAATTAGAAATCCTACTTACCAAATACAAAAATTATGTTTGATTTCCTCAGATCTTCTGAAAAGTCTAAAATTAAAACAAAAATTCCTTAGTTGGCAGTAGCTACTAATTTTCATCTTAGCTACTTTCCACACGGAATTGTGTAACAGTCATGCAAGGTGATCTGATTTTACTAGGTTTACTTTCTGCTGTAAATCACTGCATTCCAGAAGGAGCTATTATCCACAAGCATATTTATCATCTAGTTTTGTAATTCTCACTGCAGGCAGGACAACAGTATTTTACCTGATAATTAAACCTTGCACATACCCATCAGTTCATTAAAAAAGGAAAAAAAAAAAAAAAGTGAAGCAGATGTATCTTAGAATGATAGAATAATTTGGGTTGGAAGGGACCTTAATGATGTAACAATGTGCCTCCTGAGCCATTACATTTTTCTCTGAATATGTCATTACATTATGATTACTGTAGAAGTTTGTCCATGTCCCATTCAGATTTTATATTCGGTGTACTAATTGCCCTGAGCCTCAAATTCAGCCAAATAAGAATAATAATCTCAAATGAAATCCAGGTATTACTCTCATTTTAGCACCAAAACTACTGCACGTACCACAGCTTTGCCTTGTACTGAAATATTATTTTTTAAAAAAGCATTTCCTTCTACTCTGGGTCCCAGTTGTTGGCCTGATTCTACCAGTACAGAGGTGATCTTGCACCAGCTATGCCTGCTGGAATTTTATTGTATCTTGACTTAAGTGCTTACAAGTCACGTTCATTTACCACATACAATTTTGGGTTTTATTATGTGGCATGTACATCTCTTATTACATAACATCATTAGCTGTAAAAGGTTTTGATTCATCATTGCATTCCTCTTAAGAGTCTTAGCAGCTCGCTCTCCAACAAGCTTTTAGTAACTGCCAGTTTCTGGTAACACCTATGAGATCTGATACTGATTAATAGTAATATTTTGTAATAATTTTGGATCTGCTGGCCTCAAGACTGTAGAATTGTCTTTTACAAGCTCTAGTTTGCATTCAAAGAGTATTCACATGGTAAAATCCTTTGAAACGTAGCTTTCACAATATAAATACCCTGAATTCACTTTACTTTCTAAGTAACTATTTAAATACTAGGGGACATGAAAGGATTCAAAATTAATGGCAAATGATACTGAAAAAGAAACTCACCTCCTGTGCTCTCATAACCAGAAAAACTTGACTGATCCTCCTCCTGTTAATTGAGCAATTGACAAATTGAAATGGTATTCTGCATAGTTTGCATTTCTTCTTATATCTGCTTGTATGTGCATCTTATTCTCTTCTCTATGTTCTAACCTCTCAGTTTTAGTCTATGTTGAGATATGATTAACAATGTCACAGAAATGCTACTAGTACTCTTTCAGTTGGTAGAACATGAGAATCCAAGACAACCTGAGATGATTAACTAGCCCATATTGTTTTTGTGAGGAACAGTTTTTTCAGTGTCCAACGACACAACTCCAGCAATATATAAGCAATCAGTGTGCGTGCTGAATTGCTTCCAAAGTAAACATGGTATGATGCGCTGTTAGTAGTGGAAAGGCCATATTAGAGTAAGTTCTAGACGTGAGCTACAACATAAAGATGAAATGAGTCTTTGGTCTAAACCGACTTGAATGTGTTTACCTTCAGAATGCAACACAAGCTACAAGTTGTTACAGAGGCTGCTGAACTACAAAGAGGGATTACACCAGGGAAATAGGAAACTTAGCATGTGGTTTTTTGTTTTCTGTTTCCTTATACTTGGCCACTTGGAATTATTTTCTCAAGTACTGTGTAGTAGCCCAATGAGGAATGACAAATACTCGCCAGCAAGAGTGTCAGAGGGGGAATTCTTTGCTGTTGTTATAAATCAGAATTATGGTTGTGCTGGACATGTATGGGTTATGTAGAGCCAGTATACTCACACCATCAGTGCTTTATTCTAAGCTATAAAATATCAGTAAAAGCATTGACAGTAACATGCTCATATTACATCATCAGTGTATAATATTGGTATGCAATACATTAGGCTAGTCCTCTCAAAATAGCATGGGGTTATCAAGCTGTAGTTTCTTACAGTTCTGTTTCAGTATGCTGTCAGAAACAGCCACTGTTAGGAATCTGTGGAGCTGCATGAATAGATTAAGGGAAACAAACAGCATGGTGAATAGAATGGGTAAACTACTGGCCACTGTGATTTGCAAGGCTTGCACCACCTTTGTGGGTTTCTCCTCTTGTTCTGTTATCACTGAAACAGAAGTACTCTTCATTAGGCTGAAGTACCATTCCATTGGCTACACAGAACATTTTCAGTTTTTGATTTACAGTAATTCTCAGCCAATTACACTGCAGTAAGAGAACTCCCATCTTAAAAAAAAAAAGGCAAAATTAAAAAAGCAACTGGGCCTACTAAATTTGCAGGAGATTATTTCAGGAAAAAAAAAAAGCAGAGCAGTTTAAATCAGAAATAGTTCATTTTTTAGGTATGAAATATGTAAAAACCAGAGACAGAACTGAAGCCAAATAAGCTGTCAGCTGCTTTTATTTGATCAACCATATCTGCTTAAATAGAACAACAGGTTAACTAAGGAACAAACCATGTTCACATAAACAGCTGCAACAAAAAGCCATTAAAGTGAATTCTAATTACAACTCAAAAGCAGGTAGAGAGGACATGTGACATTGATCAGAACTCAGAACATCTGACTTGTTGTGATTTAGCTCATTATTAGTAAATATCTGACTAGCAGTAGGCATTTAAGTTACTGCCTGTTATTGTTAGGTTGTGAATTAATTTCCATAATAAAACAGAGTAAGTCACAGAATATAATAAGGAAATTATACAGACTTGTGCAGATCTTTGAGTTTTGCTGCTAATGAATTAGGACTCTTAAGTAAAAGTTTCTTTAAAGTTATAAAATATGTATCTTTTTTTTGTCTAGTTGAACATTTTCTTCATTATGATTTAACAACCACTGTTGTGAATGTTTGTTACCTAATGAAATGAGAGAGCTTTTGTGTTGCCCATTAATAACCTCTGCTCCAGTCCTTGGTTGTGGTCTATTGTTGGTTTTTGTTGTTGCTGTTGTTTTGTTTTTAATTTGTTTTTATTTTTTGCAACATAGAAAAGAGACAAGTTCATTCTTATCACCTTGTTTTTTGAATGCTTCATTAAAATTGTGGTGAAAAGCGCCTGATACATTTTATTCAGATTTCTATCAGATATAACAAGAGTTCCTCCTAGACGTTTACTGAAGAGGACAAATAATACTGGATTAAGAAGAAAAGGGGCAGTAGAGCGAGACCAAATGTAAAATACAGCATGATTGTTGCCTAAAATTATGCTCAGTTTTCAAGATGAAATTTGAGAATGTAAATATTCAAACACACCAGGCACAGATTATGTAACAACTAAAAAACTATATTTCTCTGCCTAAAAATACTTGTTGATAATGGAACTTAATGTGTAAGAAAAAAAAAGCAGCATAGACAAATATAACTTTAATACAGAATGACAGTAGGAAGTCCAGGCAAGAAGTAACTATGTAGGTTGATCACGGTGACCTCAGCAGCAGCCCGTTGATGGGAATGTAGGTAGATAACCATCAGTTTCTCAGCACAGTGTAGTTGTATCTCCCTGTGCTGTTAGGTGTGCAAAATGCTTGTACTCCTCTAGCATTTTATTTTTCAAAGAACACTACAGTTCCATGTAAGTCTTCCCTGTACTTCCTTTGGGAATAGAGGCAAGGGCATTATTTCTGTTTCAGCAGAGATATTAGGTGACTTGTTGATGTTACATATGGAAAAAGTCAAAGTTACATATGGAAGCAGAACTAGGTTTAGAACTTAGATTTCCACTTTCACCTCTTTAGCCTGAAATACATTTGCTTTGAATTCCTAGTCCTGAATAAAGTAATATTAAATTAAATCTAAGACATTTGCAGGTGATGCTTCTACATCTAGTATCCTTAAAATGAACTTTAGCTTTCAATTAAATAAAATCTTTCACTGATTAAGAATACTTCAGGGAATCAGAAAGCAGCATGAGATGTCTGTTGAGCACCATCTGCATAGACAATTTATCTGCTTCAGCACAGTCCACTTTGCCACAACCTGTATGATTTTAAAGTTTGACATCTGTTTGCAACTGGATTGAGTAGGCATACACTTAATCACAGAGGATGGTCTTTCAGATTATATGTATGCAGCTACTATTTATAAAAAATTTAGTTACCACTGAGTAGTGTCCCTTCATATATTGCAAAACGTAAAGACCCTGTGCAAGCTTCAGTTAAGCAAAGTTAAGCATCAGAAGAAATTGAGGCTAGTCAGATTTCAGCTGTGGAATTTGTCTTTTAAATTCCTGTTTTCCTTTTGTAAGAGTGAATGTTTGGTTAAGGTGTGCTGGGTTAGCTGCAGGTTTTATGTATGGGCCCTTGGTCCCTGGGAATGGATTTTATGGACCCCCCTCCCAGCATGTAGCAGCATTTTGCATGGGCAGAGCAGCAGAAGAGTGTTCTGGTAAACCAAACTCTTCATTTGCAATTTTTATATTGGGCTTAGAAGGCTTAACTAGAGGGGACAGCATTGTATCAACCTTGAACTGGGGCTTGACTTTTAAATACCTTTTTGTTTTGAAGACACCTGAGACACTGCCCATATTATCTGTACATAGTCATTCTCTATTGCTCATTTTAAATTACTTTTGTCACATACAGTATTCTGTTTCTATAACTATAGATCTATGGAAAAGCAAGTTCTCAGTGCCTGCAAAATTCTTCCCTGAAGTTACTGCTATTTTTCCTTTAGCATTTTTCTTTTCTGTAAAAAGCCCTCAGTCCTTAAATGATTCTTAAGGTGCTTGGTATAAATTCTCACAGGGGCTTTTTGTCACATCGAGCCACTGCAGCAGTGAAGTGCAGCAGGAAACCTTCCAGTGCATTTGAGTTGTGAACTCAGTGCTGCTTAGCTCTTTTTCTTGGACTGCTAAAACCAGTGCTCAGGAATGGATCCCTCAAATCATACACCTTTGGCACTATACGAGTCTCTCTGCCCTGAGCTGTTACATTGTGTTCTGAGGGTTAGAATTCAGTGGTTTGGGGGTTTTTGGATTTGTTTTTTAACTGTAGATGAAAACTGCTTTTCTGCAGGCTAGTATCAATTACATTTCCAAAAAGAAAAAGATACAAATGCTTCGATAAGATTCAGTTGTGGTGGAATTTAGTAATTGCTTCTCTTGGAAGAACTGAAAGTTCAAAGTGTTAGTTTACACAGATAACATGTAAAATGTTATGCATCTGCTTGCATTCATCAACAGGGCACCACCCACTTATTTTGTTAACATGAGCTCCATTATTTTATGAAAATCAAACTCAATGACAGGTGCAGTGGACCTGTAAGTAGTAACCTGTCATTAATTTTAAAGATTTGTTACAGGAATTCAAACTGTCATTATTAATATAAATAGCAAAGGAGTCAAGGGCAGAATGTAACTTTCACTTGTAATCTGAATTTTCTAAGGACATTTAATTTTCTTTAAGATATGGGGATTATTTTGTTATTTAAGATGGTGTATGTCCTCTATTATATATGCCCACAATGGGCAGTATGCTCAAAAATGTTTTTTTGTTGCTTTCTCCCCTTCCAAGTTCTTTCTAGCCTGAACCCAGTGTCACACACTGCAGCACTTACCCAAGATTCTGTATAGTAACATGTTTGATATAAAGCTCAATTTTTTACCAGTCATAATTTATCACTGCCAGTGGAAAAAAAGAGAGGTTGTTTAGCTTCAGGATGGCACCACAAAAATGAGTAGATGCCTTTTCCTTGTGTGGCAGATGATGAGGTCTTGAGACAGTGAGTAAGAGCTGCTGTGCAGACATGTAACACACAGAATTGTGGCAGAAAGAAGGAAGAAATGTAGACCCAGGAAACGTAGCTAATAAGAACAGACTTCTTAAAATATGGAAGTAGAGCATCAGCTGAAAGAACTTGGCACAGAGAAGGACAAGAATAGGGTGTTGTAAAAATAAGACCAGCATGTGGCCTCAGATCCTACGATTTGCTGGTATTAAGATAAAAGTTGACAGCTGTGCTCAAATTTTACCTCTCAAAGACCTTCTCCGCTTAACGTTTGACCAGGCGTATTCTGGGTTTGCTAAAACACCTATTTATGTTTTGTTAGGTAGACTTATAACTTTCAATGAGGAAATTTTACAGAATGTATAAAGAAATTCTCTGTTAAGAAAGAATTTAACGATGGGAAAAAACAGTCCACTGATCTGAGATGCACTACTGTGAAGGAATTCTAAAACTAGGTCACTTCTCACACCTTATGACTGGTATTTAAACCCAGATTGACTAAAGTTGACTGCACAATCACAGGATACATAAGGAGTAAAAAGACACTAAATAGGAAACATATGCCTTTCTCAAAATACATAGATTTAAAAAAAAATATTTCCAATGTACCCAGAAAAGTCACTCTGCTGTTTCAATACAATAAAAAGAATTTATTTAAAGAGTAGTTTTGAGTCCTATATAGTAAAATAGCATCCTTTCAATCACTGCAGTTTAATATGTACATGTAAAAATCTATAATATGTACTTTGACAGTAATTAAAGGGTTTTAATATGCTTAAAAAAGGTGTTTCTTCAGTGCTTTAAAATATAGGAATTGTTGTTACAAATATTTTTAAGGGTGGGCTTTTGTATCTGTCTTTAGGGATTCTGGGCAGTGTGAAAAGAACCTGTCCACAGCTCTAAGTAAGGTGTCTAAATCTTGGAGGCAGGGATGAGGAGGATTAAATACACCTTTGTATTTCACTGTGAACTTTACGTGCAATATGAATGTTCGAATGTGGATCCTATTTGTGTCAACTGTATGGGATCCTGACATTCCTTGAGAACTGCAGGTTCTCCAGGCTGTAAAGGTAGACGTGCAAAATGCAGAACTCGTAAATTTAGCTGTAAAGTTACATTTTTGTGCATGAAAGGATAAGGTTTTCACTTGCCAGCAGAGGGGAGAGCTGGTGTGAGGGAAGGAGGTGCACTATGCTAGTGCTATTGCTTGGAAAAATGAGGGTGAGGTACTGTAAATAGTAATGGTTTTTTCTACAGACAGCTTCCACAAGTCACAGAAGATCTTCCGAAGTTGCTGCAAAAGTATTCAGTGGAGCATAAATGCAGCACACCTTGAAGAACGATGCTGTCACTGTTGTTTAAATCTCCAGTAACTCAAATGAGCTCACCTTCCTTGTAACAGAGTCTTTGTGCCAGTGCTGCAGGCAGCAACTTTTGTTTCAAAATCAGAAAAGAAATGGGGATGCATGGACTTCAACTAACCTTGGCAGTTCAGTCCCCCTAATATATAAATCATCAGAAAGTAAATCCAAATAATGTCTGTGAAAGGAGGAACAAACAACTGTTTCTGGCATTCAAAAAAAACCTGCAGATTGAGACTACAGCAATCTTCCTTGCCCATTTTGCCATGGTTTGCATGGGGGAAAATGGAACATTAGACTTTTTTTCACGTGCCTTTACTACAGTGTACAGTGGTGGTTTTGAAGGAAAAAAAAAATTCTTCAAGCTTACAAAATAATATAGACACACCAAAATACACTTGGTTTGAGCTTATTATGGGAGCACTTTGTAACAGGCAAACCATAGTACTTTGTTTCTAGAACTGATTTTTTTTTTAAAGCATTTAATAGGATAGTTTCTATGGCAACTTGAACTGAACAGATTGTTCATTGACTTCAGTACATTTCTATTAAACATCTTTTCTCTGTAGTTAGCCCTGCCTCTCCAGCTCTTTCATCTCTTTGGATGCTTATGCATTCTCTCTTTTTGCAGATATCCTTAAACTAGCTTGGACTCTACCTTTCTGTGCTCTTCAACAGAGACAAATGTTTTTCAGACACTCTCTGAGCTTCCTAGAGTTCATTTTCTTTTCTATCGCATACTCCTGTTTTAATCTGTTTTCCTGTAGAACCAGAATCTGTAACTCAAATTGATACCACTGCCTATCAGCAAAGGAAAAATGGACATCACAGAAATGTTCAGCATTAAAAGTCCAAACGGCTTCTGGATGCTCTTGATTGTTTTACTGAGACCTGTAACCATTAATGCTGCACAAGCACACATGACTAAAACTGCTGTTACACCAGAAGTTCCTTCTGTTCTCAAGTAGAAAAAGCACATGATTCATATAGTACATTCTAGATCTGAGCCCTTAAATAATTTAATTGATGTTTATGTAATTTTGAAAGGTAGCTTTAGAAGTCCCAGTTAAAATTTCTCCTGCTAATGGAGAAGTGCAGTTTGCTCTCCATTGTATTGTAGTATTAACCCCTGGAGCACTGTGGCTAAAGGGTTAAATAAATTATTTGGATTGAATATTTGATGTAGAGAAAAGGGAGTCAAAACACAGTGATAATTGATATGAAACAGTAAATGGAGTGAAATGGTCTTTGGTTTAATCCACAGGGCTTTAGTTAAATGAGGCTTTCAGTTTGCTGTTGCCCATTGCTTTTAGGAATATTTGTGTTCAGCTTCTGCCTTGAAAAGACTTTCAAGGCCTTTTCATTATCTCTCCTGAATATTTAAGTTTCAAGCTATGATAATCAGTCAGGCCAGATATGTTTTTATAGTTCTCTTAGCAATGGAATCTGTTTTTCATCAATTCACTTAAAGCTTTCCTCCTACTCCCCTAAAGCAGAGATTCGTATGTGCTCTGGGTGGGAAATGACAGTGAGCTGTAAGAAGAATTGTCACCACATGGCAACAACTTTTAATCAAGAGCTTGTTTCCTCCTGTTAGAATGCAAGTAAGTCTCTTTGAGGGCTTTTTTCCCTCCACTTCATTTTGGTTTTGCTTGTTGCTTTTCAAGTGAGCTGTCACATTTTCTAATTATAAAACAGTCTGCACTTGCAGCAAAGATTGGGTTACGCAATTTTCTTAATTCAATAGATTGCTTGTCACTGCTGAACAGAAAACCTTTTATCTTTCAGTCTTTTTTACGTCTCCTTTCCCGAGGTCTTTGGCACACTTGGGGGGGGTGGGGGAAAAAGGCAATCTCTCCTTTGCATATGCCACTGCATGTACCTAATTGTGCAAGTAAATGCAGTCTGACACTGGAAGGACGTGGAAGTGCCTCAGTTACGAATTTGTACTTTCCTTTGAGGTACAAAAATGCATTTCCATGTTTTGTACATGTGAAATATATTCCCTCCTCCCAATATGAGAAGAGGCTAAGTATATTTTAAGGTTTTTACTTGAAGTTTACCTGATTTTCATGTTTCCCAAATTTTGAAGTTACCAATTGATTGTATAGATTCTACAGTCATCTGACTTTTTTCTAATCAGTCTAAATATTCCTCAGATTAGTTAAGCGTGTCTTGAAACATTATTTTCACAAGAAAATAATTGATAGGATTTACTCATGCCAAACTTTCAATACTCAGTTTTGGCCCTAATACACTTGAACTAAGCCAAATGGTAGGTTTCTAATTAAAAATCCAATTCTTAAAACTTGTCTGATCTCTGGAAGCAAGTGGCATTATATTGCCAGCCTCTCTGGCAAAGTAAAGAAATTGAATGGTGAGTATAAATGAACACAGCAGTGAAAACCTGCATCACACTTGAGAGCATTCCAACAGCAAGAGACAAACCTTATTAAACCAGGCTCTAGTCACAACTGAGTTCTGCAAATTGAGAACATCCTTTAAAGCACAGGTCTTCCCTCATTAGAAGCTATGCTGTTGCACCAAAAAATGAGTGGCCCAAAATATATTCCTGATGTCTTAATATGGGTGAAAATATCTGAAGCTTACCAGTTTACTGTGCTCTTAGGTTTTGCAATCAAGTAATGAGTAGTATAATAATTATTCCAGGAAAGACTATAAGGATTGCAACCATGTGAAACTTTGGCTGGTTCTTCTACAAGACACTTCTGATGAGAGCTACTATCTGCTTTTATTTTTGGAAGAATATATTTTGGGCTGTCACTCTAAAAGCCTAGATTACTTTTCCTGTAATACAGGATGTGAGAGGTACAGATCTAAGAACAGAAAAATAGTCATTAGTGATTTGGAGATTAAAATAATTTTGTTTTTTAAAAGTAGTTATTTCCCTCCTTCCTTTCAGTGCTGTAGGGACTTAATGATTACAAGTGTTCTAGTTCTTGAAGCATTCTTGCATAGCTGGTAGAAAACATCAGCTTGCTTTTAATTTAGTTACATGAACTTAATTGAACATTTGTTTATAAAATGTAAATACAAAGCTCCAGCTTTTTCTGAGTTACTTTAAATGCAATTTCCACTGCATATTCCTCCAGAAAAGCCAGGTCTTAGCCTGCATTAGTGTTGCTTTCCAGATTCAACTACAAGTACCAAGTCTTTCTTGAAGCACTTCACTGCATTTTGGAGCGCTCCTAGATGAGCTGATGACTACATCAGTAGTTGGAATGACACCACTCCTTCTCCTTGTTCCTGCCTGCCAGTAAGACAGGTTATTCTGGAAGAAGTAGTGTACATCTGAAGAACTCAGATACTTCTGTATTGACTTAGTTTACACTGGAGACTTTCCTGGCTTGTTTCAAAAATGAGAAAATGCAAAGGTATCTGTGTATGTCCGTGTCAGCTGTGCCAAGTGGTATACTCATCCCCAGCTGTGGCTTTGTCTTTAGTACATGTTGTGTACTGCTCTAACCCTAAGCTCCTCTTGTTCAGTGACTACCAAGATGTTCTGCTAAAATTCAGCCATTTTTAGCAGCTCAGCTGCGTAAGGTTGCTTAGAATCCAGCCTTCTTATCCCCCACATTCTCATGACAGATTTCCTATGCAATAACATCACTGCATGACACATTGGTATCCAGACACACATTCCTTTTCCACTTGAGATTCTCTGAGTAAAGGTTGTTGGTGCTTCTTGCAATTCATAAGCAGTATGTAGTAAATCACTGCAGTATTAAATCACTGCCACAGTCAAAATGAGCTCAAGTTTCCAATGCGAGCAGTTCCTCACTCATGAATTCAGTTATTGATCTTTCCTTCCTGAAAGTAATTTCTCATTTTGTTTTTCAGACTGGGTAGCTAGAGGGTAGTATGACTTTATGGTAATCTCTGCTCCCTTCTTTGCTTCTCTATGTCGTATACTTGCACCATTTCAAAATTTAGATGGTAAGGGCTTTTGGTTGCAATTGCTTTCTCCTTTATATTTTCTTTGTATAAGGCATTTCATGTGAACTGTGTATAAAAATATTTATTAGTAATAGAAATATTTATATATTTTTAAAATGTCACTAATAAGTATCAAAGCTATCAACAGCTGAAGAGAGTCATTGTCAGCCACTTCATGTTTATATATCTCCTTGTCTGAAGGGGTTTTTCTAGCACTGTTTTTCCTTCATCTCTCCTTCTCTGTTTGAAAACAGTTTTGCACTCTTGCCAGAATAGCAATGTGTTGGTCTGGCAAAACAAAGAGAGAAGCTAACTGCCACATCTGGCAGAAACAATATTTGCTGTTGACAAAGATAGTAAGGTCCCATCTAGTCTGTTTGTTCAGTCTCACATCAGCACCACATGAAACTTCATTCAGAACTACAGTCAGTGCTTTTATGGACTTTGCAATGTATTATGAGCGAAACACATAGTTAGAAATTATAGATTAGTATAATTTTCATATATTTCTTTTTATTTTATTTTGTAACTATAAAACTTGTGCTTGTTACGTGAAAAACATTTCACACATTATGAACCAAGAGTGTAATTTCTTTAGTGTTCATACTCTGCCAAAACCAAGTATTTGGAATGTCATTGTAATGCAAAATTTATCAACATCCAAACATGATTTAAATATACATTCTGATATATATATAAAAAAAAGTGTATATATATACTTTATAGGGCATAAAGGCCTACATCCTGTGATAAAGAAGTTATTCAGTCAAGAAACAGATGATGACAAACTTAAGAGAGTTTCCTGGGCTAGAGAATGTTCTAAGAAGGATTTATGAAAGAATGGGATTTGAAATGAGATTTTGAGACAGAGGCAAGCTGTCCGCTTAAAAAAATACAAAGTGAAACAACTGAGCCAAAAAGAACAGCAAAATGATCATAAATTAACTGCAATAAATAGGGATAGAACATGTAACATTGCAAGTGAGAATAAAGTGTTGCACTGAATAGTGTGGAAGAAAACAATGAATGAACAAATGATACTGAATGAAAATTCAGTTTTGTTGGTCGTGATTTTTTTCATTAGCTTTAACATTTCACAAGAAAAGATATTTCTGTGAATAATGAGGAAAGAGGTGAGAATGTCTGCAACTGCATTTAGTTAAATGATAACAAACACAAAATAATATTCTTTGAGTTGCTCACAAAGCGTTTGTGGTATTTGTGAAGAAAATGCAAGCAGACTCCTGTAAAAGTAGAAGGCAGAAAGCAAAACAAGCAAAACCACCACACTTAAGTATGATAGGCAGATGGCTTAAAAAATATTTATTTTTAAAATTATAAGTAGTTCTTTTAATGCTCATCCACAGCATAGAAACAAGAATAATAATGCTTATCCTTAGCACAGTATCCAAGCCATAGGAACCTCCCAAATTTCAGTTTGTGTCCATTGCCTCCTGTTCTGTCACCAGGTACCACTGAAAAGAGCCCGGCTCCATCTTTGCACCCTCCCTTCAGATTTCTGTACACATTGATGAGGTCCCCCCTGCTAAGCCTTGTCTTTTCCAGGCTGAACACTCCCACCTCAGCTTTTCCTTGTAGGAGAAATGGCCCAGTCCCTTAATCATCTTAGTGGCCCTTCACTGGACTCTCTCAAGGAGCTCCCCATATGTTGTGCAAGTGAGTCTGGAACTGGATGCAGTACTCCAGATTACTTACCAGTGTTGAGGTGAAGTTTGGAGGGGGAAGATGAATACAACCTTTTTTTCCCCTGTCTAGCCTTCTTTATTGGTATGTACGAGGAAAATGCTATCAAAAGTTAGGTTTTAGATGTGGATAGAATGGGATTGGTAGAAAGGCTGGTTTCAGCACACAGTGAGCATTAGTTGTTTTATTCTTAAACACTTTTTCAAGGGGAGAACGATTGATTAGATTCTAGCTACGTTTCAGACTTTTTGTACTTTCACATCTCTCTCTTGAAGGATGTTTTATCCTTCTTAAATATATAGTACACACAGTGCATTCCAACAATTTCATTTGCCACGTTTGCCAGCATTTTAAAATCTGTGAAGGAAACTTAACAACATACAGTAATGAAAGATACGGCCTTATAACACAGTAACAGTCACTCTTTTGTCATAACCTCTTTTCTCATACCTTTGTGTATCATGAGTTTAATTATATTACACTTGAAAAGCCCTTTGTCTTACCTACTCTTAAAATTGCACCACAAATTGTTTAGCACAGTATATATAAACTAGAAAACCATTTAGAGAGAGGCCATAAAACATGAAATTACCTGGTCTTCAAAGTCAAATTCTGCATAAACATTATCTCCAGAATCCATAATTAGACTGCAATCAAGTTCATTTGGCCCTAAAATAGAAAAGAAAATTAGACTTTAGAAATGGACTGGAAATTTTCACTTTGTGATGAAACACTATAATATTTCCAATCATCTGTATTCATGCAAAACTTGTGATCCAAGGAACCATTCAGATGTGCTAGAGTACCTGCATAAATGGTATTCCATTAAAAAAATCTTCAAAACATCCATATAAGCTACCAGAAATCTTAATAAGGAATGGTTATACTAAACGGTGAATTGTTTCAGCTAGATGGCAAATTTATTGGGCAGAGTGTTGTGTGTGCCGTGACTGGCAATTGTAAAATGCCACAGGGACCTTGGCTCAGGAGAATACAAACCATGCTTAGGAAAAAGAAAGAAAACTGACTAATTGGTGGTTAGTATGTAAGGATCCTGGAGTGATGTTGATGGGGGACCAAAGCAACATGCGTCCAGCAGCAACAGTCCCCATTCCTGTCCTACCACTTTCCAAGGCGACAGTGTGACTCTGCCCCTTCTCCCCATCATCTTCCAGTGGCAGGATCAGCAAGTCATGCAGCCTCTATCTCTTGAAATAGCAAAATTCTGTTGCTGAGAAGCCTTGACCTGGCTGAGCTTTACAGTTTAGCTTCAGCAAGTGTTGAAGGTGCTGGATAACAGAAATTGGGCTTGGTAAGTCACGTAAGGGGGTAGTCATTGCTAAACCAGAATGGGAGAATAAACCACTAAACATCTTTCTAGTTAAACATTGGAAAGGTGTAGCATGGACACATTCATATTCTGGCATTATCACCCCATTCCGATCTCACTCCTGGGCAATGAGGAAAGAAATAGGCTCCTGTGCCCTCCACAAAAATGTTGCCCTAAACAAAATCCTGCATGTATTCAACAAACATTGAAATGTCAGTAGGCATGTGACTACAGGAGTACTTTTCACAGAATTGCTAAAATGAGAATAACAAATACTGTAATGACACAGATCTGAAAATTGGAACCAGTCAGAAGCCACAGGCAATCCAATCACTATATTATTGTGGGGAGCAACAGGTAACACCAGGGGAAGTATAACGTGTGCTTTGTTTTGTGCCCTTATGTCCCCAGTCAGACAAGATCACTGATGAGGAAGATAAAACAACTCCCTCCTTCCTAGGCTGCAGGTTTCTCTACCTTGTATGATGTTCTTGCAAGCACTGGCATTGAGGACACATGGTTTTAAGACTATTGCTGACCTGGAGTTTTCTCACCTTTAGAGATGGTGGCTCTGTAACAAGCACTATTAAAAACAGATTTTGCAGTTCAATTTGGGCCAGATGCATTTACACATTATTTGCTTTTGTTTGCTTTTAAAGTTTACATAGTAATAATCTATGTAGGTGGTGAACCAAACATCACTAAGAGAGAACAGAGGAGAGGAACTGGATGTCATGATGACTAAAACCATAACTGCTTGGTAGAGATGATTCCAGAGTGTCTTAATTTGCCATCCATATGACAATTGCTGCCAAATTAATCTTTGATGCAACTCTTTGGACTACGTAAGAGATACCAGGGAAAGACTTGGGTCCACCATCTGTTGGTGTTTTTGTGTTGGTCCCCCCCCCACTTAATGCTTATGTATACTTGATCAGATTGCTATTAAAAAACAAACGCACAACAAAAAAAACCAGAAAGGGATGACACTCTTGCTACCATAGAATGTCATGTATATATGCAGCATGTTCTCTGGCATATACAGTTTATGATAATTTGAAAATATCTGTCTGTAAAAGATATATGGAACCCAATAGATATACAACTGCTGGGAGAATCTTAATTTTTCAAATTTATTTTACACAGTTGACACATCTCTTAACACGTGTCATTGTTGATAATATGATTTCACTAAGCCTCAATCTTCACCAGAACTGGCCTACACTGACACATCAATCACTTTTAAAGGTACTTGTGTGCAAGTATTTGATTAACAGTCACTTAACTACCAAGAGCAGTATGTCTCCTTAGTTAGGAATGTTAATATGAAATATGGTGCTGCAAACTTAAATGTAAAGGTCAGGCTGAAAATGAATACTCATGCATAATGTATCTTCAGTTATAATAGCCATAATGGTTATACAATTTTAATATGGTCAAGCATCTTAAGTCCTTTTTTTCTTCAACTAGGACACCAGTTTCCTTGGGAATTATAGCTGCTTTCTAAGGAATACTGAAGGTAGGTCAGGAAAACTGAAAATATGTGTCTCTTCTTTCCTTGATTTAATGAAAACTAACAAAACCCATAACCATTTATCACTGAACAGCATACAGATTTCTCTGCCCTTCTCAAATTGCCTGAAGACAAATATACCAGTAATGAATTGAAGGAAATGGCTACTCCCAGGACAAGAAAAAGTAATGAGGGCACATAAAACAGTACCTATGATACCCCAGTGCAGTATCAATAAGCACAAGTAGTTTGCTATCCTCCAGCTCAGTTAGTTGTTGGGGGGAGCATATTTTGCTGAGTTTGGCCTAAGTCTTGCTAAAACTGATCTTCCAGGGAAGGAGAACAGGCTCGCTAACTAATTGCTAGTACGTGTGGCAGCAGAAGAGTAGCAGATAGCTACTTTGCAAGGTACTGGAAGTCAGTAATCCTGGTGGTAGGCAAAGCTACTGACAAGGCTAAAGCTAATGGGAGAGTGTTAGGGAGCGTGGATAATTCCAAACTTAGTGCAGTTTTTCTAAGCCCAAGTTTCAATCAGCAACATTTTATGTAAAGCTTGTGGCAACGTTCAGTTATCAATGGAGAAACATAAAATGTTGGCTTAAGGAAAAGAGGGAGGATTGGTTAAAAGAGTTGGAAGCAAACATGCCCTGCTGCTTTCAATGAGTCTGCAGGCTGAAAATCTTGTGCTTTGACAACAAAACAGGTTATAAATAAGTTTCATTGCCTTTTCCAATCTGTGTTGGTTTTCCTTTCTTAAGTTGGTACACTGAGAACTACACTATGAAAAAAATTAAGACTTGTTTACCATTAGGAGGAGTCTTACAGTCTGAATTGTCCTAATCCCTTTCAAAGGGATGCCCCATTCCACCAGATAATTTTAGCTCTTGCTTAACTTGGAGCCTTTGTGTGCTATTGCAAATGATCTGAATAACTATCAGTCTCAAAAGGGGAAACTCAACAGTTAAATAAATAAAGAAAACACATGAAAGCCCTACTGCCATGGAGAAACAGCTTGCAAGCATATGTGAAAATGTATTCCTATGACTTAAAATATGCTTCCTCAATTTCAGTGCATGCATAAAGTTGAGGTAAGGGAAACCTGGTCATTTTCATGTGCCTTGCATTTCCCTTAGGGAAAAAACAGAATTTTATTTGGTACAGTACTGCACAATTAAAAAATAAATCAGTTGGAAGTTTTTATTAAATCCCTGTTAACTGAATAATCAGGTCTCCAAGGAGGAGCAGGTTGCTGAAAAAAGAAACAGCAGATCAGCTAGAATGCATTCCCTTTTTTTGGCTAGGCTTTGTATCTTGACATTGAAGTCGTCATTCATAAAGATTAATCTTGCTGGGAACCCAAGAGGATCCAGTGACACAGCACTGAGGGATAGGTTGGATTAATGGGTGGCTGCAGCTGTATGAGGGTGAGGTGACAGGGGCTGCCCCTGCCAGGTCTGACCATGAAGGAGAACTACTCCCCTGCCCCAGGAGGGGTGTGGGGCTGTGCTCAGTCACTTCCTTCGCTGTGAGGCTGTACTTTTAAATGTTATGCTGTATTTTATACATTTTTTTATTGCTCCTAAACTGAACTGCACGTGATTGGTCATGGAAAGCTGAGAGGGTATGGCTGTTATGGGCAGGGGTGTGATTCCTACCACAGAAATGCACTCCAGAACCCAGGGGTATCATGGCCATATATGTCTCTGGTCCTATAAAACATTTCAGTGTTTTGAGCCTGGGTGTGTCATTTTCTCTGAATCTGTGTTCTGTCTCTCTCTGAATCCTTAAGTTTTCATGAATGCAAATGTCAAGCATTGCTTTTTCCCAGGTCACTAATTTATACAATGACACTAAATTGTACAGATCTGTCTAAATGTATCTGCAGTTGATTTAACTTACCATTACAAGGTAGCTATACCCCATCATGTGAGTTAATTAAGTCTGCTCCTTGGACTGTTTGTGTTGTGGCAAATTACCTAATGTATTTCCAAACCTAGCTTAAATGTGTTACTGGACTATAGTATTTGCACTATTCAACACTGACTGTTATAAGAGTAAGACTATCCTATGAAAGATGTGACTTCTCTTGATGGTATGTTTAAGCTCAATTAAATATAAATGTCTTTTTATGTTATGGAACATGCACTGAAGTACCATCTAAAAATTCGATTAATATATGTTGCACGTAAGCACTTGGGTGAGACAAATGCTTAAAAGATAAATTTCAGGTGGAATATAATAGAAATAATTTACTGAAAGAGTGATTAGCATTAGAATGATTACATTTTAATTTTGCTTTTGGTAAGATGCTTCTAATACAAATCTTATTGCAACCTTACACTGAGTTTCATGACAGGTTGTTGCTCTTAGCAACAGTCTTAATATGTCATAGAAGGCAACAAGGAGAACTGTAAACTAGCAAAATATTCAGTTGTTTTCTATCACCATATATTGTTACACAGTTGATTACAACTTGGTTTAATGGGTATAACGTGAATTGGATTGATGTGGAGGCATTAATATATTAGAAAGACTTTGTTTATGTTAGCCACTAGGAATCAAAATACATTGAAATGTCACTAATAAGATTAAAAGACAAAGTGAGGTCAAGGTAATGCTGGCACTGCAACCTCTAGAAATTAAGTATCTGGTCTCACAGAATCTCTAGAAATCCTACTTTGAATCCGCTTACTGTTCTATTGGTGCTCAGGTTAGGCACCAATTAGATGATTGTGGCATGGCTTCTGATAGAGATAATGGATCTCCAATTATTTTGATGAGGAATTTGTTAAGTAGATCCGACTTTCAAGGAACTGACTGGAACTCATCCAGAATCACAACCAATACATGCAAATTGTGTAGCTTTCATGAATCTTTTTGTCAGAGATAGCACCTTTATGCCACTTCTTTCCTCTTCCTGCTGTTGAGTACTTAGCTGGTTTAATTAGGGAATCTACAGGTAATTATCAAGACAATGCTGTAGAGTAGGAATGTCATTTTAAGTTTGGATTCAATCTCTTGCCTTCAGGAATAAGGCTAAGCACAGAAGAGGTAAGCATGCCACTTAACAGACAAAGCTAGTAGTCTCTATTCTTGTGTGCATCCTAGCAAAGCTGATCACTAGAAACCTGGGTTTTTAAGCAAATTCCGCTTTTTTCACTTTCAACCCACGCACCCCCCCTTACCTTGATAATTTATCATTATGTCATTTTGGATACTAAAAAATAGCCTTACGGGTGGGTTTTGTAGGCTAGCTAGCTTGGAACACCCTTTCAAATCTTCAGAATACCCTAATCTTTCTGTCTGAACCACTGCTCTTGGCACATGTCTTAATAGTAGAGAGAATTTATCCCCCCCTTTGTCAAAAAGATACAACAGATGTATTGCTACTAGACTTCACTGTGCTTCAGCAATTCCTCCTTCCTTGGCAGCCTCCAGATGATTGTTCATGATTATAAATAACTGAAGCTACCCTGCCTGTCAACTTATAACAGATGAATTTTCCCTTAAACAGAGGAGAGATCAGATAAACTATTTTTTCTATATGTATCTCATATTTACTTTAATAAAAGCAGTGAATTTTAATCTAGAATTTTATTTTTCTTTTTCTGTGCTGTTTTGCAAAACACGGCCTCATCTACCTATATAACCCTCATGGTCTACTTGGAAGGCAGCTGGGAATGCCATCTGTAAAAAGAAAAGGTTGTGAAGTTAACAAGGAACATCTTCCTATTCCCCTCAAGCAAAATATTTCTGACAGATGTGATGGATTTTCAGTGCTTTGATTTTTAGCTCCAACTGTTTTGCAGTCCTTTGTCCCTCAAAGGCTTTTTCTTTGAAGACATTCAAGCCTCAGTAAGCACAAAAATATATATATAATGAAACATCCAAATTCCTGACTTATGCTCACACAGTTTCAGACTTCGTACCAGTTCCTGGGGAGGAAATACGATCATTTATCTCATAGGACTAGTTTTCTGGTCAACACTGAGGTATCATCTGGAACTGAAACAAATCACCTGACAACTCAAATTGGTCAACTTACAAACTTTTTGTATTAATGATACAGTTATTTAGTGGACTAGCCATAGTATTTTAAGGTGAGCTTGTAGATAAACAAGATCTTAGGTGGGTTGTATGAAGTTTCCAAGTGTAACGAGATTTATTTTTGCCCTTGGTTGTGCAAATATTTGAGGACAGTTGAGACTTTGCTACAGTACATACATCCATACTTGAGGAATATGTAAAAGGCATTCCACCAATATCAAATGCAGTATAAAAAGTGTGATTCTTTAAATCTTATATTAACTCACCTGCTGCAGCCTCTTTGTTTGCAAATAGTTTATTGTCAACTGCTGAACTTATGTCAAGGAACACCTCTTCTTCGTCTCTGTCTGCATCAAACTATTAAAAAAAAAACAACAAGTTGGCAATCAGATGCTGCTTACTACTTGGCTAAAAATCAATGTATAAGATGACTTCTCACCCCAAGCCTTGACAGAAATCTTCCTGTTTTTCTGTGTGCTGTCCATTGCTTTAGGTATGAATCATTTTTATTTTGACTGAAAACAAAACTAATTTTTTAAACAATTTTGCGTATTTTTAATAGCTTGTCAGAAACAGAAGCTACTGTAAAACTGACTTGCTCTCAGAGAATGAAATTCCAAAGCAGAAAGGAAAAATGTGTAATGCATATTACTTTTCTGCCATCAGATGGTTGAAAAAAATGACAGTGTAGAGACCAGAAATGTGATTATTTTATTGTCACTTCTTTTCTGATTTTAGCATAATTAACTACTTTATTTGCAAGTGAAAATTTTTCAGCAACTTCTGAATTGTCCGAAGGTAATTTTTTTACGCGTGTGTGTGTGATTTCTTCAAGTAGTTGAGCAAAATTCTTAGGAAAAAGTATTTTTGAAATATATTGAAGTATATTATATAGAAAAAAAAAATCTTTCCTTGCTCTTGTGTTAGCACAAAGCATATTGGCTCAGTGATAAATTAGTAAAATCAGGAAAGAAAAGCTCCCTTAAAATTATAAATTATTAATTTCTTATAATTTTAAACTCTTTTCATTCTGTCTTTTGCCTGAATTCTGATTCCCCCAAGTTTTTTCTTAGCTCTATCTGGGAAGTTCTTTTTTTGGCCAGGTGACATGCTTGGCAGTGGGATTGGTTTTTTTCTTATCATATATATCGAGCTTCATTCATTTAGATCACCAGTTATTTAGGGTTTATTTGGTAAAAAAAAATAAAAATGGAAGTTTTATTACTGTTACTCTGGATTTTTTAGTATTTCTTGAATTGAGGCCAGGTACATTACTATGGAAAAAGGGAATACTGTAACCTCAAGTTAGAGGAGCAAGCAAATAATGGTCACTTCAGATGGCTGTTACTCAGTGCATGTCCCCCTGGGGAGTCACTATTTTGAATCATTCTGTATCTTCACTGTAATATGGTTCAGGATAAAGAATGAACCATAGAGTGCAAAGCATTACACTGGCAATTGAAAGCGTATGAATTTCAGTGGGCTCTTTCTTCCAAGTCCAGGACTGGTGAACACCTTTTCAGATGTCTTACCAGTACCTGCCTGTCTCATGGTAAAAATAATAGGGGAAAAGCCTTGGAGAGTGAAGTTCAAATCCTATTAGGAACTTACTGCAGAAGCTAACGGTTATAGAGATTAAGTTGTTTTCCAAATATCTATCTGGGAATATAGCATGATACTTAATAACTTAATTTTAAAGAGAGATAGAATTGCTTGTCTAACACCCACCACTGCAAAATCAGTATTACTCTCTTTATTAAGATGACTTATGTATTATCTATATTACTTCAGCTGTTCCATCACTGGTAATGAAATTCACTTTCTTATGGAATTTTCCATCAGCACCTCAAGGTAAACTCAGAGACAAATATCAGCCCAAGAATAATTATTTAGAGTGGCAGATGTCAAAAATAGTTCAAAAATAGGGAAAGAACATCAAAGAGACGAAGAATTATTCTACAAACTGGGTCTGTGTGAACAGAAGAGAATGGAAGCTTGTGGGAGGCCAGAGTGTATGAGAGAGAGTCAACCACTGTAGAAATTTTTCTGCTAGCAAGCTTAACTCTCAACACCTGTCTGAGAGCTCAAATTTTAATTGGTATTAGTCCCAATTTAAATCTTTAAGGTCTTTAATATTTAGCTTTATGCTTAGATCTGCCCTAGAGTTTATTTCCATCATAGATGACTCTACTATAATTATCAATACATGGGGTTTTCTGACTTGAAATGGAGTTTCTGGCTGTGACCCCGAGGGCCACTCAGCAATTTATCCTGTGATGCAGCACAGCTGTCCACCTGTCTGGGCAGACATTTATGTATTCTTGAGGTGTTCTTTTGTTATTCAAGTTTTAATCAAAACTCAAAGCAGAAATTATATTATGTTATAAAGCAGAAGTTTGTTTGTAATTTATTAAAAGGATTACATCTTGTATCATGTCAAAACTGAGCCTTGTGGAGGAACAGGTCTTAAATGAAAGCTGTTAGGCAATTTATTATCCATGCACAAAGAGCAGCTTTGGAATTTCCTTGTTGGTAAGAAAAGAGTATTGATCTCTAAATTCTTCTGCACTGGGCTGTCTGTGAGGAAGTGCAGGGATATTCTTCTGTTGCTTCTCAGCAAAAGCAGTATGCTTTTCATCAGATATGCTAGGGAAGAATATATAATATGATGTTTGTGGGTATGTTTATGCATAAAACCCAGTAAATTGTAATCAGGTTGTGTCTGATTGTTACTGTGTAGGTCACTGCACACTTGGAGAGATGACAGACTTGCTTTCTCTTTAGTAGCATTCCTCTGAATAATCCAGTTTACCATGAAAAAACACATGAACAATCTCAAAACCTCCTGAAGGTTCCAAGAATTTGAAACAACTTCCTCCATTCAAAGAATACCAGCTGTGTTTCAGTATTCTGAAAAATCTGGGCTTTGTAATGAAAACCTATATTGTCACCCAAAGAAAACCAATTATTTGAATCTTGCACAGAGACTCAGTTTTCCCCTCACAAAATGAGAACTGTTATACCCAAAGCCCCAGGAATGCAAGGGAGTCTTAGCAGAGAAAATATTTTTCAAAGAAACTCAGCAGCCGTGTGAGTTCTGTACTTCACTGAATTGCTAAATATTTTACAATTAAATCCTTTGGTAATTACTGGAGGCTTGAGTAAAACATAAAAGGTACTCACACAACCCTATTCACAAAGAACAAACAGCAGTAAACCCTGAATTTTTAGCAGAATACGTCTAAATCAATAGGTTGCTTTCCCTACTGAAAACAAATCCCTATTTGCTTCAAAACACAGCTCTTTACAGTTAAATTATCTACTGGTATCCTTATGGATGGCTCAGTTTAATGATAGCCAAAGCCTATGTTTTACAGAAATTTAGGTTTATTATATATGCCACTGAAAGCATCTGCCATACACGTGAACTGCACTGTGATCTGAGTTGATACAGTCTTCACCAGCGATGCAGGGAGAAGCAAACTATCTTTCCCCTGGGAGGTCAGTGGGGTTTGAGGTCTGTACTCACTCTAACACGATTTCCCTCAATTAAGCATTAATGGGGCTTTTGTGGTTTGCTATCTCTGTTTTCTTTGGGTAGGAAAAGATGAGGGGAGGACCTAAGAGGACAAAAGCATTACATTTTTTTTAAGAAACCAGCTTAAATTTCTGAGTCCAGAAAGGTTTCACAAACATTTCTGAAGTACATTTGGGGGCAATTCTTGCTAAGAATCCAGTAAAGTCCTTTCCCTGCCCAACACATTCATGTGGAAGTTGCAGGGCAGCAATCTCCACATCACTTCTATGAGTAGTCCTGCTTCCAAGATTCATCTCCCTATGACAAAGGAAAGTACGAGAGGTTTTTCTACCTTATCTCTCCTCTGTCAGTTCAATAATGGTGTTTCAGTGGGAGGAAGAGGTGATATGGCATCACTTGGGAGGATGTGAATTTACCACACCCACACACTGTAGTTACACTGCACACTGTTCTGCTCCCACCTGGTTCAGGGGAACACATCCCAAAGATTAAAGCAGGAACAAGAACAGATCTCTTAAGTCTCCAAGGTTTCCTTTTAGTTGAGTTTCAGATAGTTTTGCTTTACTCTGCCATCATGATTTAGTAAAGAAAGGACTGCTAGAGGTCATGTACCTCAGTGCATGTGTATATATATATTTATTTTAATAAACAATGACTGGCATAATTATGTAATTTCTAGAAAGTTGAACATGAACCTTGTTGAATTGGAGGATTGGATGCTGGCACAATGTTATACATAAAAATGATGGAAAATATTTTCTAAATCTTCTGCATTGTAAATAATTGTTCTAGTGAAAGCAGCTTTAGTTGCTGCTCTCAGAGAGAAAATTATTTGTTTCCAAATAAGCACCCAACAAATCCTAGCCACCAGGAGCTTTGCAGAAAAATTGTCTGAGTTGTTGAACATTGCAAATCTCCCTGGTCAATGATAACAAATGGACGCTTGGTAATAGCCACATACTGAGTTATAGAAAAAAGTGCACTGCTCTTTCCTCACATCTACTGGGGGCAAGCATCAAGGAAACTGCAGTTAACTAGAATGTTGGATGAGGAAGATGAAATCTTTCAGCTGGGCACTGCCTCTGTGGATGGATTTGCTCCTGGTGACACTGCTGGTCTTTGCAGGTGTTTTATCCAAAATGGCAGGCCCAAAATAGGTGGAGATCATAGTAGATTTTTAAACTGGAGTACATGAAAAATAGAAAGAAATCTGTTTGCAGCAGATTCGCAGAGAATTCTTGTTTGTACACTTTGAAATAAAGTTAGAAATGGAGAAAGCATAAAAAATCCCCAAGCAAATAGATGTCATTAAATAGCATTTGCAACAGTAGATGAAAATGTCCTCTATTTTAGAACATGATGGATGTCAATGAAAAGTAATGAAACCATGTCCAAATAAAAATAACACCATTGGGCTTATTGCTCTATGGCAATATTCCCATCCACCTCAAAATCAAATAGGACTACAGGAATTGGGTGATGAATGCTCTCTTTGCTGCCAAAGACTCCAACAGTAACTGCAATTCATAGGTGGCCAAGTGTTGTCTTGGTCATTGAAACATA
This sequence comes from Hemiprocne comata, assembly GCA_020745705.1. NCBI lineage: Eukaryota > Metazoa > Chordata > Aves > Apodiformes > Apodidae > Hemiprocne > Hemiprocne comata. The sequence continues at coordinate 20,714,180 of CM036593.1, forward strand.
AATTTTATCACTTGAAGAAATGCCCAAAATATTGTACATTTAAAGGTACAGGTGATCTGCTTGGCAGACCCGCTTGCTGCAAGCAAGATAATATTCATGTGCTCTTTCGACCTCTTGGTCTTGCCTCAGTAGGAGGTTACTTGTTGCAGGTCTTCAAGAGCAGGAGCGAGTACAGAGTGCTAAGCCAATGACCACTGCAGTCAATGCTGGTCACAAAAAACCCCCAACAGAGTGGCTTTGAATTGTTCTTTGAAATCACATCCTCAGGTACAGATCTTTCTGTGGTGTTTGACTGATCTTTGGCTGTGGAAAATAGGCCATCAGACCTCCAATGATAGATACAGGATAGGGGATTTTTGCTTCTCAGACAGTAGCTTCTGAAGGGACATTTATATTGAATAATTAAGTCAACAGGAGTTGGGTTGTGTTGCTTAGTCAGAGGGTCTAATTAGATGCATGAAGAGGAACGTGGAGTGGAAGCCAAGTGATATAATATCATGGTGTTTGGCATGGGGGTGATAGCTCATGGGTGGTCAGTGAAGAACTACTATCCACAGCTGATAAACTAGTGGGACTTCCAGATCACCTATGAGAATGATTACTTGACTACCATGTCTGGTAAGGGAAGAATTAGGGCTGAGATCAGAGAGGGCTGAAAAATAAATCAGTTTCCTATACCTTTCCATGGGAAAGAGAAATTTTAGAAGTTATTCCATTCAGCAGACAAAATTATAAGATGCAAGGAGAAAGAGCAAGCAAGACAAATTAAGAATTGAAGCAAGCAGCAGAATTTATTCTGATGCCAGTTTCTTTACTGCTTAATTAGTCATAGTGATTCCCCATGATTTAAAAATTGTAAAGATTGTTCCTAAAAAGAAAAACAGTAATACATTCAAGTTCAAATAGGAATTAATTCAAGAAAGTCTGCAGTCTAAAAATTGCTTTACAGAGCCCTAGCTGTTACTTCTGGCTTTATAATCCATTAACCTATTATATGTGGAAGAGAAAGACAATCATTGTTTAGGAAGTGGACAAATCATCCCTATATTATCACTTGCAATAGAGGAATACTTTCTTTTTAAATAAAGAAAAAAAGGAGGGTAAGCCATAAAAAAGAGAACATGGCTTCTTGTATCAGTTATCCCATGGTTTTAAGAGATACCTAGTTTAGAAGTCAGACTGTACCACTGACCTTCAAGTGTTGCTATTTTTTGTTGAAAAGTTGTCAATCCTTTAGCTAGTAACAGAGAGAGATTCAAAAGATTGAACAAGTTATAATGATTTTCATGTGGCAGTGGCAACAACTGTGACAAGAAGAACTCACTGTTTTCATTCAGACTGGTTTAGGCAGGGCTTTGATCCTGAAGGAATGAAAACCAGTAAGAACTAGTTTTATTTTACCCTTGGTAATACTAAAAGGTGAAGTGAGACAAGCACACACTTGAATGTATTGGTGATGTTTTAGGATTTTTGGACACCCACACAGAAATCTCTATTGTTGTGCTATCCCTAGTTTGCTTCTCATAATAATTATAAACTGATCGACTTGTGCAGTTACTTCCACAGAAAGCTGGAAAAAGCAAAAACAAATCAGCAACATGGGAAAACAGTGAGGAAATATGTGAGGAAAAATATGTAAGGTAGGATAATAACCATTGGGAAGGGAGGACAGGAAAAAAAGAGTTGAAGCCTTGTATAGGAAAAATAATAAGCAGAGGAACTGAGGAATTAAGCTGGAATGTGCTGACTGGGAACTCAGGGAACACTTCCCTGTTACAAAGTACTTTTAATGGTACTCTTAAAAAACAAACAAACCAACCAACACAAAAACTTCACATCATAAAATAGAGGGGAGAGGACATAGGGAAGAAGTATTTGTAATCCTTTCTCTAGTTCTAAAACTTTCTATCTTTCATAGCAAATACTCTGAAATCTCAGATTAATTTTTATATTATACTGTATCATGTACAGAGGAAAAACTACAACTGAAATTACACCAGAGCTCTCTCTAGTGATTTATAAAAAAAATATGCAATTAGCAGAGGTCATAAATTTGTAATAGACAAATTTAGAAAAGAAACTGAATTGGAGATTTTATAATAATTATTAAAATCCCAAGGAACACTCTGGGTTATCTAAAATAAGCCACTTAATGCCTTATTTTTTACCAGAGGAGTTCCACAGAGTCCCCATAAATCCCCAGAGTCCCCATACTTCTATAATTAGAGTTTCTCAAGTTTCACTTGTCATCTGAGTGTCTATTGCCATTAAGTGCTATTTGCAAACAAGCACAAGGGTGACCATTCACTAGCTCTGAGTGGAGCTGATAGTTCTATAGGGGCTGCTGCTAGCTTTTCTCTATCCCAAACTCATTTACTCAAAACAGGAGCAATTTGAAACCACTATGGATTTTTTGAACACAATAGGTGCATAGACAGAATTTCGTATAGTAAGAAAAATTAAAATGAAACCATCAAATTCAAGTATCATCTTCCAGTAACTTTAGTGAGATCTGAAATGACCCTCAAAAAGAGTAAATACACAGTCATCATGGAAACTATCTGCTAATTTAAATGCCTTATACCACAAAATGTGTAAATACAAACATGCACACAGATCAAACCTTCTCTGCTCCTCTAGAAACAAAGAGATGGAAACTGAATAGATTAAGAGATTTTGTTATAGCTGATATGAATGCAAATTATACCCATTTCCACATTAGTACAAAAGAGGGTATCTTGGAGCGCTTGTTGTTTGATTGCTAATCATCTCCCTTTCATATTAATTTGGCAGTACATAAACAATGCAATTACTACAAAAGACATGGTTTGGGTTTTTATGTTCTTAAAGTGAATTCCTGATATTGCATGCTAAGCTCAAGAACTCAGTGCCATGGAGCACAATTGTGGAGATATACTCTGACAGTTTAGCTCCCTTCAGGGTAAACCCGTTAAGCCAGCATCCATAACTGTAATATGGAACAGTATGACACCAAGTAAAAGGTATGTCTTACCTGAAGAAACAATTAACAGTAAGCAGGAGTAATAGACTGTCTTTGTAGGTTTATGCAGAGTTAATACCTTTTGGTGGGCAGAAAGAGGGAGAAGTCCTCTTTATGCTGTGATCATGCTGAGCAACACCCTGACTTGTGTCAGTTTTCAGCTGCTAAAAGTGAGCACCTCAGGCAGTGTGGTGGTGAGAGTTGAGGGGAAAGACAAGACACCATACAATTATGGGCAGAATTATGGGCTTTTAGAGCAGAAAATAGGCAAATTGAAGGAGAGCTAGATTTGATTGGGGGTGAGAGGAGAAACCAATAATTTGGTGGCATGCTAGGTATAAAATAAACTAGGGGGAAAGCAATTACTTGTTTGGTAGGGAAGCTGATGGAGGCAGAGAGTGGTGCCACAGAGTGGTTTTGGAATCTACTTACCTTTCGTAACACTAAGATGCAAAGCGTTTCTGTCTGAGCAGATATCTAAGAGCATTGGCTGGCTATTTTTTCTCCCAATAAGGATATTTATCTGGATGACTGTTATGTGGAAAGCGAATATATTGCTGTTTTATTTCTGAAATAATTTTTGCATCATGTCTTCCATCTCCTCAGAGGGGCTCTGAGCTTCCAACAGACATTGTCCTCCACTGTACTTGTATCTCTACCTTTTTAAAGCTGAAGTCAGTTTAATGAAGTCAGGAATAATTCAGACTTTTTCACCCTACTACACTACTATGACCCCTACAATAGATATTGTGTTTCTCTCTGAAGTTGTCATCAGGAATCAGAACTGAATGAGGCAGCATATGAATTAGTTCACATAGTATTTAAGGGACATGATTTGTGTGTGTTTGTTCTGGGTTATCTGACTTGTTGATTTCTCAAAGTAACTTTTCAAGCTATAAATATAGCCAAAATCTCTACATATAAACTCTCTTTGCATATGCACTTTGCAGATTATTGAAAACTTGCACCTTGACGTGTGTTGCATCTGTCCAGCAGCTTCTATAGCAAAATCAACTGTATTAATTATTTTTGAAGATTAAGTAAAAACAGAGACGTGCTTTAGCACATGCACATACAGAGACCTTTTCTACCTTGAAAGCACAGACACTTTTTCTTATTTAAAAAAAAATATGCATTCCAATGTTGGAGTAATTATTTGCTATGAATTTACCTTTTAAAGGAATTTGGCTTTAAAGAGGAAAATGGTATTACAAAGAAACAGAACAGTGGTGTCATGCATCAAGACATCTCTACTGAAGAGATGAATGGAAAACTGAATTATAGTCTGAGTGAGGAGATGCTCCATGATTTATTTGCTACTCTGGTCCTGTAGAACCCAGGAAAACATTCAGCCTGAAGGAAAGATCATCGTACTCTCACCTCCACTGGGTCTAGAATAAATGGTTTGATTTTTACTTTAATGCACCTAAAGGAAGAGGAAAGACATTATTGAATGCAGAGAGTCTGGTATGATTGGATGCTGTCCAAATCCTCATACAGCTTTAACAGTCCTCTTTGTCTTAGCTTGCAATGTCCTTTCTTCCCTCTTGCATTACTAGAGGTTACAGTGATGCTGCAAATTACAAAACATTAATGAAAAATTCAGTATTTTGAAACCTAGACAAAGAGCAGAGCCGTACAAACAGGTTGCATGAAGCTCAGTCAATAACTGCTGTAGTTGTCAGTGTGCTATATACAGCTCAGGGACATTACAGGAAGACCTAGATTCACCGAACTCTTCCCCAATGCCTTTGTTTTCTCATTCCACAACAATAATGCTTGTCCTCCAGTAGTAGTTTTTTTTTTCCATCTTCATCTAGGAAGACTTCTGATGGGGCCTCCAAGTGTCCTCATTCTTCAGAAGTTCCTGGGACCTCACCCTATTTTCTATAAACCAAGAGACTCTCTGGGAATAAAACAGGAACCAGTTGCTACTATGTAATTCCCTTATTTCCTCCACATGAGATGGGTACTGGAATGTTCCCATTCCTAGAGATCCTAGTTCAGTGAAACAGCTCTAATTACTAATATGTTCAAATAAATGCATTCCTCAATAACTTTAATTTTTAATATTGAGTACAACAGTACATCTCAGAGGGAATGAGCCCTAAAGCTACAAGGTAGACATTAACCAATATGTTTGTGTGTAGAGAGGTTTTTCCTGAATTAAGTTTAAAATTATTTGTTTCCCCCTGCCTGTAGTGCTCCCAAAGCTCCTGTGTCACTGTCCATTTTATTTAAAACAAAACCAACTTTTTTTCTAGCACCAGCACCCACAGCACATACAGATCACAGATAGGTGCCCCAAGTAAATATATAGCAACACTGGTTTCCCAAAAAAGGTCCATGCAAGCAACAACTGCAAATCAAATAAGGCAACTGAAACAAATATTAGAAAGACTCAGAAATAAAAAACATTTCTTCCTATAATACTATTTTCTTCCAGTGATAGACTGCACTTTGCTTCAATGAAAAGCATTGACACTGCTGCCAAATACATCAAATATTCCCCTTTCAAGATCAATAGCATTTCTCCTATTTTGTGGCAGAGATTCTGAATTAAAAATGCTAAAATACTTTTAGCTGGTCTTTTACCACTAGATGATGTTATAACAGCTATTACCAAAAATACAATTTTTGCCTATGTAACATCACTGTTTTCTAAGGCAGATGCTACCAACTGAGAGCTAACAAGAACAGTCCTGCACTAATTGCAACTGCAAAGTTAGCTAGTTAATAAAGAACAAGAACTAATGACTCAAATGCAGGAATAAGCATCGGGTATAACATCAACTCAAATGCTGCTGTGGGGTTTTTATATGCAAAATCTGCATCTAATTCGGGAAATAATTTGACTTTGGTAGGCGTCTAAGACCTTAGCAATACAGATCATTTCATCTGCAATAGTTGTAGTTATTCCAAGTGGAATTTCAGACTATAAGATCAGAATATTTGAAAATTATTAGCTTTCCTATTTTCCTTGGAAGACAAAAATAAGTTTTACTTCCAGTTAAGCAGTTCCTGTGTATTTAGATAACTTCTGACTCAGGATAAGCACTGTTTCCAGTGGTGATCTTTATATTAATAAACTTTGTACATGGCATTGGAGTCCTTGACAATAAGCCCCTCCTTAGTCACCTTGAGCTGGAGAGTGCTAAATTCTGATGAACTAAATTATTTACCTCTAGAAGCATGACTCATACCAAACTTTGGATAATATTCAGCAAATGTCAGTTTGAGTTCAGGATGGGCTCGTGAAACCAATGCCAATTTTGCTGCCTCAGGAAAGACACAATTTGTTTCCTGCAGCAAGAAGTGGGTGCACTGCTATTTTAATTTCTGTACCGGAAAGTTCTGTTTAGCTGTCTAAATTATTGGAGCATGTTGTTTCAGAGCACAAAGGAGACCATTTGATTTATAAATGAAAGCTGGCAAGCTAAGGAGATACTGACAGAAACTATTGCTTTAGTCATCACAGAATATGACATTCTTGCATCTAGCATGTATTTTTTGGAAACCAATGTAGGACAAAATCCCATGTGATTATGTAGGCTGAAAGCCTTTTTTAAGTATTGTAACAAAAAAGTGGATGAAGTGGAACTGATTGACATAATTTATTTAACTTTTCAAAAGCTTTGGACAGTTATTTTTACCCAGAGGCTATTAAATGAAACATAATTTCAGGGAAGTGCTAAATGATATCATGGGTTTATTAAAAAAAAAAAAAGCATGAGAAATGTCCAAGGGATGTGCTGTCAACAAGTAGTACAGAAAGCAGCTGCTATATTGATGAGGGAAATAGAAACTGCAAATCAGTAAATTAGAGCAGCTCACTTCCCTGACTAGGGAAATGAAGTCTGAGAAAGGGACTGGAGTATTATATCAAAAGTAACATGTTTTTTTTTTTTCATTCTAAGGGACACAGTCTTCTTCAACAGGCATGATAAATGCTACGTAGGAAGCATCCATACTCAGACTCACTCCTCAAAGTGGACTTGTAATAATTTATAGAACAAAGACAAGATTTGCAGACTTTTCAAGAAAGTTTAGATATGCTAATTCTTAAAACTAGTTTTCAAAATCTTACATTGAAACAATGACTACGTTCCATAGAGTCATTATTGCTGAGGAGGAAAGGAAAATTTCCTTTAGCTTGGACTATAGTGTTCTAGCTCCCAAAAACTTCTGAAGTTCTAACTGTTCACTGTTCTAACTTCCTGAGAACTGTCATGTCATATTTGATTCTATTCATTTTGTGGTAGTCTATACTGTAAAAGAAGAAAAATAATTTAGATGCAGATCCTAATTATTTGTAAAGCTTATTCAGTACTGAAAGCATGCCAAAGGAGTAGGGGAACTGACTAAATACAAACACTCCATAAAACAAAGGTTCATGTGGACCAGCCTACACTGAACAAACTAGATCCCATTTTCATTAGAAGTCCTCCATTGGGTCTTAGGATTTTGTTGACTTCCTTTTTCTTTCCGTGTGGAGAGCAAGAGAGCGCCCATTTCTGTACACTGCCACTGCAAGCAACTGATTTTGCACACCAACCACCAAATTTTTAACTAATTCCCTGACGTGAACTCAACACTCCCTTACTTCATGTAACAAAGATCCTGGGTATGTGCCTGTGATTTAATTTTGAAAGGTTTCCTACATACCCTTCTCTCAGAGCTGTACAATTTTTGCATATACATAAATGGTCACTGAGGTGGAGAGTGACTCTGTCTACGTTCTTATGTCTCATCCTTATTCCAGTGAATATATTATCACAAGCTTCTATCCCTGCTTAAGACTTTAGTTGTCCATTTTCATCCTCAAGCCAAATTGTGCACTCAAAAAAGGTTAGATTTAGGTCTTGTTTCATGCCTCAAATGTTAGTAATTTTCTAGTAAAACTTTTTTCAGGGCACTTTTTTTTAATCAGCAAAGTTCCTCTTGCTTGTGCAATTCATGGGAAAAAACAGGAATTTTGCAATTTTAGTTGAGCTTTTCTCAATGTAAAAAGAGCAACTGTAACCTTTACCTTAAAGAATAATTAATATTTACAAGGTATGTTATCAGAATGGAGTTAAAATGAATTGTTGTGCAGCCTTAACAAGAAGCTATCAACTATATTCTGTTGAAAGCAGTCTCTAACGTCACTGGTTGTGAATCTAATGTTTTTAGTACAGACACCTTTCCAAGAAACACTGACATGGTTTCTTCTACCAAGTCCTAACCTGACCTATGAGGGAATACCCAGATACATTTAACTTATTCTGTATTGCACTCACCCTACTAAATTTAGTGATTTTTCTGAGGAGTGTTTTCCTGGCTGTAGTTCAAGACTATGGTGAATAGATGTTAAAACCAAAATCATTTCAGAATTCACATGGCTCCTGACCCTCTTTCTAAAGTTCAAGAGATGTGAAAGAACATGAATTGCATAAATGAAGAAAAGCCTCTGTTCACAGTACTGGAATGGAGCTCATTTGTGTCTTGCACCCCATGAACAGGGTCAGAGATGAAAGCTAAAGTCCCCACGTTTTAAAACCTTTAATGGCCATTACAGCAGACAGAGGCAATGTACATAGCTTGAAGGATAGCAGAGATAATGTTCTTGTAAAAGTCACAGAAATGAGATGCCTTGGGTTTATGTCAATCTATATTATGTAGAATTTTTATAGTAAAATTCTTGCAATAAGGTGGATTTGCAAAAGAGGATTGCTGGATTTTTTTCCCCAGTGTATTAAGGACTGATAAACTTAATAAGCAACTTGACTAAAATTGTATTGCCCACATTCTAGGTCCCCTTTTAGTAAGGACTCTCCATTCTCATACAGAAGTCTGTTCTTTTCAGTAGAGCAGACCAAAAAAGCACAGAAGGCAGGACACAGTAGGAAACTAGTGAAAATAATGTTTTAAATTGCCTAGTTGGCATCTTGCAGTGGTAGGAGAGGGAGACGACCTCAGTATTACAAAAAGTATAATATTACCAAAACACGGTGGATGGTAGAATGCAAGAAAAGACAAGACCTGACATGCTAGACAGATAAGAGAATTTTGAAATACTGGTATTGAAAATGTGAATGTGAAGCTTCAGTTTAACATTCTGGTTAGAAATGGGAGGAGTAATCCAGTGGAAGATATAAGGAAAAAATGTTAAGACTTGCCGAAATTTGACAGAATTTTAGCAATTGTATTTTTAACAAAATGGATCAAAGGGTGGCATATGTATGAACAACCCTAGATACATGAATAACTGATCATGTTATCATAGAATTGTTAAGGTTGAAAGGGACCTTAAAGATCATCTAATTTCCACCCCCTGCTATGAGCAGGGATCCCTACCACTAGACCAGGTTGCACAAAACTTCATCCAACCTGGCCTTAAAAACCTCCAGGGATGGGGCATCAACGACGTCCCTGGGCAACCTATTCCAGTACCTCACCACCCTTGTAGTGAAGAATTTCTTCCTAATAGCTAACCTAAATCTCCCCTCTCTCAGTTTAAAACCATTACCCCTTGTCCTATCACTGTCTTCTCTTATGAAAAGCCCCTCCCCAGCTTTCCTGTAGGTCCCCTTCAAGTACTGGAAGGTTGCTATGAGGTCTCCCAGGAGCCTTCTCTTCTCCAGGCTGAATAGCCTCCACTCTCTCAGCCTGTCTTCATAGCAGAGGTGCTCCAACCCTTTGATCATCTTCGTGGCCCTTCTCTGGACCCTCTCCAAAAGCTCCATGTCTTTCCTGTGCTGAGGGCTCCAGAACTGTATGCAGTACTCCAGGTGGGGTCTCACCAGAGCAGAGGAGAGGGGCAGAATCACCTCCCTGGCCCTGCTGGCCACACTTCTTTTGATGCAGCCCAGGATGCGGTTGGCTCTCTGGGCTACAAGCGCACACTGGCGGCTCATGTCAAGCTTCTTATCTACTACCACCCCTAAGTCCTTCTCCTCAGGACTGCTCTCTAACCATTCTCCCCCCAGTCTGTATTTGTGCCTGGGGTTGCGCTGACCCAGGTGCAGGACCTTGCACTTGGCCTTGTTGAACCTCATGAGGTTGGCACTGACCCACCTCTCAAGCCTATCAAGGTTCCTCTGGGTGGCATCCCCACCACACACCACACACAGTGTCAACCACACCACACAGCTTGGTATCATCAAGAAACTTGCTGAGGATATGCTCAATCCCACTGTCCATGTCTCCAACTAGATGTTAAACAGCACTGGTCCCAGTACTGACCCCTGAGGAACACCACTCATCACTTGCCTCCACTTGGACACTGAGACATTGATCACAGCTTGCTGGGTGCAGCCATCCAGCCAATTACTTATCCACCAAGTGGTCCATCTGTCAAATCCACGCCTTGTCAGTTTGGAGACCAGGATGTCATGTGGGACAGTGTCAAATGCCTTGCATAAATCCAAGCAGATCATAGCAAGCTACAGTGAAAATATGCCACATTTTACACATTAAGTCTTTTATTTGCTATACCATGACTGGCATGAATTATGATGTTGTTAGCATAAAAAGAGATTAACCTTGGAGAATGGAAACAACAGTTCTTCCTTCACAGAAAATTACAATGATAATTGTGATTGCAATGTTATAACCATATCTTGGGGGGCTTTTTTTCTCATTTTATTATTTAAGTAGACTTCTGACTTGCAAAATGTGATATGGTAAGAGCAAAGAGAACAGACAGTTATTTTCACTGGCCCTTAATGAAACAAACTGCAGTCCTGTATCAGATGGAAAGGTACAAATGCTAACCCTGGGAGTAGAAAAGATGGCAATTGTGCAAGAGGATAAAGCTAACATGCTTAGTTATAGCAAAAGCAAATTGGAGAGGAATCACAAGAGAGCCTTTGCCAAGAATTTTAGTCTATGTCTACATGATACAAGGCAACGCATTGCAGAGATGTCTGTGCTAATACTAAATGATGTACCACAATTACAAGGAACAAAACAGCCATATTAGTGGCTACATGATGTGTAAAATCAGTGAATTTAATAAGCCAGGATATATTATTTCAGTGAAGTGCTGAGGTATCACAACAGTGGTGTTTCCTAATTCTGAAGTATTTCATACAGTTCTTCAAAGCACTGTTTGGTAGATATTCTTTAGTTGTTCTTTAGAAAAAAAAAATCCTCCAAAGAGCTATCAGAAACATTCCAAAGGTGGTTCTACAAAGGGTAATATGTAGGGGAAGGCTACAGTTCTCTTTTTAGTACTGTCTAGTGTAATATGTTCACTGAGTCACACAACGGATGAGCAGCTCTTCAGCTTTCTCAGTTCTCCACCAACACTGTAGTTACATCTAACTCTGTCTTGCTGAGCTTGCTGAAATAAGACTCCAGAACGCTAAAGAAAAGTGCCAGAACAGGTCCAGAAGATTAACTGCATCACACTTTCTGCTGACAGTCTGATCATCTCTTCTCCATTTTGACACTTAAATGGCTTCCATCATTACAATACCTGAGCAGTCAAAAATGGGAATAAATTTATCTTTATGTTGCATTAAAAATAAGAAAGTGTAATCTTTTATGTGTCCCCTCTCTTTCATGCAGAACATCGACAGGAAAGGAGGAACAGGTGCAAATGCTCAAATAATTACAGGATGGTACTAGATTGCATGACTAGATGCTAGTTCACTCAAGTCTTATTTCACCCATGTGAATCAAAGTTAAGTGCAGTTGGTATCAGAACAAACATTCAGTTGCCACATGCATAAGGAAATAGAAATATTTAACAATAGCTAATGATGCCAACTTACAATTCAGGAATTAGGGATGCTAAATACTGGACTTGTAGGGCACAAACCACCACATGTAGTAACATTTTAATAGGACTGTGAGAGCTGAAAGACCATCCTGATTCTACTGGATTAACAACTTGCATGAGTTGATATTCAAAATTTTTCCATCCAATGGCAGCCCAATGGTTTTGCACAAAATCAGGAAGTCACTGACTATAAATGTTTTACAGGGAAGATCCACCAGTGGAAATCAGAGTTGGAAGTCAGTAATGGAACTTTTGGTAAGAAGTTGATAGTGTCACATTTACAGCAAATCATGGCTGAAATAACAGTTTCAATTCTTCTGCTGGATGTTCACAAAATCAGATATAGTTTAGTATAGGAAAGTTTTGCCGAGCACTCCTGATTTTAATACAAAAGGACTTCCCAGAGACAAGGTATTTTTTCCAAGGTGGCTTCTTAGTGTAAGTTTCCTCTAAATAAGAAAAAAATAATCTTCTTTAAGTCATCATTTAACTACCAAAAGGAAATGAGAAGCTAATATTCACCCAAAGGACACAGCTTAATTACCTTAGGAGGAACTGTTTAAAACAACTTGAAGAATATGTAGGGCATGTTATTTTAAGTATCTCCCACAGTTAATTTCTCCTCACGATAACTTGTCTTAATTACTCATCTCAGCTTTATCTTCAGATCTGTTAAAAAATTCTGTTAATTTTAAACATGTATCAGCTTTCACAGTGCCAGAAATGGATAAATTTGGGATAGTACAACTGTTGGAAACAGCGTTCCCTCTCTCTTTCTGGAGTTCCTAAATCAGCTTTGCCCATGCACTCATCAGTGGCTAATTCTATAGCTAGACTTGTCAAAGTTTGTTTCTTTTTCAAAGCTTACTTCTTCGTTCAAACTCCTTGGGGTACAGAGGGCAGGCCAGATTTCAAAAAGCTGCTCTTTATTTAAATCATCGTGGTTCTGAAGTTAAAAAAGAATATAGTGTGGACCAATGCTGTTTACCTCAGCAAAGAATTTCCACCATCAGGGTTTCTCTGCATGCTTGCATGTATACACAGGTGGCAAGTTTCCAAGCTTGGTCATTCTCTGGTAGACATTAGTGTTTCTGATATACTTAACTTGTAGCCATAAATCATAAAATCAGAGGCTGAAAATGCTTTGAAGCTTGGAAAGTGCATGTGGTGCACACGCTTCCATGTATGCACAAATTACTCATCTATCTTTCACATATAAAATGTGCATATATTTAGAAACAGTTTAGACACATTTCTACATAAACTTCATTTAAATACCTTTTTTTAAATATGTTCTTCAAAATACCTCACAATGCAGTTACATACAGTGTTGAGACACAGTATAAAACCTAGCAGCGATGAGACCACGCATAAACTTTCTCTAATTCAGCAGGTCTACAGGAAAGATTTCCAGCTTCTTTCTCATATCCCGATTTTTCTGCAAAAGAGCTATAAAGCATAGGAGAGACACAGAGACCCTTAATTTGCAATGACAGCTAGCTGAGTTCCTGTGTCTGTAGAGATCTGGTTATCTGTTCTAGGCTTCAACTTATCTTTCATTGCTTTGAATCACCAAAAAATGAAAAAGTGATAACAATTATTTCCCATCCCACATCTCATTTTTCCTGATATAATTTTTTTGTGTGATTATATAAGCATATACATTCATGGAGCCAGCTAAAGATTTAGGAACTGTGCAGCAGAACAGAGGAAGATCCCTGAAACTCAAACAAAGCCCCTCGTGTTGTTTCCCACAAATAGTTGCCTACATTCCTTGTTTGACTTCAAAAATTCCTAAAACATTTAAGTTTTGCTCTAGCTGACATTCAAAACTATCTAGATTCCTCTTTGCACCCCTACTTGGTCATGCCCAAGAAACCAGAAGAACCCTGAAGTACCAGTGTAGTAGTTATGTTAAAAGCACATCTAACATGTTCCTACAAATTGTGCTCATAGCTGCTGTATTTTTGAAAGAACTGAGAGGCATTTGAAAATATATCAGTGGCACTGGGCCAATCAATGGGAAATCTCAGTTCAGTACCCTCTACAAAGCAAAGCACATTCAAACCCACATCTGTGACTTGTGGCAAGAAAGTTTATACTCAGATGCAGACAAGGCTAGGTTCATGTGAAACCATTCCTGCCAAGTTTGTATCGCTTTACAGTCAAAAATGCAAAATCCAAGGCATCAGATGGCATGTAAATGAGATCCTGAGCCTGCAGCAGAGAAGTGAGAGCATGTGGAGGAGGTGGTGGCTAACAGTCTCTATTCCTAGCATTACTTCAGGGAAGCGGGTGTGGGATTTTGCTATTATTTTCTTTTTAAGGATTGTTTAATGCAAAACTGCATAGATGAAAATAAGTATCAGCACCATAAAAACAAGAGCAGCTAGTCATTCTGTGTTCCACCAAATCAGATGCTTGTTCCTCCTCTGAGGAGAAGATTCTTGGAGCTGGAGTCTGGTTTGGGAGAGGTACCTGGCAGTGGCTGCTGTCAGGACCTGGAAGCAGGCTGGATGTTCAGATCGTGCCTTTGAGTACCAGTTTGTTATTGATAAGATCTGGATTGACCTTGAGAGTTGCTGAAAGGACTGCAGGACCCTAATTTCCCCTGTGAGGGCCCTAGAATTAACGGAGGAACGAGTAATTGAAAGTTGTTTGGAATCAGCATTCACAGCTTTGTAAGTAAATAAATAAATAAATAAAAAGGCCAAACTAAAACTTCAAGTTGAACAGCTATATGATAGCACAGAAACTTTAGAAATTGATTACAACTGATGTTTTCATCAGTGTATCGGTGAGTCAGAGCCTGTAGCTGTAGTTTAAGTCAGTGTGCAATGCAATAGCAAAATCCTGTTTTTTAACCAAATCAAGAAAAAAAATGCATATAACACAGTTCCATGGGGAATTTTTCTGTGACAGTTGACAACCATTAGGCTTGTTTGAAGCTAATGAGGACAGACAGCTATACATGCTATTTCCTTCACCTGCAACTATTTCAATTTTAAATTTTGCTCAAATCCATTTCCAGCTTCAGTGGTATTTTCTGGGTTCTCTTTACTTCTCTGAGTAATCTGAATGTCATTTTAATGTTTTGCATAGCAATGGTAAGTTCCTTAAAAGGACAACTGAGACAATGAAGATATCACTGAAATCACCATTTTATGTCACAGGATGCTTTCCTGTCCTGGCTCTTTAAATAAGGTCCAGAGTCTTCTTTTTATGTTTAGCATTTTGTTTCACTAAAGCCAGTCTTCTTTGTCTTTTTTTTTCTATCTTTTAAATACTCACTGACTTACTAACCTGACAAGGTTGACACTGAAGCACTATGCTTGCATAAAATTATTATAAATAAGGCAGACTGGGCCTAATCCTGCCTCCAGTAAGAGAAGCTTCCACTGCCATGACAGTGAGCTCTGTCTGTTGTTTTGTTTTTGTTTTTTTTCCTGTCTAGACCAATGGATATGTTCTACAAGAACAGCTAAGCTCTCTGAGAACAGCTTTAATAACTGTGAATGAAAGATTTTTGTAACCCAATGATCTGGTCTCCAACTTCTATACCAATATCTATACCAGATTAGAGTCCAGATAAAATGGAGATTTAGCGACTCTTTTCAAAATAACCAATAGCTGGGTGATGGATATCACTGGGGTAGGAATAGCAGAGATTTAAAATCAGTCTGAACAAGGCAGAGTGGAGACCTGCAGTTTAGTTGCCTTTTCCTTTCCACCCAACTTCTCCTTGATCCTACCATCTTCCTACAATTAGTTTTGGTTTGATACAAGTAACTAGCTTCTGAAATTATCTGAAGATATAAATCCTGAAACAGAAAAGATAGTCTGGAGAAAACAATGTAATAATTTCCTGATATTTTAATTTTGAAATTCAGAAAGATATTGAAGTGCATTACTAAGGCTACCAACACCACTAAATGACTTTGCAATTAAGGATGCTTTGGCCCCTCATGAATTTGACCAGTATATATATTTAGTCATACTTAGCGTGAGAACCATGTGAACCACCTAGGTTATTTAGGCTATCAAAAAAAACCAAAACAAGTAATCTGTGGTCTCCTGGTACCGTATGTGGTACCAAGTTCTGTGTGCTATTACAACAAGACACAGTTCATAATTTAGAACATGTCAATAATTCAGCTGTTTTCAACTGCTCATTGAATTTGTTGTCATTAAGTACTTAAATACTTCAGAAGTACTTGTTAGCTGCACTTCCATAAAGTACTTCTGGCTTTATTTATGAATACAACTTTTGGCATGTTCTGTGTTCTGAGACATTTTCTTTTGCCCCAAATATTGCAGAAATCAGTCTTCTTACTGATATCCAATGGTTGATTTACATTGCAATTTTCTTGTCATCAGAATTTTTATTGGAAATGTTAAAGCTTGTAGAAGACCACATAATAAGGCATATTTAACCCATGATAAAATAATCCATGGACTTTGTATTTACTGGAGTCAGTCAACAGCCAGATATATTTATTCCTTGAAGAACCTATATTAATCCAACTCAAGATATGCTTTCTGTTAGAATGTAATTTTTTTCTGCTTTCCTCTCCTCTCAAGACAACTATCCGAATAGTACATGACTATCTGCAAGGGATGAAACTGCTGGCACTGGAATAGCAACCAGTGCTTCAAAGCAAGCTCTTCTCACGTGCAAATAATTTCTGAGCAAAAGGGTTTGCAGCTAGTTGGTGAAGCACTTTACACCTGCAGCAAAGAATTGACATGGTGCTTACCGTGTCATCTACATGCACATGAATTTTGCTCTGTGTTAGTGCATTTTGCAGAAAATACTTCCTCACCAAACTGAAAGCTTGCTTTCAGTAACTATGGAGTATACCTAAAACATAATTTGACTCATCTAGCCTATCTTAAGCAAATGTCTAAGAAGCCAAGTATAACCACAACAATTCACTTTGCAGAGGTATACACTAAAGGACTTACTGTGATGATTAGTCCTTTTTCCTGGAAATATTTAACCAGTGGGACAGCATTCTGCTTGAAGTTCATTAGTCTTCTTTGAGTGGCTTTCAGGTTATCATCAGGTCTCCCTTGCTGTTCAGCACGCTTCAGTAACCTTTCTTTCAGCCTTTGACTGGAACATGCCAGAAACACCACCAAATCTGGGGTGCAGATCTGTGGAAAGAGAAATTCAAGAAGTCTGTGATTAAGTTGACTACACAGCACTACAGGGCTCAGCAATTCCATTCTTAGGTGAGGTTCAGATGTGCTACATTTATGTGAGTTGGAACTTGATGAAGTAATCAGTTTTCTGTGATGTTTTTTAAGGGAAATTCATAGCCTTAAGGATGGGCTTATTTGTCTTATATGAATGTTAGTCAATTTATTTCACCTGAAATGTTAAGGAAAAAGTTTATGAAAAATTTGTACCTAACCCCAGAAACCTTCTCTAGACTATGTTCATTGTTTGAATTACCTGAAGGTTCCCTTAAATAAAATTAAAATCTTAAAAAAAGCAAAATATAAATGTCTCATATTCCGCAGGAAAACAGTTGTATGGTTTCTATCTAAAAAGCCTTTAAGTAAGGTGGTATTTAAAAATCTTCACATGCTCCAAGCTGTAGCTAGCCTTCTCCTCACTTTCAATGCTCACTCCCAAACATCCTCAGGACTATCATTTGTGCTCAGATCTGTGAGTCATACCAGACTTCCTCAAGTGTAGAACCTAAGCTTTTGCTTTTAACTTCACATACAACGACAAACCTTCCAGAGAGTACTTACAATAAATAGATCTCTCATGAAATTATTTGCCTAAAGGAAAAAAGAGGAAGGAGACAAAGGGAAGGTCTCCTCCTGCTTCACACAAAGATGAGAGCGCAGCTTTCCACAGTCAATCTCATTCTTTAAAGAAACTGTGGCTGAGTAGGTGCAGCCCCAAAGCAAGGGAAGGATCTGAAAGCAACCATGGTGCCATCAGGTAGGAAGGGTCTCATCTGCTTAGTTCCCACAAACTGCACTGGCTTCAGAGGTCAGTTCCTTTTTAAGAAAATGGGAAAGCATGCCCTGGGCCTATTTATTTTTCTTTCTTTTTTTAGTTGTAAAATGAGGATAATAACAAGGTACAACACAGTAATTACTGTGGACAATTAATTTTTAATTATTTCCTATTGCTTTTTAAAATTGAAAGTTCTCTACAGGAGCTGAGTGGTGGTGTTCTTAATTTTCTGATTAGTAACAGCAACAATGCAAAAGACATTCCCAGAATCCCAGGAACTAAAACTATTCTTTCTGACACTCTGGCATTTTTAATTAGAAAGACAGTTCACTCAGAGAAATAAAATGTCACTGAAAACAATGGTTTAAAATTCTCAGTTCAAGAAGTCTACTTTGAATGAAGTATTGTCTAAAAGGTTTTTTGAAGTGGAAAAAAAAAATTTAAAATATTTGAGGTAGGAATACAGAGCAGATTCTGATTGTGATGCCTCTATGAATTCATCTTTTACCTGCAGAATATGCATCTTTATCATCAGAAAGTAGCTGAAAACCATTTAATAAACACAAGCCCCTGCTTTATTTCAGATCTGCACAAGGGTGAGATCACCTCTACATCCATAGGTATATAGACCTAATAGCACTTAGTATATTTCTCCTACATGCATTTACAGCCTTCAGAGCAAACCTTTGAAATGTTATTAATTTTTCACTCCTGTTTTCATGAACCACACTGCTTCCACTTACCTCAACTGCATATGCCTGCAAGTCTTGCTTATAAATACTTTAAATCAGAATGTAACAGGCTAGTGTGAACACATAGGCTTGCTTCTCTGGAAACATATAGTTGTACTACATAAATATGAGTACAAATTGCTTTTTTTCTAACAAAGGAAAAAGGTTTTTTATTACTCATTTGAAAACAAAGCTATTTTTTTTAACTCAGAACTAACTGTTGTTGAGTTTTATGACTAGGGAATAAGTTTTATTCTGAGACTCATCTTGTAGAAAGGCTGTACAGAACCAGAACAGATAGAAGAACTGGATGCCTTCATGATGATTTCCCATAATATGCTCATCTTGTGCTGAAGGCAGAGGATCTTATTCATGTCCAGAAATGCATCTGAGGAAGAATTTGACTACTTACTAACTGGAACTCAGCAGAAGGGAGAATCTTTGCCTATGGGAACAGACGGGTTTCTTGTTATTCACAACCTTCTGAATTTTAAAAGAGACAAAGAGCATATGGCATCAACTCAGAATAAAACTGGTGGGTACCTCATCTCATTTTTTAGAATAGCATTTACTAGTAAGTAAATCCTACTCTCTTTGGGTCTGAATCTCCTTCCTAAACTGGAACAAGAAGGAAATTGAGAGTAATTCCATGCAAGTTGGTGGTGTTATTGACGTAAAGCAGTATAAGTGGAAAGATGCTCTCTCCTCTCTGGGGATATTTCCTACATCTCCTCTTGTTAGTGAGAGTAGTGTGGTTGTTTGCTAGAAATTAGATGATTACACTCTCTTTCATTATTCCTCATTAGGCAAAATACGAAAATGCTCTGTTTCTTAATTCCTGCTATGTTCTACTAGATACTCCTGAGAAAACTTAACTCTGACAGCTCATAAACAATTGTCATTAATTTAACAGTGCATGTGTTTCTAATTGGTAAAGGTTACTAGCAAGCTAGTTTATGTCCATCGTATGGATGCTCTCCCTTGTAACTACTTATTTGCTTTCTGTAGTTCCATCTCTGCTGATTACTAGACTGTTTGCATAGTTTTTTTGTTTTAGAAAAGCAAAATGATGAATCATGTTGTCAAAGAATGAAACCTGCTGACACAATTTTTTCTGGTAACCACTTTTGAACCATATTCACCCTGTCCAAGAAGTAAGCTTCCAGCAAATTGCCCAGAATACATAATTAGGCCGCCTAATAATTAATTGAAAGAGGCAGGTGTCTTTAGGGAGAACTGATTTAGATTTTCACTTGTGTAGGACAGCTTATCAATAGGAATCCCTGTCTCTGATTCAGAACTGCTCAGCATGCACCTCCATCCACTCTGAATTCAGAACATCAGGACTTCTCCTGTGAGCTAAGGACCAGCACTGGATGAACTCTCCTTTGACTAGTTTGGCTAGCGAAGAAGAGTCCTTGTCCAGCAAAATAGGAAACCTGAGGTCTAGGGTCTCTTACCCAGCAGAAAATTGAACCACTGTTTGCCTTTCCCAGGAGAGTGCACAAGCTTCCTTCTCAGGTTTGGCTTTAAGAGAGTAGTGTAAAACTCACAGGGCCAAAGAGAATGAATGAGAGGAACCACAGCAATGCAGAGTGGTGATGTGCTAGCCCTCCCACTCCTCATGCAGATGACTGGGTACACATCTCCAGCAGGGGGACTGTACCTGAGGCTTATCAGCCTCGAACAGTGAAGTGGAGATCTGGGAGAAGAGAGATAGAAGTTGAGGAGGCAATGAAATGAAAAAGACACGTAGATCATGATGCAAACAAAATACCTTTACCAGAACAAAAACCTATTGCAAAGAACAGATCCTTTCCTTTTATGAAGATTCACAGAAACGTTGCATTCATTTTACTAGTTGCTCTGGAGCCCACAGACTTGGTGAGTGACAGAGCAGGTTTTCTATGAGAAGCTCTTTGCAGAGCATGAGCTTGGCAGTTGGACTGCCATAGGTCAGCTGGCCACACACACCTGTGTCAAGCTTTGAGGGGACTGCAGGCATCATTTCTGGTGGCATGTTTACCTATTAGACTTGGAGGAATAGGCCTGCTGCCCTTAGCCTGTGAGAGGACAAGTCAATTTTTCTCAGCATGGTACATTGTGCGATCTGTATAGTTGTACTTCAGCACAATTACTTCTCATAATAATTTTCTTAAGGAATTTATTTGGGAGTTTAAAAGTTACCTTGAATCACAGCCAAGTTGAACTAGTTTATTATTGGGGAGGGACTTTTTAAGATGTCGGGTAGTGGTAGGACTAGGGGGAATGGCTCCAAGCTAGAGGAGGGTAGATTTAGATTAGACGTTAAGAAGAAGTTCTTTGCTATGAGAGTGGTGAGACACTGGAACAGGTTGCCCAGAGAGGTGGTGAAAGCCTCATCCCTAGACGTATTTAAGGCCAGGCTGGATGGGGCTTTGAGCAACCTGATCTGGTGGGAGGTGTCCCTGCAACCCATGGTAGGGGGGTCGGAACTAGATGATCTTAAAGGTCCCTTCCAACCCTGACAATTCTATGATTCTGTGATTCTTTGTAGGTATAGTGCATTTATAAATATTTTAAAGGACATTTTAAACAAAGAATCAGATGGTATTTACTGCCTCTGTTTTTTATTTTAATTTTTAATTCTTCAAATATAATCTTGTCACCTAGATAATATAAAAAAAATTTAAAGATAACTTATACAAAAATAGTCTTTCTCTTTTGTCAATGAATTAAATTAGATTTATTAGTGAACATTCATGAATTCTCACACCTGTTGCACATTTCATTTCACTATTAACAAAACTTACAATTAATATATTTTAAGCAAACTTCATCTGTACTCACTCTATTGAAACTAACAGGGTTAATGTTGGTGAGGGAATTAGTGAAACCAGAAGGAAAGTTATGCATGAGTGAAAGTGAGGGAAAAGAAACTGCAAACCAAAGTAGTAATTGACATTAACTGGAAAATACTGAAGTGAGAAATTGTTTCTCCTGGGAAGGGTAAAAACTTATTGCCATGTGAGAGATTACACAGGAAGTCAAGTTGCAGTTTATTCTTCACAAGTCATTTGAGTTCAATACACCAGGCAGAGGCATTTCATTATAGTGTTACTGGGGAGAAAGATACTTAGCATGCTTGAGCATGTTGGTACTGTAGGTGACTTGCTGCATTTCAAGTTGACAGGTTAGTGGTAAATCATTTTCTTCTTGGTATTTTTCAGTGTGTGCTTGGAATCTAAACACATTTCTACGATTTGCACTCAGCAGAGATCACAGATGCCTTAGAAAGTAGAGGTTTAGGATAGCCTAGGCTCAAACTGAAAAGCTAAATGAATCAGTATTAAAACTGCAGTACTACACAGAAGGATTTCTAATTTATCAAAATACAGGAATTATAATTTCTTTAAAACAAATACATAAACAGGAAGTTCTATTTGCTTCTAAGACATCAAAATTCATGTTTTCATTTTTCTTCACAATCATCACTGCTCAAAATGTTGTTTTAAAGTGAGAGCTGAGATTCTCTTAGACACATGACTTCAAGCTGTATTAAATATACCCCTATCAAAACTGTTGGCAGTATTGCCGCTGCTTTCTGGAATTAAGAAATGGGAGAGTCAGGATTTGCCAATAATCCAAGACTTCCAATGAAAGAAGTTGTAGGTCATGTCCTAGCATTGGTCATCATGTGATGTCCAAAGACAGGACAAGAGGCAACGGGTGCAAGCTGGAGCATAGGAGGTTCCACATAAACATAAGGAAAAAGTTTTTCACTGTGAGGGTGATGGAGCACTGGAAGAGGCTGCCCAGAGAGGTTGTGGAGTCTCCTTCTCTGGAGACATTCAAAACCTGCCTGGATGCGTTCCTGTGTGAGCTACTTTAGGGGATCCTGCTATGACAGAGGGGTTGGACTAGACAATCTTTCGAGGCCCCTTCCAACCCATAACATTCTGTGATTCTGTGATGTATTCCATCTTCAAAGAGAAAATTAGAGGCCTTATGTCAACTCTGGTAAGTTCAGAGAAAACTGAAAAGAAACTCAAAGAAAACTGCAGGGTTCATGGCTATGAGTTCTCACAGGCTGCCATGAGTCTGCAGTGAGTAGCTGACCATTAAGAAATTAAGCTGGTGTAAGTGACCAGAGTTGCTGCTGGTTGGCAAGCATTGCTGATAACCTGAAAACCTCACTGTTGCCATCTTAAAGACTTCCTTCCTGTTCAAAATATATGGATAATAGGAACAGTTAACAAAAATCAATAAAAGAGAAGGAAAAATCTTTAATTCAAATGCAAACTTCCTCAAATGTGTAAAGTGCTTTTTAATCCACTTATTCCAGATTGACATTATTGCTTGGAAGCAATGTTTGTTACTTCTGGTCTCTAGATCTGAGCAGAAAGAGAAATACTGTGAGTGCTGCAAATGACACATTGCTTTATCTTAGGCAGTTTAGTCATTGAGATGCAATGTGGCTTAGTACAATTCTGCCTAGCAACATGCTAAGAACTTACTGTCCACATGAGAGTCTGGCAACATCATAAGCACAGAATTGTTATCTTTTAGCTGCACCAGTGTTTGGGAATGTTAGCATAAGTTGGTTTACTTTGACTTGTTTATTAAAAATAACATTTTTTTCCCCAGAGAAAAGTTCGGCTTCTGGATTAGTCAAAGGAATAAAAATGTGCTGGTAGAAGCAGCAAGAGCAATTAGAAGTGAAGTTCAACAAGAACTGGGGGGCAGGGGAAAGGGGGCTACAGGAAAGCTGGAGAGGGACTTTTTACAAGGGCATGGAGTGTATGGAATGGTTACAAACTTGAAATAGGGTGGATTTAGATTATATAGTAGGAAAAAGCCTCTCTGCTGTGAGGGTGGTGAGACACTGGCACAGGTTGCCCAGGGAAGTTCTGGAAGCCCCATCCCTGGAAGTGTTCAAAGCCAGGTTGGATGGGGGTTTGAGCAACCTGGTCTAGCAGAAGGTACCCCTGCCCACGCAGGGGGTTGGAATGAGATGATCTTTAAGGTCCCTTCCAAACCAAAACACCAACCATTCTGTGATTCTAATTCATTACTACTGTGTGTTTCTGTACTAAAATATTATGCAGAACAGGTTTTGTAACTAGAGTTCAGACATATATGTATACATTTGATTTTTTCACAAAATGAATAATTATGAAACCTTAAATAGTGTCAAGTCTCAGTAACAGCTATGTGAACCATAAAACTGAAGGAATTATTTCAGTATAAATAATTTGTTACATTAAAAATGTCTGCAAACACAGACAGCACAGTTAGATTTTACATGTGCTTGTGAGAGAAACCTGGCACCTTAGATGACTTTTTCCTTTACTAATATGGTGAACCATTTCCAATATAAACTAGTTTATGTTTACTCAGCACAGTTCTTACTGGTAAAAGCCATGTAATAATATATACAAACAGGTTCCATTAACAGCCTCCAGTGTGACATGCTATAGATTACTGTCAGCCCCATCCTGTGAAGGAAGATGGGTGCCACTTCTGCTGACAGTCCCTTCCTTAGCACAAGACCTTCCTACTTGTGTGTGTAGCATTATGGCTTACTGAACAGAAAAATTTAAAGAAACAATAAGCATATTTTATTTCTTTAAAATACAAAGCCAAGATAAAATATTGAACATATCCCAGTGGATTAAACAGATGTTGTATGCTGAAATATGTTTGGTATGTTAATGGTTGGACTTGATCTTAAAGGTCTTTTCCAACCAAAATGGCTCTATGTACATCCTTTGTACATTTATTTCTGTGGCCTTAGATAAGCTCATGTAAGAGGTCAGCTGTAAAGAAAAAGGGGAGAGTCTAAACAGACCAAATTTTGTTTCCTATGCTCCTACAAAAATTCTGTGATTCCTTCTTCCCCTTCCCATATTATTTTAGAACAGATAGGATTGAAAGGTGGCCAAATATGAAGTGCTCCTAGATTTTTTTAAAAACTCAGATAGTCATCTGCCTTTCAGGCAGAATCAGGCCTTGAGGAGTATGATTTAGCAAATCCCATTAGACTGAAAACAATGGAACTCTCTGAGAACAGAGTCAGGTCTAAAATGATTTAATCCATCCAGCATTTTCTCTCTAAAAAAAAAGAGACCAATCTACAGCATCCTTGAAGCAACAGCACATAATAAAAAGGAGCCAACGTTAGGATTTCTATAATCCATCATCCTATCAGTCCTTTTTCCATGTAGTTTTCTATAGTCGACAAGAGCTAATCAGGCTGACAGACGGGAATATTTCAATTTAAAAGAGGAAATACTCTAAAAGAATATTAGAATGGTGCAAAGGGAGGGTTCAAACACATATGAAACGTAGTGTCCTTCTTTCTGCCCTTCTACACCACAGTATTGCCTGAGCTTTTTCTATTACCTACTGTACTCTGCTTCTTAGTGGTATTACTAATGGATTCTGTGATGGATACTCAAGTGTTGTTTAACAGGTTTTCCTCTGTAGAAGGAGAATTTGAGCCTAGGATAACTCAAAGCACTTAACTCCTGTCAGTTCTTCCAGTTTCACATCCCCCATTCTTTCATCAAATACCACATTAGCACAAAATTATAGCATCAAGAAATGCATTTAAGTCACACTATCACACAATATACTGGACAAAAAAATGAGGCAAGGAAATGAACATTAAGCCTAAATTTCTCCTGTTTCATTTATAAAATAATCACTCTTCTCTTTTGTTAATTATAAGGAGATATAGCTGGCAGTCACTGGCTATTTTCTGTAAAAACTATTTTATCTGTTTCCTTTCATTTCCTCAATTCAGTCTTCTAAATTTTTCCCAGAACAATACCTTATAAAAGCACACTAATAAAGTGCCTCATTAGCTGCTTTCTTTTGTTACTTCTGCCTTGGCAATGCCACTTAGAATTCAAAGTACAGAAATGGCAGTACACCAGCAATTGTGAAGGACTTTGAAATGCTCTGCACGAAGGGCACTCTAAAAATTCAGCACTGAAACTGCAATCTTTACTTGTGACCAGAACTGTTATGTCAACAGCGCTTGATCAGAAAATGACCTAAGCTGTTTGTTCTTCCATTGAATTTAAGTATTTTTAGATTAGTTTAAAATACACACATGAAAACAACATGTGAATAGAACCTGGTAACAGTTTTAGCTGAGTAAACCTTAGAATTGTAGTTTAGAATAACCAAAATGATCTAAATTTCTAAAAAAAGAGCATAATTTTTGGTTTACAAAAACTTGCACAACATGGGCAGTTTTAACCCATATTTTATTCAAGTCTTTCCAATGCACTGTAATAAACTTGAGATTAAAAGTGCAGATACCCACTGATTTAAGTATGCTCCTTTTGATGTGGATGAATTTGAATGAATAGATACTGAATAGTGTCTTCCCCATTTCTAAATCACTAAGATAAAAAATATATTAATTGTTAGATTTGATATTCTCTTCTTCATCTTGAGAGGATTTTCATTTCTGAAATAGGGGGCTTGGATTATTGGTTATGTTATCACATTGTCTTTTTACAATATATTCTGTCTTCAGACAGAATGTAATGTAAACCAAAAGAATAACCTTTTGCCAACCTGTAATTATGTGCTGGCAAAGATTTAAAGAGCAATGCTCAGTTAGAAATAACATCTAGTCTTTCTTGGAATCTTACTGATGATTTCAAGAAGCTTAACTATTGTAGAAATATGAAAGTTATTTTAAGAATAAAAACAAGCTCTTACTTGGTCCTCAAAGGAGATTGCCTGGGCAACATCTCTAGGAAATCCATCAATCACTATACCCTCTTCATCAGGGATCTGCATTAATCTCTGCTTTATCTCAGTTATGGTTGTTTCCTTTCACAGAGAAAAGAAGTTATTTATTTAATATTGCAAAGGAGGTTTTCTTGATGGTGCACATTAATACAGCATGTACAAATCCTTCAAAAGTTAATATTAACACATGCGCTGTACCTGAGGGGCCAGTTCTCCAGTAGTAATTATTTTGGCAATTAGACTCCATTTTCTATTGCTGCTTGTGCTGTGGATCTTCTTCCTTAACAATTCACCAACTGATATGTAGTTAAATCCATAACGTTCTGCTATTTTCAAACTCTGTGTTCCTTTACCACTTCCTGGGCCACCTATTGGTATTTACAAGCAAAATATTAAATTAACCTTTCATCTGAAGTATCCAAACATGTGAAATCTTTGCTATCAGCAACAATTTTCCAGCCATCATTACAGTAAATCTTGCATCTGTATGACTTGCTACCAGCCATTTAGAAATGGGTCTCATCTACCCCATCATACAGGGAAGTTTGCAAAATGAAGTAAACAATAAAAAAAGAATACAAATCTACTTGAAAATTAAAACTAAATATATTCTTTTAGCCTTTGACCTCATTCTAGAGCTGTTGCCGAAAAGGAATTTTTCTTGCTTTGTAGTAGAGGAAGAGACAAATGAACTGGTCTCTTCTCTGTGAATCCAAAGATAGAGCCAGATAGTCTGAAGCGTACTGATGTCAGAAAGAATCATACTTGCTTAAATAAGCCAGTGGAATCAATGAACTAGTCATGAAATGGAACTAATAAAATCAGCCCCTAAATACGCTTGCATGAATTTCTGAGATTTTCTAAATTTAAAATACAGAAAAATATTAAATAATCAGCTGAGATGTTTCCATAGTGATTTGGTACAAGGACTTTTATTGAACCACGCATAATTCTGCTATTGATGCTTGAAGTATCTGATAGGGAAGCAATTTGTTCAGCTTGCTGGACAACTTCAAGAATAAGGAGGCCCTTCAATATAGCACAGGCAGAATAGGTATAAAAATCACAGAAATCAGCTACATTACATAGCAGGGAATGCTGAAGTGAAGGTCAGCTGGACAGCAGAGGTAAGAATGCATGTAAAAAAACTCAGACTATGTCTGAACTAAAAAGGACACATTATGACATGAAGAACAAAGAAACTGGAATCCAGTATGTAAAATAGGGAATTGTTTTGGTAAAAAGATGTTTATATATAGAAAAGTGTATGTTACTCAATAGTGTAACAAAGCAAAAACGAAACAAATCTTCTGATTTGATTTTCCAACACTAAGTACCTTGATTTTGGGGATTTGTGCGTGAGAACATTGAATTGTATTTCAACAGACAAAGAATTATGATTTATTAAAAATATATGTTTTCTATGAACTTTAAAAAATACAGCAATGCAATGAAAGTAAATATTAATACAATGAGCTTCTTGTTAGTAATCATATAACTCTCTCACGTTGTCTGTATTCGTTCCATTAATACCTTTTAGGCATTTATATAATGAATACAGATTTGACTGCAGGATAAGCTTTACAGTATTGCTTCATATATGGCTATGACACTCTTTGTGTAACCAGGTTCAAATCTGTGCCCCAACATTACGGATCAGAGAACTCTGAGTGTCACCAGTGGTCACTTGGAACTCTTCTGTACCCCTGAGGCTGTGATGGTCTTTGCAACTCAGATCAGGACCCACTTGAAGAGAATGAAGAGGGAAACTGGGATGTTGTTAAGGTGTTCCCATACCCTGCCACAGTTTAATTATACCCTTGGGGAAAAAAAGACTTTATCATTATCCAATTAGTTTAAATAATGTTTAAATCCAACCAGGTTAAGATAAACGCAAATATAAGCATTTATCTGTAACATCCAACTAGGCAATACAGCTACGGATGTTCATAAAACACAAAAGCAAAAAAATTAAAGAACTATATCTGCTGTACACTAAGGTTACAACTGAAAAAGATTTTTCATTCATTCAGTTCACTTGCTGTTTCTCTGGGAAAAGGCACATGCTTCTCTCTTCTTTCAGCAGATTATGTTAGATTTTACAACTACTCTTCTATTCCTGTTCTTCTAGGTGATCTAAATGGGCTTAGTTTTTTCAGCTTGAACTCTTTCTTTGATAGACAATTCAGCTTTCCTCATTGATAGAATAAAGGCTGTTTCCCTTTTGTAGATACACAAGCATCTGATATACTAGGAATCACCTCCTCCACTACCGTGGCTACAAAGCAATTCTGTTTTGGCTCTCCCCATTTCCTTTGATGGCTCAGCCTTCCCCCTGACAAACATATTTCACCAGACCTTACCTTGTGTTTCACTCTAATATCAAAAGTGTACCTGGTACAAATGTTGAAAGACAGTAATTCCACGTAGTTTACAGTTCGTTACAGGCTACTGGTAATCTGGAATGATAGACGTTTGGAGTAACTTCTTCTTTCTCACATGAAAATAACAGCATAAAGAAGTGCAGCTAATTGATGACTGCTGCCAGGAGCAGATTTTGTCAGGTGAGTGAATAGGATCCTTACTTGTTCCTGGAATGTCTACTTGTTCTGTATAAAGACTTCCATAATCAACCCTGTCCCTGTACATAAAACCACATATTGCAATCTAATGAGTATAACATAAGTAATGTATCTTACATATGCATGTGTTTATACATAAGGGTAACATCTATTACTATGAATGTATGTGGCTTTATTTACTGGCAATAATCCTAACTACTGGAAAGAAAGGTGTGGTAGGTTATGACTGCGCTTTGGAGCAAAGAGTTTATAAAACATACTGGAGCCAATGCTGTCCTTAATTCCTGCAGATATAAAACTTTCAAACAAGGAAATTCAATTTATTTCCCTGGAGGCTCAAGACAAGTTTGAAACAGACTATGTTACACCCCAGCAACAGTAGAGATGCAAAACTTACATAGGTAACGTATAGAAAATTAGAAAATCTGACAAAAAGGAAAATCCCTATTCCAGCAGAGATATAAAAGATGCCAGAAAACCAGAACTGTTACTTGAAAAAGCATCAGTCTCTGTAAAACCATAAAATAGCTGAAAAAAATATTTTCAAAACCAAGTAGACAGACTTTACACTTCTGCTTTGCTTTGCCATGAAAGAGAATTCAGCACTTCTGTTTTTTGAATTTAGATTTGCAAGCAGAACAAAACTAATAAAGTATTTGCTTTAATGTTCATAAATTTTTCATGCATTTTGTTTTTCTCAATCCCTTTATAGCAAGCTGGCATTATCCCTTTACAATCTAAGGGGACACATTCAGGTAATAAAATAAAAGTGAATTACTTCCCAGAGCAAATCATTATAATTTATTGAACTATGTATCCCTTCCTGACTCTTTGATAAATCATACTGCTGAACTGTTCATAAGAAAGGAAAATCAAATAACTTTTGTTTTTTGTTCTTTTCCCTTATTCTGAAATTATACATTATTCAAGAAAAGCATTATTATTTTCCATATTTCTTAGAAGATGTCTAGACTAGAGAACATTTGTTGCATGTAAAATGAATGCCCGAAAAGTTTTACTAAAGCAGTTGTTTTAATCTAGTTTTGTTAATGGAAGTTCAAAATTTCAATTGTGCTTATATTGTTGTAAGTTCAAGATAAATAATAAGATTTCTGAAAGTATTTTGAAGTTTAGCTGTGTACTGGAGTTAAGCAATCAACAGGCGAGCCAACTACTAACAGCACTATCTTTGATCTTTCCTTTAAATTTTTATTATAAAAGGAAATATTATTTTTATATTAACTAATATTTTAATTAAATGCAGTTTAAAAACGTACTGAACTATGGGCCTAATGATACCAGGTAATTAATTTTTTAAGATTTTTGTATTTGGGCTGTATCAATAATTTAAATGCGTTTGTCAAGATACGTTATGAAGCACATTGTTAAACAGAATTTAGTTTCCTAGAGCTATAATGCCTTAGAAACTTAATTTTCCAGTGAATTAGTTGCGTGCCATCCTGGCTGCTTCCATTAGATTTTCCTAAAATCCAGCTGCATACTGACTTTGCAGCTCTTCAGCTTTACATTTCACCAGAAGACTTTTCTGCAAACGCAGAAAAAGAACAAAACCTCCACCTTTATAAGCAAGTTCTCTTTTGCCTTGGAGCTACCTAGTTCATTGTAAGGATGATAACTTTCATAAAGCAAAGAAGTTGTAAAAACCTTTACGGAAGCATTAAAAAGATCTTGGGCTAATGCATTATTAAAGAGAAGTTCACCTAATATGTGAAGCAGAAGACAGGTCTTTAACTTCTATTCATTTCAGTCTCAGGCAATGAATGGAGTGAGTACCATCTGAGCTAGGCAGTGTAGTTGTCACTAGTTAGACATAAATAGCCTGTTTAAATGAGGTTTTTGCTGGCATTTTATGAAAATTGAAAAATATGCAGCACATTTTTTGTGTACAATATTTGTCTCTTGAAATTAATAGTACACATTTTTAATTTTCTCTCCCTCATTCAGTACATTAGTTACCCTTCTACTCTTGCCAGCTTGCGGTTTGACGTGCTTTCTCAATAGATAGTTGAATTTGGGAGAAATTTTCTTTAGTGTAGCTACTAAGCTACATATTGTGTTACGTTTCTATCAGATCATGCTGTAACAGATGGATTCAGAGAAACTCAGTTGGAACATAAACCTGAAATAGCCTTGTGGAATGTTTACAATGTTCTCTATATAAATGGGGGGAAAGAAAAGCTCTGTAAAATCCAGAGTCTGTTCGCTATATGCTGGCATTCAAGGATTTAACTTCAAATACTCCTGCACTCAATTCCAGAGGTGAAAATCAATCTCTCTTTATTTCACCTAGATCAAACCTTCATTCATTGCTCTACTGCAACAGAGCTACATGGATTTCAATGCATTAAGAGCCTTCTGTGGTCACTGAAAAGGAGCCAATTTTTCCTCCCTTATGAAAAGGAAGGCTAGCTAATTAATTAAGATGAAAGAAAGGCATGTGTTATTTCTCCGTCTAATGCATTCTTTATAGTTCAATGGCACACGGAGAGATTTGTAATTCCAAAACAAAAGATTAAGAAAATTCAGATGCCTAAGCAATTATTTTGGCACAAATATATAGAAAAATGCCTGGTTTTCTGTTTTCAATATATTCCAATATCACATTTCAGAGAATGGCTGGATGCAGAGCCTAGAGGACATGATGTTCTTGGAGATCCCACTCTCTAATACAGAGAATTTTGACTCTCTTTTTACTATATATACTACATACTATTCTCTGTTATGGAAGCATTATCTCTCTTGAATATGAATAAGGCTTTATAGTCTAAAAATGTGATTCTCTATCACCTGGTACCTGCACTGTAACGATTTAAACAGTCCAGAGAGTCAGAGAATTAGGCCCAGCGGTAAAAATTCTGAAGACAACTCTGTCAGATGACAAGGACACTAACTAAAGAACTTGAGTACTAAAGTAACTTAAGTTAAAGTAACTTAAATTCAGAAACAATAAAACATTGATTTAGGCTTAACTTGCAGCTATTAACAGTCTTAACAAACAGTATGCTTGAGGCTTAAAAGAAGGAGCTCCTCAGAAAGGACACTAAACAGCATGCAAGAGAGAACGTAGGGAGAGAGCACGATGAACTAATGTTAACTGGTCGCTCACTCTTCCTGAAGATGGCACAGGATTCATTTGCCAAATAGATCTAGGAATTAATTCATCAACGCAATGGACTAGTGACCATGTTCTCTCACTCCAGCTGGTCAACAGTGCCGTATTATGTTTTTGAGCTGGTTTATCTAATATTTTAAAATACTCTTTTTTTGTGAACAGCTGAGTCCATCTACAGTAGTGTTTTAGTTCAGACCCGGAGCACCCTCTGGAAGAGCACTTTGGTTCACACTGTGAAGCTGTTTTGAAAAGTCTAAGTCGGCTTTGTTTTGGATTAAGTAAGCAAGCCTCGAGCTCTTCAGCTGCTAATGGGCATCCAGTCTACAGAGCATGACCACAGGTGCTCACTGTAACCCCTAAAACACTGACAGTTGGGATGCTCTATTTCCAGCACTAAGAATTTAATTTTCTGATACACTCCAATTGGGCTACAGAAGATGGAACCATTGTATTTAAATACATATAGGCATGCAATGTATTTGTAGTACAATTAAAAAGGGAAAGTAACAAAGAGAAAACCTTGTCAGAATGACTCTGCCTTCATACCTATGACAAGGATAATTTTTGGTCGAGGTCTTGCAGGATCAAATACATCATACTCCTCAATTAGCTCAGCAGTTTCAGAGAGGTCGGTGTCACTTTCTATTGAGTACTGTTGGATTGGAGGGAGTCTGTCATACCGTCGGTACGGGAAGTTAGAATTATCAGGCATCACTGTAAAACAGTAGGAGAAACTAGAAATTGTGGAAATACACAGAAAATTCAAAATCTATTGTTTAGACAAATTTAAATAAGTATAATAAATAAACATAAAGTATAAGTATCTCCTAATTTACAATTTCCCTGCTCTTAGTATATGAAATATTCCTTGCCTCTATTAGCTGATTTATTAAATTAGAACCACTAGGAGTCAGTTTTCTTTGGCATTTCTTTACAAGCATGTCAGCTTTTTCATGAAAATCTGCCCATAGCACTCAGAGTTCACCAGTGGCCTCTGAGAAGTGTTATATTGTGCAGATAACCTGTACTGTTAAGCAGAACTCTTTTGGTCACACATGCTGTACACAGAAACAGTCATAGTATTCCTGCTAATTAGTTTAGTGAAATGCTGGATGGCAAGGAATAATAACTATGGCAACTAAGAGATGAGCTGATTACTCTTTGTTAACATTACAAATAAAATAATTACAGGTGTTGATATGACATTTAGATGAGATGCACCTTTTTCTAAGTGTTTATAATTTAGTTTCTATTCAGTTAATTAGCATATAGCTCCAATATAAACTAGAAAAACAACCTAGTGTGACTGCATTGAAGTTGTTACTTATCCATAAGGATGAACTAAAAATATAAACAAAGTGCAGAGTCAACTTTGCCCCTATCTTTGCAAGTGTTTTAGGTAGGGTAAGAGAAATCTCTCCACTAATGTGTTAAACATTTACACAGCAAGTATCCATCATTAGGCTGAAAAAAATATTAGAATTTCCAATTCTGCATAGCATCCACTATGGGAGGAGAAAAACAAATGCCAGAATGCAAGGAAACAGAATCCCGAGTCCTTTGCCTATGGAAAATCAGAATGAAGCATGATCTGCTATTGAAGCAAGTGTAAAATAATTCAGTAGTGGATGTAAAACCACCCACAGCACAAGAAACACAATCATTTTTATACTTAATACATTACCATTCCTGAAAAAAGACCTCCTGGTTTGTCCTCCATTGAGTGGAGGCAGGGTCTTCTTTTCTGGGCTGACAAAAGTATCCCATTTCACTTTTTCTGACCCTCCAAGCTCTTTCACTTTTTGCAAACAGCTTTCCAGATATTCAATTGGGTCATCGGGTTTGTAACATATCAAGCCATTCAACAGACTCTGCAACGTAAGATCAGAAATATACACTCTAATGCTAGATCCCAGGAAAAACCAAGCCCTTTTTCTTTGAATTTTACTTTACATAGACAACCCCCCTGTATTCCTTGCATATTCAGACTCTCCATTTCAGGCCAGTGTGTGAGAGTGAGGCCTGCAAAAATTGTACATGTTTAGTTTGCCAGTGTCACAAAAGTGATTTAGAAGAGGAAGCTTGTGGCCACATCTTTATATTTGTCTGCTTGGACTGTAATAAAAATTGAAAATAGTTTAAAAGTTCCCTTCATTTTTCTTAGAACTATCACTAGCAAATAGATGCAGAACGATGCAAAAGCTAGATGGCCCCAAAAGTTACATATTCTGTGTAGCCTGTTTGATCACACAAATGTTCCTTAAAGACCAGTGCACACACAAGTGTCTTATCCATATTCTTGAGTCAACACTTTTACAAATAATGAAAAAAAGATTTTTTAAAATCGCAAGAAAAACTCAAATATAATCTTGATCAGTATTGGAAAAAAATCCCAAAACCAAAGTTTATAGGTGCTTCCAGATTTAACTGACCAGAAAATTTCCAGCCAGTCCTCAGTACCAATTCTTCACCCATTGTACCTATGGGCATTATGAGAAGGGTGGGAGAAGGGAATGTCAGGTCCTCCTCTGACACATCCTAATTGATTTTCCTTGACAAAGTGATAGGTAAGTCACCATCTCGCCTCTCCACAAGACAACTGTATCCAACCTTCTCTTAACAATAAATGTCTTCCAGGATGACTTCTGTTACTTTGTGCTTTTCCTAATTTTGGTGCAAATAAACTTGAGGGCCACGGTTGGTATTAGTAATAAACATAAACAGCTCCAATTCCGTATTCGCTCAGTTATTAGTTATCTATATTTTATACAATAATTGTTATTTGCACATACTTTTATTGATAAAATAGTATATATATGCATCTATGCCCTTATACTGCTTGACCACAGCAACTCACCATGTATTTTTGCAGAAGATAGGCACCATTTTTAAAAAATTGCTATCTCAAGCTTTGAGCCTCTACAGAAAAACAGTTCTGTTTGCATCTCTTCTTCAGCCATTCACATTCTAAGTGTGTTACTAAAACATTAGCTTGGTCTGTGTCCTGTAATTTTCGAATACATTAAAAAAAAGGTCTAGCGGCAGAACAGACCAGGGAAAACACAGATGTGTCTGTGTGTGTGTTTTATATAGATGGCAGAATGTCTGATTCGGAAAAACCCCCAAACATTTCCCAGAGAAGTAATTATCAACCAGCAGCAGCAGCAGGTAACTTGTAGGAAGCTAAACAAAACCTCTCTGAACAGTTACGAGTATTTTTTCCTCCCAGACGGATGAAAATCTGGAGAAAACCTGAAGGATGCCCCCCGCGTGCATTCCTCGGCAGAGTGGCTCCGGGGGTCCCTCGCCCTGCGGACACACAAGTTCGCCCCCTCCCCAGGCGCTGCCGGAGGGCAGAGCCGGCCGCTCAGCACCGCGGAGGGGCGCGGCCGCCTGGTTGCCAGCGAGCCCGTGGAGGCTCCTGGCAGGTGGGCACCGGGCAGCCGCTCCCCCGCCGGTTCCGCGGCCGGCAGCTCCCACCCTGGCCCGGGGTGAGGGCCAGCCTTCCGCGGCGCGGCTCCCTGCGCAAGGTACGCGCGCCGCAGCCTCCGCTGGCTGCTCCGTCCTTGCAGCCACCTTCAGCCCGCTGCCCGCCGCGGGGTCCCGGCGCGGAGGCACCCCCCGACGGGGCAGAAAACGGTTCCCCCCTCCGCCTCGCCTACCTCGAAAAGCTGCGGGATCTCCCTGCGGGCCAGATACTCCTTCGCCTCGCCGGCGCTCATACCGCCGGCCGGGGACGGGGCCGGGGGCGCCGGCGGGGCACGGTGGGCAGTGCCGAGCCCCGCACACGGCACGGCGCGGCTGTGCGGTGCAATGCGGGAGCCTCCGGGAGGCTTCCGCGGGCGGGTGAGCCTGGTCGGGGGGAGGAGGGAGACAGGCTGCCCGCCCCCCGTCCCCGTTGCACGGAGGGAGCGACAGCACGTTTTTCCCCCGGCGGGGAGGCAGAGCGTGCGTAGGCTGCGGGGAAAGTTTCAGGGGGTGCCTACGGGGAGGCAGCCGAGCGGAGGCGATGAGGGGTTGTGCCTGGCTGGGAGCCGCGGGCAGAGTGCCCCGGGAGACATCGGACGCCGGCACCCCGGGAGGCACGGTTTACTTTTGCCGTCATGCGCCGCGCCCCGCATGCCGGGAGGGATGTGGCAGCGAGTGCGGGCAGGGCCGTGCACGGGTGTAGCGCAGGGGCGGTGGAAGCTTCGGTGTACGGCGGTGTCTGCCTTTAGCATAGTTTTTTGGCGTTTTCGGTAGCGAGGCATTTCTTACGCTTTGGGCTAGTAAAAGACTATGAACTGTGATCTCTCATGAGCATCTGGGATCGTGGGGTCACAGGAAGAGACCTGAAGACATCTCCGGTCCTACCTGCTACTCAGAGCAAGGGCAGCTCTTGAGATGAGACCAGGTTGCTCGGGCCTTTATTTATTCTCATTTTCAAAAACCTCTAAGGATGGAGACTGCACAGCCTGTCTGGGCAATCTGTGCATGGCTGGCTTTGTGGTGAGGAAGGGTTTTCTTCTATTTGGTTAGCACCTCCCTCATCTCAATGTGTCTCTTGCTCACCATTGCACTGTTGTGAAGAGCCTGACTCCATCTTCATGATAACCTCCTCACAAGCATTGGAGAGCTGCTATTATGTCACCTCTAAGCCTCCCACAGGCTGAACGAGCCCAGTGCCCTCAGAATGACAGAGAATTGTAGGGGTTGGAAGGGACCTCTGGAGATCATCGAGTCCAACCCCCCTGCCAGAGCAGGACCACCACACAGCCTTCCAGTGAATCAGCCAATCCTCCCAGTTTCATATCATCAGCAAACTTGCTGAGGATACACTCTGTCCCCTCATCCAGGTTGTTGATGAAGATGTGAGCAGGACTGGACCCAGTGTTCTCATCCACACCATCTTTGTGGCCATCCACTCAACTAACTCCAGTTTATCAACACCTTTCTTTTACCAGGAAGCCCAAAGCAGAACGCATTATTGTAGATGTGCTCTGAGAAGTGCTAAGTTAGGGGTAGCTTCTGTGATACTCTGTAGCATACTAGAAGTGAGAATAGATAATTTCAGTTCCTTGATTGTTCTATAATCAAGCTTGATGTTCCAATTAGATTTTAATTTTGTTGATTCTCTTTTCTAACAACATCCATGTAGTTTCACCGATGCGCACCCTAACAGGAATAGGTTACATAAGTGCAAGCTTATGAACAACAATGAGCAACTGTTTTCTCTATCTCAGCAGTTTCCAGACATAGAATAGGTCTTCTCGGGAGTATATTAAGAAGCTTCTTTCCCTTGTGTGTGATTTGTGGATCAATACCAGTTTGACAAGCTTGTCCCTCTCATCTGCAGCCATGCCCCTTGTTTTTGCTGCTTCTGTTAGTTAAACTGCCCAATTTTTTCTCTGCCCTGCCTCCAGCTTCTTACGTGGACACTTTCTGATGGAGAGGCTTCCAGACCTTGTTCATTCCCCAAACAACTAAACACTGTGCCGGGGGCGGTCCCAGGATCTTCTGACAAATTGGACTGAAAGGTTTTCCAAGTCATCTAGTTACTCCCAGCAGCTTCCACTTGAAGGGCAGTCACTCATGTCCCTTTGCAGCAGTCCACTGATGGATGGCCTATTCTACACTCCAGCTGAAGTATCACTGGAAATAATTTTGGATTAGACAGTTTAAGATCCTTTCCAGCTTCATTTTCTATGAAGGCAGTGGTGTCCACTTAGGAAAGCTGCAGTAATTCACTGAATTGGCACTTCTCATACGTTTAAGGAAGACCTTAGCATTTGCTAGAGAGTCTAAGCAGCATTAATCTGCAGTCTTTCTCATCCTCCTGTGAACTCTGGATGTGGCTTTAACCCTACTTTCTCTTGCAAAGATTTTAACATATCCAAATGTCAATTAATTGAAATGCACAGTATCTTGATTTTAATTGAGTAAAAAAATAGAGTAGGCTCCTATGTCCCAATCAAAAGATATGAGATATAGTTGCTTTTAAAAGATCTTAAATGAAGCTTGACAAGAGGAAGACTAAATTAAATAAAATGTTTTCTTAAAATAAGATCTTTCCGAAAGAGGGCTAATGGAAAATGCCATTCTATTTAGGAAGATTGAGCTGTGGTTTTGGCATTCAGTGGCTTTATTTTATTATTTTATTTTTTTAGTTGATACAAAAAAGCATCAGCTGTATTATCATTGTCTCAAACAGCTTCTATTTGTAGGCTTTCAGCATATACATTTCTATATATTCAACATTTATGGGTAAATTAGTATCTCATCCAGTGTCCTGGATTGATAGAGAACATTATGTCCTTCCACATGCTTTCCATGGCATCTTCCTCAGGAATGTGGATTTTTTTTTGGCATAAAGCCTTGTTTGAGATGTTTGGTTGGGGTTTTTTTTGTTTGTTTTTTTCACTGTAGCCTCCCAGGCATTTTGCTCAGTTAGATAACGCTAACAGAAAATAAAAATTCTGACTGTTCTGCCATAAAACTGTTATCATTATGCACATCTAAATTACTGTTCAAAAAAAGAGTGATATTGAGCTAATCTGATTTTTGTTGCACAAAATAAAATTCTATGTTGCAGAAATTACTGCACCAGAAAAAATCTGGTCATTTAGGAAATCTGTCAGGCTGAATGTGTGACATGTATCTGGAAAGGATATTTTTGGATCTAATAATATGGCACCTCCTTCTAGAAGTAATTCGTTATGCTTTTGTCTTTGGCAAAATCCACGTACTGAAACGGGGTCGCAGGTGAATGCTTCTCAAAGGCTCGGAAGAACATTGGCAGGAAAGGATTAAGAATTTATTAACTAAATACAAAGCTGGGTTATTTGTCATTTCAGGTATGTTGGGATCACAAAGGCAGCTGTTAGAGGGTTAGCTTTTTGTCATTTAACAGGATCTGATCAAGAGTGTGGATGGAAATCAAGTGGGTTTACTGCCTTAGAAAATAACACAGGATGTAAAAAAAGTTCACAGGAATGGGAACATGGATTTGAACTCGAGAGCCCTGCCCATTGCTGAAGGTGCAGGCAGCTCTTCATGGTACTGGGGTGAGGCTGAAGGATCACCTTGGTTATACTTCTGCCACTTCCTACCTCTTCTGGAAGGGGAGAAGCTACAGTAGAAAGAACAAAATTTTGCTATCAAAATGATAACAGTTCTGGAAATTCCTCTTGAAAACTTCTTATGGATCTTATACCATTGGGATGATTCCAGTCTCATTCTTGTTGTTTCCCCCAGTAAATAGATGAAGCTGACCTAATATGAAATTAGTATGGGATCAGCTGGAATCTGCTTTTCTGGGTCTTCTCTATGTTTTCAAAAATGACTTCAGAATGACCCCGTATTTTGTATGAGTCTTCTAGGTTTTTTTTTCTGGTGCCTGTTTAAGCACTAAGTGTCATTTTTCACATAGGCTGCTGCTCTTCTAGATGTCTTTATTAAATCAGAACTGATCTCCTTGGAGTGATGCATTTATACAGGTTGGTGCAAGACAGTTTGTGGACAGTCTGAATGTAAGGAAACAATTACGTGTAGCCTTTTTAATAGAATATGCTGAATTATATGCTCCTGATCCAGAAATAATATGCATTTTTATGTTAACGCAGAACTTACTTGCAGCCCCTTATTGTGTCTAGTGTGGTGTAAATTAATCCAAGATTACTACCATGGTATTTTCACTGTAAAGAGAAACTTGTTTCTGAACTCTTCCTCTACAGTGTTGTTAATGCATTTTTTAAACCTGCTGTTTTCCCTCCCCTTTTCCACTTTGCTAAACCTTATTTTTCTTTTCCACTGATACCTAAACAGGTTACTTAAGTGACTTAAAACACTAATTGAATGGTAGTGAAAATTCTACCTACAAAAATCTAATATCTGGATCTAATCTTTGCTGAGTCCCACAACTGCCATTTTATGTAACTTCTGTGAACACCGAGATGACTCAGATCTGGAGGGAAGAAAGGTTGTGCCACTTAAAAATGGGAGGATGCAAATTTCAATCTGCTGAGTAAAAGAAAATAAATCAAATGCTATGATCAAATCACTTCCTAACCTTTGCTTTGATAAACTAAATAGCTGCAGCTTTTATTTCCCAGTTACAGTGTAATAATTCTTATGACCCTTTCCTGAACTCTTTCCAATTTATCAACAGGCATCTTCAGCCAG
Source organism: Hemiprocne comata (assembly GCA_020745705.1). Taxonomy (NCBI): domain Eukaryota; kingdom Metazoa; phylum Chordata; class Aves; order Apodiformes; family Apodidae; genus Hemiprocne; species Hemiprocne comata. The sequence continues at coordinate 20,754,283 of CM036593.1, forward strand.
GGCATCAAACAGGGCACACTGTTCCAAAAATGGTCACACCAGTGCCAGGTACTGATGTGTTCAGTCTGCCTATAACATCCCCACAGTCCTCATTCTTTTGTTTTCACACAGATGGACTGAATTTGTGTACTGGCCTTGGTGTTGCAATGGGGTTCACCTTTAGCTGGTTATCTAGCCTGCTCTCAGCAGCTCTGCTTTCCACTCTGACATATATTCCTCCACTCCAGGATCAATACCTGCTCTTTCTTCTTTGATGTTTAACTTCATATACTTGTTTGCAGCCAATTTGCCAAGTCATCCTGCTCATACCAATGAGCTGTCCCCTTTGAGAGTTAACCACTTCCCTAGTCTTTGCTACCTGCCAGTGGCACCAGTGATTTTCTGGGTTTTTTAGTAACCAATAAAACCATTATACAGCACATGGCTAAAACACAGTTCCCAAGGGACCAAACCAGAAAACTCATGTAATAGATCCCATTTACTCTTCACTTCTGAGACCAATGTCACTAGATATGTGTGCATTCATTTTGATTCATTCAGGTTTCTTAAACAAAATATCCTGCAGCATTAAATAAATGCCTTCAGATCAGCTCTTTTTTCTTCATCAGCCAAAATAAAATTTCTTGAACAAGTATCTGTGGATAGATCTGTGAGGATCTGTTTTTCAAAAACTGGCAGTGACTAGAATGAATTACACACCATATAAACTATATTCTAGTATGTTCTTAGGAGTTCTGTTTTTTTACCAAGTTGCATGTTAGATGGACAGGCCTATAATACACTGTGCCACCACCCTTTTTAAGTACTTGTCTAACATATTTCCAGAATGCATATATGTCCTTTCCAGTTTTTTAAAACTCCCATACAATTTATCCAAATACGCAGATTTGATTTACTCAGTGGTTTTTAGTGGCTACTATTTAAAAAAACTTACCTGACTACATTTGTAATGGAGAATCTCTCATTAAAATCCTAGTATTATTTCTCTATATAAAGAACAGAAATACTTAGTGAAGGCTTCCAGTTGCTTTTGTTATATCTGTGCAAGCATATTCCAGTAATACTGTTAGGATCCTTTTCTTTCTTCTATTCAGAAAAACAGCTCTTTTAAATGCTGTCTGACCGTGGGGTTTTATGTGACTTTGCTTCCCTTCTCATTTTTTCACAGTTCTTAAATCTCTCACATATATTTCTTGCAGCTTCTAGTATTTGTTGTAGATACTTTTCTTATGGATCTTTATTTTAAAGCCAAATTGCTTTTTAATCAGTGCTGTCTTTTTTTGTCTTTCTTTTTGTTAGTGGTTTGGCTATTTTGTTAGCATTTCTTAAATAATTCTCCATTATCATGCATACTTTTCTATTTAAGTCCTTATCCTTGATCTGGCTTATAATAATTAGATAGTATAAGGATATTGTACAGGCATTATATAGCTAATAAATTCCAGGTTACCACCTCGGGAAGTCCTTAAGCCTCAGTGAGATGGAAGGCAGAAGATCCTCTAGAGGTTTTCCTTGTTCTTAGCTCAGTCCTAAGACCAATGGCCACTACTGGTGAGAAAACAGACAGAGGGTTTACACAGACTTTCAGTCTGATCCACTACAGCTTCTTGATGCTTTTTGCTTCTATTTTATCTCACTTAAACTGAAATTCCCTGCTCCTCTCTCTCCTGGTGTTATAGAAATTCCTTTTTGGGAGGATTTTGTTCTCTTTGGTTACCGTTTTCCAGTAACTGATTAAGAAATGCTGTACTATTTTTTTTTTCCAACGACATCTTAATTTCATTGCCTTTTTTTGTCCCAAGGATCCAACCACAGATTTTAAGGTTCTAATCAATGAATTGTCCCCAAACAGATACTGACAATAAAGCAATTTCAGTTCAGCTTGTTTATTCTTTGTGAACTAAGGAAATTCAGGTAGCTGTAGAAAAGCAAACAAACAAACTAAACCTCCCAAAAAACACCCCACAAATAAAAACAGCAAAATTCAGTTAATAAAAGGCTTGAACTGAATAATGACTTGTGGGGGATAGTGAGGAGAACAGAAAAGAATTCAAGCACAGCTATTAGACCTTGTCCTGGGAACACTATGAAGCATAAGATAGTTAGAAACTATAAGTCACTGCTAATTATCATTTGGGTTTTATTTCAGTGGTGTAATGGACTAGTGCCTTACAACATTATCTATAACCTCTTACTCAATCATAGAATGATAATCTTCCTTACTTGAAAATCACCTTGATAGAAGGTACAGCTCTTGAAAAGATAAGCCTCTTGATTTTTTTTTTATTAGAAAGCTAGATGAATTGAAAATTATGCCAAGTTCATATATGAAGGGCTTAGAAGAGTAATTTCATTATTTCAGGGATTGCTTGCACTGAGAAACCATCAACATTTTTTGATACTTACATCTTTGCAGTGCCACAACACATTGTGATGTCAAGACATAGGAAAAAAAGAGCAAGTTAGTTTGATATAACATTTTTTTACCCAGAGTCAAGAAGGATTCCCAACTGGGCTTTTTTTCAAGTAGGAAAGGGCCCACAGGACATTTAAAAATACAGATTTTTTTCTTCACTGTAGTAAAACAAAAGTACTATTAATTTTGATCAGATTGTACATGTATGCCAAAGAATGAAACAGAAGTTAAGAAAAAACATGTGACATGGCAATTATTTTCTAATTAGGATTCACAATGGAATACTGTTGGCATGTGCTCTTCTTGAGCATGATCATGGCAATAACTTTAATGTTCTGGCAAAAAGCAAAGTCACCTGTTTCCATATTCAGTGTGTATTCAGTATTTGCCAGCTGTCAAAATGTCAGTCAGCAACTGCTGTTTGTTGTTTCATTGTTAAATAACTTAGTTTTCTTTAGAGGTAAAGCTCTGTTTGTTTTTCATATTTCATAATAAAGTGGGAAATGACTGTCCAAACACCTCTTTTCTAAACCCAGGAATGCTGTAACTTAGGCAGGTATTGGCTCACAACTGAATTCTATTGTAAGGAACAATTTTTTTGGGGGGTGGGGGGCAGTAAATTTGATTGAGGTAAGTACATTTTCAACTATCTAAGGTTCTTGAACCCATCTTTTAACTTTATGCTCTTGCATCACAGTGAATAGAACACAATGTATAGATATTAAAATATCATGGAATCATAGAATGTCTTGGGTTGGAAGGGACCTATAAAGGTCATCTGGTCCCACCCCCCTACAATAAGCAAGGACATCTCACACTAGAATGGATTGCACAGAGGCCCATCAAGCCTGACCTTGAATGTCTCCAGGGATGGGGCCCCCACCACCTCTCTAGGCAACCTGTTCCAGTGATCCACCACCCTCACAGTAAAGAACTTTTTCTAACATCCCACCTAAATCTACCCTTCTCTAGTTTGAAACCATTACACCTTGTCCTATTGTTACATGCTCTAGTGATAAAAACCATCACAGAATACAAACTATCATAGAATGGTTTGAGTTGGAAGGGACCTTAATGATCATCTCTTTCCAACCCTCCTGCGTGGGCAGGGACACCTCCCACTAGATCAGGTTGCTCAGAGCCCCATCCAACCTGGCCTTGAACACTTCAGGGATGGGGCAGCCACAACTTCCCTGGGCAGCCTGTGCCCATGTCTCACCACCCTCACTGAAGAATTTCTTCCTAATGTCTATGCACATGAAATAATAAGTAGACAAAAATCAGATTATAAAACAAGGACAAGACAAAGAAATTACAACTTAAGACACAAGGAGATGAGCTGAGAGACAATATGAGAGAAACTGGGAAATATTTTAACCTCAGAAATGTTTTAATGTTAATTCAAAATTTATCCTGACTTTCTGCTGTTGTACAAGAACATTGTCTGAATTTAGTCACCAACTTCAGTGAATGCTTCTTGACAGTATAACAAATGAGAATGGGTTGAAAACTTGTGGTTAAATAGAAGAAAAGAGTTCAGCCAGATACTACTTAGAGCCCAATACTGAATAGCTTTTAACATTTAAAATTGCTAATAATCATAAGCACTTCTTGAACCACCATTTTTTTCTCCTGCCATGCTATCCAATAAAACTAAGGAGTTTTATTGTGCTGAACAGGACACTTGGCTCAGTCTTACTAATATCTATTAAGTGATGAGGCAATTGTGTTCTGGAAAGCAAACACACCCTGGCTGGGTGTTGGAGTCATGACCTAAGGCAGGATTCAGGAGAAGCTTGTTAAGGATAGTTGTTTTCAGAACTCAATTATTAAGTTCTGCTCCTATGTGAACTGATGAACTCAAGAGGCAGGTTACTACAACATGACACAGCTGTACAAGTGGAAAACTTTGTGGCTGCAGCTTTAATATTTATTCATAAATGCTCAGGAAAAAAAATAAAATATTATTTGGACTCTTGTGTATTAGAAAAAGTGATCACTTGCCTCACATGTTTTTCCTTGTATATTCTGGATCTTAGTGGGTTCACAAGGCAGGCCTTGTCATCATCTTTTATTTCATTTTAGTCAAGTTACCTTATAAAACTGGAATCGCTATTATCTTCCTTGTCCTGATTTATCAAAGAATTTGGAAGTATGGCTGTCTCAAAGTTTGCAGTCCTAAAAATGTCTTTCACAGCTCTCAGACTATGCTGGGACAGTGAGAAACAAAGATGTTAATAACTTTCCCATGTATTTGAATACCTTTTATTTGATAAATCAGAAATGAATTTATAGCAATAACACCAAGCAAGTAATTTTTTTTTTTTTTTGTAGTGGGCATATTCTGTATAACAACTGGATAAAGTTCAGGCATTTTGCTGTAGTCTTTACTGTTTCTTTTGTTGCTGGTGTACAGCTGAGTCGGTACTATTTGGAGAAGATCTGAATATTCAAAGACCTCTTCAATTACTGCTTTCTCTACATTGTACAGCTAAATCACCTCCACATCAGATTTGGATAGAAATTCTAAAATTACCCTGTAGTGTAGCTGACATGTTATTGTTCTATACAAGTTGATTGACAATCGCCGTTTTCCTGCCTTTCTGCTGAAACTTTTTATTCCCTCAGCCTCTGGGCTAGAGAAAAGAGAATCATGACTTTAAGAGTAAACTGTTCGGCTTTCCTAGCGGACTTCTCTTACAGAAACAGCATTATGAGCAATTTCAGAGAAAAAGACTGATTTTGCCATTCAACATTACTAATACAAACACAGACATAATCCCTTTCCAAAGCGAATTTTTCATTTTTGAACCTATGAAGATCTCCTCTAAGGGATAAAATTAATTTTGTTTCTAGAACCTGGGTAGATAAATAGCCTAATGGATGAATTTATTTCACAAAAGGACTTGAAAACCAATATGGGAATTTTAGATACTCATCACTAAACACAGAATTATTGAAGGAAATTGAAAAGATGGTTTATGTTTTTCTGCTTCCTAGATGAGGAAATATGTTCAGCCTCCTTAATTTTAAATACTCTTTTAAAATCTTTTGATAAAAATCCATCCATGGAAGAGAATTTGTATTAAAAATGCTTCTCATAATATGATAATACATAACAACCAAAAAATGGAATTTTTTTTCCTTATCCTGTGGAAATATGCAGGCAAATAGAATCAGAAGAGCAAAAATGAATATATAGTGCAACACTCAACATTTTTGAATAGGGTTTGAAGTCTCCTGGTTTCAGGATGACAAGATAACAGTGAATGCTGTGAGATCCTTCAGTAAGAGTTGCTGCAGAGATGCAAAGCATTTATTATTTCTATATTTAGCAAATTCAAATTATTATAATCTTTATTCCAAAGCTAAGTAGCAAGTGAAGTTATGTACCCTTGACTTCATATCATGATTTTGATGTCACTATTCTGAAAAGGATAAGTTCAATTTGTTCTTTTTAAGGTACTGTTTGTGAAACTTCAATCTGGAATGCTTGCAGTCCACAAACAGAGCATACATTTCTGTACCTGATAAATATACATATATATATATTATTTTATTGAGATATATATTTAATACAAACAGACCTCAATAAATAATATGTATTTGATATTAATCTTTTATTAGAGTCTTGGGTTGAATGATTTGAGAATTCCAAAAGGAATTTTTTTTCTTCTTTTTCCCCATCAAATAATCCATTGGCAGAAGGTCATATCCTCCAGCCCAGAAAGCTAATAATCTTTTAAAAAATGAAAAGAGCATGTCACAAATGCAGATTTAAGTCACTTTCATAATCTGTAGAATCCAAGACAAGCGTATATTCCAATTAATCCCTACTCTCTTTTCTCTTGGTTGTGCTCTTTGAGTTTTTTTGGCCACTGAACTGCAGGGAGTCTGGCCATTTCACTGCCACTGAACCCTTTGGGCATTTTTTTACTGAGATAAACCAGTTGAGCTATTATTGATGATTCCTAAAGAATCAGTCTTGTTGACTTACTTCATTGCAAGAGTTGCTTTTCATTTTTGTTTTCAAAGCATTATAAATGCAGCCAAAACCATATTTCTTTATCTTCTACAGCAGAAAATTATCAGGCAACATGTGCAAGTCTGATAAAAACAGGAAAAGATACACAGAACAAGAATCAGAAGTATAGAAGGAGGAAGAGATACACTATGATGCATACAGGTAATATAATCAAGGTTAATATCAACCAAAAAAAGCTGGTATTTTTGGAATAGAAAAACAAAAGTTTGAGGTCAAAAAGTGTCAGGTAAACTCTAGTAGGCACCAATACCTGTCTAAGGAGCTAATGGGGTTACACTTGGGATTGAGAGGAAGGCTAGGTTTGTTTGCTCTGTGCTGGACATGAGCAAGCTGCCAGATGGCTCTTAGAGGGCAATTTATAGAGGCAATAGATGAGAGGATTAGGGCCTGAGCAACCTACTGGAGGAGGAAAGAATCTGGAAGAGCACCAAGAAGTGCACCAATGTGAATACCAGCTGCAGTTACAGCAGCTTTTTAAACAGTTGTTTTAATTACAAATCATTCTGGGATACACATTTGGTGTCCTTCCTAATTACTCAGTATGAGGTACAGGAAACATTGTGGCAAAGGTCAAGCTACAGAGACTCAGCATGAAAAATACTCAGATTAGCATGAAAACAAAGCAGAATGAAGAAACAGAAGCAGACAGCATAAAGCTTAATTTCTAGACAAAAAAATCCTGTACAGGCACAGAAATGAACACCAAGTCTATATTGAGAACTGCCTAAGGGAATAAAGATGAAAAAAATGAAGGCAAAGCTTTTGGTACTGTCTTACTGAGGAAAAAAAGTGATACCACCTCCAGGAATAACGCCTGAAGCACTGGCACACTCGTGTGTCTGATGAATACTAGAACCCATGAAGGACTGAGACTGTAAATAAATAAATGCCAGAAGGAGAAGACAAAATAGATCCATTACAAAATATACTCAGGGAAGCTAAGGGAATCCAGAAGGCCGACTAGAGATGGATCTAAAAAAGTGAACTATGCACTGTATTATGTGGCATATCAATCAGAGGGAATAGTGGCCATTGTTTTGGAATAGTGCAATGAGCTTGTGAAATTGACTGTGTCCTAACTCAGTGCTGGCTCTGCCCCGGGATGAAAAGGCAGCAATATAAGGTGAACACCTAACATCAAAGAGCAGCACCTGCAGTGTGATGGTAGTTGATCCAAACATTGCTCACATGCTGCAGCAGACAGCGTGTGACACAAGACTGATGAGTTTGCAGTTATGCTTCTACATCAAGAGCCAGCTAAACCTTCCTGTAGATTGCAGAACCCACTACATATAACCCATAAGAAACAGCAGTAATATTGACTGGACAAGTGAGCTTAACTATTCTGACTATTGGGGAAACCTAGTATTTTAGATGTTGCACCTCCTATAGGTGATCTTTCACATAAGAATAATTTGCTGCAGTTCTTAATTGGTCAGCCAAGGTAGCAGATGTCTCCTTGTAGAGTCCATAGGTAATAACCTATGTTTACATCCTTCCAGTGCTACATGACAGAAATTTGTTGTTTTATTTTAAAAACTTTTTTCCATTTCCTTTATTCTTATGTAGCAAATAATACACAGTGACCTTAAGAGTGTTTTTAAAACTACAAAGTCAAGTATTACAGAGAATGACAAAATTAAGGTCTCCTGTGATACAAAGTTCAGAAGATTTGGGAGTCTTGAAGAAAATAGGATATTTTTAAGTTCTATTCACAGAAAGGTTGTTCATTACTTCTCATGTCAGAAAGCTGAAGTCACCTTTCGGAAACATTTGACCTAAGTTTTAATTCAGTACAAACATCAGGGCTTATGCCTGGCTCAAAGACTCGTCATCAGGATATAGCTGACAACATTATTTCTATGGGAAAAGCTGTTGATCAAAACAGATGATACCTAAACATGAATATTTGTAATAAGTTCAAAGAACTAAGGTTAACAAAAAAAAAAAATTCAGTCAAAGAGTTTTCTATTTGTCAGATGTTATCTTACCAACTCCAGGTGGGAGCTGAAAAGTAACAAGGAGCTATCCAAGTCCAAGTGCATGAAATCAACTCACCAGTTTATAAAACCGCATGAGTACATGCTCTGAAAGACAGCTGCCAATCCTTTACAATTACTGACACGACTTGAACACATCTGAAAATGGTTAGAGACCTACGTGGAAGCATTTGAAAGGGCAAGGCAAAAGCTTAAGCTCGGTCCTACATTCATTTAGTTTTCTGGACCAAGATGATAAACATCACAGTTTATAAGCAGGCATGAAGATGCAGATGCTTACAGATCTTCTTAGTGGGTTTGTGAAAGGCTCCCACAGGAGATGCGTTCAGGCACAAAAGGAGCATGTGGCTGTAGTTCTTGAAAGGGAGTAAGTTCATTAGCTTTGGGCACAAAAAGAAACGGTGATCTAATCACAGGTTATTTTTATCAAGGAAACCAGTGATGCTTTCAAACAGCAGAAGTGATGTTATTGAAATTTCAACATCAATACATGGAAATGTGCTTCTGTCTGAGGAAGTAATTACTTATGACAAGTACATGGAGCAGGAAATAGCTTCCATGGTTCAGGGCAGGTTCTGAATTTTCACTAATGGAAGGCATCAGGCCATTGAACAAAGGTGGTGACAGATGAGTTAGTGGAAATAAAAGAATCATACCAAGCAGTTCAATAGATTGAAATAAAAATCTTATGATTTATCAGCTCTGAAGGATCTATGTGCCAAAGGCATATCTATAGCAGTGCATCTCAGCAAAAGATCTGCTTTCAAATATCCCTCTTCTCCCCACCAAAGGTGGTTTCTCTCCCCATAGGTCTTCAAGGCACCTCTGCCCTGCGGCCACCACGGCCAGAAGCCTTCTCACCATGCCCATCACCCTGCCTTTTTTGTAACTTCACCAAAGCCCACTGATTCGAGCCTGTTTATGGTAGAAGACTGAAACGGGTGTTGGTACACCCTCAGCAGCCTCCCAAGCCGAATGTGAAATGTAAGGCCACAGCGTTTTCTGCCGGCCGAGCCCGTTCAAGGGATGGATGAGGTCGCGGAAGGGCTACATTAGACTTCACCACAGAGCCACAACAAACATGTATGTGCAAGACAAGGGTGAGATCTGCTGCCATTACTGAGATCGAATTTCAAGTGAGATCTTCACGGGCTGGCAAGGCCGGGGGAGATCTAATATGTGACTAAGCCCCTAGCGTGGCGCAGAGCAGGGGCAGAACTCCTGCTACGCAGCCTTCATTCGACCGCCAGCAGAGAACGAAGACAAAGTCTGCGAACGGCGCAGAGAAGCCAGGCGGCCTCCATGCTCCCTGCCCGGAGGCAGCGGCACGGAGCATGCGCAGAGGCCGCTGCCCACCTTCCGGCGATTGCGGCAGCCGGAGCCCTGCGGACGAGGCGCAATAAGATGGCGGCCGCCCTGCCCGCCGGTTTCTGGGTCCGCGCCACCGCAGCCCTGCTCCTGGGATGCTGCGGCGCGGCGCTCGCTAGTGGCGTTCAGGTACGAAGACTGGTGGGAGCGGCCGGCGGGGACAGAGGGCGGGCAGCGCTGGGCCGCGCCGCAGGCTCTATGCTGCTGGTTCCCCCATCTCCTCCGCAGGCAGAGTCCATCCCGCTGCGGCTCCGGGGGCTGCGCTGGTGGAGCTGCCCCGAGGCTCTCGTAGCGCTCTAGGAGGGACCGCGTTGGCTTTGGCGGGCGCAGTCCGAGAGCTGCTCTGCCGAGCTGAAGAGCAGCCGGTACCCTGCGCCGCGCCGCCTTCCCCGGGTGAGGGGATCCTCCCCTGGCCCCGCCTCGCCCTGCCCCCTGGGCGTAGCGCGGGGGGCGGCGGGGGGCAGCCCACCCGGCCGCGGGGAGTTCGGGAGGGCTGGGTTATAGTGCGGTGCCTCCCAAAAGCGAGGGGGGTCCTTAGGCACGTGGAACTTGTTAATACTGTTTAAAAAAACAAACCCTGCCTTTTAATAGATCCACATGTTTCTGAAACACGCTTTCTCTTTGGTTGTGTAATGTAACTTCAGTAGTCGGTGTTTTATGTTCCTTTTCCGGAATTTTTGCTGGCGAAGTTATGTGCGAATAATTTCTTGGGTTACAGAGCAGGGTGGGTGCTGGGCTCCGGCTCACCTGGGCTCGGTTACCGTGTGCCCACACCTGCGGTTCGCAAGTGTGAGGCATTTACACACAGAAGGAGCCAATATACTTTTTTTCAGGTGGGAGTAATTTCTCATTTGGCTAATGGTAATGTCTTCACAGTGCCCACACTACATCTGGAGTGTTGCTGGCGTTTGAAGTCAGTTTTATTAACAAATTGCTATACTTGAAATTAATTACAAATGGAAATATTTTTAGAGTCTTTGGATTACTAATTAAACTGCAAATTGTTTGCTACTCCAGGTACAGCATGCTTTACATATATTTTAAAAAACTTTTTCTGTGATTGTGTTTTTCACGAGATCACAGGTTTCAGCCCAGTAACCCTCAGCGAGTTAAGAGTCAGACTAAGAATTAGCAAGTCTAGATTCTTGTCGTGTGACAGATTTGTTCCTTTACCTCTAGGAAGTCTTATCCCCTTTCTGTGTCCTGATTTATGCTATCTGTTAAAGAAAAAGGGCCCTTTCCTTTGCAAAGCACAGTGGGAACTGTGGAAAACACAAATTATATAGAGAAGGTTGTTGCTGCCGCCATAGCTCCTGATTTTGGAAGATAGAAGTAAACCACCTTGGATTTAAAATGGGTTAAAATTGCAGATTCACTTACCCACTTTTGAAAAGATGAGAGGATCAGTGAATATAGAAATTAATCCAATAAATTAATCCCTTTTTTCATTAAGGAAGGAACTGTTGGTCAATAAATGATTTTATTTAGTTCTTGGTGTGTCCTTTGGAATAGAGATGTGTAGGCTTTTCATTTTAACTAAGCTGAAAGTGACTAATAGTTCCTTTCTCCTTTGCTAGTTAATAAGTTTCAGGGAAAAATTTGGAGCAATTAGCTTGCATGAAATGTGTAAAATGGAATAAGAAAGACTACCACTTTTGAAGCTTTTGTAAGGTTTATTTAGCATTAAGGTGTGGTAAATACGTGTTGGACACTGTTTTGTGGAAACAAAAAAATATGGGTAGTCCCTTCTTATTGCTGGAAAACATCTACAATTTTCTTCATCTTTCAGGATCAAGCAGAACACTTCTTTAGAAGTGGACATACAAATAACTGGGCAGTTTTGGTAAGTGGTGGTCCAGGTTGTTTCCTTCCAATAAAGTTGACAATTTTTCATCATAATTGCAACAGTCACTCAATAATTCTCTTCATTTGAAAGAAATGGAAAGATAAAGATTTGGAAAGGAATAAATTTGAAATTGTGCCTGGAAATTTATTACACTTCAGTAAAATAATCTTTTCAGTGTGACTGCATTTCAAGCACTCAAAACATCTAGCTACATGGCAGGATTCATGAAACAAAAGTTCTGACAGCATTAAAACAAATTATCATACTGCATATTGAACAAAAGTGTAATTCTGATATCAAAGAAGTGTATCTGACCAGAAAAGGTACCATATTCTGATTTTTGTTCTTACTCAGTCTATTAACTTGTGGTAACAGGCTTAGAATAAAATAAATTCAGGCAGCATAATGTTTTGATCAACTGTTCTTATCTTAGTTGTTTTTTTTTATTTGCCATGAATCTTTTATTAGCTTTGAGTCATGCTGCACAATTGGTTCTTAATCACAATTCAGGTCTTAATGACAAATTTGTTTCAGAACACTATTGTAATTACTCAGTAGCAGCTGTTTGTTTTCCAGATACTAAAGCTGAGCAATATAAAAGGGAAGTTAAGAGTAATTAATTGACTTAGAAGGAATAATTTCTATACTCTACAGTGTACAAACTTGAAACTATTAAAACATCAAGTACTGCTTTAACACAATTAACAAACAGGTGCTTTTATTAGTACCCATAAAAAACACATAAAGAAAGTGGAAAATAAGGTCCAAGGAGTTGTACTTTCTGTCCTCAAGGATTCTCTCTTGGTTATATTTTTCAATAGTTCACGATAAATCTTTATAACAATTGCTACTAATTTTTTAAGCAGTAAAATAGGGAGGGTTTTGCAGCTGTTAGGCACTTAAAGCATAGACATATTTCCCACTGTGTTGTAAGGGAGGTAATGGAGGAAAGGGGCAGATTGTAATATCTTGCAATGTCACAGCTAGGTTGGCCACAGTTAGTTTTCAGAGCTGTAAGTCTTTCTGAAAGGCAAATGTTCTCAGTGGACCGATTCCCATGGGCTTTTTTTCAAGTTCCTGACTGAGGGGATGGTCACTACTCAAAGGGATCCTTTCGGGCTGAATTTTTATTATTGTTTAAGCTGCTACTCATTTCTTTTTAGGAAAAGGCTACAGAAAAAGGTGTTATACTACATAGCTTTAAGTAAAGATGTTTCTTTAAATAAGAACTGTACATTTAAAGCTGAAAAAATTAAAAACTTTCTTAAATGCGTATTCTTGCTTCTCTGTTTTTGTGGTTTTAAAGTCACCTCTTCTAGAATGCTTCTTCCTTTGTCTATCTGAAAGCCTTGTAAAAGTGAAGAAAATTGTCTCCAAAGGAGAATTGATGTAATTTGTGTGGAATACACAAACTTGAACTCCTTTGAGATTTTTGAGAATTTGTATTCAGATTTTGGTTAGAGCTCACTTAGCGCTTACTTGATTATATATGACTCCTTAAATACAAATGTCAGAGTATTTTCCCTTGTGTGTGGCTTCTGCATGGATTCACTTATGCCTTTGTGCAAAATGTGCCCAGAATGGGTTTGCTGTTGAGATGAGAACTCTTTCTTTGATTTGACTTCCATTTGATATGGAGAAAACAAATGAAAAAATTTTGCTTATCCACTTACTATTGCTGAATTACTCCCTTAAGTGCCACTTTCTATACTTAGTGGGGCTCATGACAGTTTTTTTGTGAGCCAGTATGTAAAGAATATTTTTTTTTTAGATAAAACCTTATTTTCAGCATTGGTTGCTTTGCTATAATGAAGATTTATGCAGGTTATATCATGAGTTTCTTGGTGTTGCTATTTTCTTTTTGATTTGTTTACTCGTTTGTTGATACTTCTGTAATCACTGTCTTCTGAAGCAATGTGCCAGATCAGTTTGTATCTTTTACACCAATATGCTTTTTTTTTTTCCTTTTCCTTAATTCAAGGTGTGTACATCTCGATTCTGGTTTAATTATCGTCATGTGGCAAATACTCTTTCAGTATACAGAAGTGTCAAGAGACTGGGCATTCCTGATAGGTGAGAGAATCTTTGTGAATACAATTCCTTGTAAATGTGCTATTAAAGTTCTCCTGTTGTCTGAAGCAGTTTAAAAATATATTTATCATTCAAGTTTAACTGGATAAAAGTAAAAAGGAAGGATGTAATCACATCAGTGTGTTGAAAAGTGTGGTGATGTTTTTCAAAAGAAAAAGCAACAAGTTACATAATAAAGCTTCCAGTTAGAATAGGCTAATTAGAGTAAAAACATGAGGAGGTATTTGGCCACTAAAATGTACCACATAGTATATTAGTGAAAGCATAATGTGAAAATGGGTAAATGCACTCAGCAATGACAATACTACTCTGAGAAATGGCTTTTGCTGTTCTTTCCTTTCAGCGTGAAGATGTTAGCAGCCCTAACTGTACTAAATATAAGACTTCCATGTCTGCAACTACACTGAGTCTCTAAAGGCCTTTACCAAAGCAGTTCCTACATATTGAAAGTAGCCATGAAAAATCCATTTTGCACAATGTTTTTATGGAAACCTGGAGCGTTGTCCATCAAATTGTGCTTCTCATAGTACAATGGTTAAAATGGCATCCTTTTTTGACAACAGGATTAGGAAGGTGAACAAACTGTTCTGAAGTGTCATTTAGTTGTGTTCCTACTCAAAGTTCTGAGGGTATTGGCACAGTTCCATCCAGCTGTTTTGGAATGCAATTTACTTATACCAGAACAGTGGAAGCAAATTTTAGGTGCCAACATCCATGGAATAATAGGCTATATAATGGACTTCTGTGGAAATCCTGGTGGCCCTTTTTTTTAAAGTTAGTTTAGGGAATTGGTAGTTTTCTCCAGCATGTCTGGAGAGGCATGACCCATTTCATCGTTGCAAAATTCATTTTTTGCTGGCTTGTATGGCATGTCCAAAACTGGAGACCCCACTTAGCTTCCACTTAACTGCGAGTGCAATGGCAGTATCATCCTGTGTTTCTGCACACAGTGGCCCTGTTGAACCAGGTTTCTTCCAAAGGCTTCTGCCAGCCTAGGTCCAGGCGAGTCCGTATCATAAAGTTGCTAATGTCAGCTACTCTTGTACTCATCTTTGGCCTAACTTAATCCTGGAGATAAATGACAGTTAGCTGCATTTCCACATGTGGTATCTTTATAATAGTGAGGAATTACATATGGAAATAGGTTATAACTAAGCTAAGTTTCACTTACAATTCCAGGAATGTTCATAATGTTATAAGCTATTGTTGTAATCATGGGACAGTGTTGTTGTAATTTCCGTTTGACTGTTACGTAAAAGTAGATTGGCTGAAATATTTTTGTCTTGTTTTCCATAGTCACATTGTCCTGATGCTAGCAGATGATATGGCATGTAATCCCAGAAATCCCAAACCAGCTACTGTGTTTAGTCATAAAAACATGGAGCTAAATGTCTATGGAGACGATGTGGAAGTGGATTACAGAAGCTATGAGGTGACTGCACTTTAATTAAATCATTTGGTCTTTGGTTTTAGTGTCTTACTAGTGACATTACTACTTTTGGGCTGGGCTTTCATTATCAGCTGATAATGTTTAAAACACATAGCCCTCCCCACTTTGATGCTTGATGAAGATACAACACTGAGATAGAGGTATGGGTTTTTTGTCATTCTTTTTTCCTGAGTATGGATTTGTTGTTAGTCTTTGAGCTTGCCTGAAGAGGGAGTGGTGTTTTATAGGGTGTTTTACAATCACCATCCAGGTGGGGTTTACCTGATCACTCAAAGACTTATGTAACTGAAATTGATCTTGTTTTTCCTTTTCTGAGTTGCAGAGGGAATTTAAACTTTTATTTTTCCATGGTAACACACACTGATGTTGGAGCATTTTCTGAGTACTTGAGGAGCTTTGGCAGAATAAAGCTATGCACTGACAGGTTTTCAGATCAATGAAAATGTATTTGGAATCGTAGAATGCCAGGTTGGAAGGGACCTCAAGGATTATCTGGTCCAACCTTTCTAAGTACTACTATAGTTTATATGAGATGGCTCAGCACCCTGTCAAGTTGAGGTTTAAAACTGTCCAATGTGTGGAATCGACCACTTCCCTTGGGAGACAATTCCAATGTTTGATTGTCCTCATGATGAAAAATTTACCTCGTGTCCAATCGGAATCTCCCCAGGAGCAACTTGTGCCCATTACACCTTGTCCCTTCCATGTGACTCCGTGTAAATAGGGAGTCTCCATCTTCTTGGTAGCCACCCCTTAAGTACTGCAACTATAATGGCAGTAGACCTACTGGATATAGTAAAGCAACAGGGATAAAGTATAAGGTACCATACGACTGAACCTGCAGTAAAACCTCAAACAGAAAATGCATGTTTATGCAGTTTATACCATGCAATATTACATCTAGTTAGAATCACTGCATATTTTAGTGTTCCATTATTTAATTTATGTAACCCAGGCTAGTATTGTCAATCAATATTTTTCTCTTAAGAAAATTACTTGATGCTTCTATTCATAGGTTACTGTGGAAAATTTCTTGCGTGTATTAACAGGAAGAATCCCACCAAGCACACCACGATCTAAACGTCTTCTTTCTGATGACAGAAGCAATATTCTAATATATATGACAGGTAATTATAGGTTTCTGCATACGATTTATTGATGTTTATTAATCATTTGGATGTGCCTGTTTGAAAGCATGAAATCTCATCAAGAGTCCAAACAAACAAAAGGATCAACAAAATGATTCTTGTTCTTTTTATTTTTTTTGACGTCATACTAATAAAGAAAAAAAAACCTGTAAGTACTTAGAAAATATATTTTCCAGTTTAAATGATGTATGTGTACTGTTCTTACTGTACTAAGAATCTGTTTGGAGAAAGGAGTTGTGTTTGCCTTTCTTTAGAAAAATGGGCAACCAGGATGAATATCTTCCTTTAACCTACATACTTGCCTAACTTCTGATTTTTCTGTCAGGCCATGGTGGAAATGGTTTCCTAAAATTTCAGGATTCTGAAGAAATAACAAATGTAGAACTTGCTGATGCCTTTGAACAAATGTGGCAGAAAAGAAGGTAGGAAAAAAAACATTATTTAGAGGTTAAATACTGTATTTCATGAGCATGCCTGAAAGAACTGGTAGGACTTGCATACCTTCAGCAGCAATACTACCTATTGTCCCTAAACTTTCATGGAAGTTTGCATTCAGTAATAAGAGTTTTAATTTTTGTTTTCAGCTTCCTGCAGCTATAGGTGCTCAAATATTTTGGTTTGACTGAACTCGCATCTTTCAGTCAATCTGTGTGAGCTCTCCTCTTCCTTAGGTTCCTAGCAGCTGTCCTGGTAGCTAAAAAGCCAAGTATGAATATGTTGTTTCAATTTAAAGAGAGTTGGGTAAGGAGGCTGTTTTCTTTCTTTCAGGTACAATGAATTGTTGTTTATTATTGATACTTGTCAAGGAGCATCCATGTATGAACGATTTTATTCACCTAATATAATGGCCTTGGCTAGCAGCCAAGTTGGAGAAGATTCTTTGTCAGTAAGTAGATTTTGGTGATCCTGAAGACAATTTTCAGAATGCCTGAGATAAAAGCACAGGTCCTATTGACTTTTAACTAAACATTTCCCTTCTAATTGCTGAATGTGTAAGGTGCTTAGTTACAAAGAGTGGTTTTGAGTAAACTTTTAAGCATACTTTTCTGCTTGTTTTCATGTGGTGTCCCAGAGAACCAGGCAAATGATGGATTTCTATGCTTGCTGGCCATTTTATGCATTGCCTAGGTGTCCTGGTGTGAGCCAGGATGAAGCCAATTTTCTTTTTACTGATTCTTCTATCACTAGGATTTCATTAAAGCTGTCTAGTTTAGTTTTCAATCTGGAAGCCTCTCTCCTTATTTGTTCTCTCCTTTCCCTATCTGGGTGGGAGGGGGAGGGCATAGAGAGCATTGTTGTCATTTGTTTAATTGTTGATCCTGTGTTAAACCAGGACACCAGGATAGGAAGAAATTTTATGGGAAGACTACTGAGAGATATGTGTGGGGAATATTCAATATAGGATTTCTTGTACTTGTTTTAAAAGAGAAGTAATACCCACTACCTTTCACCTGCTGTAATTATATCCCAGCTGAATTACAGAAGGAGTGATAGGAGAGAGATCCTAGCCAGATCAAAACCAGCAGGTCGGGGTTACCTGAACCCGCACAGTGCTGTAAGATAAGATGTCTTTCCCAGCCCTGTTTTCCAAGTCCTAGGAATCTTGGGGCAGCCCACAAATTTGTACTGGACCATTAAGGAGTTCCCTGTTTTTTGGCAAACATGGAGATTACCACGATATAGTCTAGAAAAATAAATATAGACTGTATTACTCAGCTTGTCAGCAACAGGTTTCTTCACAGCCAGACATTTTCTTTGCCTAAGAAAAAAACAAACAACAGCTTAACTTTTGTAACGTGTTATTAAATTCTGTTCCCTCTCCTAAATACTGAATTCTCTCCTGCAAATGTCCAATAACTGCTGTGTGTTGTTTTAAGCATCAACCTGATCTTGGGATTGGCGTTCATCTTATGGACAGATACACATTCTATGTGTTGGAGTTCTTGGAAGAAATTCATCCATCCAGCCAGACAAATATGAATGACTTAGTAAGTAGAATACTCAAAATTCATGAATATTCTAATGACTCCAACAGTTTCAAAACGCATTTATTTTGTCTGCAGAGTTCTTCAAATGCTTTTGTTTCTCTTGCTGTTTCTTTCAGAGGCATCTTGGGAGGGTCTTTTTGCCATTATTAAATGTACTCGTAGTGTAACACTTAAAAGATTGTCCTTAGTGTTAAAGTGGTTTGCTGACTACAAAAGAAATTAAGCAAAATTAGCCATATCTTTTCTATTAATTGAAAACTGATTAAAGTATTCATTTCAATAGTATTTGTGGAGTATTTGCACATGGAAAATGATAGTAGGAAGCTTCTAAAATCAGCTTAGTGGATAGCAGACACTTTGCAGATGTGGAAAGGCAGCCATTTATACTGTTTTGCAAAAGTGATTGAACAGTTAAAATTCTAAGTGTGTACTCACAAATGCTTGCAAAGACTAATTTCTCTGTATATCTGCTTAGATTACAGAGCAAGATATGTCAGAATCCATCAGTGTTTGGCGTTAATTATATCTTAGGTAAATATTAATAGCAGCTTTCAGTATGAGGCAGGAGGGAAAAAATTAATGACCACATAACTTGTGACAAAATTTATGAAAATGCATCGATAACAGTTAGATGTATAGACTGGTAAGGTGACATAAAAAGTAACTATATTTTATTTACTCTATTAACACTTTATACCTGTTCCAATACTAGTTTCATTGTAGTAATACATTATGCTTTGGTGCCTCGTACCTGTAAATCCTGCTGTGCTGTGTCAGTGATCTAAGAGCCACCACTTACCGAACACATTGTCTGTGATTCATTGCAGTAAAAGGAGCAGCTGCTCAAAAGTTTTATCCCTCTCTCTGTCTACAGAGGGTGGTGTTAGCCTGGCAGCTAGATGTGTAGTAGAATTCACTCTGAACAGCCCACGCTTGACAGATTTTATGTTGATGGAGAATTGATTCAGTGACTAAGATTCAGAACTCTTTAGTGCCATGGGGATGAAATTCTGTCCTGTAATTTAATACCTTCTGATCATGGGACACAGATAACTTTAAAATAAATCTTGTTAAAGAAGAATATGCAAGTTCTTTATTGATTAAGTATCTTCTTCTAGCCAATTCATTCACAGCACTTCAGAACTCTGTTCTGTAAACCAGAAAAGGAATTGCTGTTTAAAAAAGGAGTAATAAAAGATGTACAGTGGTTTCTGCTATATAAGACATCATATTTCAGCAAACATGGCCTCTTGATTTCAAGTTGGTGCTTTTCAGGCCTTCATCTAAAGTTTCCAAAATGACATGGTTAGTCCATGGTAAGCTTATAAGCCCATTTATTTGTCAACAGTTACAGGGGATACTTTGTCACCGGAATGTACTGTTAGTGTTGTGCTGGTTTAAGAAGAAAGATACACTGCTTATCCAAGTCTGATTTTAAAAAAATTAACACTTTCCAAACAGGATAAACATTAGGTTACTCATTAGTTAATAATTTTAAAGCTAGTTAATGTTCAATTGTCTAATCTTCTGATAGGTCAAATATCTGCTCTTTTAGAAGTACCATGTATTTGTTATACCGTTTCTATCATGTCACCACTTTTCTTCAGCCACTCTTAAAACAGCTTTCTCTTCACATCCACCTAAGATTTGGATATTGCTTTCCTGCAAAGAATGAGACATCTTTTTTCATAATCCACTCCACCTACTCCCCACCTGCTCCATCTGTGTTGCTAAGGGATAGCATAAAGCTGAGCAAGTGACTTTCAGTTTGGTCACAATTCCAAAAAAGTAAAGACTAAATTGAAATGTCATAGATTTGAACTTCTAAAATAAGATTCAAATAATTTTCTAAAGGAGATCTCTTTTGTTATAAAATAGCTAAAAATGTTAAGAAAAATCAAGATAACAAAGTTGCCATTTGGGGAAATAGTTTAGCTTTATTATTGTTTTATTTTAAACATTTGGAAAAATTGACACGTGAACAAGTGAGTTTCATTTGGCCAGCATTTACCTTTTCTTTTTTCGTCAGAAGACCACAGTTACTAGTGTTAGTGTGCTGTGGTGTAACAGCTTTGCAGTTTCTTTTCTCACAGTGGTTCTGGATAGGTAGATTTTTAATACTGAAGTCATCTTCTCAGTGCTATTGCACATTTTTTTTCAAGATGCATCTCTGCATCTTATGGTAGTAAATTGTGGGACAGGTTAGAAAATGGTTGGGTGCAGTATTAGTTTCCTACTTTCAGTGCTGATGCAGTTGTTTTGGGACATTTACACTCCTTTGAGAGTTTGGAAGAGAGACTTAATGGTCTAACTGCAGCATAGATTTATGCATCAAATAGCAGGATTAAAACATATTTAGCTTTTATAGCTTACTTCAGAGACTTAGTTTTTATGTTTGTGCCCTTAGTTGGAGCAGTTGAAGAAAATTGATTGCATTTTGCTGAAACTGAATCTTAAAAGGGTTTCTGTGCCTTGACAAGTGGCTTTGTATTGGAAGTGTGATGCTGATGAGTGCAGTTCATTTTCACTTCACAGGGGGGATAACAGAAAGATTTGATCTGCCCCTGTCTTGTCTTCAGAAGCTGTGAGATACTCTGCCAACAAGGGAGTTGGGAATAATTAAAAAAAGAGCTTAGTGGATATGTGTGCTCATATCCTTCGGTTCAGGTAAAGGTGAAAGTGAGCTCAGGTCTCCCTGGGCCAGCAGCCTAATGCCATATGCTTACAGGCTTAGACAAAAAAGACAAGGTATGAATGAGAAAGTAATGGAGCAGAAGGGAGGAACTGGGAGGTAGAATCTGTCCTCTATGAAGAAAGCCATTTTGTTTTCTCTCGGGGAAAATTTTTAATGTAGGGCTCTGTTGTCCTATGAGAAGGAACTACACAAGCCAATGTATTTTGTGTCAGGCTGAGCACAGAATTTCTGCTAGGAAGTGTGGACTGAAACTCACAGGTTTTGTCTGTTGAGTATCTTTATTAATGATCTAGATGAGGGAATTGAATCCTTCCTAAGTAAGTTAGCAGATGAAACTAAACTGGTTGGAAGTGTTGATTTGCTTGAGGGTAGGAAGGCTCTGCAGAGAGACCTGGACAGGCTGGATCGATGGGCCAAGGCCAATGGTATGAGGTTTAACAAGGCCGAGTGCCGGGTCCTGCACTTCGGTCATAATAACCTCGTGCAAAGCTACAGACTTGGGGTGAGTGGTTGGAAAACTGCATGGTGGAGAAGGACCTGGGGCTGCTGGTTGACAGCTGACCTAACATGAGCCAGCAGTGTGCCCAGGCGGCCAAGAAGGCCAACGACATCCTGGCCTGCATCAGCAATAGGGTGGCCAACTGGAGTAGGGAGGTGATTGTGCCTCTGTACTCAGCACTGGTGAGGCCACACCTTGAATACTGTGTCCAGTTCTGGGTCCCCCACTACAAGAAGGATGTTGAGTTGCTGGAGCGTGTCCAGAGAAGAGCTACCAGGCTGGTGAAAGGCCAGGAGGACAAGTCCTATGAGGAGAGGCTGAGGGAACTGGGGTGGTTTAGTTTGAAGAAGAGGAAGCTGAGGGGTGACCTCATTGCTCTCTTAAACTACCTGAAAGGAGGATGTAGGGAGGTGGGAGTTGATCTCTTCTCTCCAGTGAATAATGACAGGACGAGAGGGAATGGCCTGAAATTCCACCAGGGGAGGTTTAGGCTAGATATTAGAAAGAATTTATTTACTGAGTGTTTGGACACTGGAACAGGCTCCCCAGGGAGGTGGTGGAGTCACCATCCCTGGAAGGGTTTAAAAGAAATATAGATGTGGTGCTTAGGGACATGATTTAAACATTGAATGGGTAGATAAAGATTATGGTGGGCGGATTTAGGTTATGATTGGACTTCATGATCTTCAACATCTTTTCCAACCAGGTTGATTGTGTGATTCTGTGATTCTGTCATAATCTGGGATAATTGAGATTGCATCTGCATTCAGCTAATTAGGACCTGTGATTTTGTCCCAGGAATGCAACCTTCTAAGAGTTGACCCATGATGTTATTAGGTATATGAGCTCTAGATTCAGTGACTGATGGACCTGTTTGTGAAAATTTGAAAACCTGGCTGGACATGTTCCTGTGTGATCCACTGTAGGTGATCCTGCTCTAGCAGGGGGGTTGGACTAGATGATCTTCAGAGGCCCCTTCCAACTCCGACAACTCTGTGACTCTGTGGCTAATTTGTAGGTTTTACAAGATATCTCTGTGAACTTAGTGTACACCTTTGATATTTGAAGATCTTAATTCTGCATTAATTTGCAAGCTATAAACTAGAAACAAAACTAAGAGACTTTTTCTTTACAATCAAAATGTAAGTTCTTGCTTCTTTATGAAGCCTTTACTTTTAGCTGTTTATCAAGCCTTGTTTAGTCTTGCCTGCCTCCCTTTGGTAAATACAAAGAATTTATACCCACTTGTGCTTTTTGGAAGGTTATAGCAGTATTGCTGCATCTATATCAGAAATACATTTGTGCATTTCTGGTGGTTGGCTTTCACAGAAGGATTTCTAAACTCAAATGGCATAATTGTGAGAAGAAAGGTTTTCTGAAATGCATCAGCAGGATGTTTATGCCTTTTAATGTTTTTGTTCAATCATTTTTTTCAGCTATGGAGTGTATACTGAAATTAATGCAAGTTGCACGTGGTATTTGTCTTTCTTTTTATAGTGTTTTCACTTTGGAAAGTGTATGTAGAGACTATTGATGAATGTGGGACAGGATATGATTGTCCATCTTGGTATCCAGTTTCAGGTCTGTCCAAAAAGTTTGTGTGTTTCCACACCTGGGCACCGAACTGATCTCTTTCAGCGAGACCCACAAAGTGTTCTGATAACAGACTTCTTTGGCAGTGTGAGAAAGGTGGAAATTACAACAGAGACGATTTCTTTGGACCATGATGTAACTGGTTTTGAAAGCAAGTAAGTAGTCATTTAAACTTGATTTGTGTAGCTCTGTGCCACAGAAACAAAACAGTCGTATAACTGTCAATGAAAGAAGAACTGTGATTACCTGTAATTTCTTAAAAAGAATCAGGGAGTTAGTATGGACCTGCTACTACTGATCGAGTTGGGATTTGCCAGCTGGAAACTTTGTTTAAACATGCTCAGCCCTTTACTCAGTCTTATAAATAAATACTGCTAAAAAGCCAAGATGTGGATGTTAACAACAACATTAGTCTAAAATTTTCTTCTATCCTTAACATTTATTCTTCAATATGCAGAAACATTTTGTTATTGTAAATTCCTGCTTGTAACAGTTTACTCCCTCAGATAAACACTGAGTATAAGCCATCAGTTAGTTGTTTCATAACAACTAGCTTTTTAATAAATACTTTGGTTCTCTTCTGTGGATTCTCTGGCTTTTTGACATTAACTGTTCTGAGAATTTCTGTTGCTGAGATGCAATGATTCATTTGATCAAAGTTGCTGGTGCAAGTTAATTGATAAAAGTTTTAATGGAGCTTCCTTTATTTTCTGGATGAAGGAAGAGTTATAAACTACTTTGTATTTTTGGTATTCTATTGCCACCTATCGGGAACATGTAAAGGAAGACATGCTTGTACTGTAGAGTTTATTTAGCATTGTACTTCCATTTCTGTTACTTCTTTTATGATTCATGATACTTTCCTCTAGAAGGGGAAAACAAAATGATTGAAATAGTCTGCAATACCAGGGATTAAGTATTTTTTCAACCCATGAATTTATATAAATTATTGCTACCTTGTTGTTTACTGTTGCTCAAATCAAAGGAGATAGTGGATAGCAAGTCAGGGGAGGTTTAGAGTGGACATAAGTATTTCTACTGAGATACTGAGCACTTCTACTGTATAGACAGTGATGTGGAGTGCTTAATAAACTCCTTAAACAGAATTCTGAGGTCAGTACTTCTTGGTATGACAGTGATCTGTTTTGCTACAACAATTTAAGCATTACAGCTTGAAATGAATTTATTAATTAAAAATGTTAATGCTTTTTAAAAATGCAATTTTAGAGGGTCGGCTCTTCAAGAACTAGTTACTAGGTACAACTCTGGTTTTATTTAAAGAATACTATAAATGTTACACACATTTATTTCTTAGGGTGTTAAGAAGTCACAAATTATGTGATCTTTGACTAGATACTACTCAGATTGTCCATATTCTTAACGTCCCTAGTTGTTAGTTAAACCATTCTGTGCCTTTTGGGGGTGTGATGGCTGTTGACACCCCAGATTGCACTCTGATGTAAAATAGCTGAGAAGATGGGGCTAGCACAGCCTGGTTTATTCTTTTTGGTGTAATTGGGAGAGATCTAAACCAAACTCACTAAAAATTAAGAATCCTTCCAAATTAGTAATAATCTTGGTCATGCCTAATACTGTTTTAAAAGCCTTTGTGAAGTGGAAAAAAGTCATGTAGAATTGAACTTGTGCCCCTCAAGGATTTGCAAAAAGTATTTACCAGGAAGAATCGTACAGATCACAAATACATGCTGCTAACACAATTCTGATGTATTACATTGGTTACTGAGTGTGGAGATCTTTCTTTATTCTGACAAAATCTATGCAGAATCTTCAGTCTTTTCCTTTTTTCTGTATTGCATTCCAGTTACTATTTTTTTCCTAGAAGATAATTTCCAGAAGTTGTATTGGTTTAATATTTGATACGGTCTCTTGGTTTCATTCCTTCATTTCCTCTTTGTTTTATTCTTCCTTCACTGTTAGATTGATACCTTTTTCCTTTTACACAGTGGTGGCAGTAGAATGCTACAGAATATTCATATTATGAAGCTTAACCAGAAAATGAAATACAGACCTCAGCTCTGATGCAGTCTGTATTAGATCTGATTTGTTTGTTTTTAAGTTGTGTCATGTGCACATAAGGGCATTAAAAACAAACAAAAGAGGGAAACTACTGATTCCACAGGTAATGATGGGTAAAGAAGATGCCATCATGTGAGTCATGAACATGTATTGGAATAGTACTGCTGACAGATTGTTCAAGTTTTCATCGAACCTACTGCTGTGACTTTGCCAAATCTTTTCAATAGAAGTTTGTTCTTTTGTTACATGATTGCTTAGCAATTACTTTGTAATACAGATCCACTCCCAAGACGTGTATGAGTTATAGCTGTGCAACCAAATGAGAACTGCCAGTTTCATGTTGAGCACAAGCTGTGACATTTGACAAGTGAGGCCTTTGAAGTTTCTTTTGGCTTGGACTTGCACAAAGAACAACTACTAATTAACCCAAAGAAGCAGCTTTCTTTCTATCCATGTAGTAGTAGGTGAATATTTGTGAGTAAAAGCTTTAAAAAAGAAAAAGAGGAATCCTGTGTTGTTTCCTTTCTTCATAGCAGTTTCAATCTAAGCTATGTTCACTTCAAAGGGCTTGTTCTGCAGCTGCGTGTCCTGACTGGGCTTGGAGCTGCCAGTGTTAGCAGAAAACCTGACAGTCTAGGGGTCCTGGGGTTTCAGCTGATTATATTTTGTCTAAATCCCCATGAAAGAGCAAAAAGTAAACATTAAGGAGCAGAAGTAATCCTGCATCTTTGGAGAAGGAGCCTTGCAGAATTTAGTGCATCTAATAAATTAGGAATGTCTCTCTTAAACTTCGGTTGTAACTCTGCAGGCAGTTGGAACACTTCCTCCTTTTCAGCTCCTGTCATGAGGAAAAGATATGTATCAGCATAAAGGGTTGCTAGAAATTGGGATGAATATTTCTCTTGAGGGTAGTAAGAACTGAATTAAAGACAGCATCAAATAAAACCATCCTTGTTTCATTGCTTTTGAGAATTGAGCTTCATATTTAATACTTCTGTTAAGAATTGTGGTACTACTGGCAGTGACTGTTTTCCTAAAAAGAAATAAATTGGCCACTTGTGTTAGGAAGGATGCTTGTGTAACAGAGTAATTGTGAGTAATTGGTTCATTTGCTGTATCTTAATAGCTAATGTTCCCTCAATCTATTTTTTGTATGTGTGTTAGTGTCTCTTTTCTGTCTCTTTCCTCTTCTTTCATCTTTTCCACCAGTTATTTTCAGTTTGATGTACTTAATAAGTAAAGTTGCTATTGTGTGTTCCTGAATCCATGGGGATCCAGTTTGTGAACCAATAGCTAATTTTTTTGGGTACTCGATGAAGTTCAGCTCTGTGGGCTTTTCTTAAAATAAAAAAGGCTGGGTTTGTTCTAAAATTACTGTTCATTTTTTACCAGACACCTCAGATTTGTAATTCTTTTAAGTTTTATAAATAATTTTTAGGACCAATTCTGAAAGCTTTTGTTCCCTGAGAAATTCCCAGTTCTCATTTGCATCCTGATTTGTTGCTATGTCATGATAAATTCACATCAGCTTTTTTCCCCCTCCTTGTATTTTCCACCTATGCTTTATGTGAAGGCTGTAAAAGATGAAAGTTGCTGTGTTTGTTCTCCATTGCAGAAGTAGGTTTGTGCTGTCCTCCACACGGTGCAGGAGGTGGCCTTGGCTGAGCCCCAGCCCACATAAGGGAGACGTGAATGTGCCTCAAGTTGTCACGTTGGGAAAAATTTCTTCACTGGAACGATTGTCAGGCTCTGGACCAAGCTGCCCGGGGAAGTGGTGGAGTCACCATGCCTGGTGGGATTTAAAAGGCGTGTAGATGTGGCTCTTAGGGACATGGTTTAGTGGAGGACTTGGCAGTGCTCTGTTAATGTTGGACTCGATCTTAAGCGTCTTTCCCAACCAAAACGCATCTATAGTTGGATGATGCTGTGGCTGCCGCGGGCAGCAGGTGGCAGGATTGGAACGGCCGCGGCTCCGCCACGGGCTGCGGCCCCAGCGCGGCCGGTCGGGGGCTTCTGGTGACACTGGTGTGGAAGGGAAGGCTTGGGGGGGCTGAGTCTATGTCGCTCCCACCCCCGCGCCCCCCTTTGCAGGGTCAGTTTGAAATTGCTGTAGATGGGGAACGGGAAGGAGGAGTTGGAACTTTGTTGTTGTTTGGTGTAAATTTGAGTGGATGATGTAAGATTTTTATTTTATTTTCCACTTTTCTCACTGGAAGGCAAATTCGTGGAGGTGTAATGTGTTTCAGTTTCAGAGTAAGATAGATGTATAGATAGAAAAAATACTTATTAATTAAGCAGATCTCTACTAATCTGTACTGAATTGACAGTGGGATTATGAAACAGTTAATTTCAAGTAGTATTATTTTTCTGGAAACATCTTCAGATGGATTTCATAGGTCTTTTTTTTTTTTTTCCCCAAGAAACACACTAATGAGTTACACAGTGTGTTTCCTCTAATGTCTTACCATCATAACAAAATAAATTTGTAACTGTGGATTTTTTGATCCATGGGGGTTTAATAGCCTACAAGTGATTAAAAAAGATGAGTGAACTAATACTGGCTGTTAACTACAAATGCTGTATTTCTTTAAGTATTTTGTAAATATATTTGGTTCTTTTTTGCTTGCCTAAAGATAGATCAATATATACATATGCACATAAACATATGCTCCTCTACCTGTGAGTGTAAAGGAACTTTTCAAGGTAATGTAACTAAAATGAATATGAAAGCTATAGTAGGAGAAATTAGGAAGGAGAGTACAATTTCACAAGTATAACATCAGTATAAAATAAATAAGGATGACTGACAATATCAAAAGGAACTGCAGGTATAAATTGCATTGGGAAGACTTTAAGTATATTAAAGTCTTATGCTTTGGTAATTATAGTCCCTGTTTAGCAGGGTATTTTAAAAAGTAGCTTTAAACAGCATACTATTTATTTGAAAGGATTTTTTTGACCATGCTTTTTGCTATGTTTTGTTTTTTTTTTTTGTAAAAAAACACATTGCTGTGTTTTGTTGCAAAACTGTAGCCCTTGAGTCACGGTCACTTTGGTCTTGGATAATTTTTTCCCCTCTTTCTCCAACTTTTTAGTAGGGTTTTGTGTGGCATCCTGCATTTCTTCTATGAGAAACCTCCAACTATTAGTACAAGGTTTTGCTTCTATAATTTAATTTTGTTTTCAGTTCAATGCTACTTTGCTGAACCTACGTATAGTTATTCCAATGTATAATTTTAATTGGCATTGACATCAAAACAAGGCTCTTTGTCTGTAGAGGTGCTGTGAGCACATGCAAGTCAATGACAATATTTTATTAACTTAAGCTTTTGAATCAAGTCCAGAAGTTCCATGGTCTTCATAAGTGACTTATATATGCTGGTTGATTTGTGCACATCATAGTGTTAGGTAATGGACAGGTAATGTCTAAAATTGTTGCATGGCAGATTTAGAAGGAGGTCTTAAGCAAATCTAGTAGATTTTAACATCATGTAGATAAGCTGAGAATATCCAGAAATCATAGGTTGTTCAGTCTAGGGTTTTTATTTCATTTTCCTTTGCTCACTCCTTTTTACATCTTTCCTATGTAGCATTCTTATTTTGTCTCATTATTTCTTCTTCACCTCTTCCCCCTTGTACGATCTTTACCTGCTATTATTTTTGCAGTTAAGTGGGCTGCTCTATAGTTATAGTCTCCTGAAGTGCTTGTTAGTCTTTCTAGTGCTCTTCCTATGGAGGTCCAGGCTTGGTACTCTTGCTTTGCTGTCCAGGGGCTAAAAGCAAATTAATGTCTGTTTTTAGAGGTACTTCTCTAGTTTTCTACTATATGTTGCTGCTCAAGAAGAACATGCGAAGAGCTGTAAAAATTGGCATAAGTCTGGCCAGGAAATATTTTCATGTAATTTTGACATATTTTCAGCACTTTGAGGTAGCATGATAATTTCAATAAAATTCTATTACTATTATTTACTTCCTGTCAAAAGTACCAGAGCTGCTGTTGATGCTTGTTAGGATACACTTTTTGTGTGATTAAGAAGAAAATTTCTAGGAGGTGGAAAAACTGGGGGCAAAGAGCAAACAGGCAGCTTGATGCAGTGATTATAGGACTGCTAGGACTTTGGAATTTAGTGGCCAAGCACGCAGTAGCATTTCTTATGCCCCAGAAATTAATCTGGACACAGAGCTATTATGTCTCCAGAGCTCAAGCAACATTACTGTTTTTTTTTGTTTTATATAGTATTAAGGCATATGCAAATACTCTTACCCTTTCCCTGTTTTGATATTGTGAAAAAGCTTATGCTTGTTTTCTGAGTGCCTGAGGGATTACCTTCCAGATGGTCAGAGATTTTTGCCGCTGAAAATTCATGTCTTGTCCAAAGCTGTGGGGGAGGAAGGGGCATTCTGCCTTTGCAACACATTTGTATAACTGATGTCTAAAAGACCATAAAATGATCTCTCTCTGTATCTCCCAGCCTTCTCAAGGGGAGAGACTTTCCCCAAGTTAGGTGTTTCATGGACCATAGCTTTTGTCATAGAGCTGTTAAATTTATTACTTAGATACAAATAA
The DNA here is from genome assembly GCA_020745705.1 of Hemiprocne comata. Lineage (NCBI taxonomy): Eukaryota > Metazoa > Chordata > Aves > Apodiformes > Apodidae > Hemiprocne > Hemiprocne comata. The sequence continues at coordinate 20,784,026 of CM036593.1, forward strand.
TTGAAGCCCTGTTGTTGATTTTGGTAAGCTGCATGATGGTCTGGAAGATAGTAAGATGTTTCCCTCTACTACTTATTTCTGAAGACTCTACTACACTCAGAGAAGTTAAGCTTCGTTGTGAGCATACTAAGGACCCTAGTCCTTTGGCAAAAAAGCAAAGTGTGCGTTGTGAGACGACAGGAGCTGAACTTCATTACTGCTAGGCATCTCTCTTCTAGCCAGCTAGCTGTTAGGAATACACCAGTGGGAATTTCTGGCAACAAGGAAAGCAAGGAAGTCACAATTGCATCAAAGGATGGAAAGAAAATCAGAGGAGATTACAAAAGGTGATTCTGGTCACATAAAGAAATGAATTCACAGGTGGCTTGCTGAACACTGTTTAATATTACGTTACAAAATGAGATTGTTTTATGTGCTTGGTCAAGGATATCAGAAATCTATAGAAACTGTGTGTGTGGGGAAATAACATTCTGAATATGTCTTCCAAGTGCCCAAGCTACTGCTAAGATTATTGTATGAAATTGGTAGGACAGCAGAATATTGTCTGTGTGGTAAGATTGATCTTAGTAAAAGAAAACATGAAGTAATTCATAAACAAAGAACTTGCTGCAAAATGAGATTTATTCAGCACTTTTGCAGGCAGGAGGCCATCATTGCATGAAAGGTTGGTATTTGTAAATACCAGGAGAAACAAACAAAAAGTAATGAAACACAATACAGTGTTTTCCAACCCCTGAAGCAGAAAAAGGAAAAAAAGAGGGAAGTGGGATACAAAGGAAGTTGGAGGAATAGGTATTCAGGGGTCGAATGTCTTGTAGTCTTTTGAATCCTAGTGAACTTCATTCAATTGGCTCCAGTTACTATTTAGAAGTTCTTGGAGCTGCAAGGGAATATAGTGGCAACTGTGGATGTTCAGCTTTCATAGAATGGTGACAGCCCATCTCTGTTGTGCCAGTTTCTGTTAAAAAAACAAGACTGAATTGGCCACAACTTTACATAATACTGAAAAAGAAATAAAAAGCCTGAAAACCCCTTAGTTGTCTGCCTAGAGGTCAGGCAGGATTTCTCTTCCACAAAGTGAACTGGAAGTTCCTATTGTGTGTACATGTGTAGGGCCATGTTCAGATTTTTAAAATAGCACCAGAATTTATTACCCCTAAAGCAGTATATTCCCATATTATACATGGAGCAAGCGTATTTTCATCGCAAACTGAAATTACTAGGTTTTTATATAACCAAACTGTATTTATGTTTCTGATGGATGCAGGAATGGTTCAAATAATTGGAATTCCAAAAAATATAAATTGAAACCACCAGTATTGTTTAGAGAATTCCACTTTTGCTTTGTGCATATTATATGGAATTAGTGAGAGCACAGTATTACCTGACTAGCAGTCTGGTAACTGGCAGGAATGAGGATTTAGAAGCAAGGCAGGGAGAGTGAGTCTCCTTCCCACCTTTGCCAAGTGGTTAGACATGAATAGTTCAATCCATTGATTTCCAAGAGAAGGCAAGACCACAGTGGAGTCTAGGATTTCCTTTCCTGGGGGGAAGGGAAGAATAAATCTTGAGTATTGGTATTCACAGTTGCTTTATCATAAGTTCCTTGAATGATATGATAGCTATTTTAATTTTTTATTCCTACTGGTTAAAAAAACCACAGTTGCTGAAGTCTAGCTGGCATACAAATTTGTTCACATATTAAGGGAATGGAAACTGTTTCAGAAACTGAAACAATTAGCAATGTTGCACCTTCCTTCTGACTTCAGTTGCTGGATTTTTAATTTTACTGTGGTATTGTCTGTGTAATTCACTGCGTAATTACTATGTAAAAAATACAAAAACGTCAGTTTTGCAGGGATCAGATGCAGAGGAAAAGACTGAATAATACTGGCCATGTATTTGTACAGTTTTAGACATTCTGATTGAAGAGTAAGGAGAAGCTCTGCTAATCTTCCAGAATAATCTTCAGAAGATTATGATACTTAAATTGATGGTATCTTTTCACGCTTATATTTCTTATCTCAATACTTAAGAAACTGTTTCTGAGATTATTGGTTTTTCAGTGATGAATGACAAATGGCAGATGTTTGGATTCATACAGCCTCAGAAGTTATGTGGGAGGGTACTTCATAGAAGTGGGCTACCTCTTGTACTTATTCTGAGAAAGTTTAGGTTCAAGTTTAACATTAGGAATTCGAGTGCCCCCATCAAGTTAACCATTACTGAAGGTGGTTTTGCTGGCCTGGGGCTTTGCAGGTCCCTAAGCCAAAGCTGGCTCGTTTATTCTGCTTGGAAAAGCCAAAGTGGCTGTCAGAGTGAGCCACTAAAACGTGTATCCCATGTCACATGTCCACACCGGAGCTGGTCCTGGGTAGTTTGTTAGTCCGTTTAACTTGTACTCGGCTGGCATAGCAGAACCTGCTGTCCTCGCTGGGAGGGAGATCAACTGCAAGGAGAGAACAGATGGTCATTCTCCTCCTTGCTGAGGGCACTATATCATGGAGGGGGCAGAGTTAATCTGTGGCAAGGACGTGCTGGCCAGAGTGGCTTAAGGCATCCTGCTGGACTGCACGACTTGCTTTTCAGTTTGCACAGGCCCCATATGGGCTCTTAGAAGGACAGGAGGGCTGGGGCTGCTTGGTGCCAATATGTTTTCCCCATGGCTGCCTTCCTGGAACTGCAGTCCAGGGTGACAGTTCTGCTGGCAGAAGCTTTCTTAAACTAGAAACAAATCTGGCTTGCAGATAATACATCTGCATTTCCTCCAGAGCAGCACAGCGCTCTGAAGTATAGGAATGGTTAGATTTGCTATGCAATCAGAAAGATTACTAAAGTGTAAACTGTGTGAAAGAAGCAGATAAGACTATGCTTTTCCAATAGTTCCACAGTAGCTATTTAAATTTGACAAGAGGGGTAGTACATATTATATTATAATTGTATTAAACAATTTGAATGAGATAAAAATCAGAAAGGGTTACTTGTCTTCCTGGATGATTTCTGGTCCTGTGTTACCTGTGAACCATTGCCATAGGCATCTTTCAGCTGTTCTAAAATTTCAGTAATATTTTTCTGTTTGCAATAGTAGGATAATAGCTACATCTCTACATATTTAGCAATTTATGACTCATTTTAGTTTGTGAGAATATAATGAACTCTGTAGTTAATGTAAGGTTTATCTCAATTTAACTGTAACATAATATTTAAGCTTCATAGTTCCCCACTGACTATTCTTTTTTTTTTTTTTTTTCTGTTGGTTACTTAAGAATCTGAACCATGACTTCCCGTTAGAATAAAATAGGAATGAAGACTTCTTGCTGTAGGTCTAAATTTTATCTGGGGAATTGGAGCAGAACAGCCACTAAGTGAAACTGCTCTAAATCTCAGCCTTAGAGGACGTAACCTCTGTTTCTTCCTTAGCTGTCAAATGGAGTGCCCTAGTTCCTTTTTCCTTTGTGTGTGGTTTCCCTCTGATACAGTTTTTACTAATAGGTACTGTATTATGAAATATTGAGCTGACTTCTATTTTTTAGATGCTTAGGAGCTTTTACAAATATCTCTGTAAAAAATCTATGGTTTATCTGTAAATTGGATAAATCTAAACTCTGCTGTAATGTTTTAAAATTCAAAACTGTGTATGTGCACAAAGAATGTGGCTAGATGGAAAATTGTCCTTGAAATGGTGTATTTCTGTGTGGTTTGTGAATCTAATGGCACTATTAGAAAAATGCGAGACTGCATAGTAAGCTGTGGATTTATAAAGTAATTTAGGAAGGACAGGAGAAAGTATTATGCTAGCTGTGGCAGGAAGACTTTCCATGCCATAGATTTAAAGGTGATTTATGTCAGTACTTGCTCTAAGTATTTTATAGTAATAATTATTGTAGTTTAAGTGATGTATGTTTATCTGTTCGGTTACTAATGAGCAAACGTTGAGGAAGCACTGGGAAAACAACTCCTCAGTTGCCATTCTTGGGGATGCTTCCAGCAGCACTGGTGCCTGTTGAAAGGTTGTGGAGAGGGACGTGCTTCCAGTTTGCTGATGGAGTGTGGAAAAAAAAAAATGTACTGGTGCTGTACATATTCTTCAAACAGAGGGCTTCCATTACCGGTCACAAAATTCTTACTATATTGCACTATCAGGATTTTACACAAACATAATTATTTCTTTAACACCATGGAAGAGTATACATGAGTCATTTGGTAATTAGGTGCCAAATTAAGACTGTTCTTAAATTCAGCTAATACTAAGTATAAAGCATTTAAAATTACAGTGCAGTTCTTAAAAGATTATCATTATCGCCACTGATTTTTTGTACACATGAGAGTTTTATGGCTGGTAATAATAGATGCAAGAGATGCCTTAGAATAATAGTGATTAGTAGTGTGACATGGAATTTATTTAAAATAGTACATCACCCAAGAGGCACTTAGTTGAGGTTTTCTAAGTATCCTAGGTAATTGTTTCTTACTGGTTTCTAAGTGTTTCTGCTTTCTCTGAATGTAAAATGAAGTTCTTTACAAGACATACTGCGACTGCAGAAAAAAAAAAGGGAGGGGAAGCTCATGTTACATGTCAATGATTATATCATAAAATGCAGCTATGGAACAGACCTAATTGCTCTGCGACTGTTGCCTGTATCTGGCTGTGAGCATAAGAGGAAGCTGTAGAAACTATGGCTGATATAGATATCATTAGAAAGGAAATCCCACCTACTGAGGAAATCCTGCCATCTTTTAACGTGCCAAATGAATATGCAACCAGCACATGGTAACAAACTGAAATCTCAGTAAATCTAGTGTAATACAGATTGAAACAGGGAATAATTAATGTGTTCATGCATTTTGTGCCTACTGTGGTCATCTAGTAATCCGTTTTTTGCTAAATGTAATCAGGATCGTACAAAAGAATAATTATATCTAACTTCACCAGAAACTTGAAAAGAAACAAAATTGCTGAAAAGAAGCAAATTGTGGGTGATTTATTCTCACTGGCAATTGTATTTGTAAATTAAAAGAGTAATATTTGGGTATGCTTCTTTCAAACTGAGTTGGAAGTTAATAGTAGAGGAAATCAATATAATCAGAAGTAAGAGCAATATAGATGTTGGTCGTCTATCCAAATAAAAAAACAAAACATAATGTATTACTAGTTGTAAAATCTGAAATGAAAGAAAATTTCCCTATCTGTAATATATGACAAAAAAATGAATTATTAGTGTTGAGGCAAGTAGCTATTGAATGCAACCTAAACAAACAAATGTAAAATCATTCTCATGGTTGAATTCTATGAAATATTAATTTTCTTAGTTTGTAAAGCCTTTCTATTTTTTGGTCATATTATTGATATTGTTTAAGAGCATGACAGTATTAGAGGTGAATTAATTTTACCATATGTTGTTTTAATAGCCTACTCTACTGAACTGGACCAAACTCTCTTCAGCATGGCCCTGCCTATACACATTTGTAATGTAACCATAGCAGAGTAAAACTTTAGTCCAGGAATGCTAATTGTTGCTAATAGCTCGGTGTGGATTTATATTTTTAATGCTCAGTCTTGTATGTTGGATTAATTTTTTGTAATTGTTTAATCAGTCTGATCTGACTGAATCCCCATGTCTCGAGTTATTTTTCGTGAGTAAGGTGATAAGTACTCATGAGACATGCTTCCTGTCTGGAGCAGAAAAAGATGATGTGGTTCTGTAGAAAATCTCAAGAGAGCATCTCCTTTGCAGTAGTTCAGGGAAAAGCAAAACTTGAACAACTAATCTGCATTGAAGAATTTAGCCCTAAAATGAAATACTCTTGGAAAAATAGGTTTTAAAATAGAATCTTAGTGAAGAGTGTGTGGAAATGGCTCAATTCTTTGTTTGTACATTATCTGTTTGTTGGCATATGGAGTTTGTTTCCTGTGGGTTATAGACCAACTGGAAAACAGACTGAACCAATCTTAAGAAATATTTTATTAAAGTGACTAGAAGTATTTTTTTTTTCTGTGACAGGAGTATTTGAACTGATGTTAATCTGCAGTGGTAGTGCAGAAAACAACTTAGTTCTCATTTTGTTTAGTTGTGTCCTGCTTTGTGGTTCTACATGAACCACAATGATTAATTTTCTTTCAAAGAAAGTTACCACACAAGTTCTTTTCTTCCTTCAGCATTACTGTTTTTAAAAATTGCTTTATCTTACATTTACTGGTGTGCTAATTAGAATGTTTTACCTGAATAATATTCAGATTAAAAGAAAGAAATAAATGTACTCAGGAAATAAAAAAAAAAAAAAACAAACCAAAAACCAAACCCCCTACAAAAAACCCATTTCAATTGCTGCCTTTCAGAATTTAGCAAAACTTTCCATTTTTCCATTTACTACTGTGAAATACCAATATTCTCATCTGGTACAGTATATAGCACCTTAGTCAAGGAACTATTGTTACAGAGCAGATAAGATTAAAAAAAAGTCATTGGGTTTGATGAAAACCTGCATGAACAGTGGGGAAAAAAAAAGCCAAAGTTACCATAGCAACCACAAGTGCTTTAGACAGAAGCTAAGTAAAAAGAGGAGAAATGTAACAGAAAATATGAGGGCCGTTTTATAAAGCATTAAAAAATAAAAATGAAATTTTAAGGCAAATAGTAATAATATTCAGCTTTTGTCACTTAGAAATCCCTGATAAGCAGCAAATTGTCTTTAAAATAAAAATATGAGGACCACCATTAATAAAGAAGTTTTAGTGCGGGAGTCTGTTAGACCCTATTAAGGAGATACTGCTGTGAATTTGGTGAAAAATGTGTGAAACTGTTATGCAGTTTGTTTTGGTTTTTTTTTTGTTGTTGTTTGTTTGTTTTTCCCTTGTTTTCTTCTCTGCAGACAGTTTTCTGAGTAACTGCAGTCTTAACCTGTGTGGTAAAATAGGCTCTGAAAATGCTGTTCGTGGTGTAAAGATGACCAAAAGTTTTTCTAGTAAACATGGTTCCACAGTGGGAACACTGCAAGTTCTTCATGGGGTGGTACGTTGGGTCAACTGACCACGTAGCTCTCCCTTCAGTAGAGGAGTGGCAAAGGCAGCTTTAAAATTCTTGGACATGAAAATTTCAGGAAGGAGTGGTGTTGGTAAGTTTAGAGGTAGAAGTTACCAACGCGTAACAGGTTTGTGTAAAGGAATGTGCCTGGGCCTTTGTGCCTGAACCCTTGTTCTGATATCGGTGATGAATTTAAAGTCTGAGCTTTGATACTTCTTTTTGTCTTTTAGAACTGGTCAGCCTTCTGCAGTGATTTGATATTGGGTATGAAGTCTAGTGTTTTGCCTATGTATTGCTTCTCAGTTGTGCAGAATTAGATTTGATGTGGGTGAACATCAAATGTACATGGGATAAAATTGGAAGCATCATTTCTTTTCTACTTCCTGTGCAACTATTAAGTCTTAAACTTGATCTCAGCCTTCATAGAGCAAAATGGAACCTTAAGCAAATAAGAAAACTATGAAAAATGCACTTTAATATTCTTTCCTGAGAGAGTACTTTGTATGAGTATTGAAACAAGCTAAAAGTTTGAGTACAAAAAGGGAAACAAAAAATACTTTCTTTTCTTTGAAGTACAGTCTGACTCAATTCTTGCCTTCTCTTCAAAGGACTGTGTTGGTGTCCACTTTGTTGTGGCAGTTATCCTCTGATGCTGTTAGAAGATTATTTCTGTGGTGTAGTAGTAGATACTTAACTGTCCTAGACAGTGCCTTAGCCTGGGGCTTTTGTATACATGGTAGTGCAGTTGTTATTGGTGTCTGTATCTTCTGGGAAAAAAGACATTGTTTCTGAATAAACAGATTTTGGTTATTTTATAAACCACTGTGAAATGAAACTGTTTTCCTCTCATATGGAAATTTGTAGAAGTTTTGCATTATTTCCCAAAGTCTTCCTGTGAATCCAAATGAAACATTTGTGATGAGTTCATTATTGTAAAGTGGGCATCATATTTTTTTCTCCTCTGGCATTGTAGGAGTTAGAAATATATATCTATATTCAAGTAAGAACTGAACCTGATTGAGCTGAAACCATGAAATAATGAATGTTATTAAAAGAAAGGTGGTGTCAGTTTCTGTAAATGCTCAAGTTCCCTACTCTGGGAATTGCAGGTGAGAGATCAGTGCCCAAGTGCTTCTAGATCTCCTGTTTTGTAAATGGGGCAATTAAATACTCTGTAGTGCCTCTGTAGCATGATTCCTGCTCCAGATTAAATGCAACAGACTTCTTACTACAGTGTGTGAGTTCTTCCTTAGGAGTAACTATGAGGAAAATGTATTTTGGATCAGTTCAGTATTTAAATAAAAGTTCTAATTGGCATATTTACTGAATTCTTGTATATTATCCGGCTGGGGTTTGACCTGAGAAAAGAACATTTCCAGTGTGGTTGGACTTCACACAGTAAAGTTTCGTGCTGGGGCAGCCAGCAAAGTAGGTATTGTTTTCTAGCGTTTTTGAGCTATGTTTTTATAGATGTGTGGAAACTTAAAAGTGTGGTGCCATTAGTGGGTCATGCAGACTTGAAATATTAAGCATGTTGTGAGAGAATGCAGGCTGTCACTGACATCAGGAGGTAGGAGCATAACTGAGCTCTGCCTCTTGGTACATTAGACTAAACTCCACTAGGTGGTGCAAGCAAATAAATCACCATGCAGAATAACTCTCTCCAGATGAATAAATTTGGTAAAAGGGTGTCTTTCACTAAATTAAAATACAGTCTTTGTTTTTTCATATGTGATTATGTACAATAGTTATTAAAATTTAACATTGAACTCTGCCTTATACTGCTCTTTCCATGTACAAGAAAAAGAAAGTGCATTGGTGGCTCACAGAGGAAGTAGCAGAGGATTTCCACTGTGTTTCGCTGTGCTATCAGAAGTAGCTGCTGTGAAAGAATATCCTTCCTAGGGGCTTACTGAGACATTTTCAGACTTATCATCTGCTTGAAGAATTCTCTGTCAGGATCTCTCTTGTTGCTGTTTACCCTCTGCCAGTTTCCTTTAGGATTTGCTTACCTTTACAGCAGTATTGTGTACATATGATTAAAACTATTTGTTTGTGAGAAAACAGAATTCAAACAATAAGTTACAATAGTGTAAGGTCAATTTACTGTCCTGGTAGAAGTGGAGTGAATAAGGTTCCAGTAGAAAATGTTTTTTGAAGTATAATGTATGGAATTGGTCTGTAAGAGTTTTAAAAAAAAAAGAAAAAGAAAAAAAACAGCCACTAAACAAAACCTAAACCTGGAAACACCCCTTCATTGTATTCCTGGAGGTCATTGTGCTATAGCATTGTCAGTTTGTGTTGCACTGACTATACCATAGTCTTGAATTCAGGCTATATAATCTCTCAATAGCTCATTTTATAAACAGTTTTTTCTTTTCCTTCTTCTCCCTCATTGAAAAGACTTCCTGTGTAATGGTGGTTTTACTCTAACGATGCACTGGACGATAGTTGGTCAACATCTTTTTTAGAGCCCTAAGATCATTAGCAAAAGTATTGGAATAACAAAAAACCCGACACTCTTGAGAGAAGTAGAAACTCCTCCACTTACAGAGAGTGATCAGCAGTGTCATTTTCTTGTCATAAATCATATTTTACCAGAGTTTGGCTTCCCAGTGGACCCCAGGCTGCCAGCTCTTTCTGAGAAGGTGATGGCATCATGGTTCTGCCGTGATACTGAGGAAACCCCTGCTTGTGCTAAAGGGTGAGGGCTGCAGTGAAAATGTTGTTGGCTGCTTAGCAGTCAGCTTGAGATAGCAGGTGGTGTTCTTATTGCTGTTTCCCCCACTGTGTCTGTTTTTCAGGCCTTTCTCTCTCAGTGAATGCAGTGCATCAGTAAATACTATATTACCACATTTCAGTCCAGGACTCTGTAATAAGACAGTAACTGCAGTCACTGAGTGGCTCTGTAGTGAAAGTTCAGTACTTTACAGTGCAGTATATTTACTGAAATGGAAATTTATCATTTCAAAGTGACTTCTATATTCATCGGTGGGGATGGGTTTGTTTGCCGCATTCATCGTCCTGATAAATGCATCAGAAGCAGGTTTTTGTTTTGTTGGGGTTTTTTTAGGAAATAAGGCAGGGAGAATTTAAAGTGTAGAAAGCCTGTGCCCATGAAATCTCAATTGACCAGCAGCCATAAAGAACACATATACCAGCCACAAATAATCAACACATACCCTGAGCTTTACAATAAGAATTTATTAGAAGGTATAGCCCCTATAGGGCAGACAACAAAAACTTTCTGTAGAACTAGTAGACTTTACATTTCTGAAAGAAAACGAAGGTGTTTTTGTTTTGTTTTGTTTGTTTCTTTTGTTTCCTTGGGTAGAGGACCAGCATACTCAATTGCTATCATACACTTTTGGTTTTCATTAATTCCAAAACCAGAGTAGATCTATATGGTGATGCACGTAGAAGGGCTTTATAGTATGTCTATTTAAGTACTTCCATATTCCTGCTGAAAAAAAAGAAAAGGTACTTATTTTTTTCCTTATATTGCAATAGTGTGTGGGAGTCCCACTCACAAATGAGGATCCACTGTAGCTGAGCAATTAACATATATACAAGGAGGATACACACCTACCACCAGGATGTTTAAATTGCAAGTACTGTTACAATTTTGATGGTAGATATGTTGAAGATTCATGAAAACAGGCGAGAAAATTAATAATTTAGAATTCAAGGGGTTTTTTTTTTCCACAAAACATTTAAAATACAAAGTTCAAAGGTGCAGGACAGAATGTAAACCCTTTACTAGCCTTTGTATATTTGATAATACATAGCATGCAAAATTTTGTAGAAAGAAATCTTCTTTTGGCTGTTGCATGTCTTCATGCTTCCCTCACTTTGGATTTTTTCTTGAGCATATTACTGTGCAATGGGAGTTGTTCCATTGTTTCTGTAACTGTTAGTTATCCATATGCAGGTGGCGAAAGAGAAATCTGGCCTCATCAGTACTAAATGAACCAAGGAACTTAATTCTTGCCTTGGTTTCATAGTTACCTTTGTATATATATGTGCATACACACACAGACACACATATATTAATATATAGGAATGTGAAGGACCTCAGCAGCATTGCAGATCTTGTTCTTTTATGTGAGGTGTATTGAGAGCCTGAAGTTCTAAAAGCTGAGTGACAGATTGGCATAGTGATGTTTCTGCTTTACACAGTCTCTTGCTGGTTGTGTCTGTTGATTATGGATACTAAACACTCAGATTTGCTGATACAATGTTCTGTAGATTGTAAACATTTGCAGGAAATGACTTTTAAATAATCGAAGAACCTACCACTGGAATGAGATAAAGACTGAGATTAGGTTAACAGTACTAGGGCTTCAATCTTACTTAAAATTGCAAATAATTTTTATGTAAACACTTATATTTGTTTAAAAAACAAACAAACATCTAGAATCTTCTGATGAAAGAGGGGATTTTTTTTTTCTGGATTTTGTTTGCTTTTTTTTTTTTTGCTGTTATTTTGGAAAGTAAAACCAGATCAACCCATTTAATATACTCTACTGCTGTAAGACTGCTTTAGAGAGTCGTGGTCAACTTGAGTTTGAGGATGTTCTGACTGAATACTGAAGGTTTAATTCTAAAAGTTGAAGTCCCATTTTCAAAAATAACTGTTGAATATTAGTCTTTGTTACGTGTTTTTCTTAGCATAATAATTCTAACTCATAAATTATTTTTACTGTGGGCAAGAGGCAACCCACGTAGGTGTTCTTGAAAAATGTACTTAATTTTTTAGGAACTTTATGTTTCACAGAAGTAGCTTTTACTTTATTACATTATAAAGATGATCTTTGATTGCTTAAACATTGCTTAGCATTTACTGTGTTGATTAAGATGTTGCAGGATCCATATCAAGATACATATGGAAATAAACTGAAACTTTAGTAAAAAAGCTTTTTCATATTAAATGGTTTTATCTGTTTACTCTTGCAGTAAGACAAATAAAACACTGCAGAGAATTTAAGGTAACTGAGAAGGAAAGATGGAGAGGGATGTGCCAGTAGCCCTCAGCTGCTTCTATTCCTGCTTTAGCCTTGTCCCTTGGAGACTGCAGAGAGAAAGGGAGCTGATAGCTTGTGGCATGCTCAGAGCTGCTGCATCTGTCCCTTCCCAGCAGGAAGAGGGTGAGGTAATCAGAAATCTGGGCTTGGCAGGTGTCTGAGACACCAGATTTTGTGTCAGGTATTTGGATTAGAAATCACTGTGGAACATTAAAAACCTGGCTTATCCAGTCTACTGTTTGGCTTTGCAGCCAGGGATAACTGGCAAATCTAGGCATTCTTGTACAGGTATAGCTGGCAGATGCCCAATCTACTACAGCATTGAAGTGAGTGGAAGGAGGTAGTGTCCCTCTCTCTGTCCCACAGACCTTGTGGCTTGTTTGGATCAGCAGGGGAATTCCCAAGTTTGTATGCCTGCTGGGAGCTTGGGAAGTAGTGTGCCATGTACTTGACCCAAGAAAAGTATGACTTGCTGCTACTGCTTCTGTTCCTGGGACTGGACCACTAAAATCATTTGGGCTTAAAGGCTGTAAAGTTTGTAAAGTCACTTAAAGTAGTCTGGTTAATATGCAGTGGTTTGTGGTGGACAGGAGGTGTGTCCTTTCTAGTCCTAATACTATGAAATAAGGGAGGACAGAAAGGCAGACCATAAAATACCACTATGAAGAAAAAGAGTGACTGCTTTACAGGGTCAAATATCAATAGATTCATTGTTCAACATAAGCAGAGTCAGTAACCTGCAGGACTTTGGCCTTAGAGAATATAATAAGTCCAATTGGTGTCTTATTTCATATCAGTAGGGGCTGGAAGCTGACAGACTGATCAGCAGCTCTGCTGTAAAGGATCTGGAGGTGGTGGTGAACACCAGGTTGGATAAGAACCGACAGAGCACTGTCATCATCAGCAAGGCAAGGTGCCTATTGAGCTGCATGAGGAGGAATATGCGTAGCAGATTGAGCAATATTGTTATTATTTCTCTTTGATGTTGGTGCAGACCCACCTGAAATACTGTGTCTGGCTTTTGGTCTTCCCTTTCAATAAAGATACTGAGGCAGTGGGGAGGGGTTGCCAGGATGGTCAGGGCCTGTGAGAAGTGGTTGAAAGATCTGGGCTTGCTTAGCCTTTAAAAGATGGGAAATGTAATAGCAGGCTGCAACTGTTTGAAATGCAGTTACGGAGATGGTTAAGGTAAATTCTTCTTTTGGTAAAAAGTGGTATTGACTGTAGGCTTGGGTGGTTCAGAATGTACATTAGGAGAAAAGTTTTTGCAAAAAGGGTGGAGTAACAGTAAAGCATATTATGCAGAGAGGTTGTAGAGGTTTTGGAGACTCGGACAAAGCCATGTCTGACCTGATCTGGTGTTGGGAGGTTGAACTGAATGATCTCTGAAAGATCCCTTAGAAACAACATTTTTGTGATTCTGTGTAGTTATCTACATTCATGAATTGGAGTAAAGCAGCAAAACAGTACAGTAGGAAACTTAAAATGGAGGGGTAAAGTAGAAGGTCTGAGGATGGTGTTGGGCAGAGAACAGATGTTGCCACTGCTACTTTGACAGATTCTTGTATTGAACTTAGCAGTCTCCTGAGAAACCATAGCTGGATGGTACATTACATGACTCATGAACTGAAAAAATAGTAATATGTACTGTAGATGTAGAAATACTGGGACTTAAAATGTGTGTATTACAGGGTTTTTAGAAGGTGCTTGTTGAAAAGTGTAACAATATAAACATGCAGATACATTGTTTAATTTGAACATAGCAGGAAGGAGCAGTTGGTGTTACACAAAATGTGAACTTTACTGTAAAGCCCAATTGTTGCCACTAAATAATAGAATTGCTATTCTGGCACATTCCCATGTCAATTCTTCATTTAAAGATACCTTTCTGCTGATTTTTCTGACTTTCTATGCACTGGTGGGTGGTGTTAAATTGGTCTACATAAAGATTAGGCACTGATGATAAACTTCATGAAAAATGAGCAAGCTTGCTTCATCAAGCTGAAAGTATAATTCAAACATGTACTGGCAGTGGTATTTAAACTGCATGTGTGATGTGGTGGCAAGGGAGTGCTTGGTCTTTTTTCTTGTGAGATTTCTGTGAAATTCAGTCACAGGTTTCCAAACTAGTAATAGAATGATAATAACCTGTGTTTTTAAAGTACTCTCCTGGACATTTTCCTGTGCAATTAGGAAGGGCCGGGTCCAAGGGAGAAGTCTGCAGCCTCATTTACTAGATACAGCACATTTGCATTTCAAACTAGATTGAATGTTTGCTCAGCTAGGTTGGTGATTTCTGACTGGTTTGGACCATCAGTAGAAGCTCCTCTGATATAGTTGGACTTGTCTATATAAACATGCCCTGAGTTTGGGAAATTTGATGGAGACACTTGTTCTCTGTTGTTTTTTTTTTCCTCCAAAACCCTGCCTGCTATGAGAATGAATTAACATTAAGCAATGAGTCCCTGCTTTTAGCTGTGGACTCAAATGGTGATTTTTAGTGATAGAAGAGAGACCTAGCTGGTCTTTTTATCTCCAATTTTTTATTAGCATTTTGTGCTTCAGCAGCATCATCATGTTGAAGTTTAAATTAATTCAAAAGAGATTTTCTAATTTACCTAAAATGTGGAATATTTGAGATAACAAAATTAAGCCCTACAGGTCATGTGTTTTCCAGTAGCAGCAAAGTCAGATCTGCTTACTTAAGCTAATATTCTTTTAAATTCATTTCCAGTGTCTTGCCTAAGTATAAAAATAGGAGCATGAGGAACAGACAGTGCCTTCAGTGACTAAACATATTTTGACAAAAGTCGTTGGCTTGAGAAGAGCAGAGAGACAATCTCAGTCAACCTGGGTTAAAACACACTACAGACTTCTACCTCATTTTAGGATCTTGGCATAGTTGAGAATATGTGGCTTAAAAAAGATTAATCACCCGAAATTCTTTAGATAAGAAATTATGTGTGGATCATAGAAAGGCAGAGGAAACATTTGTTACAGTCTAGTTTTATCCAGTTTATGAAGCAACACATTATGTAATACTCAGCGTGTCTGGCAGGCTCTGGGAACACCAGTAGACCTCTTTATGATCAGGTCCAAAATAAATCACTGTGCATTCAGTGGCTTTAGGTATTTTTTTTAAACTCCAGGAATGAGTCTGTACAACTAGTTCGGGTCAAAATCTTTCACATCTATTTGAAAAGAAATGAACAACTTACAGAAAGTATTTTGCATTTCTAAACTATAAGGTGCTTTGCTGCTTAATTCTACAGGAATATCTCTCTGTAAAGGCAGCACAATGAAGTAAAATATTTTTTCTTTTCAATGCAAGCCAGTAGCTTCCTCCTTCAGATAATTATAAATCTGATTGTGTCTAACACTGATTTAGTTTTTCATTGCCTCAAAGATAATTCTTGCCTTCAGTTTATTTTCTTCCTTCATCTCCATATTGTATTGTTAATTTTTGTGCAATCTTCTCTTTAAACCATCTTTGATAGTATGCCACCTGCTGCATTAGGTTCTGCAAGCATCATGAAGTGAAGGTCACAGCATTTGTGCATCAAAGACTCTTGGTGTGCTTGGCTGTATTTGTGAACTGCCTGCATGTTCCCACTGTAGACATAGCTCCCTGCTCTCCTCATCTTTGAATATGCACTAATCACTTACCCATTCACAGACATGACTTTCAGACTCCATAGCAGTGAGCTGCAAAAGATGCACATTAGTGTTCTGCTAGACAGACCTGCAAGGTCACCCAAGGTAAGCTGCCAGCTGTCCAGCTTACCCAAGCTCAGTGCTGTGGTAGTGGATGAAATTGTTTGCATTATTAGTTAGAGGGGAACACCCACAATCACCTGAGCAAAGGTGTGGCACCAAAGTGTACACTGAATGCTTTCTTAAGTAGTCAAAAGTTTGTTTTGACCCTTTAACTGAAGAAACTGATGCCATGAAGGTGACATTGTGAGGAAGGTCCCTGGAATGGTTATACTCTTGAGCATTTGCTTCTCTTCTTTGTGAGTATCCATGTGGTAAACATGCTCATAGACATTCCTTTAAAAAGATAAGAAAAGGATTGATTAGCACAATTTTGGGCAAGAGCAGAGTTAATCATGTTCTCATCTTTTCAAGCACTGGCATTTTCCATGGACCTTAGTGTTTCTTTTATTTAAACATACCCTATTCTTAAATAGGTGTGAAGTTAGGATTTAGCAGATAGATCAAGTATTCTGGCATTGACCCAAGGTCTAATTCTTAATCTTCTGTAGCATGGATATGGTAGATAAATTTCTCAATGGCCAATTTTAAAAACTATTCACTCAAACCTGACATAGCCCATTTCAGTCTCTCTTTAATAGGAAACCTAATAACTTTTTCTGATGTGGTGCATAAAGCTCTGGCATTTTGTTTTCTTTTTATTGCCAGATTCAAGCATGTTCATGTATTTACAGTCAGTAAAGCTATCAGTACTATACAGGTTTAGATTAATAATTTCAGCCTTGCAGTCTGGGGTATCTGATTTAGGCCACTACTGTGTTACTTGCATCCTTTGCTCACATACTGACTGTCTGATTGGTTGCAGTATTTCTGCTTTCAAGTCACTTCTATAAGAGGGACAATCCTTTCCAATGTTTTCATTCATTGTTCAGAAGTTATCTGTCAGACAAACCAGGCTGCAGTGAGTGAGTCTTGTACATCTACAGCAAATAAGGAAGATAATCCCCAAACCCCTTTTTCAGTAATGCATTTTTGTCTCTGATATCCTCTTCTTTACCCTGTTCACACTCTGATTTTGTGTAGTTTCCAGAAGAGGTAGTTATATATTAGGACTTACCACCAAGGAACAATATTTTCAAAGAGGTGCAATATTCCCTATGGATGAAAGACTGGGTGAGCTGTCCAAACCATCACATCTGGAGGAAATATTTACCTTAGTCCTTTTCCCTCATATAATTAGTGAATGTTTATATTTGCCAGAGAGCCAGGTTTTATAGCTTGTCCTGTTATCTAGACTTTTTTTCTCTCTCTTGAAGTGTCTTAACAGCCCATTTCTGCCATGAGCAAACCCGTTTGTGATCACATGCTGCTCTTTTTTCCCTGTATTTTTGTAATACTTGCATGAGATAAAATATATCTCTGCCTTAAAGCCACTGTAGCTATTCTGTGTAGCAGACTGTAGGCTGAATTAGCACCTGTGGCAAAATGTGCTACCTCTTGATGCTAGGGATTCGTTTTTCTGTAACACACGTTGACTGTCTCAGGATTCTTCTCATAAGACCAAGCATGCAAATATAAATAACAAATCAGATTTTCCACTAAGTATCTTGACACATTTTACTGGATTTAGATTCACTTTCCATAGTTTCTGTTTCATGCTTACTTCCCTTCATCTAGGAGCAGTCACAGTGGCAGTATAAAAATAACTTTTAAATTGAATTTTTCAAGATCCTCCTCTTCTGCTATCTCTTACTGCTTCCTCCTTCTCTTCTGATTTTATGTTTCTTTCTAGTCTTCTCCCTGAAAATCAAGATCTCCTTATGCTTTGCATTACCAGCTGTCAGGCATGATGCTGTATATGCTGATATGCCACTGTGTTAGCTTGTTTTGGCACTGTTGGCAGCACTCTGCTGTCATGCTCAATTGAGACAGAAAGGACTATTTCTTACTGGAAAATTAATTCATGAACAATGACTTTTGTTTTTGTAATAGAATTGTTTTGAAAGAAATGAAACATACAGGGAAATCTGTATTATAGCAAATTAGTTCTTAGTTTTATAAAGGTTGAAGTGTCAAATATAAATTAACTAAACAGTGAGGCCAACTAATTTTCTGAAATTACAGCCTCGAATTGCCACACATGATTTGAGCACAAATTCTATCAACTGAGTTTTCCTCCCCAACATAGCTGGCTTTGAACAAAAATGAATTCCATCCCAGGCATCTGGAACTTACCTCTGGAAGGAGAGTAGTTACCAGTATACTTGCATCCCTCTGTGAGGTGGAAGGGCAAGGTCAGGAGGATTGTAATGGAGATGATCTCTCTCTTGACCTGTTTATGCTCTTCCTCCACCCTGCAAAAGCAGAGGAAGTAGAACATCCTCTTCTGTGTTGACCTTTTTCTCCTCTCTAGTCATGGCCTTCCTATCACTTACACTTTTTAGAAGAGGATTGCCTTATATAGGTAATTCTGCCAGTCTAGGAGGCCCAGTGTTAGTGAGCTACTAATCTTAGAGCTAGTGCAAAATGAGGTAGCAGCTTTGCAGCAAGTTTCTATTTCCTTGGTACTCACTGCCCTGATTGTGGCTTTTCTTTGGTCCACTTGCAAAACTGACCAAGCTAACCAATGACATTTTCTTAATGACAGAATACAAGGCTGCTTCTTTTCTTGTAAATGAGACAGACTGATGTTCTGTCTTGCAGTCAGACGTGATGTTTAATTGACACTATTCTGGCTCATGCCAGCTAGCGCTCTCCTCGACAGTGTTTGCACGAGGTTCAGGACATAACGCGTGCTTGGAGTAGCCAGATGCAACCCCCCTCTGCTTTTTGGAGAGAATTCAGCCATGTATTTGAGCTACATCATGTTGCTTCATCTTACTGGTACTGAGCTCTCTCTGTTGTTAGTTAAAAGACTATTTAAAATACAGCCTGTGTGTCCACTTGTAGAGGATTTTAGGCTCCAGTAACTGTTTCTGGTCTTTTCTCAGGTCAGAGAAGTCTTGACTTTACTCCTGTTCTTGCAGCTTTCATGATGGATGCTGTTTCATAGGAGCCTTTCGTATGCAGTGTTTCATCCTCTGTGCTGCTTATAGGGTAGCAGTTTCTTGTTGCATCAGCCAGTTTTCACCTTTGTTAGAATAACTGCACAATAGGTTTTGTTGATAAGGCAAAAGAAGCAAAAGAGAAATTTAGAGGAAGTTGCCTTGTACCTGTTATACAAATGTTTAGACCAGTAAACTCGTGCTTACTCTGAGAAATGAAGCCTTCATTCTAATAAAAATATCTCCAAAGGGGTTTATACTGTTTATATCTGTTAAAACGAATACTGAAGGTGGTACTGCTAACTGACATAGTTATACTGGTAGAACTTTGCATGCTAGACATTTTGAAGCACTTTGGAGCATTTTCCAAACTGACTGTATGTAAGTACTTGAAAACTGAGACCTGGAAGGTACCTCTGTCATAAATTTGTGTCAGAGATATCATCACTTGCTAGGAAAATCAGAAAGGTAAATCAAGAAAAAAAAATGTATTCACAAAATTTTAATTTTTATTTGCTTAAAATACAACATGACTCTCAGTGGTAATTCCCTTTTTTAACTAAAGTGAATGTCAGTGGTCTTAGATGCTTTTAATTTTCCATTGTGTAAATATCTATGAGCAGGGAATATAATAACAATTCTGATCTGACTCTTGGTCAGAACCGTGACTCAAAGTGGATGAGAATAAGCCTAGAAAAATATGTGTTGAAATATTCTGATAGTTGATCAAAGAAGAGAAAAGAGCTGGGAACAAAGTATTCAGGAAACCTTTGTGAAGCCATATATATGCATATGAATTAGGAAAAAAAAAATCAATCGCAGTCAGTAAGAACTTGCTGATGTTTTAGGTTGGCTCGATAATCTGCATATCCTTCTCACAGTTAATTTTTGTTAGATGGATCTGAGCGTATGGCACTAGGAGGAGGTGGTATGTTCTTTCACTTGACAAAATGCCAGACAATGGCTTCAGATGATAGCGCTGCAGTAATCATAATAATGAAGACTCTTATTGTCAAATTGCAAAGGTCATTTACTGTGAGTTAGTCTTGCACTTTATTTAGTAGCCTTACGTGCCCAAATTTTATAAATATACTGCTTTATCATACCTGCTAGCTCAAGTTAACGACTTGCTTCAGGTAGAGGATATAGTTGGCCAATATTTCATACAGCTTTTTTGTCACGAGTTTTGAGCTTACATGCTTTAATTTATGCAGTTCAACATATAAGATAGAGATACTTGCTCATCCAGTTGAGGAGGCTTATCTGCAGGAGTGAAGAACCAAAATGCTCTTTTGTAGACTTGACAGCTGGTACATCACTGAGTGCATATACAAGAAGTTCATTGCATTTAAGCAAAAAATTTTGAGAGAACCATTCTGAACTTGTCTTCCAAAATATCTGTGTGCATGCATGTATACATATTATAGTGTTAGTACATATATGTAGACACATGTATGTATATAGATTTAAAAATGCACTGATCTAATCTGTATCTTGTAATTTATATATATATAGGGTAGTGTAGTTGAATTGATTTTTTTTTCAGAAAATAAATTAGAAAAAAAAATGAAATAGTCTATGTTGAAAGAATATCAACCTAATTTCAATTTAAATATAATTATTTTAAAATACATGTCTATACTATTCTCACATCCCTATTTTTTTAGTAGAGTTTCCTAAGGCTCAAAATTACCTTGATAATTTTTCTCTATCCTTTTTAATCCTTTGACATTTTAAGAAAGATCTTTTTTTTCTGCAGTTGACAAGGAGGGTGTTTGACTATGCAAGGGAATGCTGGCTCTGTCTAGACAGAAAACATTGCCAAATATACAAAGTCCTTGATAGAACAGACAAGCCTTTTTTTTTTTTTTCCTGATAACATTCAGTTTATAATAATTGTAGCTGTTACTTGGAGCTTCAAGTATTTAATTTGGGATTTGAGATACTGGGGTATTTTTTTCCAGATTTCTAGTGTTCCTCTAAAGACTGTAAAGATAAGTGTTCAAGATATGGTTCAAGGTATTGATGAATCTTTTGTTCTGAGTACAGTGGTTTCATATCTAGAACTGTGGCTAAGAAATGGGTTTATGTAGCTGGTATCCATAAATCAAGGTGCTGTGTCAGCAAACAGGCTCCCAGTAAAACAGAATCATCTCACATTCACACTGACTGTGGGTAGCTAAATAGTGGTATGTTTGTCGGTCAAGGTCCCGCAAATGATAGGAAGTAGAAAGGAAATGAGTGAGTGGAAAGGTTCCTTCTGTACACTGCAGTGTAGCTCTGAAGCCCACTCTAAATTCTGATGGTTGTGTTGGACTATAACAACAGTATATTTCATGGTTTTAGTACAAATAAATCATTGCCATAATAGTCCGAAAACTCTAAGAACCATCTGAGTAAATGAGCTCTTTTAGTAGACCAGCTTCAGTAGTTCAGAGCTTGCTTACTTAATTTTTCTTAAGCAGATGAAACAGTTCTAAACAGGCTGTCACTATGATCTTTGAAGTATTGCCACGTTTTTTTCATTCTCTGCTTTTCATTCTCTCTGCTAGATTTCTTATAAAGACTTCTGTACTTCCTCATACTCTGTTACAAATTTCTGTGTATTCAGGCTTTTAGCTGGAGCTTAAAAGCATTCAAAACCACAACACAAATTCAGAAATGGAAAAGGGGAGAGATGTTTTTTTATTGTCCTCTCCTTTACCACAGCCTGTTGACTCCCAGTGCAGGGTCTAAGGCTGTAGTTTTTGGCTCTTACCTGGCAGTCAGTCTGCAGGTATATTGACCCAGCAAGCATGTATCATTTTTTACTAGAATGGGTATAAGGTAGTAATTTCAACCTGGAGAATAATGTCTTTGCCATGGTTTTTGTCGGAAAGTAATTCTGCTTTAACTTTATAGAAAGGCCTTGTTTTCATGGGGATCTTCCCCCCCCCTTAATTTCTTGGCATATTACTCAAATTGCTGTGTTCAGAACTCTTCAGAAAGATTGAGGAATGACTGATGAAAACCTTTAATGGTACTTTGAAAATGTAGCACATGCTGTGCAGCTCCAGTAGAAGAATGCGGTACAGTTGAAGGGTTTAAAACATGTGTTTGTATTAATTTACTATCATTTACATACTCTTTTAAGAGACTGCTTATGGATTTTGAATTTTCAGGTGCAGCTACAGCTTATTTGAAGCTTAAAGGGATATGATGCGTTTTCTTTGTGAATTATTCTACTCTTTTTGTTCAGACTAGTTCTTTGGCTTATTTAGAACCAATAGCACACACTGCTGTGCTGGCAAATGCACAAATGTTTGTGGTGTTGAACTTCTACCACAGCTGAACGCTGATGTGCACCTGCAGCACAAATGGGAAATGGTGAATAATCCCTCTTGCGTTTTGAGATGGTCATATTTTAATTATGTTGGTAGGACTGAGTGAAGAAGCTTGTATTATTAACAGTGCTGGATCCGCTCTGTAAACACGTAAGACTTTTCTCCTGCAGGGATTTAAATTCAGCTTTCACCAGCGCTTTGTTAGTCTGAAACTAAATTTAAAGGTTTTCTTAGGTTTCTGCTGCTAAATTTTTGGTTTTTGTGCTTTGGTCAGGGAAAAAATCCACAATGTTACACACATTTCTGTTTACTCTAAATTGATTCTTTCACTCAACTTTGTAAGAAATATACTCAGTTAAGGTCTTAAAATAAACATTTTCTTCATCTTAACCAAAATAATCTCCCAGATACCACACATTTAAAAGTAATGTACCTGAAACTCTTAAATTTCAGTAGTGTAACTTGGTAAACATTGTACTAACTTTGATAAATGTTAACTTTTTACTTCTTCCCAGGCTTCCAAAGGATGAGTTGGCAACGGAACCACTAAAATATGCTGAACAACTTCCTGTAGCTCAGATAATACACCAGGTATGTCTTTATTTGTTTTGGAATTTCTTGAAGAGTAAACACCACCTGTAATAAAATCTACTTTTCTAGGTCATACAGAATCAATGTTCTCATGCTGTAAGTATGTAAAAACAGCATGCTCTTGTTCAGATAACAACTATTAAATTACAAAAGTCTTATTCCGAACATGGCAATGAAAAGATGCTTGTTGTATGACACTTCAGAGGTTGCTTTTAAAATTCTTGTGTGTCTACTGAAATAAAAGGGAAAAAAATAGTCATTCATTTCTTCAAATTTGCATATTGACATAAATCTTATTCCCTTCATGAAAAAGCAACCAAAGTATAGAATTGTTATTGGGGAATAATTGTCATGACGAGCTGAGTAGGGAAAACCATCTCCACTCCTAACACAGTTCTTAAGTAGGAATGTTTCTAACTATAGCAGCGTCATCATGCTTTCTGCTTTGCACAGGGTTTTTTGTTTGCTTTTTGTTTTGCACAACAAAAAAAAGAGATGGATTGTGCCTAGATTGTGCCTTTTAACTGTGTCTTTATTTAAAATGAATACTCTTCCATTGATTTAAGTAAACAAATGAGGGGTGATGTGGATGTCTGAGCTGGAATTGAGTAGTAGACTGCAGTGTTTATTATAGCATGTCTGGGGTTCTTTTTTTTTCCCCACGTATGACAAGGAGGAGGAAGAGATCTTTTCTGTGCAGAAGATTCTATACTCCCTTCTTGCTCTTTTCTCAAAGTTCAAGGTCTGATTCTCAATCCATTCTGCTGGTAGATGCCCAGCCTCTATTTCCATGCCTTCTCAGTCTTTGCTGATAGCCACAGTGGGCTCTGCCCATTTTCTGGAAAGGCTCATGGCCAAATAACACACTTATGATATGCTGTAACACATGAGTATTGAGACTTGGCATCTCCCTTCTTGGTGATGCTCTAAAGAAAGCAAAAAGACCCACCCTGTTGCAGTTATTTGCAATTAAAAACAAATTTTTTTTTAATTTTGTAGATGGGAATCCTGCTTCAGGGACAGGGAACTATAGTTTTCCAAAATCAGGACCGAATCAGGTCAGATTAGTGTTTTCCTAATGGTACCTTGGGAGTATGGAATCTTTCAGGGAATCAGGTATACTCTGAAAAATTGACCTGAAAGTAGAGGAAGATAATGACTTGTTTATCATAGGAGACAAAATGGTACAGTGCACTCACTGCCTTGAGATAAGGAAAATTTCCCCTGAAAACTGGGACTTGTTGTTGGTCAGGGTAGAAACAGCCAGATAGACAATGTGAGATAAGGCTGTGGTTTCAGACTGAGCTGGTTTTGAACACTTCAAAGATCAACAGGAACAAATAGAAGTCCACCATCTGTCAAAGTTACTTACAAAATCCTATTAATTATCATTGTGGATCTTTCCGAATACCTTTGTCAGCATTTTTAAGCAGTTGAGTTGCACACTGCAGGCAGTGCTTGTTTCACTTTAAAGCAAACAAGCTTTATTTTAAAACTTTAAAGTGTACTTTAAAGTGTGTAAACACAGGGGATTTTAAAACTTTTGGCTGAAATCTGCACCTCTGGGAAGAATCTCTGATGTGTTCAGAACATGGAAGATTGGAAATCAGGACCAGTTTGTATGTCAGGAACTCCCTGGTGTTGTCAGAGCTTCAAATGACCCAACAGCCTGCAAATGTCACATTTAAAATTCTGTCTTCATGCCTGACTCTCAGCATAAATGAATTAAACAGCAGAGCAGGCAGCCAGTCAATATGCTCTTAACAGTGAGAGTGAGCAATGAAACAGTTTGGGGGTTGTTTGGAATCAGTAAATAGAAACTGCACAGAATGTCTCACCTAGAGGAAAATCTCAAATAGGAAACAGAATTAACCTTTAAGATGGTCGACCAGATGAAATGTCATAGTAATATTTTTACGGCATTAGGCGGGTAATAACCACAGAGGGTTCATCTGGCCACGGTGTGTTACACTGCAATAGGGTATTGGAAATGTGGAAAGGCAAAAATCTGTTTTTATGTACTCTTATCTGTTTGCTATAACTAATTTATCAGCTATAGAGCTGTGGTCCACACCAGGCAGCAGAACAGACCCAACAGAACTGCAAATGTCTTTTATGTAGATAAACAGAATAAAATGACCATTGTTTAACTATCATGTCAGGGTGTCAGGCATCATGCCCTGGGTTTTGTATGATTGTGATACCCTTTTTGAGCCCCTAGGAGCTGTAATCAGCTATAAGCATACTCTGCACCAGTAGGCTGGTGAATTAGTACTGCAAAGAGTATAATGTATAATTTCTGAGGGACCTCTGACAACTGGGACAAGTAGTGCAAAGGCCATGTTAAGTTTGTATGAATGAGAGTTTTTTTACTTTAAAAAAAAATTACAAGAAATGAAAAATAACATGAGTAAAAACAGTGAATAGTATTTGTAGTGTTCTTATGCTTTATCCAAATAGGTAATCACTGTGTTTTGTACGGGCTGTTGTTGTTTCTGTATCACATGTAAGATTTCTCTCATGTTAACCCATGTTTTCTTTACCTTTAAGCAGAAATAAATGAAAATAAATAGCGGAATGAAATCAAATGCATTTAAGCCACTAGTTTTTAGTCATGAGCCAAAATCAGACATTTGTCAATAAAGTCACTTTCTCCATTTTCAAGAACAAAAGGCAAAACACATGCTTCAACTGAAATAAAAAACTTGGCAGAGGAGTACAGTCATTAATATAAACTTCTAAAATAGCAAAAGTTAAACTTTCAGAGGAATACCCACATAAGACAGCCTTTCTAATGAGGTTCTTTGTGTACAGCCATGCATACAATGCTGCTACTTAGAATCAGTTTATGAATGGTGAGGCCACAAAAAAAGAAAAAAAAGGAGAGAGGAGAGTACATAACTCTGCACTTGTCTTCTGTTGAAACAGGTCTGGTGAAAGAACAGGAGAAACTGCCTTTGAGAAAATAGTTTTAATTTATCATAAAGGATATTAATTTCTGGCCTTCCAATTCAGCAAGGTATTTTAATAAAAGTATCTAACTTCAGTGCCAGTCCTCATGCTCTGAATGTCACTGTGTGTTAATATATTTTGACCAACTGTAAATGTGGGATTTGAGATATTGAAGAGACTTACATGGTTACAGGTGGCTTACTGAAGGAAGAATGTTTTATTGATGAAAGGAACATTTCAGTAGATAAATGCCAGATCTCTTGATGTTATTATAATTGAAAACAAAATGAAACAGCAAATTCAGGCCGTGATAAACTTGCATACTTATTTTACTCCATTGTAAAATATTAAGCAGATAAACTAAATTGATGTTAAATCAGGATGGTATTTCAGGAAACCAACTTCTAGCCCATAGTGGCAATAAGCACAATATACCTAAAATTTGACATGACTTACAGTTGCACATTTACTTAAAAATGTAAGAGTTCCTAGGTGTTTTCTCATGTAGGGGAATGCTAGATATAATTTTAATTAAATTATCTTGAGTTTCCTTCTGGAGGTATGTGTTAAGTTAGTTTGTTTTGTAGAGTTTTTAACCATTGCATTCCTGTAGCTTCTCTGTAAACACTTTAGTAGAAAATGACTTCTGTAATCTCAGGAGATTACTGGGAGATCATGCAAACCCTCTTGAGTAAATATTTATTTTTATTCCATATTCCAGTTGAGCAACTCATGTGAGCACCATTAGCTTTGCTGAGTTTAGACTCAGAGGACGTTAGGGGGTTGCCACGTCCAATCTAGTTTGAGGGTATCAACTGCAGTCCATGATAAGGGAAATTAAATAAGAAATGTAAGAAAGAAGATGGGAGAGGGATGTCCAGAGTTATGGATGGATGGGCTGATGGTCATCAAAGATGACTGTAGAGTTGCAGTTCTCTACTAAGGCTCATGAGGTCTTTTCTTCCATAATTTCTGTGCTTCTGTAACAAGTTTGCCCCTCCCAAAGTAAAATTCTTTTGCTTTGAAGATTAGTTTTTATTCATTCTTGGGACCTCATTCTCACATAGTAGAGGGGTGTTAGTTTATTGCATTTTTTGATGTTATTCCTGTTTCACGCTGATTTAATTGAGAGAGGTTTTCTTTAGCAGCATTTGGCAGGAATTGTTGAAACACTATTAAGAAAATAGAACTCACCATGTTGTATAGATTTTTTTTTTTAAAGCATTTTTTGATTATCTATAACAACAATTTTAGCTCTCAGACTTAAATGCTTTCACAGACATTAAATTAAAGTGGTTTTATGTGGCTTACGATCTTTGTGAAATGCTCGAGATGAAAATTAACCCATCCCATGCTGATAGTCTGGAAAGCATAAATTGAAAATTCAGGGCTCACACAGATGCCCTGCCCCTCACCTTGTGGCTGCCCTGTAGTAGTTACTACATTTCAGGGGGGGCCTCTTGCACTCAGTCTGTCTGTCCTGATGATGGAGTCTTGGTTCCTATTTATGTTTTATAAAAATCATCAGTGGTGTTCAAAATTTTGGTCAGGTATGCAAGGTTTTTAATAGCACAGTTGTAGCCCAGATTTTTTTTTTTTTCATGCAGACAGTAATTTTAGTTATGGATAATAATTTCTTAAAAGTCTTAAAGTACTTTTATAAGTGATGCTTGTATTTCCCTGTGTCTTTACTGGCTAAGAGGTTCAAAAGCAGTTTGTGATACTTAGATGTGTCAAGCTGGATGTGTAAAGTTTTAGACACAGCTAGTTATACATTCTCTGAAAATCCATTCCTGTTGTGTTTAAAAATAACTTTAAAGCATAGCTTGCTTTTTAAAACTCTGATCAGGGTATTCAGCTACATGTTGTCAGAGATAAAATATGACCTTTCACCAAAAGGTCAAAAATTTGCTGCATCCGTTAGCACAGACACAGTTCTTTTCAGGAACGCTTTTCTTTGTCAGAACTGAATTTTTTCAGGATGATTGAAAATTGAATTTTTTCATATCAAAGATTAGAAAGTACTCTCACTTTAGAATTCAATTTCATTTCAACAAAATACATTGCATGGCTGCCCACCAGCAAGCCTTGTGGTGTATCACCTTGCACCAGGACACCTCCCTGGTCAGGTTTTACTTTTGCAGTTCTGAGCAGCATCCTGCAGACAGTGTTCTTACCTTACTGCTGCCATGTCTTGTGGCTGCTTTGGAGTTTGTGGAGAGCAGCAGGCTGTTCTGGCAGTGTTTGTGTCTGTCTGCTCCAGCTAGAGGGTGAGAAAAGGTGTTTCGGATGGATTTCATGGAAATCTGTCAACATACTCTTCCTCATCAGCTGAATTGAAGTCCTTTTTGGGGCTCAGGGGTTCTGACTATATTCATGTGCAGAACTAAACCCAGCTGTGCTGTGCACCTTTTGCTCAACCAGACTTTGTTCATCTAGGGCACTTGGGGCATATAGGAGTTAGAAATGAATGTGTTTTACTAAGATAATTTTGCAATTGCTTTTCTGTATTAAACATATGTTTGTGAATTGTGTTACCTAGAAGTAGTTTGCCTGCATTTTATAATTCTAATGGAAGTGGTCTGAAGTGGAATCATGACTGGATGTTATCCAGTAAATAAGAATTTGCTTCTTTCCCTAAATTATATACAGGATGTGCATTTAATTTCTCTCGTTGCATAAGATAGAGATTATTTAAATTTTTTTTGCTTCCTTAAAATTAAATGCTACCTAGTAGAAAACTCTGGGCTCAGAAGGAGCAAAGCAAACTTTCTCTGAAAAGCCATTACTGATTGGTTTTGCCAGCTACCAAACCTAATATGTCATAGAGCAGCAAAGGTGACTCCTGCCAACACTGTGTGCTACTTAGTACATGTGGGTGCTTTGAAGTTCACTCCTAAGTAGTTTTTCTAATATTAAGGTTGATTAAAAAATAGTAGCAGAGTTCTGCTGTGTGTATGAGTCAGGCAATGCAATGTGCACCTTTAAATCTAGAGAATGAGTGCTTAATTATTTTGATATTACTGTTTTCTATAAATAATGAAGTAAGAATGAAATAGTCCCCTGTTTCTCTGACTCACTCCAAGAAATCATAAAACACATTCTTGAGTTGGTTGTAGCTGGTCCACATCTTTTACTGGCAAAACATTAAGCTAGAAAGATTTTAATGCACTTTTTTCATCTAGAGAGCTACTACAGAGTCAGTGGTGGTATTCAGCATCTTCCTATGAAAGCTGGCAGCCCACACAAACATTAAGATTCTCTCTTTTTTTCTTATTCAGAAGTAGCATGTTTGCCTAATGAAATGTCAAAGTCATAACAATGCTGAAATAAGGCATATTTCTGAGTGTAACAATGTGTTTTTGTAAAAGAGTTGAACTGTATTTTTTAAACTTGTTTTTTCTCATCAGTTTTTTCTGATCACACAATACAATAATGTGGATTAGTGACTATTTGTTTTTACAGACAAGGCGCAGCTGCTTGTTTTGTTACGTTTTTCATTGGAGCATGAGGGAAATCCTCTGAAAGCAGAGAACTAGTAAAGCAGTCTCTTCCATCTTCCTGATAAAGGACTGTTTGGGGTGATCACTCCATACGTATCCAGGATCATTATTTTACTGTTTCTTAACCACAGGGAAGGTTCTGCTTCTTTATCCCTTTGTTAAATTGAAATATTAGATGGAAGCTCTTCTCTTAGTCTTCAAGGCACAATAAAGATAAGTATCTTAGAATTATTTTTCTTTCAAATGCTGCCTCCCAAGTCTTAAAAATTTAGAAGGAATTATGAAGAACTTCATTTCTGTACAGACAGACTACCAAAATATTCATGCATAGGGACCTCTTCTTTTGCCTGCATACAATGCTGCTCAGCAGAGCCAGAAAGGAAGCATGGCTGGTTTTTGTTGCTGACTGAGCATTACAGGGGAAAGGAATGTAGTATTAAATGCTTCCAATTACAGCTGAATACGGTGGATTGAATAACTAAATGCATTGAAAGATATCTTGTGAGGAACCTGAACAGCCTGTTGTGGGGTTCTTGTTTTTAACTGTTTCCTACTAGAAATACCAAACTGAACATTTTCTGTAAGTCAAGGAGGGGAAACTTCGGCATGGCCTGTTCCAGCTGCCCAGAGACAATGGAGATGGAGGGCATTAGGATTTTCTTGCCAAAAATGTTGCATGCATGGTACATCCTTTCTTCCCTGCTTATGCATTAAAACATGTAACTTCACCTCCTTCTTTGCATTTTTTTTTTATGAAACTGAAATATATTTTGAAAATAATAAAAGAATGATCTCTTTTTTTTCCTATTAGACAGCTCTCTTAGGAACAGTTGGTTGAGCAGTTATCAAAATGTTCTGTGTTATGCGCATGTACATTATTTGCTTGTCTGGGCTTCAGTAGGATCCAGTGTCTGCTGTCATGTCTTGGAATGGGAATTTATCACTTATCCACAGAAGTGGCACCCAGCAAGGTAATGGCAACCCTGAGACCATGCTCTCAAAGATAGTAATCTCTTCAGAGACACGACAGCAGAAATAGACGCAGTTGATGCAGTGTTTTCAAAATGATCCTTTGGGGCTGTACAGATCCTGCAGTTTGGAGAAAGAGCTATAGCACTGAACTGCTCAGTTTTCTGAGGTCATGTCTTCTTCTCTTTCCCTGACCTATGAAAACCCTTACATTTAAAGGTTGGCATTGGATCTTCATTCTCTTTGGTGCAGCATGGGAGATGAATTTGACAGGCAGCTTGGAGTAATTTAGCTAGGGGCTGCCCCTCAAGTGGCCACTCTCCACTCTCCCCCATGTTAGAGTCCTGTGCTCATTAAGCTCAGCAGTGAGCTGAAAAACTGCAGCTTACAAAAAAGAAATAAAAGAAAAAGGCATTTTTCAGCCTGGCTGGGTAGAATTTCTAAAGCCAACTAGAATAGGTAGTATCAGCCAAAATTTATAAAGTATATGTATATTCCCTAAAAAAAGTTGTTTATGTTTCTCATGAGCAGGTGAGAGAGAGTGAAAATAATTGTTACTCTGGGAAGTTGGAATGGAAATAAATTTAAGGCTTCTGTGCATATCATGGGAGTGCTGAGTTTGCCCTTGAGAATACTGGTAATATGAGGGGTTATGTGACAGTAGCACCATCCATTTCATGGATTATGAGACATCAGTTTCATACCCACCAGCCCATAGAATTGTCAGACGTACTATTAAAAAATATATGAAAAGATCCCTGGCCCTATAGTAGCTATAATTGTTAGAGGTGCCATGTTGGATTTGCAGCTTTTTTAAGAGGTAATTCTTGTAATAGTTTCTTTTTAATAAGCACTATATAGGATGTAAAATGAAGGAAGAGGTTCAGGAAGTGACTGTAACATGTCAGGCTTTATAGAGTGCTGTAGATCTTTGTGGTTTGCTCATCTGAACTTCAAATAACTGCATTTGAAGGGTCAGCAGTAGCTGTATGGCCGTGAACTCTAAAAATTATAAATCTTACATTAAAAAAAAAAAATTACTTGTGCTTTTTTTTTAGCTGAGTCAGCCACACGTTTGAAGATCCTGTACGCACAAACCTTTCAATATGCATTATTGAGCTTTCTATGGTTTTAATTTTGGCTTTGGACTTTTATTTGTGCTATGATCCCCTTCTTTTCTGCTTTACAACCTGCTCACAGCTGTGATTTTAAGGCTGTGGTTCCTGATTCTGTTGTGCTGTAGCAGTGCTCAGAGCTTTACAGAAAGAGACAGGTTCAGAAATGCTTACAGCTAAAGTAACCTTCACATAGCATGGTGGCAAAAAGCAAAACCAGGTTCACAGTGAGAGACTCTTGATTTGTGGACTAAGGCCTTAAAGGACTGTTATGTTAATGTCTTCTGATGTTCTCCACAGAATACATAGAAACTTTATTTGTATTCTCCCTTCTTTGTGGCAATGTCGAAATTAGAAAGGATGACTAGAAAAAGGGAGTGAGTAGAGGCTGGTAAATGTTTAATCAAAATATTGTCATTATGGGGGGGAATATAAACGAGGAGGACAATTACAGCATGTTAGTACATGTACGTAATTACAGAAAGAGTGCACGATATTACAGCTGTTATTGAAGAAACAATGTGTACATGTCGCAGGGGTCTCAACTGCTAATTATGGCACAGTGCTATAGACAACATATCAATAGCTATCTGGCTTTGTTTTGGGAGCTGATACTGAAACTGCTGCTGTTGCTGCAAATGTAAGGAGGTTATTTTAAAGTGAGTTCTGTGATTTGAGACTCTTTGATCTCCTTTGTGGTCATAATAAGCTTGGGTAATGTCAGAGCCTTTTTGCTAAAATTATCTCTCCAGCCATTTTCACTCTCAATGTTGTAGTCCTCTATTAAGTATATAATTCACTTTTTCCATCATCCTTTGCTTCCATGAGATTTTTTTGTGATACACTGGTCTGCATTCATTTGCATTTGTCATTTAAAAGCCTACATTGTTAGCCTTTTTTGCATTTTTCTGCACTGGGTCCCATTTATTTGCTGTTCCTTCAAATATTGGGAAAGTGAATACTATTTAGGTCACTATGGTGAGTTGTCTCCAGTGGGGATAACTGAATAGGTTTTCACTGCATAATGGTATGCAAATAATATACCTCTGCCTCTCATGGGAATAGACTCAATATATGCACAAGCTTTCTGTGACCTTAATAGGTTTGTAGGCATCATAATACACCATGTGCTGCTGTAGCATAGTATCTGATGTACAAATATTTCAGCTGTGGTTGAGGGCAAAGAAACGTATGAAATAAGTCTGCAGATTTAGTATGTGATCCACACGCCTTACTATGTATGGAAGAGTATACAGGTGATATAGCTGTCTTACTTTTGTAACAAAACCACTAGGTTTTAATAATAGTCACTGTTAATAAAACAGAAGATGCATAATACCTTACGCTTAGAGCATGATAATTCACTACACTGCTAGAGTGTCTTCATGTATGATGCAAGATGAAACTGAAAACCATACAGTAACGTGATAAATAAGTTACTCCTTCAGGCTGTTTTTATGTTTATGATGTTTCACATGTGAAAGTGTCTTTTAAAAATTTTGTTTCTTTTTAGTTTATTTTCATTGCAGGTTCTAGAGCAGTTCAGGAAACAGATGCTGCATTTAAAAAAGCTTTGCTTTAGCGAAGCTTTTGTGCAAGAGAATGCATTCTCCTAAAACTTCATTTTCCTTAAATTAACTTGTATTTCCACTGAGGATGGCTTATATTAAGCACAAAGGGAGGCTTAGCAGTTTAGACTTCCATCAAATACACTGCATAACTAAGAAGGGAAGATGCCAAGCCTCACACTCCTGCACTTGAAAGTATTGTGTTCTTTCTCATGGGAACTTGAGATTAGAGAAATTATAAAGGCTTTGCATAAAAATGGGGAGTTAGAATTAATTTTTGCTTAAGCAGGGAAGTGTCAAAAGCCTATTATGGTAATTTTTCAATTTTGTCTTAACTGTTCACACATTTTAAAATAGTTGTACAATTGAGTGGAGGCATAATTGATGTGTTGTGGTTTCTTTTTTTTTCCTTGGGCTATCATGAAACATAGTTTAGGTGCACTTAGGCTCAGAAGAAGTAGGTGTGCTAATTAAGTAGATGAAATTTTTCATATCACAGTGAGAAAATTTGCCTAATGGATTGAAATAGTATCCTAAGAATGGTTCCCCTAGTCTTAATTACATCCAAGTACCATATATCAATATTACATGAAGACAATTAAACTACAAAAACCATAGTGAGAAAACATAATTCCTAGCAGTAGAATTTTGGGGTTGTAGAGATTATCATCTTCATGATTATTAAACAGTAGCAGTAGAAGTCTACATGGAAAAAAATTACTTAATAACTTTATTAATAGTCTTTTAATGTAAATTAAAAACTGAAAATATCACATAATGAAGAACTTCTGTTACACTTATTTGGTTAATTTTTATTGAATTAAAA
Organism: Hemiprocne comata; assembly: GCA_020745705.1. Lineage (NCBI taxonomy): Eukaryota > Metazoa > Chordata > Aves > Apodiformes > Apodidae > Hemiprocne > Hemiprocne comata. The sequence goes on from CM036593.1 coordinate 20,817,677, forward strand.
AATTAGAAATCTTGACTATGTCTTAGTGGCCTATAAAGTGCCAGGATGGTACTTTAAAAATTATGCTTTATCTAAAACAAGTTTTAGGACTTCCCTGATTAGAGGAAAATGGATATAGCAGCACCTTTTAATGGTAAATCAAGTAACTGTTTTCTTTTAGTAAATATAGTATTTAACAGAAGAATTATAATCCCAGTGTTGCTTTCATTTTGGTGATCAATTTTGCTGTTCATAGGAGGAGTCTTTGGTGGAACAAGCCTTGCATTTGGAATGGGATTTACTGGCAAATGTGAAAGTAACAGGCAGTACTCCTAGGTGGGTGTTGGTTAGTCAGGTGTTTTCTCCATAACTTTTCCTCATGCTGCTGAATAGCTTCTGTCACGACCCACTTTCGTTTTCTTTGAACTTGGACCTTAGAGTGGTCTGATTCTTCTTTAGCTCTTTCTTCTTTTCCCAAAAGCTGTGAATGGGAATTACCCAATTAAAAGTACAACATGGTCCTGTACTCTTTGTGAGATGAGGCCCGGGCAGGAGGGTCAGCATCCATTCTGGCTGTTAGGTTAGCTCTCTGGTTTACAGGTTTCTGGTGTTTTGTATTTGTGTCCTTGGGAATAATAATGCCAGGAATAAGAAAGCCAAGTGCATTCCTAGATGTGTGTGTGGAGTGGAGGGAAAGGAGGGGATGCTGTTACATCCTTATTTTATTGTTTAATACTGATTGCACTGGGCATAGAAACAACATTAGTGTTTGTGTGTATGGAAGCACATCTGTAATTGGAGTGCAAGACTAAATTCTTGACTTGGTTTGTGTTACCTGTCACTAAATATATGCAGGATCGGGACCTTTCTATATAAAGCAGATCACTGAAGTATGTTATGGTAGGCTGTCCAAGATGCAAGATTTAATTCTGTTTGCTGGTGTCAGTTCAGTGTTCTGTAACATTTTCATTTCTCACATAACCTTGTACAGTTTTTATTAATCATTACTTTTTTATTGTTTACACATGGAAGCTTCTCTGATAGACAGTGTTTATTTAAATGTTATTTCAGTGAGTAGTAAAATTAGCAGTAACAGTTTTGCTAGGTTGTTTCCTCTATCTGCTGTATTTCTTCTGAGCTTATGCAGCATTAAAAGTCGCTGTTACAAATAAGCTCACATTGATAAGGAAAAAAATATAAATGTTATCAATCTTAGTTTGACATAATTTGCAGTGCTGTGATGTCAGGTATCTTTCTCAACACTTATCCTCAGGTGAAGGCACTGTTAGCTCCAAATATATTTGAACATTTATCCCACTTAATGGCGTAAACTTAGTGAGGTGTTATTGGTGATTTTTTTTGTGTTAAGTTAATTGTATTTTGTTTACTCTTCCGTAGTGGGTTGTGAGGAGCATGGCAGTGTAACTCAGAAGCTCTTGACAGGATTGATGAATGGCCAGAGATAGAGATATTGGCAGGCTGCTTTCAAGTGCTCTGTTTAGAATTGTTTTCCTAAATAATTCAGAGGGTTGAAATTTGATGAAATCATTTCCATTTGAAGAATGAATGGAAGCAGTAAATGAATGAAGACTCCAGTAATGGAGCAGTTGTGTTCATACTGTTGGACAGACAAAACAGCATCCCGCTTTGTCATTCCTGCCCAGAGTCTTTGCAGGAGGTTGTGATTCAGTGTTGTGCAAACCATTGGTTCTGTAGTGACTGGCATTCAGGCTTGGTGTGTGTGACCCTGCCACAGCCAGCTCTCTCCTCCCCTCAGCCCCCCACTGGGGTGAGAGGCCCCGCACATTGACAGATGTCTCCTGTGGCTCAGTGCTCCTGGAGAAGCTCAGCCCCAGTGGTGGAGCTCTGTGAACTAGTGAGTGATCCATAGATTTCCAGGAGGGAGTGCTTAATGCAAAAGACCATCTAGCAATACATGTCTGACAAACAGATGATGAGTGGTACTTACAGGGGAACTGAGTGACAGCGTGACATCAGTAATCTGTGGTTAGTTTAGATGATAGGCAGGAAAGGTGCAACTGGTTTGCCACTTGGTAAGACCATCTGTGGTTTTGTGTTTACAAAGGCTTCCCCTTCCAGAAAGATGTTGATACCGTGCATAATACATCTGGCAGTCTGGTGGGGGGGGGGGTTGTATACTCAGCTACCCTTGTTCATTATTCCAGAAAGGTGGTCTTTGTTGAGCCCCACATAGCATTTGGCTGATGAACTTAGTCTCATGCAAATGTCATGTGGGAATAGTGAGTATTTATGATTCCATAAATCTGCCATTCTTTCTTAATGGCAGCTGCCCATAAAACTCTTTGCAGGAATGGATCTGCTGTCTGCGACTCCTCATTCTTTGACATACCAAGCATAACAGAAATGGCTTTCAGGTAGTAGGGTAGCTATGTGCAACCACTATGTAAGTGTCTGTACTACTGCTGTGTCCATGTTTTATGATTTGTTTTTGAGGTTGTATAGCAGCTAGAGTAGCCAAAAGTATTAGGTTGATACTTCAAAATAGTTTTTTCCTTTTTTTTTTCAGCGCAGTTACATACAAAGTAAACTTGGGTGAGAATACCTGTCTGGCCTATGAGTGCAAAACTACTGAATACAGCAATCACCTTTAAAAGCTGGGTGGTGGTGGGGAGCAGACTGATCCATCACCAGCTGTAATACACTGATTTCTCACTGAAACATGAAAATGTTTGATAAAAACACAGCCATATTTGATCTTGCTCATATAAATGCACAAGCACCTTTTGCCTCAGCCCTGCCTCTCCCTCCATCTAGTTTTTCATGCCTGCCTTTGTTTTGAGTTGCACAAGCTGGAGCTAGAAAATGTGGAGCTCTACTGCACACGTACCATGCAGCACACAGCTCAAGGCAAAGGAGAACTTTTCAAATTATAGCCATAGAGATTTAAAAAATGAGCAGTAAAAAATACTTGAATAAGGAATATTTATTTGGATTCCAGTTTCTTAAAATGTAGCTGTTGAGATATCTGACTAGATTTTGCACTCAATATGGCATATTGAGTAAAAGATCTAATGTTGCCTAACATCTGTTGTTAATAGAGCCTACCACCTGGAAATAAATGAACAGATACTCATGGGATATCCAGAAAAAATGTGTGGTTAGAAGCATCACTACTACTTTGAAAGGAATAGCATAATAATTTACGAACATCATCGTTTCTCCACGTAAACAGAAACAACTTAGTTTGAATTTGGATGATCAAAATTATACTTCGTAATGGAAGTTCTAAGGCATACAGTTAATTTTACAAGATTAAGAAAAAAACCTGCCTCAGAGCATGTTGATTTAAAAGCATTTAAATGGGCTCGCTTTGTGGAGAGATGCTATGGGAAATCCGAGTTAGATTTCAGAGGAAACAGGAGTGCTGTGCTCCTTAGAAAGGCAGGGCTGGGTGAGGCTGGTCCTTGGAGGAATCATTCCAGGGTGACACGGTAGGAGCCATGCATGCACACGCCTTGTCTCTGCAGAGCTGAGGGGCTGATTCTGCTCCTGCTCCCACTGGCAACGCGACATTGTATTTGTATGAAACAGATCTGCACCTTAGAAGATTTGGAGATAATCTTTTCCCAGGAGAAAGTGAGCAGTGCCTGCTGCTTGGAAGAACAGTGCTCTGAGAATAGCTTGGCCCTATTGACACATTTGTATTTTTGTGAATACAAAATATCTTTGTCCCTCCGGCGGCCTCTGTGCACCCTTTTCACTTCTTTGTTCTTAGCAGCTGCCGTTTCTGTCTGCTTAACCTGAAGTCTGGGTAGCAGCAAGTGGGTTGCTTTTATATCTGATCATTTTTGGAGGTCTTCCTCACTGAAGTCTGCCTCGTTAGAGCATATTTTGCTTTTTTCTGAACCCCTCTAGTGTAACAACCTCAATAAGTTTATCTTTCTGTTCGTGGCATTGCACTGTGTGCTGAATGCCTTTTATTCTTCTTTTTGCTCGTAATCCTCTTCTTGTTTAAATTAATTGAGTATAAACGTTAAAAAAGAAGGATGCTTCTCAAAGTAGTGGTGGCCAAGTTCAGAATACTGAGTCTACTTAATTAAGCTGCTCATCTTCAATTTTTGCATGCTTCAGTTGGCATGAAGCAAATGTAATTCATGTATTTGCTGTGGACCTAGGCCTCCCTTTTGTGAAAAATCATGCTCATGGCTTCATATGAGAGCATGAATTTGATGAAAATATAAGAAAAAAATTGCTAAATAGATGTAGTTATGTATTTTTAAATCTAAGTGCAACTTTATACTGTGACTCTTTTCATCTGCACCCTGAAGCATACATGAGGTCCATAATGTAAGTCACTGAGAGCTGAGCCAGCAAGAGCCCAGCCCTTGCACCTCAGGCAGAGGTGAGACCTCTGTGGGTGCTGGTCTGTGGAAGACAGATATGGATGGTTACTGCTGCCAGTGCAGAGCTGCCTGTGGTACCTTTGGATGTAGCAAATCATGCACCATGGTTTGGAGGCCCCCTGGTACAATCCCTATTGTGTTTGCCAGGCGGGCATCATTCATCTGAGCACTGCCTTGTCTGGGAATTAAACTGCCTTGGGTCCCAGGTGCTGGGAAAGCTCCCTTTGATTAGAAGAAGTATATTATAAATTGTGTCACAGGTTGGAAGATTAATGAATAATTGTTAAACCACTAAAAGCACTTTAAAGTGCTATGTAATGCTGAGAGATAACGCTGAAAGTAGAGAATAATAAGTGGGTAGCCATTTTTGAAGTAGAAGTTCATTTCTAAAAAGCCCTTATAGATTACATATTTTAGAAGGAAATGAAAAACTAAAGCTATCAGCAGTATTGTGGTTTATATTATGGTGATTATACAGTTTTCAAAGTAAATATTTAAAATGCAGTTGTTGGCATTGATATGTTAATTTAGTTTAACTGCTGTTCTTTCCTGTGTCCTTCATGAGGATTTTTTTTGTTGATGAGTGAACTTTTTTCATTATTTTATTAACATTGGAGATATCAGTAATCATGGCACTGTGGTTAATAAATACAAACTGGGAGATTATACAAAACTACTTAAAAATGTTTTGCAGATTAACAGGCACCATTTATGTTGGAGCTCTCTTCTGACTTTAATCTTTCTGTGGGCACAAAGAGGATTAAACTATTACTAGATGGCTGGAATGATTTGATTCCCCCTCCTTCCCTGGCCCCTGTGTACGAAGACCCCAAATCAAAACTGTAACTGACCAATTAGAAGCGCACACTTCCACTGAAAGCTCTGAGGACATGCTTAATGCTGTGATTTGCTCATGATACATATAAATTCATTCTGAAATGAAACGTTGTTGTGTGCTTTGTCATAAGAATTGAGAGGATTACCCAGTTTGAAATTTTAAATTGCAAGTAACAGAATTGTTACTGAGTGCCTCTAGGAAATACATCGTGTGTTGTTGGCACAGTGCGCCACATAGTAGAACTTGGCTTTTCCAAGGAGTTTTCTTGTCCTTCAGTTTGAGATTAGTGTGTTTTTTCTGTGACAAGAAGCAGCCAGGTTGTTTGAGTTTTGGATCTGAGGTTGGCCTTGGATTTAAAAGACCCATTTTGAAAAGTTGGTCTTTTTTTATATTTCAATTCTGGTTGTTAACACAGACCCTAACATTAAATTAGGTATCTTGAGAAACAAGAAAGAAAACCTTTAGCATTGCAATGGAAGAAAAAGACATGTTCACTTAAGTGGAGAAGGACCAAGAAGAAAACTTGGAAGTTTACACCCCAAAATACATAAAATTCACCCTAATGATGTAACAATGAAGGTGAGCACTGTATAGACAAGCAGCAAGCGTGCTTCACTTCCCTGCCAGTGCTTCCTCACCCCCAAGACTAGCAGAGGTGAAGAACTCCACAGAGGAGCTGCAGCTGCTGCTGTCTGCCAGGAAGCCTCAGAATCCAGAGTGATATTTTTCTCCCACATGTGCTGCAATAAATAGGCCAAAACTGGGTCTAGGGCACTCTGCACTGAAACTCCAGAGAGAATCAAGCAGGGATTAATTTGAAATACAATAGCAGCCCCTTTAATGGACTTGTTGGAACACAGCACTGCTAATGTTTTATTTTTGTGCAATTACATATAGATATTTTGCAGTCGTGGTACAAACACACACCATCTGCCTCAGCTTGGGGAGGACATCCCCCATAGCAAGGATGATGTGCACATTCATTTTCAAGGTTTTGCCCACTTTCCTAAAGCCCTGTTTAGAATAGGATGTTGAAAGAGCCTGGAGAATTTGCTTGTCCCTTTTCCTTTTGGGAATTGCTACATTCCTGACTATAATACTGTATGCACTACTTTCTCTCCTGCTACCATTCCAGTGTGGATTCTGAGTTTAACCCAAAGCATTCTGTACCAATGTTTTTGTCCTTATTGAGGACACTAATGCAAAGGGAGTTCTGCTGGAAGAGGACTGGAGGGTTGCATTAAAATGATATTTAACAGTGTTTTTCATGTGAAATGTTAATACATGGTGTTTTAAATCTTATTTCTCTTCTGATGTGACATTTTAAAATTAAACCATTTTTAATCTAATTACCACTTCAGCATTAATACTTTTCTATTATTTTTTGCATAAAACTTATTCTAATTGGAGTAACAAGTATTACATGTTTTATGAAACACCTTCATTGAAAGTCTTGCATACTTTCCATCCGAGTCCCTACAGACCCATCCAGTTTGAAAGTACACTGTTTTATCCTCTCCATAATTACAGTACTTGGAGCAACTCTCTGTTAATGGTTTTTAGGTTCCACCAGATGAGCTTACCAGAACTAGAGAGACTACAGCAGAAAACTGTTCACAAGAGGAAGCTTGCTGTTGCTTAGCTACCTATCTTTTTAATTTGGAATCTCTAGCAATTTGATAATGACTAGCCCTTAAGCTGCTAAATCTATCTGGCTCGTGGCACACGGTACCATTTTATATGTGCATTTCACCTATGTGTTGCTGCTATTATTGTAGGGATAAAGGGGGTGTTTATGATGGGGTGATGATGTGGTGCAGATCACCAAACCCAAATAGGTCAGTTCCCTAAGCAGTACTTGGGTGCTGAGTCCTTAGGTGGGTACCACGACAGGGACATTCCAAGACACTTGAGCCAAAGGAGCTGTTGCCTCTGCTCCTCCAGATCAGTCCCAAGTGTGAGAAAGTTATGCATAATTTGTAAGTACTGCAGCCAATCTGTAGTCTTTTAATAGTACATATTCTCACATCGATTTAGGCATAATAAAGATACATAATTAATTGCAAATTAAAATACTGCAACACTTAACATTTTTTTGCCCATTTAGCATTTTCTCACAAGTGAGAAAGTGCCTGACTTTCAAAAATTTCCTGACTTTCCCAGAAATTTATTGGCATAAGAGCTAGGCAATGTTCATAGGATAAATCATGATTTTGTTTAGGAATCTGGGAAAACCTTCATATTCACTAATACTTTCTGATTAGTCCTAATGTTGAAATAAAGGGACAGTTTATCTAAGGATTGGTTATGTTCACAGCACTGGTATAAGCACAGAAAGAAATTCTGTCTTTTCTAAACCTTTTTCCAATACGGTGATCTAAAAAGGAAACTTCTTGACTTGCTATTAAAGTGATTCTTTCTTACTTCAGTAGTTCTTCCCATTGGGAGAGATATCTGTGGCTCTTCCCTGCCTGCCTGCATAAAATAGTCAAAGCAGTTTCTGCAGCAATACAGTTGAGGCTCACGCGTGTTTATAGAAGGGCATCCATCCCACCCACCTTGGCCCCCACTGCACAGGCTGCTGGCAGAGCTGGGACAGCTTGGAGTGATGCTGTGTCCTGGCTGATGTAGGTATGTCTGTTGTGCTGCTGGCAGGGACACAGCTGTGCCAAGGGGAAGGAATTGTTGGGTCTGCTGTTACAAGGGTGCTGGCTGAAAGCTCTCTGCCAGCCTATGTTACAAGTACAGTTCTATGGCATAATGTATGGAATCCCAGAATTGTCATGGTTGGAAAAGACCACTAAGATCGCCGAGTCCAACTGTCCATCCAGGGAAAAATACAAAAAAAATCCCCAAACCTCCACATAAAACCATAACCACCACCCCCCCCGAACCCAACAACAACACACAACCCACAAAAAACCCACCATGCCCGCTCCTCCATAGCGCCACATCTACATGTTTCTTGAATACCTCCAATGATGGTGACTCCACCACCTCCCTGGGCAGCCTGTTCCAGTGCCTGACCAGTACTTCAGTATAGAAATTCTTCCTAATATCCAATCTAAACCTCCTCTGCTGTAACTTCAGGCCATTTCCTCTAGACTTATCACTATTCACTTGGGAGAAGAGGCCAATGTCCTCCTCGCTACAACCTCCTTTCGGGTAGCTGTGGAGAGCAATAAGGTCTCCCCTCAGCCTTCTCTTCTCCAAACCAATCTCAGTTCAGTTCCTTCAGTCTCTTGTTCTCTAAGCAGTGACTCCATTTTACATGTAGATGGGTGTGATTCAAATGTGAAAAATGCACCTTCTTGTACAGGAACTTCAGTTGCTGTTTGCTGCTTAGCTGATGTGCCCAGCTGGTCAGATATTTGGTTTTGAAGTTTTCTGTCATATTTGTTAGAAGGATGAACTTGTCAATTGAACAACATTTTTAATTCAGCGATGAACTTTATTGGGAATCTATGCTCAAGTTAAATAAAATAATGTATTTAGCTCTTACAGGTATACTTTGTAGCTTTAAACATGAATCTGTGTAATTCCCTTTTAGATAGTCACAAGGTTTTGATGTCTGTATGCCCCTAGTGGAAAATACTGTCATATTTCAATATAATTTTGTGCTCAGTTAACCTTGCTATTGACTCACAGATGCACAGTAGAGCTGCATCTCTTTGTCCTTTTATTGTGGTTTCATGTTTATCTGTAGATTTCAGTTTCTGGGTCTGTAAATTATTCTTATTAAGATAATTTATTTTTACGATTGCAAAGTATGTAGCTCTTGTATAGTCTCATATGTTTTTTTTGTCATGCCTTCACGTGTGAATCCTTCTCATTTTAACATTGCATCCCATGGCTTTAAACTGACTGTATGTATGTCCTTGATTTCCCAGCACGGAGCCACTGCTGCGGTGGTGTCCGTTTGCAGAATTCCATGAAGGCTTCAGCACACAGCATGACAAAATGTAAAACCATACTCATAGATCACCTTATAAATATTTATTCATATAAATTCTTTAAAGAAATTAAATTACGTTTTCTATACAAAATAGGAGAGAGGCTTTTAGTATCACTGACTGCAAATTGAAGTAATTTGTCTAGAAGGGTCAGGTGCCACTTTGTGGTAAGGAATTTGTCTGAGATCCAAGCAAGGAAAGATTGATAGTACAAAGAGATTGATGAAATGGGCTCTGCAATATGCATACGAAGTTAGGGGTTAATTAGGAGGATTTGAACAAGAAAGTTCTTTCGTGTGGAGAAGTGTCGCGTGCTGTTACTTTCAGAAATGAGGTGTGCTGGCAGCCTTTGATTTTCTGAGGTGCTTAGATGGAGATGCGTGGTTGCAGGCATCAGTGAGGTGGCAGATTACCAGCAGCACGTTCAGTGCAGGTGATGAGTGCTTCTTAGGAAATGGAGTGGTTTGCATATATAGACTCCATCTCTGTATCTTTGGTGGTGTTGTTAATGTAAATTATGGTGCTGGCTCTGATACCCGCATCAGAGTAAACTCATTAATATTGCAGAGGGCCAAGTTCTTCACATGTCTCAGGTGAGATGGCTATTTGTTACACTTTTTAATTACAAGCATGGTGCTTAAAGAAAAATCCTAAAATTAAAACTATGGATCTTAGAAAATGGGAGCTGAGCAATCAACAAACATTGCTTTCTTGTTGATAGGAAAGCTGTTTCGAAAGAACAGACGCTGCAAACTGTTCCTTATTGCCTTAAAGTTCACCAGCCACCTGGTACATTTAGTGAGGAACAACAAATTTCCGTACGCACATTCACACAGAAATTGAAACAGTACCATCTTTTGTGGTAGTTACTCATGTGGCAGAAAGAGAATTTTAAATTTTACTTAAATGCAACAAAACCGAAATTCTGTGCCCCTTGTGTCTCACTCTATACCAGGACAAAATAGTGCAAATCTTTCAGCAAGGCAGGAATAAAAAGCTCAGCAAGCACTTCAGTATTTATAATTGTAATAGCAAATCATCTCTGTCTGCCTAGAAGATCTGTAAAACTTACCTGCTGAGGGCAAGAGTAGGCACAGGTATGAGGGACTGAGTTATACTGTAATTCTGGTATTTTTGTCATGCAATTCATAGCTAAAATTTTGCATTAATATAGCTTCACCTTATTATAAGTCTCAGAGGCAGCTCTTGGAGCACACAGCAGCTCTTACCTTCTACAATCTGTTTCTCACTGAATGCAGAGTATCTGAAATTTTTTATGAGGAGGAAGGGGACAGACAAGTTTTATCTTGCCTTACTGCTAAGTGTGAGATAGAAAAGGCCTTTAACAGATTGCAGTGTATTGCTTTTTACTGAAGATGAAAAAATTGTTGAAGGGACAGGTATTTGAATTGCAGAGGTATTTCTACATTAAGGAAAGACAGTTAGGCTCAATGAGGCCCCTGGGAAATGTGATTGACATTTAAAAGAATCCTATTTTGTTTTATGTTATTCCTGTAATAATGAATCTTAGCTCCTCGTGTGGTTAGATATCTGTTTATTCACATAATTCTGAGTACAAAAGGAGCTGTAGAAAACATTCTAGGTAGTGGAAAAACAACACTGTCTTTTCTCTTTCACATTTGCACTTGTAGAAACTGTTTTTCATAGTTGCAGCATTTTTCTCTTGTAATAAAACAAGACTAGAGATGAGAAATTCTGTCCAAACAAATGAGTTTGAACATGTCCCACAACGCTGATACGCACCATCAGAGTGGTGTCTTGGGCACAGTTATAGTGGCCTTTTTGTGGTATTTAACCTCCCAGCTTGAGTGGCAGCTCCCCTCCCATCAACCTTTCCACCGCATCAAAAAGAAAGATGCTTCTACTTTATCAAGAAATGAAGCTTATTGGTATTTTTTGCTACTGCAAAGGTTTGGTTTGTTGTTTTTTTTTTGCACTTGATAAACACAGTGCCTGTTCAATGTGAAAACTAACTATGAATTCTTTGGTTTTCTCTTTTTGTTTGTATGTTGTTTTTTTTCAGAAACCAAAACAAAAGGACTGGCATCCTCCTGGAGGATTTATTTTAGGACTTTGGGCATTGATCATCATGGTTTTCTTCAAAACATATGGAATCAAGCACATGAAACATGTCTTCTGAATTCAAGCAAGCAAGACAATTGCATTGACTGCCACTTTGGATTCATTGGTGTCACAGGAGTTCTCTCTCTGTCTATTATGGTTGTAGTGATAAACAGTGTTGAGATCTCACTTCTAAAGGTTCTTTTGACGTCATATCTTCTGTGGCTTTGATGTTACACTTTCTCTTTCTTCTTTCCTTCTTTTTTTTACATTGTCTTGTTTTAAACAATCTTTAATTATTTTCTGGGGAATTTTTCTTTCTCGTCAAACTTAAAAAAGAGGGGGGGACCTAAACACAGTAACAGAATTGCTAGGTTGATTGTAAATGGACAGATTCTTTTCCCTGTACTTCAAAGTAAATCTTAGTAGTCAACCTATCACTAAAGAACTAGAAGTAGTGCAGAATGTTATTTAAGATGTCATTTTATCAATACAAACTTAGGCCACTTTGCAGACTTTGGCATGACGTATTGAAAGCTTTCTTCACAAAAATAAAAATCCTCTAGAATATATTGGATTTTTTTTTCTTACTCTTTTTTCTTCCCTGTTAAATACAACCCTTAGATCAGTCCTTTCACCTTAGGCAGTTTGAAGTCTAGTATTCTATGAGTTGGTGAAAGTGAAACAAAAATGCATGATGACCTCACTGAATCTACTTCAAAAAAAGTGAAACTGTGACTTCACCATGTCCATTAGGGACCCTTCATAGGTGGTGTATTTTCACGCCATACAATATGGAGTTGGATGCTTTCAGGGTTTTCAGTACACTGGATTTTTGCACAGAAGAGAATTGACTCTGGATCAGGATGAAAACTGTTATAAATGGTACTGTGTATTCCGGTTTTTTGTTCTGTTTCTGAGCCCCTGGAAAATGAGCTCTATCACCTAGGCTTTGTCAATTCTGTTTTGGCATATTGGTTTGCTCTTCTTGGACATTGATGAATGTGTGTTAAACAGGTTTTGTCTGTATAATAGTATACTGGTATTAGTGAATAGAAGAGCAAGTTTGTGCATGTATAGAAACAAAGCCTGATGGCAAGGAGAAGCTTTTGCAGTATGCTTTTGGAACCTGTTCTCTAGCTTAATCACAATAAAGCTTACATGTTGTGTACATGGTGTAAATGCTAGATACGCATCTTTAAAAATGATTGGGAACCATTTGTAATCACACATAGTATCAGAGCAAATATATCTTTCTTAGAATGTTTTAGAGCATTTCTGTATTGCACAGAACATACAAATTTGAGAGCTCTAACATTTTTTTGTCTGTTTTTCTTCTTTTTCAGATTGGTTGTGGCAGCATAGCTTTGTGTTAGGGGTAGTAAATTGTCAGAGAGCTGTGTACACTCGGACTGGGAGGGCTACAGAGAAGCCAGCCATGGAGGCTCCCAGCTGTTTCTAAGGGCTGATGCCAGAGAATAGTAAAAACAGCAGTGTAGTACATCTTGAGTATTACAAACTTGTATATTTTTTCCCCATACATCTTCTACGCTTGGCAAGGATGAAGGTACAAAATGATCCATTATCAGGAGGTGAACAGTTGCCAGCTACACCCCTACCTTTCTATCAAGTTATGGTACTGAGAACTTTTTGTTGTCCTGTTTGGTGAACAATAGGAACCTTTTCCAGTAGCGTGTGCTAAGCACCAATAGGAATTAATCTGTATTTAAAACAAAAGCATTGCTACATCACTGTCTTTATAGTTCTGTAAACTGATATTCTGTGGTAAATAATACTAGAATTTTTTCCCAGTTTGCTGATGAGAAGTTTCTGTGTAACTGATGCACAGGAATCCCCTGTCAACACCACAACTTACTGTGGAAGATGAAAGCTGTGTTTGCTTTAAGTGCCTCTCTCAGAGGGAGGAGCTGAATAGGTCTGAGCAGCATTCCTAGTGCTGGTTCTCTGGATCTCTTCACAATAAGATGGGTTTTGGGGTTGTTTTTTGGATAGCACCTTTCCTAAACCATGACTTCATATCCAAAATCTGATACAAAGGTGACTTTTCTTAAAAGGAGAAAACCTTCCCCCCTCCTGCCCCCTCAGCTATTTCTAATGCAACAGTCAGCCGAGATCTACTGTAGACAGACTGATAGAAATGCAGAGAGACACCACAGAAATGTGTAATGTGGTATAGAAATGAATCCTACAGAATTTCTTGGAGGATTTGCTTAGCTTTCATTTTTTAATCCAGCCTTTGATGCTCTTTTTCAATTGTAACGAATATTTTAAATCAAATATTGATTTTATAGACAAGTTTTGTCACACTTCAGAAAGTGGCTAAAGTGAAGTTGACAGAGCTTTGTGCCTTGCTTCAGTTGCAGTTACGCTTACTCAGACTCCTCAGACCATATTCAATTTTTCTCTCCCTCTTTCAGCCACCTATTGCAGGAAGTAATAGATAGAAACATCGACAGAACTCAGCTGAATTTTGCAAGTAGCAGAAAATACCAAAGATGCAGTCCTTTTAAAAGCTTATCTGCTTGGGGAAAAGGAGGCAATTAGATGGGTTATTAAAATGCCATTTATGAATGGAAGCACTCGGAAAGTGTGCCTGTGAAGGTCATAAAATTGAAGTGAGAACAACAATTTGCCTAGAATGCACCAAACTATGGTTTGGGTGTTTCTAACATTGTGTGCACAAAGTGAGGAGGTGAAATAGATGGTTCTCAGAGTCACCATAAATAAAGTTGCCTGTGCTACATTTATGACACAGGACTATACAGTGGTAACTTTTATTCCTTGAATAGTTGTAGTCTGAAAGCAAGTATAGAAATGTCACAGAATTGTCTGTAAATGTGTTTTGTATGGGTTTGTTTATTTATTTATTTGAAGTTAGTAATCTTTTAATTTTTCCTGAGAGCCCTTCAAACTTGTTTTGGGATCTGGGGCTCTGGGAACCAGCCAGGTCGTTCTCTCTCACAAGCAGCCATTTGTGTTTTTCATGCCAAGCAATGTGTGTGTGCAGTATATATGCTGCCTCTGTGTGCACAGATGATCTTTTTAACAGAATCTAAAAACCAAGCCAGATGGCATTTCTTGATGCTTCTTCACATAGAAACTTCTAGAGCAGAATTAAATTCCAGCATTTTGTGAGTCTATGTAGATAGGTCTGTGATCCAAGCATGCCCATGCTTTCAGAATTTTCTGTGTTCACGTTTTACACCCTGTTCTGTGTAATTGCATTGACAAGGCTTGCAGTGGGTTTCACAGACACTGTTTAGAATACTCATGGATGGTAAAAGTGGAAGTTGTTTCATTTCAGTTTTTCAGCTCTCCTTTGGCATCACATTGAAATGCATTACTGTTACTGAACTGAAGAAATGGTAAATGAACAGTAGGTTTATACTCACGTACACACTATCTCATGCCTGTGAACTTAATTTCATTTCTGAACTGTCTATGAAATGCTGTATACACTCAAGAACACTGTTTTGTATGACCACGCCCAAATGTTTACACCAACATATGACTCTAAGCTACACTTCCATAACAGACTGAAAAGTGAGATCCCCACAAAAATTGGTGTAGGAAGAAGCCAGGGCAGTGGTGAGACAATCAGTGGTTCATTGGTCTGTGCCAGCTATGTGTCATTGAAAATCACCATGAAATGCTGTCATCTCAGCATAAGCAAAGCTCAGAGACTGTTCAAATGTATCTTTACAAATATCATATCATCATTACCTAGCGATAGGGTCTCTCTTCTAGACAGTGAGCTTTTTTTTTGGGGTGTGTTGGTTGTTTTTTCCTCCCTAAAAGCTGGTCTCTACAATCAATTACAATCTGGTTCTAATTCCATTGCTGAGTGTCTGCAAATTGAGCCCATTTCCATCTCTTGTTTCAGCTATTAGGGATTTCCATTCTCTGGTACCACATCCATGAAACGTACTGGAAGTGAATGGATCTCGTGGTCTAACGTGCCTTCAGATGGGCATCACTGCATGCTAAAGCAGGGCCGAGCTGCATGTAGCACTAAATCAGTGATTTCTGAAGGAGCAAAGACCAGATTCAGGTGTGAATTTATCATGGGTGGAAAGGATTTGCAAAGTGATGACAGAGATATTGTACTGTATTCCTCAACGTGTAAGAAGGATTGGAAGGACCAACTGTCCCACTGAGGCAGACAAGCGAAGTCCGCAGCCTTGGCAATCTTGATACCAACAGCATGTCATTCGGGGAGTTTTTTGAAGCCTGAGAGCTGCTTCTTTTTCTTCTTTGATGGATGCTCAGAGGAAAGGAATAAAAAGAAATTTCTGGTCTGAAGACTTCCAAAAACTGAGGTAATTACCCCTTCAGTGTGGATGGGGAAATGAGATGCTGCCAGTTGCTGGTAAACAGTTAGATTTGATCCAGTTCTTAATTGTGTTGTGAACTGAAAAGCTTCTCAAAGTTCAGGATTATTTGGACTTGATAAAAACAGATGAAGTGGAAGGCAATTAAAGTGGGAATGGTGTATTCCACAGTGTCTGTAGCATTTGGAGAAATGACAGCCTTTGTATATGGCACAATCTGGGGACACAGACTGGGGGCATAAGGAAACTCAGTGCCCCTGTGTACAGATCTTCCAGCTCTGTGTCACAGAGCTGTGTGTGACCTGTTAGAATTTTATCATGCCTCCAGACTAATTCACCTTTGGACTGAGGACAACCATAAAATATTTCACCCATGAGGCTAATCTATCCATACAGTTACAAACTGCAGAAAATAGCTGTGTATATAATGAATGTGTCTTCTCAACTGTCACTTCAACACTTTTGTGTAATAATGAGCATAATAGTTTTTGCATTTTTTAGTGGTGAAAAACAAATTCAAAAAAACCCCCAAACAACAGGGAATGTGATTCTCATGGAAGATATTATCCTCCGCTGTGTGCACTCTACTATTATTTCTGCTTTCCCTCTTTCCATGAACTTTCAAAAATAATATGCTGTAGAGAAATGCATCTAGAAAGCATTGGTGCTTTATGATGAAAACTTGTATATGCTGCATAACTTACTCTGAAAACAGCATTTCATAGCACTAATTTCACTTGCAAGTTCTTTAAAATGAGCTACGTTTTTCCCTTAATGAGGATTTCTGCCTGATTTAGTGATTAAATTGATAGTGTTTAAGGTTTCAGTTCAGTTTATGAAGATGTACATCTTTTAATAATGTTTGATTGTGTCGTACCTTTATCCCCATGCAAATTTTAGTTTTAACATTTTTTGCCTTTCTTTTAATGTATATGCAGAAAGAGCACTTCTCTGCACTAGTCCCCATCTTTGCCATTTCTGTTTTTTGTATATAGAAGGTTTTGTGCACTTGCTTTTACTGCTCCTTTCTGAATAGCTGCTCTTTCTCTGCAATATCATTTGCAGTGTCCTGACCAGGAATAGCTTTTTAGTGTTTCAGGTAGTGCTCATCCACAGATGTATAATCCTATGACCAAAAAAAAATGATGCTGTAGTGGGAAAGGTTCTGGTTTTGTCCAACAAAAATGAACACTTCTACTGAATACCAGCAACCTCTTTCCATTTTGACGTTGGGTGCAGCTTGGTTACAGCAAGGATGCAATGGGGAGAAGCGTATAGAATCACAGAATGGTTAAGGTTAAAAGGGACCTTAAAGATCATCAGGTTCCATATATTTTTTATATATCCTCATGGATTATAAATCTATTCACTTATTTTGCCTTTTTTGTTAAAAACATAAACGTAACCTGAGTTCTTGCCTTAAACTCAGCCACACCAGATGGTTTCCCTTGGTTTGCTGTTAACAGACTTGCATGATATTGTATGTCTGAACCCTCACTGGTAGGCTCCACCTGATCGATACCCAACACAGAGTCAGCAAAGTCCTAAAACCTTACACCTTACTAAATATGCATTATACCCTTTATCTTCCCTGTACTTCAGGGATCATCTAGTGTCCTAAATGCTACTGATGTTACCTCGACAGTTCTTTGGGTTGTGTAAAGAAGCTGGCAGATTTAAGATATCTCTAGGCATCTCCTAAAGGAGATAAACCTGGCTGAGAAACCAAATTATGAAGATGACTCTCCTTGGCTGTTAAAAAGAGTCCTGTCTTGCTCTCCACATAAGGTAGATGCTTTGCCATTGCTTTCAGTAAAATGGGAATGCAGTTACTGTGGTTGGATCTTGTATCTGCCTGGCACATGGTTAGTATGGCAAGACCAACTGGATTTCAGTGAACAAGTTGATGTTCATTGGATACAATTTTTTTTTTTTCATATTTTCTATTTTTCATTTAGACAGAGTCTAGCCCCTGTAGCCTGTGTCTACCTGTGGTAGATGCTGAGGGAAGTGTACAGAAAAGCAGAGAAAATATATTGAGATGTTTTTCTGTGGAATTCTGCTTGTAACCTTGAGCTAATGATGTATCCTTAGTCTTTATTTCCTATGTTCAGATGGGTTAATTAGGTGAGGATCTTCTCTTTTATCCTGTGGTACCATAGCTTCTTGGAAGTCTTTTGAGAAACGTTGCAAAACTACTTGAGGAACTCAAAGTGGACTCATCACTTGGATCTTCTTGCTTCACTTGCTTCAGGTAACTTTGAAGAAATCTTTAGATTTGTGAGGCATGGTTTTTCTCACAAAAGCTGCATTGTATCTTAGCCAACATATCTTCTTTATGGCTGCTAATTCCGTTAGATGTTACAATTTTCCATCCCTTTGTCTGAAATGTGCTAGGATTGCTTGTCTGCAGTTTCCTGTCTTTCTGCCTTCCTGATTTCTGAAGACAACTCCTGGTCAAAGTACTCCACAGTGAGCAATACACTGTATGTTGATCATCTGCTGAGTAGTTCCTCTGCCTCAGTCAGGTGTTTCAACAACAGACAGCACAAGGTTCTCCCGTGGTTCACGGCCTTTTTCACACTTCTGTGTCAGCCATGATAAAAGTCACCATCTTTGTTTCCTTTGAGATACTGAAACTCCATCCCCACAGTGGTCAAAGGGTGCCATTTGACATTTCATATTTTTTTGCAATTTTCGGTGTAGAAAGCATTTAACAATCTAGGGATTTTAACAGTATTTAGCATAAGTAGAGCCATTTCATGGCCCTTTTATAAAATGTCCTTTTGAGTTTTATACTTTCCTGCTTCAGTACGGAGAAATTTCTCACCATCTTAGACTCTTGCCTTTCATATTTCCTATGTTTTTTTAAAGGAGATTGTCCTTACATTTTCTCCTTCTCCTCCTTTCTCCTTATAAAATCTTACACTTGTGATACATGAGGTGTGCTTGCAATAGGCAGCTGGAAACTCAACGTGATCAGTGTTACCTGATGCAGCAGGAAAGGTGAAGCATTGATAGCTGTAAGGTTTCTGTACTTTCTTCTCTTCTGCACTACATTTTGTCTTACAAGTACTCTTTCACTGTTTAACTGTTTGTTTTTTTTATCCCTAAGCTATTTTTTAAATTGAACTAGATATTACATCTCCTTGCATCAAATAAAATAATTAATTTTCATTAGTCAGAGGTGATTATCAGAATTCTTCAAAGAGCTTTTGTGGCACATGTGATTTGTAGAATATTGGGAAGTAATTTTTCTGTGGGATGGCCATTGCTGTTGAGCCACAACCTTCCACTCTGTCAGCCCCAGCCTTTGATCCTCACGTTCGAGGGGAATACAGCAAGATAGCTCAAACCATGTTTTACTCCTTACTCTTTAGATTGGCCTCACCCCATCCCCCAGTGTTTCTCCAGCTATTTTTATATTATTGCATCCTTGCCTTCTTAGAACTATTTTAGGTAAGAACCACTTAGTTTCCTATGACGTTTGGCTGAGAAATACTGCAGGACAAGACCCAGGTAAGCGACTCCTGCAGAATTTCATCAGTTTACGGTCCTGTTCACATGCATGTGTATATAATAAAATTGCCATTGTGTGTTCTGCTGGCTAGAGCCAGCAGTAGCTGTCAGCAATCTCTTATAAAATCTAGTCCTAAGGCTGTAACTTGGACTTGGTAAGTTTCTTAACCTCCTCTTTCCTCACGTTCCTTACCCAGGAATACACAGTATTAACTTGTCTTCCTGAGGTGCTTTAACACTTAACAATGGAAACTTTTGTCAAATTGCATTGTGTTTTTGCTTTTAATTTTCATGCTGTTGGCTGGGCATCTTGCAACCACTGTGCCAAAATAACAAAGCAATGGTTGTATTTATTTTCCTCTTCTTACTTGCAGAGATGTTCTATCTCTATTCCAGTTGCACATGAGCTGTGGTTCTTCGAGATGAAAAATAGCTACTCCAATGAAGCCAAGCATAAAAGCATAAGGTATGCAAGGAGTTCAGAGCTAAAGTAACATAGATCTTAAAACTGCTGAGGTCTGTAAACACCGTTTTGCAACAGTTTTTAATATGTGAAATGATGTGTGCTGAAGATCATGAATCGATCAAATTACAGTGAAGGGTGTAAGAGGACAGCATAAACCAGGGCCTGGCAGCAGTGCCTGGTTTGTACTACTTATCTCTGGTCTGACAGAATTTTCTGTCATAAATCTCTTTGGTTTATAACTAGGCCATAAAAACTTAGTTCAGGCTGAAATGTAGCAGGGTATGCTGAAGTTCAAAAATTGTGCTTTTGTAGAAAAATACATCAGTAATTTGTAAATTAACACTGCAGCACTTTAAAAATTATTTGCATTTCTTTTGCACTCTTACAACTTCTGCTTTTTAGACTGGATTGGTATTCCATGTAAATCTGTACGATCAATACTATTTAAAACTTGCCATCTTCTTTGCATAATCAAATTCCTTTTGCAATGAGTGTTACATATACAGGTGTGACTTATTCTTAGAAAATATTCCACATTTTTTGTAATTAGATGGAGGACCTTGCTAAAATTCCACAGGAAGAGGAAGAGACGAGACTGAAGTGAGTTTTAGGTTTGTTTTGTTTAAAAGACTGGATGTGTATAAAATCAACAAGAATACAGAGTTGTTATTAACAGAAACTGAAGAAGGAGTATTTCCAATTCTTAGCTTCGCTCTGTTAGGAGATCTAATGTCACTTTATCCCATGTTTCATCTTCACATTCTTAATGCTTCATCTGCTCTACTTGGTATTGACCAGTCTTGCAGGCAGGAAACAAGCATGTGGAGCACAGCAGAGTCTGGCAAGTCCCCATATTTCTACTGAATACTAAAAGTAGATCAGTGTTATTTATTTTAAAATGATCTGGTTTTAACACTAAACATACACAGCTCTCGGTTAATGGAAAAACTAAGAGCTCTATTTTAGAATGACAAGATCTTTTTATTATTGTATCACTAATAAAATAACAAAAGGATGGTGGCATCAGAGGACCTACTGTGATGTGTATCAACTCTTGCAGTCACATTAGAAATGATCTGTAAATCAATTTGACAGAGTTCATCAATTTGAGCAATATATGCTGGATACATGCCCCAGTACACATGCTGAAAGGGATGTTCAAATTACCATGAATTCAAAATGAATTCCTTTTTTGTAGAATGTTGTGAAATCAAGTGGAAGGAATAAAACAGTCAGTGAAAGAGGGAGAGTTAAACACCAGCTGACAAGAGACAGGTTACAAACAATTGGCAATAGTAGAGCTTGGCATTCAGTTTGTATGCTGAGTGGTGTGCACCAGGAAGAACACCCAAAGAAAACTTTTAAGGCAAAAGAGGTTATTGTTTTTGCTCTTTGATAGTGGGGAGGGCTGCAGCAAGGAGAGTGGCTCTGGGAGGCTTGCTCTTTGGGTCCACACAGTGTTACAGGGGTAACAGTGTTTTGCCCAGACAGGGCAGTTCACTTTCTCCCCCAAGATCTGGGGCTTCTGTAGGGCAGCTGCAGCTATTGCTATCCAGTTTTGGAAAGAGGAAGACAATGGGTTTAGATGATTATGAGTTTGGTCCCAGTTCTAGTATCGCCTGTGAGGTTCAGCTTCCTGGATTTAGATGTTTAAGGTAGTATCTTTGTTCTAGCTTTAGTATTTGTCTAATGAGAGACACCTTTTGTCACCTGAGGTATAATGTTTCATGCAGTAATTACTCCTACTGATTACTTCAAAGAAATTAGAGTTTAATATTTGTGAGCAAAAGGAAAAATATTACTATAACTGAAATCTTTATTCGCAAGCCAAATGTAACCCGGTAGTTCACACTGTGAGGTTCCATACACAGCACGAGCACTGTCTGTCCTCTTGGTTTGCAGGGACTCACCCTGTGCATGTAC